>CM040121.1:498824155-499424155 GCA_022559845.1 Amorphophallus konjac | reverse complement strand
TCTTCCACCGCGCCGTTTTAACGGCTTTTCCCCCCTTTTACCTACGTTTGACCGCGCCGTTTTAACCCCTTTTACCTACGTTTCAGGGCGCCGTTTTAACCATTCCAACCCGTTTCTTCGCATGCACTGCACCGGTTTCGTTCCGAGTCGTGTCATCGCATAATTCTAATCCTTTTTCCCATTCATGGGATGATTCCTCATACTAATCATGGAATTTCATAAGCTCTTTGATTGAATAAATTGAATAAACTAGCTTTTCAAGCTTGAATTGATGCGTCTCGAATCTTTGGCATCATGATTTGGCCCAAGCATTCGTGTCTCATTAATGTATGCCCGAGTGGGTGCACCCTTGGTATATCAAATGACATTGTCAGAAGGCCGGGTTATACCTGACCGGAAACCTTGTCACGCGTGAAGGCGGCTTTCGGGCCTAAGTACTCCGCCATGTACCAGGCCCCACCTCAATAAACCCTGCGTATTCGGTCATGACATCTTGCATGATTGTTCGCATGCTCTGTATCTTTTATTCCGGCTTCGACAGCCCGCTATCTCGGCAACTAATCAAAGGTGTTCCCTCCTCGTGGGGGATGTAATTAACGCCATAGCCTTTACGGTATGGCGGACTGCTGGTCCCGACCGAACCTCACTCTCGCCCGATAAGGGTCAGAATGAGCGCATCATAAATCGTCACTCATGTGACTGGCACGCCCGCGTCGTCAATCAGTCAGTTGATTACTAGTCAGTCAATTGATTGATCGACCCGCGAAATAAATGAATGAAAAATACCAACGAAAAGGAGCGAAGGAAGAGACGGTCGAAACAGTCTGGCACGCCAGGGATCATATTTGTTGGCACTCAAAATATGATCCCTGGCGACCAAGCCGCAAAGACAAATGATACGGCCCACTGAAGCACAGAAGCCGATGAAAATCAACTTATCGAGGGTCCCTCGAGCTGACGAAGCCCCAAGCCACCTTGAAGGGAACACCGGGGACCTCACCTCAGGAGAGTCAAAGTCAACCCGCAACCAACCGGCAGTGCGATCAAGCCTGCCCAATGATCCGGCATCGACTCTGTCATGCCGCTACCCCACATCCGACGTCCGATCAAGGACGACGGTCTACCTTATGATTCTCCGAAAGAGGAAGAATGCCCTCGGCCATCCACAACAAGGGGCCGGAGGTTCTGTCAGCAAGAAGATCCCGATCACCCGACACGGGTTCGGCTTCTCGCCCTAGTGAGGCCATTAGCGGCCGATGGATCGCCGTTCAAGGCGGAATTACCCAGGATGCAATGCCATCCTGCAAGGAAGCTTCGGACACAGGTCCGTCTTGATGAGAGGCACCAATCACAGTGCCGAAAGTCGTACCGACGGGACACCCGTGTGTCCGGACCGGAAGCACACGAAGTTCTGATCAAGGCCGTTCGTCGCGTCAAGAGCTTCGTCAACACCCCGTCAAGGCTCCCCGAGAGCCAGTACGAGAGGAACAGTCAACTGGAGTCTCCGGAACCATCCCCGGACCCACCGGCCTGGCCGTGCCTGGCAAACAGGTTAAAACGGCGCCGCTTAAAACGGCACCGTCAATCCGGCGCGCAAAAGCCAGAAGGGGCCTTTCCCCGGCGCCGTTAAAATGGCGCGCAAAAAGCCAAGGGGGCTGCTCCCCGGCGCCCTCAACCCGGCGCGCCTTTCTCCACCGCGCCGGATTAACCACATGCCATATATATGGCATGCCTGGAGGGGGATTATAGAAGAAGAAGGGAGGCCAACAGAAAAAGCAGAGGGAAGAGAAAAAAAAGAGAGATCCGATCAAGAAGGGAAGCGGAATCAAAAAGGAAAAGAAAAGGGAATTAGAAAGAAAGGGGGGAGGTCCAGGAGTGTTGAGATCGGACGAGTTCTCTGCCTGAGTGCTCGGCGGCCCTCATCCCGCTCCACCGGAGTCTCCCGAAATCGAAGCAGAAGAGCGCCCGTTCTTGTTCATCGAGGTGGGTTTGTCCGTGTTTCATCCGGCGATTTCCTCTGCTCTGTTTTGAATCTCTTCCTCCCGATACAATGTAAGTGAGAAAGGGGGAGGGGCGATGATACGAGCCTTTCCTCCCCCTTCTCTCACCACTATCTATCCCCCTTTTCTCTTCGTTTGGAATGAGATTCCCCTCTTAATGCAATACGGCGACCGTGTGACAACGCCGGCGCCGAAATGAGAATCTGTGTATTTTTCTTTGTTCAGTCTTCGGAATGAATGGATATAGCAATGGGTCAAGTGGTTCAACGTTTATGTACCTACCTCTGTTGTTCTCTTTCTCCTTACTGCATTCTTATTTTCATGGCTGATGAAACGGCACCGTGCAACAGTACCGGTGCCGTGGAAGGCGAAGTCTATATACTTGCATGTCTCCCGTGATTCGTGCACAGGACGAAGGGACATGAGTATGCCCGGCATCACGATTTCACTCCCGTTCCGTCTTCCCGATGCTGCATGCCCTGCTACGGCAAGGGCTACATCGATTCCCCTCCCCGGGTGTCTTCTCGTCTGGTCGAATGCCAAGGATTTCTTTTCTTCGGGTGAGGTGAGTCAATACGTGGGTTCTCTCAACCTGTTTGGGCCATCCTCGTAATACCCTTTCTGCTCTCGACCATGAACAGAGGGAAACAAGGCTGTCCCCACACTCCCGTTGTTGTTTTCTGAACGGCCACCGATGAATATTTCCTTGATTTGTGAACGTTCGAATGCATTTACGTATGCGCATCTACAGGCTTAGTTTTGGCCTGCTGGTTATACGAATGTTCCCACCGCATCACTTCACTGTTTCATTAGTGCGAATCGGTAACCCGGGGAGGGGGGAACATTCCCTTGATTGCTTGTCATGACTGCTCGGTTCGAGGAATCCATTGGTCAATAATGGGTCTCCGAGGGCCAGTGAGCACACAGAAATTGGGGGTAACCCCAACACTACAAATCCACGGTCCTTTATGGGCTTTGTGGTGGCCGTGGGTCGTGTGCCCCTCGTAGGCTTGCCTCGGGGTTTTCCTCCCATCTCGGCCGTCCCGATTCGGGTGTTGTGGTGACTCGGGTCGCGTGCCCCTCGTAGGCTAGCCCTCGGGGTTTTCGCTCCCAGAAATGAGTCATCTCACTCACTCACTGTTACCCGCGGATTCGGTGCCCCTAGCAGGCTATGCCTCGGGGTTCTCCCTTTCCGTCCGGGTCTTCGCCGGCCGCCGTTGTGCCACCCGGCATTTAGGGGTTTGCTCCGCCACGTGAGCATCCTCCGCTTCTCCCCGACAAATCCTTTAGGATGGGGAGATGCTGCCGAAATTTCGGCTCAAACAAGTGTAAATTCGAGCAATTGCTGCGCTCGAGTGTGAACCTCGCGTGAACCCGTGACTTGGCTTTGAACGGTTTGGGACCGATCCAATGAATAATCAATTCAATAAAGTCCTCAAAATCCCCAAAATAATCTAATAAATCCATAAATAAATCAACAGAACCTCGGTTTCCACGAAATCGGGCTAAAACGGCGCGATCACGCGTTAAAACGGCGCGGCCTAAAGCGGCGCGCCCTATCCGGCGCGCCCTCCCCGGCGCGCCCCTATCTTCCACCGCGCCGTTTTAACGGCTTTTCCCCCTTTTACCTACGTTTGACCGCGCCGTTTTAACCCCTTTTACCTACGTTTCAGGGCGCCGTTTTAACCATTCCAACCCGTTTCTTCGCATGCACTGCACCGGTTTCGTTCCGAGTCGTGTCATCGCATAATTCTAATCCTTTTTCCCATTCATGGGATGATTCCTCATACTAATCATGGAATTTCATAAGCTCTTTGATTGAATAAATTGAATAAACTAGCTTTTCAAGCTTGAATTGATGCGTCTCGAATCTTTGGCATCATGATTTGGCCCAAGCATTCGTGTCTCATTAATGTATGCCCGAGTGGGTGCACCCTTGGTATATCAAATGACATTGTCAGAAGGCCGGGTTATACCTGACCGGAAACCTTGTCACGCGTGAAGGCGGCTTTCGGGCCTAAGTACTCCGCCATGTACCAGGCCCCACCTCAATAAACCCTGCGTATTCGGTCATGACATCTTGCATGATTGTTCGCATGCTCTGTATCTTTTATTCCGGCTTCGACAGCCCGCTATCTCGGCAACTAATCAAAGGTGTTCCCTCCTCGTGGGGGATGTAATTAACGCCATAGCCTTTACGGTATGGCGGACTGCTGGTCCCGACCGAACCTCACTCTCGCCCGATAAGGGTCAGAATGAGCGCATCATAAATCGTCACTCATGTGACTGGCACGCCCGCGTCGTCAATCAGTCAGTTGATTACTAGTCAGTCAATTGATTGATCGACCCGCGAAATAAATGAATGAAAAATACCAACGAAAAGGAGCGAAGGAAGAGACGGTCGAAACAGTCTGGCACGCCCGGTGGGACCAGTGTCACCTTTCATCTCTTTGCCGAGATATTCGGGCTTCGAAGCCCTTTCAAAGACTACTGATTGTTTTCCTGTCTATCTTTTCAGTGCAAACAATGACGACTCATGGAATAGCTGGCGTCGACTTCGACCAATCGATAGTCGCCGGACACGCGCAAGGGTACCTGGCGGTGCCCATGGAATTTGGTAGCTTTCCTCCTGCTGTGGGCTTCCCCAACTTCTTGGGGTTGGCCTTTGTCGACATGCTGGAAGTCGAGGCAATGGAACCCGTCAAGGAACATGTGAAGGAAATGGAGCCTCTGAAGGCCCCCTGCCGCGGTGATTCGCTCAAGAACCCGGTTCCGGCCGCTAGCTGCCTGGTGCACCACCTTGTACGGGTGATGCATCCCACTGATATCAACAAGCCCCCTGGAGGACGTCAGCGTCGCCAGGCTCGCAAGAACCCTGCCGTGATCACCGGAACTGTCTCTCAGTCCGGAAAATCAATGCTGGTGGGAGGTATGCGTGTCTTCCTCAACGGGCGCACGGCACGGGTGACCCCAGATCGCGTCATCCCAAACGTCCCTGTCTACAACAACTATCAAGCTCTCGCTGGAAGGAGGGCAGAAAGAGAAGAAGCCGGCCACCATGGCCAAGAAAACCCGGCGCTCAGGCCGAGGAAATTCAAACAGGTGTGGGTTCCCAAGCGGACCCAACCTGCCTACCATCCAACGCCCACCCGCCATCGTCCTATGAACGACGAGGCGAGAGCGAGAAGAGAAAGGGGCTTGTCCCTGATGAATGAAGAAGAGGTGGTTGCGGATCCTCCGCGTCACAGAAGTTTCCGGGCTGTGGCCCGTCAAGCCAACGTCCCTGCCACGGGGCGAAGGTTCCAACAGCCAGCTGACAGAGCTCGACTGGCCTACATTCCTCCTGCTGGAGGTCGACCACTCTCCCCCATGCTACATCAAGAACGGGGTCAAGAAGAAATGGCCTGCCTGGTCAGAAGCTATTTCCGAGGATTGGGTAACACCTCACTCGGACAGCAGCGGCTGATGCAGACAGTCGCCACTGAAGAAAATTGCTGCCCATCAACGGCAGATGAAGAAGAAATAGAGGATATAATAAGGATGTCGTCGGTCGATGACAACGGACACAATGACGGCTCTGAGATCAAAGCCAATGAAGCCTTCCCCGAGCGGGAAGAAAGAAGAAGAATTTCTGTGTTCGAGAGGCTGACCTTCCCGCAACAAGCAAGGCGGAGGGTCCATCGACGAAGAAGGAGGATGCAGGTTTTCACTTGCAACATGGCTGGCGTGTCCAGCCGATATGGGAAGCTTCCTGAAAACTCTCAAGAACTGGCTCAGTTGGCCGTACGGCCGGGACCAGCTACCCGCAGGACAGAAGCAGCAAGAGGGCTTCTGACAGCGATGAAAGAGAAACAGCCCCAGTCATACCTCCACTGGGATGACAAAGCCCCCGTCTTGACCGCTAATGTGGTAACGACGGAAGAAGAAGACGACGTACTCCTCGATATCCTGCCCGAGGGTACGTCCGGGGAAACGACAGAAGGTGTCCCCACCACTATAGACCCATCAGTCTTGATGCTGCTGCAAAGATATCAACGGGAAATAGATTCCCTGAAGAAACAGCTGATGGAGAAAACTGAACACTCATCAGCCTCCAAACCACCCGAAGTCCAAGGTGAATCATCCCGGGGAGCGGCTCGTCGAGACGACCCTCCACCACTTTGCACACTACCCCAGCCGTCAGAGCCAACTGTGACGACAGCACAACAGCGGCCACCACAGCCTCAGTCGCTGCTGCCTCCGGTGCTTCCTCAGGTGCACCCAACACCCCCGCTGCTGCATCCTCCACAGGCGACCACCCTGGTCACCCCGTACCTGCAGCCAGCACACTTCTATCCGGAGCCAGTCGACCCCACGGTCGTGAGCCGGATGATGGTGGAGAGGATGATCGAGCTGAAGCTCGCAGAGAAGAGCGAAGGCGACTACGTCGCATTCGATGCCTACCGGGTGCCCTACCCGCAACACCATGCGGCTAAGCGACTTCCCCCGGGAGTCAACAAGCCGCCCAAATTTGACAAATTCAACGGGAAAGGTTCCCCAAAAGAACATATTGCATATTATATGACCGTTATGGGTGATCTGTCCACCGACGAGTCATATCTGCTGAAGTTCTTCGGGTCCTCGCTGACGGGGCTCGCATTTGAATGGTACTCCAGCCTCTCGGCCGGGTCAATCAATGACTGGTCAGATATGCAGAGGAAATTCAGGGAAAGATTCCATGTCACAGAGAGGGAGGTCACAGTGGCCGAACTCTATTCGACAAAACAAAGGGCAGATGAGACCGCCCTTGACTACATCAAGAGGTGGAGGAACCTCGGAATGAGATGTAAGCGGCCCCCGCATCAGGAGGACGCTGTGCAAATATGTAAGCAAAATCTCAGGAGGGAGGTCTTGGAAAAAATGATCGGGATGGAAATACGGTCGTTCGACCGGCTGAATAATGTGGTGGCCGAGGTAGAGGCTTTTCTAGCCAAGCCCGTCCCACCGTCAGCTACCAGCACAGCCCAGAAAGGCAAGGCGGCGGAACGGCGCCCCACACCTAAAGAAGCGAATGCGCTTGATATCAAGGCGTTCGAACAACAGAAGGAGAAAGGCAAGAAAGCGGCTCCCCCGCAACCTGCGAAAGCTCCAGATGACAAAGAAGGTCCTTCGTTGAGGGACAAAATGAAGAAGGCTTATTCCTTTCCTAAGGATAAGACCCGAATCCTATTTGACTGGGTAACAGAATACAGTATGGTCACTCTGCCTGAGCCAAGAAGACCAGAGGACCTCAAAAGAAGAGACAGTCCAAGATTCTGCCCCTATCACCAGATGCTGGGACATTCAATCGAAGACTGTTATGTTTTCAAAGACATCATTGAAGGGATGGTGAAGAAAAATGAGATAGAGCTGGGAGAGTACAAAGTAGACCCTCCTCAGCCACATGAAGCTCCTCCCCGAAGAGCAGCAGTCAACATGATCTCCCTCTACCAGGCGTTACCTGAGGAGATCTCTGAAGCAAGCACACGGAGCACCTACGAAATCCATTTCCTGGAGCCCGTGAAGGAACAGCAGGGGTGGCAGCAAGTCCCTGTGAAGCACAATAAGAAGAGGGCACCCTGCCCGAAAGAGGGGGCACTTATCCGTGGCGTCACGCCCCGGCCTGCTCCGCCAGTGATAGCGCCTACGTGGATTACTCCATCTGCAGCTATCAGAATACATGCACCCAACAGAAGGAGACAGACTCCCCTGCCAGTGGTCAAGGAAACCAACCCCGGGGTCCTTCGACTGCAACACCTGATTGAAGGGCTAGATGAATATGTACAGCCCGAATTGAAACCCCTGCTCGTACGGGACTACGTCCCATGGCAGGAGCTGGAGCAACTCTCACTCAAGCAGACGGAGGAAGCTGAAGTAGCACCCCCTGAAGCGAGCAGTCTATTCTGGGGGCAGGTGCCCACAGAAGCAAAAAGGAAAAAGAAGCAAAAGAAGAAGAAAAGAAAGGCCGCTGGCGCCAATAAAGCACGGGTTGTCTCCTGTAATACACTATCAGCCCTCTTCAACCTACCCGGGGAAGAGGAAGAAGAAGAAATATGCTTTACACCCCACACTGGGGAAAGCAAGGTCGAGGCCGCCACTGCTGCACATGCCACGCGGTCAGGCCGAAAATGGGGGCGCCAACCCCCACCAAACCACAATATTGTGTTCAGAGGGGAACAACCCTACAAGACACCTCCGCCGGAGGTCAAGGGAGTTCAAATCCCTCCTCCGTCAGGTCTATACAGCAAGACTGGGGGCAAGATAGTCCCTCATTCTTGAATTTATGAAGATGTCAAAGGGGAAACAGCCTTGTCAAGACGCCAACCCTACACCCGGGGTCAATCACCCTCGGCCAGTGCAATCTACGGAGGATACAAATGCAGATGGGGCTTGCCCTGCAGCAACCAATAAAGAAGACTCGACAGTCGGTGCCAGTCGAGAGGGTGCCGAGTCCGAGGAAGATGAAGCAGGTCCGTCTGGACCCACAAATCAAAACCTTCCTAAGCCCAGATGGGTTGAGGAGATGAAGCTCTCCAATGTCCGGGCTGGAAGCCGAATAATGAAGCTGCTCAAGAAGCTCCCTGCTCGTTTTACGATCTGGGAAATTCTCTCTTTGAGTGAAGAAACTAGACAGGCAATCATCACTGCTCTGCAGACGCCTGCCCAGTTTGAAACCTGCATAGCTGAGGCTATACCAGAAGCCAGTATGACCTTCTCTCCAGAAGACATGCTACTGCCTACGGCCAGTCACAACAGGCCGCTATATATGAAAGGGCACCTGAATGGAAGAGAACTGAACCGGATTCTGGTCGATCCTGGCGCAGCAGTCAACATCCTGCCATATAGAATATACGAGAGGTACCACTTCAATGTGCATCTCGAAAAGGCCGGGGATATGCGTATCGCGGGCTTCAACCAGAAATGTGAAGTATCTATGGGGGTGGCAGAATTCACACTGACTCTGGCAGATTTCACTACAACGGTGCAGTTTCACGTCATTGACTCTCGCACCTCCTACAAAGCACTGCTCGGCCGCCCATGGCTGCATGAAAACTTGGTGGTGCCCTCCACGCTCCACCAATGCATCAAATACAGCCTCCAGGGGAAGGAGGAAAGGATATTTGCTGACATCCACCCATTCGAGGTGTTTGAGTGTCACTTGGCGGACGCCAATCTGTATACGGGGTCTCCCCGGAAGACTTCTAAAACTGAAGCCCCCGTAGGGGCATCGAAGAATAGATCGGGTGACGGTTGGTATCCACCACCGCCGCGCGGATATGTCAAGCCGAAGGTGGTCTCCCACATCACGGCTTCTGGAAATGTCGGCAGGGTGACACCCCCAGCATTATACCCCAAAGCTAAGGAAGTGCATGTTGACCGACAACACGACCGCATCGGAGTCCCGGCCGGCCTCACCAAGCCTGTCTCCGGCCTCGATGGTCCCACCGTCGAACCTTTCAAAGCTTGGGAAGTGGCACAGGAAGATGGGCACAGCAGCTTATTCTATACAGCTGAGGAGCATCCTACTCAGGAAGACACGGATTGCAGCCTCCCTGAAGATCTAGCCAACCCACGGGTTCCTGTGCAGGGCCTGGCATTCACCACTGATCGGACGGCCAGGATGTTTCAAAAGCAACACATCCCTCCCGATCAGCCTCAAAAACGCAAGGAAGCTTTCCAGAAGATGTGGTATCCTGTAAATCTGGACAAAGAAATGAGACGTGTCTCTCAACACCCGGGTCTGGGTTTCACCCTGGAAGACTACTATTACAGTGGGCGGTACGAGGTGGACACCATCTCCACCTTCTATCCAACTGAAGACAGCCCTCTGGGGGCAACCTTTGATGAATATCCGGCGGAAGCCGAACATGCTGAATTAACCCTATCCGGGAATCAACAAATGGAGACCTTGATCTCATGCCGATGCTGGGAGCAGGTCCATCCTGAAGGAGCGGCCTTTCAGGCCGAATTTGATACGGCTAGCAGCAGCGAAGCCGAAGATGCTCAAGGAGCAGAAGTCTCTCCCTCCGCAGGGGTCATGCTAATGACGACTTCAACACCCTTTCTGACAGTCAACAGAGCCTCGGTTTACTCCAATCAAGGGGAGCCGGCTACCAGAAAAGAAAAAGCCACTTCTGTGGAAGACACAACTGTCCCAGAAGGCGAGACTCCCTCAACTCCTGCTACCAATCCAATAGGCTGTCCGAGTCCGGCGGCAAATAACTGCTGGCCTGTCATGGCTGCAACCTCACCTACAAGCACTGAAGCTGTCCTCTCGCCCTCGGGAGCTGCACCGGCAATGGATCTTCTAATAGAACAATCCGCCCAGCCGCTAGCACAAGAGATCAAGAGACCCCATGAAGCTCTGGCGGTGTCTGACGAGGAAGTCGAAGTACTCGACCCTCAAGATGGTATTCCAGACTTCGTCGACCTCCAGCCGGCACCTCCGGAAATAGAAGACGGAGGCCAAGCCACAGTCGATGAACTAATAGAAGTCAACCTGGGAAATGAGAAGGACCCTAGGCCTACCTTCCTCAGTGCCCAACTGTCCCCAGAAGAACGGGAGCTGTACATCCAGCTGCTGCTAGAATACCGGGATTGCTTCGCCTGGACTTATAAAGAGATGCCAGGTCTAAACCCTGCTGTCTCACAACATGAGCTAACAATCAGTCCCGAAGCCGAGCCGGTGAAACAACCACCGCGGCGTATGAGGCCAGAGCTCATCACCCGAATCTGTGCTGAAGTTGACAAGCTCATTGATGTGGGATTTGTTGAAGAAAATCAGTACACCACATGGCTGGCAAATATCGTCCCTGTGAAAAAGAAGAATGGACAGATCCGGATTTGTGTTGACTTCCGGGATCTAAATAAAGCTTGCCCTAAAGATGACTTCCCGGTGCCAATAACCGAGGTAATGATCGATGCTACAACCGGCCATGAAGCCCTGTCATTCATGGATGGGTCGTCCGGCTACAATCAGATTTGGATTGCGGAGCACGACCGGGTCCATACTGCTTTCCGAACTCCCAAAGGCATTTATCATTACAAGAGAATGCCATTTGGACTGAAGAATGCTGGCGCAACCTATCAGCGCGCAATGACTAAAATTTTTGATGAATTGCTCTACCACAAGGTCGAGTGCTACATAGATGACCTGGTGGTCAAAACCAGAAGAAAAGAAGATCACCTGCAAGACCTCCGGATTGTTTTTCAGAGGCTGAGGCAGCATGAGCTAAAAATGAATCCTATGAAATGTGCGTTCGGAGTGTCGAGCGGAAAATTCTTGGGCTTCATCGTCCGACATCGGGGAATCGAGATAGACCCCGCAAAGATCAGGCGATTCAGGGGTTACCTCCACCAAGGAACATCTCCGAGCTGAGGTCACTACAAGGCCGCTTGGCTTATATCCGGCGGTTCATTTCCAATTTGTCAGGGCGATGCCAGCCTTTTCACAAGTTGATGATGAAAGATGTTCCCTTCTATTGGGATGAAGATTGCCAGACAGCCTTTGACAAACTAAAGGATTATCTGAAGACTCCTCCAGTATTAGGCGCACCGGTGAAAGGACGGCCGTTGATGCTGTATATAGCAGCTACACACAACTCTCTGGGGGCAATGCTAGCCCAGAATAATGAAGAAGGGAAAGAGCAAGCCCTCTATTACCTCAGTCGGAGACTGGTCAGAACTGAAGAAAAATACACTTATATTGAGAAGATTTGCTTGGCACTAGTCTTCGCAGTTAAGAAACTCCGACACTATATGTTGTCGCATGAAATCAGCTTGGTATCCAAGGAGGATCCCCTGAAATATATCATGTCCCAGCCAGCACTCAGAGGCCGTCTGGGCAAATGGGCGGTGATCCTTATGGAGTTTGATATCTCCTACGTCCCGCGCAAGGCCATTAAAGGTCAAGCTATCGCAGACTTCTTTGCTGCGCATCCGGTACCCGGAAACTGCCCGTGGGAACCAGAACTCCCCGAAGATGAAACTTTGGAAGCCGCTCAAGTACAGCCGTCCCCGTGGCAGCTATATTTTGATGGCGCTTCTAGAATTGACATCTCTGCCACTGGATCGGTCAGAGTCAGAGCAGGGGCAGGCATAGTCCTGAAATCCCCAGAAGGAGAAGTGGTGCATACATCCTGCTCCATAAATAAACCATGCACCAACAATGAAGCAGAATATGAAGCCCTGATAATCGGGTTACAAATTGCTCTGTCCATGGGAATTCAGATGCTGGAAGCATTTGGAGACTCCATGCTAGTTATAAAACAGCTGGAAGGAGAGTTTGAAGTGCGAAAACAAGAACTCATCCCCTATCACCAGTTGGCAACTTGCCTGATGTCAAGATTTTACTTCATCAGCATCAAGCACATCAAGCGAGGCCAAAATGCTCAGGCGGACGCCCTCGCTAAGCTGGCTAGTTCGTTGGCAGTCCCGCCAGACAGAAGCCTGAATATAACAGTAATCAACCGCCGACAGGTCCCCAGTGTAACAGAGGATCTGACCGACGAACGGGAGATAGAAGTAGCAGTCGCTGAAAGGGTCCAGCAACCCGATTGGCGGGAACATCTTCTACGCTGGTTTCAACACCAGCAACTTCCAAAAGAAAAAGAACAGAGAATGAAGCTCCTAAGGATCAAGGATTCTTATGAGATGAGAAGCGGAACTTTGTTCCGGATTATGGCAGACGCCCGAAGGAAAATCCTACTCCGTTGCTTGTCGTCAGCAGAAGCGGAACAAGTAATGCAAGAAGTTCATGCAGGATCGGCTGGAGCACACCAGGCCGGTCCGAAAATGAAGATAGAAATAAAGAAATTGGGCTATTATTGGCCCACTATATTCAATGACTGCTGCAGGTTTGCCAAAGCCTGTCAGAAATGTCAAGAACATGCCAATGTGGCGAGGAGACCTCCAGTGCCGCTGCATCCCACTCTACCAAGTTGGCCGTTTGCTCAGTGGGGCACGGACGTGGTGGGGCCACTACCAGCATCTTCATCAGGGTGCAAATACATCTTAGCAGCTACAGACTACTTTTCCAGATGGGCAGAGGCAGTAGCACTAAGAGATGTGACGGGAGAACTAGTTGCAAGGTTCTTCCGACAAAATGTAATATTCCGGTTCGGGATTCCCAGCCGAATCATCTCTGATAATGGCAGCCATTTCAGAAATCAGAAGATTTATCGGCTAGCCGACAAATACAAAATTGACTGGAGGACATCGTCCCCCTACAACCCTCAAGCCAATGGATTAGCAGAAGCCTTTAACAAGACTTTATGCACGTTGCTGGCAAAGACTGTCAAGTCTAATAAGAAAGATTGGGAAGAAAGGATGTACGAGGCACTTTGGGCCTATCGTACCGTCTATAAAACCCCAACCGGCTGTTCACCTTTCTCCCTCGTCTATGGGTCGGAAGCTGTGGTGCCGATCGAACTTGAGGTGCCTTCATTGCGAGTTGCCATCCAGCACGGACTAGTCAGTGGTGAGCAAAACAATGCAGAAAGAAGACTGGAAGAGCTCGCTGAGCTCGAAGGAAAACGCCTCCTAGCGCAACAAAACATCCAACTCTATCAAGCTCGAATGGCCCGCGCTTTTGACAAGTTAGTCAAGGGTCGAGAGTTCAAGAAAGGAGACCTGGTAATGGTCAAAAGAAGAGAAGTAATGGCCTCTAACCCCAAAGGGAAGTTGGTCGAAAACTGGGTCGGACCGTATATCGTCCGCCGAGTATATGAAGGAGGAGCCTACGTCCTTGTAGACCACAAAGGAGTCATCCAGTTCTCTCCCCTCAATGGAAAACATATTAAGCTGTATCACGCAGCGCAACCAACCCTCCCCGAGTGATCGGACGGAGCTACCCTTTTCCTTGATTAGCGGCATTCCGCCCTAATCAAGCTACCTTTCCTTGGTTAATGGCATTCCGCCCTAATCAAGCTACCTTTCCTTGGTTAGCGGCATTCCGCCCTAATCAAATTACCCTTTATCTTGGTTAGTGGCACTCCGCCCTAATCAAGCTACCCTGTCTCGGTCAGTGGCATTCCGCCCTAATCGAGCTACCCTTTATCTTGGTTAGCGGCACTCCGCCCTAATCAAGCTACCTTATCTTGGTTAGCGGCATTCCGCCCTAATCGAGCTACACTTTTCCTTGGTTAGCGGCACTCCGCCCTAATCGAGCTACCTCATCTTGGTTAGTGGCATTCCGCCCTAACCGAGCTACCCTTTCCTTGATTAGCGGCATTCCGCCCTGATCAAGCTACCTTTCCTTGGTTAACGGCATTCCGCCTTAATCAAGCTACCTTTCCTCGGTTAGCGGCACTCCGCCCTAATCGAGCTACACTTTTCCTTGGTTAGTGGCACTCCGCCCTAATCGAGCTATCCTATCTTGGGTAGTGGCATTCCGCTCTAATCGAGCTACCTTTCTTTATCTTGGTTAGTGGCATTCCGCCCTACTCGAGCTACCCTTTATCTTGGTTAAGTGGCATTCCGCCCTAATCAAGCTATCCCTGCCCTTGGTCAGCGGCATTCCGTCCTGATCGAGCTACGTTTTCCTTGGTTAGCGACACTCCGTCCTGATCAAGCTATCCTTCTTTGGCTCTCATTCCGAATAAAAAAAAATAATAATAATAAAAATAAAAATAAATAATAATAATAATAATAATAAAAATAATAATAAATAAAATAAAAATGGGGTTAAAAAAAATAGAGATACCCCGCCAGACTTGCTCCTCTATCGGGACGAGTGCAAAAATGGCTATAACCCAGCTGTGGCGAAAACCCGAAAGGGCGTCGCAGGCAAAATCGGGTACCCCGTCACGTGAAAACCCGAAAGGGCGCGTGGGCAAAAGCAAGAGGGGGCTGGCTTCGGCGAAAACCCGAAAGGGCGCTTGAGTCAGTAAAGTGATAACTTCCAAATCCCTCTCCTATTCTCCACCTAACAAACTCCGAGAGGGACAATCATCAAAGTCTCGCCGGTAATCCGTGAACAAACCATTTTCGACCCTCGTCATCATCGGCGAGATCGGTCGATCTCTACCCTCAACTTGGACCCTACGTCCCTGTTGACAACCCCATCCTTGTTTTGGCAATATCTCATGTCGACGAACAAACCCGTGGTCGACCCTCGTCATCATCGGCGAGATCGGTCGATCTTCATCTTTGACTCGGATCTTACATCCTTGTTAACAAACCATATCCTTTGCTTCGACATCTAGCCAGTGTCGACGAAATGAACCAAAATCCGAGCCTTGTCATCATCAACAAGGCCGATCAACACTCTCGCGGTCCAGCTCTTCTGCACCTCGAACTCAAAAAAATAATAATAAAATAAAAAAGGGGTTAAAAATAGAGATACCCCGCCAGACTTGCTCCTCTATCGGGACAAGTGCAAAAATGGCTATAACCCAGCTGGGGCGAAAACCCGAAAGGGCGTCGCAGGCAAAATCGGGTACCCCGCCGCGTGAAAACCCGAAAGGGCGCGCGGGCAAAAGCAAGAGGGGGCTGGCCTCGGTGAAAACCCGAAAGGGCGCTTAGGTCAGTAATGTGAATAAAAAAAATTGAATGATGAATAGTGATGAACCATCCGCCGTCCAAAAGGCCACTTTCAAGGTCGTGACGAGGATCTTCATCCGATATCCCACTTATACACGTCCAGTGTCTCTACCCTTTTGACCCTTGTCACCATCGGCAAGATCGGTCGCTACCTATAACAGTTTTTGTCATCATCGGCAAGACCGTCTACCTTTTTGACCCTTGTCACCATCGGCAAGATCGGTCGCTACCTATAACGGTTTTTGTCATCATCGGCAAGACCGTCTACCCTTTTCGACCCTTGTCACCATCGGCAAGATCGGTCGCTACCCTTCCGGTTTTTGTCATCATCGGCAAGACCGTCTACCTTTTCGACCCTTGTCACCATCGGCAAGATCGGTCGCTACCTATAACGGTTTTTGTCATCATCGGCAAGACCGTCTACCTTTTCGACCCTTGTCACCATCGGCAAGATCGGTCGCTACCCTTCTGGTTTTTGTCATCATCGGCAAGACCATCTACCCTTTTCGACCCTTGTCATCATCGGCAAGATCGGTCGCTACCCTTCCGGTTTTTGTCATCATCGGCAAGACCGTCTACCTTTTCGACCCTTGTCACCATCGGCAGGATCGGTCGCTACCCTTCCGGTTTTTGTCATCATCGGCAAGACCGTCTACCTTTTCGACCCTTGTCACCATCGGCAAGATCGGTCGCTACCCTTCCGGTTTTTGTCATCATCGGCAAGACCGTCTACCTTTTCGACCCTTGTCACCATCGGCAAGATCGGTCGCTACCTATAACAGTTTTTGTCATCATCGGCAAGACCGTCTACCTTTTCGACCCTTGTCACCATCGGCAAGATCGGTCGCTACCTATAACGGTTTTTGTCATCATCGGCAAGACCGTCTACCCTTTTCGACCCTTGTCACCATCGGCAAGATCGGTCGCTACCCTTCCGGTTTTTGTCATCATCGGCAAGACCGTCTACCTTTTCGACCCTTGTCATCATCGGCAAGATCGGTCGCTACCTATAACGGTTTTTGTCATCATCGGCAAGACCGTCCACCTTTTCGACCCTTGTCATCATCGGCAAGATCGGTCGCTACCCTTCTGGTTTTTGTCATCATCGGCAAGACCATCTACCCTTTTCGACCCTTGCCACCATCGGCAAGATCGGTCGCTTTCCCCCCAAACCTGGCAAAGGCCCTGTCCCAGGAACGGCTACACCGCGGTGGAGCGAACACCTCATCCCTTCCCTGAAGGCGTGAGCGCTCTCCTGCATTATTGGCACTCGTTCCCGGGTTCAGGTGATTAGCCGAAAGAAAGAAAAGACGAAAAGAAGTCGTGGTCAAGACTACGAAAAGAAATGCTTCCATTTAATAAAGTGGATAATACATTCTTTTGCCCAGGGCATCCCCCAGGGTACATAAACTCCAAAGACAAAAAAAAAAAGGAACAGAGCTTCCAAAAGGAAAGGAAACAAAAAGCAAAGGGAAACCAAGACTACGGCAGAGGACGCCGGAAGATGTCCCCTAGTTCCAAAAGGCCCAGCGAGGGGTACTGGGTCAATTCCTCCAGACGAGTCTCGGTGGCTGTCAGCAGCAATAACCTCTCGTTGAGTGAAGCAAGTCGTCCTTCAGCCAGGTCGGCCTCCTCTGTCGTCTGGACTTCTAGGCGCTCGCCTTCCTGCAGCTCGGCCTCGGCCTTAGCTAGTTCCGCACGCAATTCATCTATCCGTGCCCTGAGGAGCAGCTGACGTTCCGAGATATTCTCAGCGGCGTCCCTCAGCTGTCACACCATCACCTTCAGTGAACTGACGGCAGTGCGGCAATCTGCCCTCTCCAACTTCACAGCAGCGAGCTGATCGGAAACCTCCCGATTCAGGAAATCCCGCCTGTTGGCGTGCTTCAGCAACATCACAACCCGTGGGGTCCAATCATCCATGGGGCAACCAAATGCCAGTAGCGGCCGGGAGAGGTGGTCCACCAAGCTTCTCAGCTGCGCATAAGTCAAGTCTGGAGAAGCTGACATGGCCCGCTGGAGATTATCCAGAGATTGCCATACCATGTCTCCAGAAAATTGTAAGCCCAATGGCGAAGTCTCGGGGAGCCGAAAGTCTACCCTGCTGTCCACCTCAATAAACCCTGCGTATTCGGTCATGACATCTTGCATGATTGTTCGCATGCTCTGTATCTTTTATTCCGGCTTCGACAGCCCGCTATCTCGGCAACTAATCAAAGGTGTTCCCTCCTCGTGGGGGATGTAATTAACGCCATAGCCTTTACGGTATGGCGGACTGCTGGTCCCGACCGAACCTCACTCTCGCCCGATAAGGGTCAGAATGAGCGCATCATAAATCGTCACTCATGTGACTGGCACGCCCGCGTCGTCAATCAGTCAGTTGATTACTAGTCAGTCAATTGATTGATCGACCCGCGAAATAAATGAATGAAAAATACCAACGAAAAGGAGCGAAGGAAGAGACGGTCGAAACAGTCTGGCACGCCCGGTGGGACTCAAAATATGATCCCTTTCATCGCATCGCTGTCAGAAGCCCTCTGAAGCTCTTGACGAAGAGACTATCCCTTTCATCGCATCGCGGAATTGATAGTCTGGTCGCCAGGCGATTCACTCATTCTTTCCGGCCGCTAGCTGCCTGGTGCACCACCTTGTACGGGTGATGCATCCCACTGATATCAACAAGCCCCCTGGAGGACGTCAGCGTCGCCAGGCTCGCAAGAACCCTGCCGTGATCACCGGAACTGTCTCTCAGTCCGGAAAATCAATGCTGGTGGGAGGTATGCGTGTCTTCCTCAACGGGCGCACGGCACGGGTGACCCCAGATCGCGTCATCCCAAACGTCCCTGTCTACAACAACTATCAAGCTCTCGCTGGAAGGAGGGCAGAAAGAGAAGAAGCCGGCCACCATGGCCAAGAAAACCCGGCGCTCAGGCCGAGGAAATTCAAACAGGTGTGGGTTCCCAAGCGGACCCAACCTGCCTACCATCCAACGCCCACCCGCCATCGTCCTATGAACGACGAGGCGAGAGCGAGAAGAGAAAGGGGCTTGTCCCTGATGAATGAAGAAGAGGTGGTTGCGGATCCTCCGCGTCACAGAAGTTTCCGGGCTGTGGCCCGTCAAGCCAACGTCCCTGCCACGGGGCGAAGGTTCCAACAGCCAGCTGACAGAGCTCGACTGGCCTACATTCCTCCTGCTGGAGGTCGACCACTCTCCCCCATGCTACATCAAGAACGGGGTCAAGAAGAAATGGCCTGCCTGGTCAGAAGCTATTTCCGAGGATTGGGTAACACCTCACTCGGACAGCAGCGGCTGATGCAGACAGTCGCCACTGAAGAAAATTGCTGCCCATCAACGGTAGATGAAGAAGAAATAGAGGATATAATAAGGATGTCGTCGGTCGATGACAACGGACACAATGACGGCTCTGAGATCAAAGCCAATGAAGCCTTCCCCGAGCGGGAAGAAAGAAGAAGAATTTCTGTGTTCGAGAGGCTGACCTTCCCGCAACAAGCAAGGCGGAGGGTCCATCGACGAAGAAGGAGGATGCAGGTTTTCACTTGCAACATGGCTGGCGTGTCCAGCCGATATGGGAAGCTTCCTGAAAACTCTCAAGAACTGGCTCAGTTGGCCGTACGGCCGGGACCAGCTACCCGCAGGACAGAAGCAGCAAGAGGGCTTCTGACAGCGATGAAAGAGAAACAGCCCCAGTCATACCTCCACTGGGATGACAAAGCCCCCGTCTTGACCGCTAATGTGGTAACGACGGAAGAAGAAGACGACGTACTCCTCGATATCCTGCCCGAGGGTACGTCCGGGGAAACGACAGAAGGTGTCCCCACCACTATAGACCCATCAGTCTTGATGCTGCTGCAAAGATATCAACGGGAAATAGATTCCCTGAAGAAACAGCTGATGGAGAAAACTGAACACTCATCAGCCTCCAAACCACCCGAAGTCCAAGGTGAATCATCCCGGGGAGCGGCTCGTCGAGACGACCCTCCACCACTTTGCACACTACCCCAGCCGTCAGAGCCAACTGTGACGACAGCACAACAGCGGCCACCACAGCCTCAGTCGCTGCTGCCTCCGGTGCTTCCTCAGGTGCACCCAACACCCCCGCTGCTGCATCCTCCACAGGCGACCACCCTGGTCACCCCGTACCTGCAGCCAGCACACTTCTATCCGGAGCCAGTCGACCCCACGGTCGTGAGCCGGATGATGGTGGAGAGGATGATCGAGCTGAAGCTCGCAGAGAAGAGCGAAGGCGACTACGTCGCATTCGATGCCTACCGGGTGCCCTACCCGCAACACCATGCGGCTAAGCGACTTCCCCCGGGAGTCAACAAGCCGCCCAAATTTGACAAATTCAACGGGAAAGGTTCCCCAAAAGAACATATTGCATATTATATGACCGTTATGGGTGATCTGTCCACCGACGAGTCATATCTGCTGAAGTTCTTCGGGTCCTCGCTGACGGGGCTCGCATTTGAATGGTACTCCAGCCTCTCGGCCGGGTCAATCAATGACTGGTCAGATATGCAGAGGAAATTCAGGGAAAGATTCCATGTCACAGAGAGGGAGGTCACAGTGGCCGAACTCTATTCGACAAAACAAAGGGCAGATGAGACCGCCCTTGACTACATCAAGAGGTGGAGGAACCTCGGAATGAGATGTAAGCGGCCCCCGCATCAGGAGGACGCTGTGCAAATATGTAAGCAAAATCTCAGGAGGGAGGTCTTGGAAAAAATGATCGGGATGGAAATACGGTCGTTCGACCGGCTGAATAATGTGGTGGCCGAGGTAGAGGCTTTTCTAGCCAAGCCCGTCCCACCGTCAGCTACCAGCACAGCCCAGAAAGGCAAGGCGGCGGAACGGCGCCCCACACCTAAAGAAGCGAATGCGCTTGATATCAAGGCGTTCGAACAACAGAAGGAGAAAGGCAAGAAAGCGGCTCCCCCGCAACCTGCGAAAGCTCCAGATGACAAAGAAGGTCCTTCGTTGAGGGACAAAATGAAGAAGGCTTATTCCTTTCCTAAGGATAAGACCCGAATCCTATTTGACTGGGTAACAGAATACAGTATGGTCACTCTGCCTGAGCCAAGAAGACCAGAGGACCTCAAAAGAAGAGACAGTCCAAGATTCTGCCCCTATCACCAGATGCTGGGACATTCAATCGAAGACTGTTATGTTTTCAAAGACATCATTGAAGGGATGGTGAAGAAAAATGAGATAGAGCTGGGAGAGTACAAAGTAGACCCTCCTCAGCCACATGAAGCTCCTCCCCGAAGAGCAGCAGTCAACATGATCTCCCTCTACCAGGCGTTACCTGAGGAGATCTCTGAAGCAAGCACACGGAGCACCTACGAAATCCATTTCCTGGAGCCCGTGAAGGAACAGCAGGGGTGGCAGCAAGTCCCTGTGAAGCACAATAAGAAGAGGGCACCCTGCCCGAAAGAGGGGGCACTTATCCGTGGCG
Source organism: Amorphophallus konjac (assembly GCA_022559845.1). Taxonomy (NCBI): domain Eukaryota; kingdom Viridiplantae; phylum Streptophyta; class Magnoliopsida; order Alismatales; family Araceae; genus Amorphophallus; species Amorphophallus konjac. Next base: position 499,403,118 of record CM040121.1, on the reverse strand, counting down.
TCACGCCCCGGCCTGCTCCGCCAGTGATAGCGCCTACGTGGATTACTCCATCTGCAGCTATCAGAATACATGCACCCAACAGAAGGAGACAGACTCCCCTGCCAGTGGTCAAGGAAACCAACCCCGGGGTCCTTCGACTGCAACACCTGATTGAAGGGCTAGATGAATATGTACAGCCCGAATTGAAACCCCTGCTCGTACGGGACTACGTCCCATGGCAGGAGCTGGAGCAACTCTCACTCAAGCAGACGGAGGAAGCTGAAGCAGCACCCCCTGAAGCGAGCAGTCTATTCTGGGGGCAGGTGCCCACAGAAGCAAAAAGGAAAAAGAAGCAAAAGAAGAAGAAAAGAAAGGCCGTTGGCGCCAATAAAGCACAGGTTGTCTCCTGTAATACACTATCAGCCCTCTTCAACCTACCCGGGGAAGAGGAAGAAGAAGAAATATGCTTTACACCCCACACTGGGGAAAGCAAGGTCGAGGCCGCCACTGCTGCACATGCCACGCGGTCAGGCCGAAAATGGGGGCGCCAACCCCCACCCAACCACAATATTGTGTTCAGAGGGGAACAACCCTACAAGACACCTCCGCCGGAGGTCAAGGGAGTTCAAATCCCTCCTCCGTCAGGTCTATACAGCAAGACTGGGGGCAAGATAGTCCCCTCATTCTTGAATTTATGAAGATGTCAAAGGGGAAACAGCCTTGTCAAGACGCCAACCCTACACCCGGGGTCAATCACCCTCGGCCAGTGCAATCTACTGAGGATACAAATGCAGATGGGGCTTGCCCTGCAGCAACCAATAAAGAAGACTCGACAGTCGGTGCCAGTCGAGAGGGTGCCGAGTCCGAGGAAGATGAAGCAGGTCCGTCTGGACCCACAAATCAAAACCTTCCTAAGCCCAGATGGGTTGAGGAGATGAAGCTCTCCAATGTCCGGGCTGGAAGCCGAATAATGAAGCTGCTCAAGAAGCTCCCTGCTCGTTTTACGATCTGGGAAATTCTCTCTTTGAGTGAAGAAACTAGACAGGCAATCATCACTGCTCTGCAGACGCCTGCCCAGTTTGAAACCTGCATAGCTGAGGCTATACCAGAAGCCAGTATGACCTTCTCTCCAGAAGACATGCTACTGCCTACGGCCAGTCACAACAGGCCGCTATATATGAAAGGGCACCTGAATGGAAGAGAACTGAACCGGATTCTGGTCGATCCTGGCGCAGCAGTCAACATCCTGCCATATAGAATATACGAGAGGTACCACTTCAATGTGCATCTCGAAAAGGCCGGGGATATGCGTATCGCGGGCTTCAACCAGAAATGTGAAGTATCTATGGGGGTGGCAGAATTCACACTGACTCTGGCAGATTTCACTACAACGGTGCAGTTTCACGTCATTGACTCTCGCACCTCCTACAAAGCACTGCTCGGCCGCCCATGGCTGCATGAAAACTTGGTGGTGCCCTCCACGCTCCACCAATGCATCAAATACAGCCTCCAGGGGAAGGAGGAAAGGATATTTGCTGACATCCACCCATTCGAGGTGTTTGAGTGTCACTTGGCGGACGCCAATCTGTATACGGGGTCTCCCCGGAAGACTTCTAAAACTGAAGCCCCCGTAGGGGCATCGAAGAATAGATCGGGTGACGGTTGGTATCCACCACCGCCGCGCGGATATGTCAAGCCGAAGGTGGTCTCCCACATCACGGCTTCTGGAAATGTCGGCAGGGTGACACCCCCAGCATTATACCCCAAAGCTAAGGAAGTGCATGTTGACCGACAACACGACCGCATCGGAGTCCCGGCCGGCCTCACCAAGCCTGTCTCCGGCCTCGATGGTCCCACCGTCGAACCTTTCAAAGCTTGGGAAGTGGCACAGGAAGATGGGCACAGCAGCTTATTCTATACAGCTGAGGAGCATCCTACTCAGGAAGACACGGATTGCAGCCTCCCTGAAGATCTAGCCAACCCACGGGTTCCTGTGCAGGGCCTGGCATTCACCACTGATCGGACGGCCAGGATGTTTCAAAAGCAACACATCCCTCCCGATCAGCCTCAAAAACGCAAGGAAGCTTTCCAGAAGATGTGGTATCCTGTAAATCTGGACAAAGAAATGAGACGTGTCTCTCAACACCCGGGTCTGGGTTTCACCCTGGAAGACTACTATTACAGTGGGCGGTACGAGGTGGACACCATCTCCACCTTCTATCCAACTGAAGACAGCCCTCTGGGGGCAACCTTTGATGAATATCCGGCGGAAGCCGAACATGCTGAATTAACCCTATCCGGGAATCAACAAATGGAGACCTTGATCTCATGCCGATGCTGGGAGCAGGTCCATCCTGAAGGAGCGGCCTTTCAGGCCGAATTTGATACGGCTAGCAGCAGCGAAGCCGAAGATGCTCAAGGAGCAGAAGTCTCTCCCTCCGCAGGGGTCATGCTAATGACGACTTCAACACCCTTTCTGACAGTCAACAGAGCCTCGGTTTACTCCAATCAAGGGGAGCCGGCTACCAGAAAAGAAAAAGCCACTTCTGTGGAAGACACAACTGTCCCAGAAGGCGAGACTCCCTCAACTCCTGCTACCAATCCAATAGGCTGTCCGAGTCCGGCGGCAAATAACTGCTGGCCTGTCATGGCTGCAACCTCACCTACAAGCACTGAAGCTGTCCTCTCGCCCTCGGGAGCTGCACCGGCAATGGATCTTCTAATAGAACAATCCGCCCAGCCGCTAGCACAAGAGATCAAGAGACCCCATGAAGCTCTGGCGGTGTCTGACGAGGAAGTCGAAGTACTCGACCCTCAAGATGGTATTCCAGACTTCGTCGACCTCCAGCCGGCACCTCCGGAAATAGAAGACGGAGGCCAAGCCACAGTCGATGAACTAATAGAAGTCAACCTGGGAAATGAGAAGGACCCTAGGCCTACCTTCCTCAGTGCCCAACTGTCCCCAGAAGAACGGGAGCTGTACATCCAGCTGCTGCTAGAATACCGGGATTGCTTCGCCTGGACTTATAAAGAGATGCCAGGTCTAAACCCTGCTGTCTCACAACATGAGCTAACAATCAGTCCCGAAGCCGAGCCGGTGAAACAACCACCGCGGCGTATGAGGCCAGAGCTCATCACCCGAATCTGTGCTGAAGTTGACAAGCTCATTGATGTGGGATTTGTTGAAGAAAATCAGTACACCACATGGCTGGCAAATATCGTCCCTGTGAAAAAGAAGAATGGACAGATCCGGATTTGTGTTGACTTCCGGGATCTAAATAAAGCTTGCCCTAAAGATGACTTCCCGGTGCCAATAACCGAGGTAATGATCGATGCTACAACCGGCCATGAAGCCCTGTCATTCATGGATGGGTCGTCCGGCTACAATCAGATTTGGATTGCGGAGCACGACCGGGTCCATACTGCTTTCCGAACTCCCAAAGGCATTTATCATTACAAGAGAATGCCATTTGGACTGAAGAATGCTGGCGCAACCTATCAGCGCGCAATGACTAAAATTTTTGATGAATTGCTCTACCACAAGGTCGAGTGCTACATAGATGACCTGGTGGTCAAAACCAGAAGAAAAGAAGATCACCTGCAAGACCTCCGGATTGTTTTTCAGAGGCTGAGGCAGCATGAGCTAAAAATGAATCCTATGAAATGTGCGTTCGGAGTGTCGAGCGGAAAATTCTTGGGCTTCATCGTCCGACATCGGGGAATCGAGATAGACCCCGCAAAGATCAGGGCGATTCAGGGGTTACCTCCACCAAGGAACATCTCCGAGCTGAGGTCACTACAAGGCCGCTTGGCTTATATCCGGCGGTTCATTTCCAATTTGTCAGGGCGATGCCAGCCTTTTCACAAGTTGATGATGAAAGATGTTCCCTTCTATTGGGATGAAGATTGCCAGACAGCCTTTGACAAACTAAAGGATTATCTGAAGACTCCTCCAGTATTAGGCGCACCGGTGAAAGGACGGCCGTTGATGCTGTATATAGCAGCTACACACAACTCTCTGGGGGCAATGCTAGCCCAGAATAATGAAGAAGGGAAAGAGCAAGCCCTCTATTACCTCAGTCGGAGACTGGTCAGAACTGAAGAAAAATACACTTATATTGAGAAGATTTGCTTGGCACTAGTCTTCGCAGTTAAGAAACTCCGACACTATATGTTGTCGCATGAAATCAGCTTGGTATCCAAGGAGGATCCCCTGAAATATATCATGTCCCAGCCAGCACTCAGAGGCCGTCTGGGCAAATGGGCGGTGATCCTTATGGAGTTTGATATCTCCTACGTCCCGCGCAAGGCCATTAAAGGTCAAGCTATCGCAGACTTCTTTGCTGCGCATCCGGTACCCGGAAACTGCCCGTGGGAACCAGAACTCCCCGAAGATGAAACTTTGGAAGCCGCTCAAGTACAGCCGTCCCCGTGGCAGCTATATTTTGATGGCGCTTCTAGAATTGACATCTCTGCCACTGGATCGGTCAGAGTCAGAGCAGGGGCAGGCATAGTCCTGAAATCCCCAGAAGGAGAAGTGGTGCATACATCCTGCTCCATAAATAAACCATGCACCAACAATGAAGCAGAATATGAAGCCCTGATAATCGGGTTACAAATTGCTCTGTCCATGGGAATTCAGATGCTGGAAGCATTTGGAGACTCCATGCTAGTTATAAAACAGCTGGAAGGAGAGTTTGAAGTGCGAAAACAAGAACTCATCCCCTATCACCAGTTGGCAACTTGCCTGATGTCAAGATTTTACTTCATCAGCATCAAGCACATCAAGCGAGGCCAAAATGCTCAGGCGGACGCCCTCGCTAAGCTGGCTAGTTCGTTGGCAGTCCCGCCAGACATAAGCCTGAATATAACAGTAATCAACCGCCGACAGGTCCCCAGTGTAACAGAGGATCTGACCGACGAACGGGAGATAGAAGTAGCAGTCGCTGAAAGGGTCCAGCAACCCGATTGGCGGGAACATCTTCTACGCTGGTTTCAACACCAGCAACTTCCAAAAGAAAAAGAACAGAGAATGAAGCTCCTAAGGATCAAGGATTCTTATGAGATGAGAAGCGGAACTTTGTTCCGGATTATGGCAGACGCCCGAAGGAAAATCCTACTCCGTTGCTTGTCGTCAGCAGAAGCGGAACAAGTAATGCAAGAAGTTCATGCAGGATCGGCTGGAGCACACCAGGCCGGTCCGAAAATGAAGATAGAAATAAAGAAATTGGGCTATTATTGGCCCACTATATTCAATGACTGCTGCAGGTTTGCCAAAGCCTGTCAGAAATGTCAAGAACATGCCAATGTGGCGAGGAGACCTCCAGTGCCGCTGCATCCCACTCTACCAAGTTGGCCGTTTGCTCAGTGGGGCACGGACGTGGTGGGGCCACTACCAGCATCTTCATCAGGGTGCAAATACATCTTAGCAGCTACAGACTACTTTTCCAGATGGGCAGAGGCAGTAGCACTAAGAGATGTGACGGGAGAACTAGTTGCAAGGTTCTTCCGACAAAATGTAATATTCCGGTTCGGGATTCCCAGCCGAATCATCTCTGATAATGGCAGCCATTTCAGAAATCAGAAGATTTATCGGCTAGCCGACAAATACAAAATTGACTGGAGGACATCGTCCCCCTACAACCCTCAAGCCAATGGATTAGCAGAAGCCTTTAACAAGACTTTATGCACGTTGCTGGCAAAGACTGTCAAGTCTAATAAGAAAGATTGGGAAGAAAGGATGTACGAGGCACTTTGGGCCTATCGTACCGTCTATAAAACCCCAACCGGCTGTTCACCTTTCTCCCTCGTCTATGGGTCGGAAGCTGTGGTGCCGATCGAACTTGAGGTGCCTTCATTGCGAGTTGCCATCCAGCACGGACTAGTCAGTGGTGAGCAAAACAATGCAGAAAGAAGACTGGAAGAGCTCGCTGAGCTCGAAGGAAAACGCCTCCTAGCGCAACAAAACATCCAACTCTATCAAGCTCGAATGGCCCGCGCTTTTGACAAGTTAGTCAAGGGTCGAGAGTTCAAGAAAGGAGACCTGGTAATGGTCAAAAGAAGAGAAGTAATGGCCTCTAACCCCAAAGGGAAGTTGGTCGAAAACTGGGTCGGACCGTATATCGTCCGCCGAGTATATGAAGGAGGAGCCTACGTCCTTGTAGACCACAAAGGAGTCATCCAGTTCTCTCCCCTCAATGGAAAACATATTAAGCTGTATCACGCAGCGCAACCAACCCTCCCCGAGTGATCGGACGGAGCTACACTTTTCCTTGATTAGCGGCATTCCGCCCTGATCAAGCTACCTTTCCTTGGTTAACGGCATTCCGCCTTAATCAAGCTACCTTTCCTCGGTTAGCGGCACTCCGCCCTAATCGAGCTACACCTCATCTTGGTTAGTGGCATTCCGCCCTAACCGAGCTACCCTTTCCTTGATTAGCGGCATTCCGCCCTGATCAAGCTACCTTTCCTTGGTTAACGGCATTCCGCCTTAATCAAGCTACCTTTCCTCGGTTAGCGGCACTCCGCCCTAATCGAGCTACACTTTTCCTTGGTTAGTGGCACTCCGCCCTAATCGAGCTACCCTATCTTGGGTAGTGGCATTCCGCTCTAATCGAGCTACCTTTCTTTATCTTGGTTAGTGGCATTCCGCCCTAATCGAGCTACCCTTTATCTTGGTTAAGTGGCATTCCGCCCTAATCAAGCTATCCCTGCCCTTGGTCAGCGGCATTCCGTCCTGATCGAGCTACGTTTTCCTTGGTTAGCGACACTCCGTCCTGATCAAGCTATCCTTCTTTGGCTCTCATTCCGAATAAAAAAAATAATAAAAATAAAAATAAATAAATAAATAATAATAAAAATAATAATAATAAATAAAATAAAAATGGGGTTAAAAAAAATAGAGATACCCCGCCAGACTGGCTCCTCTATCGGGACGAGTGCAAAAATGGCTATAACCCAGCTGTGGCGAAAACCCGAAAGGGCGTCGCAGGCAAAATCGGGTACCCCGTCACGTGAAAACCCGAAAGGGCGCGTGGGCAAAAGCAAGAGGGGGCTGGCTTCGGCGAAAACCTGAAAGGGCGCTTGAGTCGGTAAAGTGGTAATTTCCAAATCCCTCTCCTATTCTCCACCTAACAAACCCCGAGAGGGACAATCATCAAAGTCTCGCCGGTAATCCGTGAACAAACCATTTTCGACCCTCGTCATCATCGGCGAGATCGGTCGATCTCTACCCTCAACTTGGACCCTACGTCCCTGTTGACAACCCCATCCTTGTTTTGGCAATATCTCATGTCGACGAACAAACCCGTGGTCGACCCTCGTCATCATCGGCGAGATCGGTCGATCTTCATCTTTGACTCGGATCTTACATCCTTGTTAACAAACCATATCCTTTGCTTCGACATCTAGCCAGTGTCGACGAAATGAACCAAAATCCGAGCCTTGTCATCATCAACAAGGCCGATCAACACTCTCGCGGTCCAGCTCTTCTGCACCTCGAACTCAAAAAAATAATAAAATAAAAAGGGGGTTAAAAATAGAGATACCCCGCCAGACTTGCTCCTCTATCGGGACAAGTGCAAAAATGGCTATAACCCAGCTGGGGCGAAAACCCGAAAGGGCGTCGCAGGCAAAATCGGGTACCCCGCCACGTGAAAACCCGAAAGGGCGCGTGGGCAAAAGCAAGAGGGGGCTGGTCTCGGTGAAAACCCGAAAGGGCACTTAGGCCGGTAATGTGAATAAAAAGAAAAAAAGAATGATGAATAGTGATGAACCATCCTCCATCCGGAAGGCCATTCACAAGGTCAGGGCGAGGGTCTTCATCCGATATCCCACTTACACACATCCATCTACCATTTTCGACCCTTGTCATCATCGGCAAGATCGGTCGCTACCCTTCCGGTTTTTGTCATCATCGGCAAGACCGTCTACCTTTTCGACCCTTGTCACCATCGGCAAGATCGGTCGCTACCCTTCCGGTTTTTGTCATCATCGGCAAGACCGTCTACCTTTTCGACCCTTGTCACCATCGGCAAGATCGGTCGCTACCCTTCCGGTTTTTGTCATCATCGGCAAGACCGTCTACCTTTTCGACCCTTGTCACCATCGGCAAGATCGGTCGCTACCTATAACGGTTTTTGTCATCATCGGCAAGACCGTCTACCTTTTCGACCCTTGTCACCATCGGCAAGATCGGTCGCTACCTATAACGGTTTTTGTCATCATCGGCAAGACCGTCTACCCTTTTCGACCCTTGTCACCATCGGCAAGATCGGTCGCTACCCTTCCGGTTTTTGTCATCATCGGCAAGACCGTCTACCTTTTCGACCCTTGTCATCATCGGCAAGATCGGTCGCTACCTATAACGGTTTTTGTCATCATCGGCAAGACCGTCCACCTTTTCGACCCTTGTCATCATCGGCAAGATCGGTCGCTACCCTTCTGGTTTTTGTCATCATCGGCAAGACCATCTACCCTTTTCGACCCTTGCCACCATCGGCAAGATCGGTCGCTTTCCCCCCAAACCTGGCAAAGGCCCTGTCCCAGGAACGGCTACACCGCGGTGGAGCGAACACCTCATCCCTTCCCTGAAGGCGTGAGCGCTCTCCTGCATTATTGGCACTCGTTCCCGGGTTCAGGTGATTAGCCGAAAGAAAGAAAAGACGAAAAGAAGTCGTGGTCAAGACTACGAAAAGAAATGCTTCCATTTAATAAAAGTGGATAATACATTCTTTTGCCCAGGGCATCCCCCAGGGTACATAAACTCCAAAGACAAAAAAAAAAAGGAACAGAGCTTCCAAAAGGAAAGGAAACAAAAAGCAAAGGGAAACCAAGACTACGGCAGAGGACGCCGGAAGATGTCCCCTAGTTCCAAAAGGCCCAGCGAGGGGTACTGGGTCAATTCCTCCAGACGAGTCTCGGTGGCTGTCAGCTGCAATAACCTCTCGTTGAGTGAAGCAAGTCGTCCTTCAGCCAGGTCGGCCTCCTCTGTCGTCTGGACTTCTAGGCGCTCGCCTTCCTGCAGCTCGGCCTCGGCCTTAGCTAGTTCCGCACGCAATTCATCTATCCGTGCCCTGAGGAGCAGCTGACGTTCCGAGATATTCTCAGCGGCGTCCCTCAGCTGTCCCACCGTCACCTTCAGTGAACTGACGGCAGTGCGGCAATCTGCCCTCTCCAACTTCACAGCAGCGAGCTGATCGGAAACCTCCCGATTCAGGAAATCCCGCCTGTTGGCGTGCTTCAGCAACATCACAACCCGTGGGGTCCAATCATCCATGGGGCAACCAAATGCCAGTAGCGGCCGGGAGAGGTGGTCCACCAAGCTTCTCAGCTGCGCATAAGTCAAGTCTGGAGAAGCTGACATGGCCCGCTGGAGATTATCCAGAGATTGCCATACCATGTCTCCAGAAAATTGTAAGCCCAATGGCGAAGTCTCGGGGAGCCGAAAGTCTACCCTGCTGTCCACCTCAGCCCAGATGTCGTCGGCCACCCCGAGGGACGTCGACGGCATAGTCTGCACGGCACCCACTCCCGGTCCGACCACTGCAGCCATATCAACTGGAGGGATCTCCATAATAACAACTTCTTTGCCCGCCCTTTGGGGTGAATCTGCAATAGCCGTGTCGGCAACAGAAGGCACATGCTCCTCTTGAGTAGTTTCGCCAGCCGCCAAGGGAAGAGACCCCTCTATAATGGACAAGGCCTGAGTAACATCGGCCTCATCCGCAATAATTTCTCCGGCCTCTATGTCTGAAAGACCACTAGGCAACGACAACGATTCTGCACCAGTTGCCAAGGCTTGAACCCCTGCAACCTCAGTCGGAGCGCTAACTTCGGCAGCCACGCCGGACTCCTCTGATACCGCTGCAGCAGCATAGGTCCGTGGAAGCCGCAGGGCAATGGGCCGCACAACAGGCGGGAACGCTGGCTGGCTCATATCCACGCCAGGAAGAGGCATACGGATCATTATAGCTGGCGGTACCACCTCAGCCTGCAGTACATATACAAACATCAGCCAGCTGGCTTGGAAATGAAAAGAAACGTTGCAGGCGGGAATCAAAAGGTTTCCTACCTCGACCGGCACTATGTTCAGGCCTCCCAGAGTTGCCTCTGAAGATACTGGCCCTTCTCCTGCAATCGGGTATGATAGCCCGTGCTCGGCTACCAATAGCCTCGGAGGGCTAAACGTTGAGAAGTCGCTCTCGTAAGCTGAAGAAGCCCCGGCATCCTCAGCCTCGGTTTCCGCCATCGGGAACCCCTCATCATCGCCGGAGCCGCCGCCATAATCAACTTGTTCGGAGGAAGAGGAGTCTTCTGCTTGCTCTCGAACCTCTGATACCAGAGCGGGAACCAGGCTGCTAGGAGGATGCCCTCTAGCCTGAACCTCCTCAGGGGTCTCCGCCTCGGGGACATCCGTTGGCGGAGTATCTAAGGGTTGGTCCCTCGGAAGCCCTTGCTCGCCGACGACAATCCTTGCTGCGGCACCCACCTCGGGAAGTAGCGTGGGTCGAACATCGACTGAAGTCAAAAGATAGCAAACAGTCAGGCCTTGACTGAAAATAGAATATGCCAACAAGCCCTGCGGGCGAACTACAAATTACCTTCTACTTCTCGATGGGGCGTCGGCGAAGGCAAGTCGCGCTCAATAGGGAGCGAGGGGGCCTCTTCCCCTCTCTCCTCAGTAGCAGCTCCAGGTGCCGCCTCCAACCCGACAACGGCAGAGGTAGCACCAGCAGCTATTGAAAAGAAGAATGATCAGCCACATTGGTGAAAGTAAACAAACAAGCCAAGCAAGAATAAGAAATCACCTTCGCCCTCGGACCCTTGCGTCCGGGCGGCCTCAAATTCAGAGAAAGATGGAACCCGAGGAAGCGGAGTGGCGGACTCCTCCTCAGCAACCTTCCTCCGACGAGCTCTAGTAGCACGGGACTCTGCTCTCTTGGCCTTCTTGGCCCTACCAATAGCCTCCCTGACCTGGGATCTGGTTCGTTTTCGCGAGTCCCCAGGGGGTAATGGCGTTGTAGTCGGAGCTGGCTCCGGAATATTAAAATACGAAGGCTTCTGCGCCTTCGATATCAACTCCCTGCAATGCCGGGTCCCCTCCACTGAGAGACGAGCTGCAGAAAGCATATAAGTCAGAAGATGCACACTGACTGCAGAGAAAACAGCCCCATGGCTGAAGAAGAAAACAAACATTACCTGGCAGCCCCGTATATCGAGGACTAAGCGGCCAGTAAAGCAATACTGGCGCCTTGTCCCGGGAAGCCGCTTCATGGATCAGCCAGCACACGTCCCCAATTGTTTCACTCTTATCCGCTAGCTGAGCCAAGTCCTCATGGCCACAGGATGATAAGTGATGATATAGACTCAAGTAGTCGAACCCCCAGCCGTCGACATACTTGAAAGATATCAGTAACTGATGGCTCCAGATGGCTTCTAACGGACCAGAAACTGAAAGCCCATGAGAATGAAGCAGGGCGAATATCCAGGGGGTGTTGGCATACAAGTCAGCCCGCCTGTCTTCCCTCCTAATGAAGGTCCGATAAGGATGAAATCTGTCAATCTCCGGGCGCCAGCTCGCCACAGTAGGAAGAGGTTCTTCCACTGGAAGGGGAATTGTCTGAAGAGCAACCCGGTCACTGCTGACCCGACACAATCCCCAGAGGGTCTTCACATAGTCATCCTTCCTGATTTCAGGCATCTTCGGGTCGGACTTGGATGACTTGCCCTTCACAGCTTTCCTGGCCTCTATATATGCCGTCACCTCGGCATTGGACCAGGACTTCAGCTTCTTCAGATATGCGGGATCAATGTCCAGAATGGGCTCCCGCTGGGAATCTAGAAAGCGGCGTTCGGCAACGTGCCAGCAGTCTTTCCGGGAATTCCGATAAAAACCCGTTCGTGCATTCCACCACTTGATGAAGTCTGGAGTCACTCGGGGAAGACGAGCCGGGGTTGGCACCCTGAATGATACATCCTCCCGGCGATGAAAGTAATCCCACCATGTGCGGGCTTCCTCTGTAGTCGTCTGACCGGCCCGGTGCCTGTTTGGAAGATTGAACTGGGCCGCCGAAGAGGGAATTTGTTGGTCATACCCAAAATTCCGACTGAAGCGGAAAGGATAATACGGCTCCAGCCACAGCAAGCCGCTCTTTCTAAAAACAAGAACACTCGGGCGGATAGACAACGCCCAATCAACCAGTTCCGGTTCCAGGATGGGCCTTGTGCTCTTGCGCCCAGTCAACTCATGAATGAACTCCTCTGTCTCAAACAATCGGCACTGCCGCATCCTGTTTACCAGCGGACTAGAGCTGGCAGCCAAGCTCCAGAAATGAAGAACTCCCGGGGAATCTACTGGAACTGTAGTCAACTTCCCCCTGATGGCAAAAAGCTGATCCGGCAGTGAGGATGCTTCAGCACTGGCAAATTCAATCATCCGCGGCAGCGGGCGATCTGACTGCATTGACCGGGGAGCCGCTTCCGGGAATAGGGTACAGACCCAAGCATTAAAGAAGTGGAGGGGACCAACTATCCTCGAATTCCGGGGAATACGTGATTTGTGCAAATCCCCCAACATTTTGTATATGAGGCATAAAGCCACGGGGCACAGGGACAGCTTCGTCCCCCAAGCCATCAAACAGGCGGGGTAAATCACCTCCGGCCTAATCACCGTCTCGTCCCCTTGGGGAAGGGCGAATGAACAAAGCCAATATGTTAAATACGCAGCACAATGCGTGACTGCGTCAACTCCTGTGGGGTTCGGGCCGGCCTGCCTCTCTCTCCCTGCGACAGCTGGATACGTTGCTTGGCGCCGGGCCCTCTTCTTCCGCGCCACTGCTGTCGGAACTACCGTGGGAAAGTCTTCATATTGCTGCTCCCCACCAAAGAAATACTGAAGCCACGTGCCCATCCGCACGCGTCTCTTCTCACCCGGCTTTCGCGCCTCCCGCGAGTCCAGCGTCAGGCGCAGCAAGGTGCGGTACGCCTTCATCAGATAACGATAGGCGAAGCCCGTAAAATATCTACCTTCGCCGTTCGTCTGATCCTTTAGCCAGTCTGGGAAGCAAACTTCTTCATACGGCTCTCCGTCTATCGGTAGGCCGCTCAGCTGAGAGAGGCTCCATAAATCCAATGAAGTCTCACCTTCCGCTGTGTAGAAGGTGTTGTACTCTGGGCAAAAGACTTCGATCATCCCACAACATAGACCTCGGGAGATCGGATATCTATACCGCGAAGCATATATGCTTTCGTAGACCCCGGCATGTACCAGAATGGGAGCATACTGTCGCAGCACAAAATCTGTGAATTCAACTGCTCCTGGTCTGAACGCATGAGCATCAGTGGCTTTGAGCTCTCCAAACCACCCCACTGAAATCTGATGCTTGAATCGGACCGCCAAGCAGTCCAAAAGAAAAGGCTCGTCCCGGTATCCCCAATGCAGCGGGCCGAGGAATAAACCATATACAGGTTTCTCCCTGTCAACACGGCCAGCAGTTTCGTTCCAGCGAGCTGGTGTGTACTGTGGTGCTCTCGTCAGCATCCCGGCCTCCGGAGACAGTTCCTGCACCCCTAGCACCGCTCCCCACTTCCTGGGTGTAGACACGCCAAAATTGACGTTACTTTGAGTGCATCTCATATCGCTCTGCGATGCCCCATTTGACCCTCAAATCAGCTTATTTAAGTGGTTTTCCCACTTTTCATGGATTGCCCCTGATTTCTCCTATTTTTCCCAATTTACCTCCCTTTTCCTATTTTTCTGGATTTTCTGGGCATTTATCTCTATTTTCTGAATTCACGCCCTCATCAGAGGCGTGTTTTTGAAACACGACCTGGTCTAGGGCGTGTCTTTCCCATTTTATCTATTTCTCCCCCATTTTATCTATTTTATGAATTTTCTAAATTCACGACCTGGGTAAGGGCGTGTTTTTCTTAAAACATGACTTAATCTAGGGCGTTTCTTAAAGAAAGGACGACCTCACCTGAGGGCGTTAATTCTTTTGGTTTGACCGACTTCCCCATTTGAGCTCTTGAAATTAACGCCCTTCCAGGGGCGCGTTTTTTAAAAAGTGGCTTTGATTAAGGCGTGTTTTACATTTTTCAAATATGGGGAGTTTTCATTTCTAAAAATGGTTTTGAAAGAAACGCCCTTGTGCTGGGCGTGTTTTTGAGAAACGCCCGCTGGTGTGGTCGTCAATTCAAAAATTGACGCCCTTAACAAAGGCGTGTTTCATCTTCTGGCTTCGCAGCCCTTTCCCCAGAGAGTCCTTGCCTCGTTAAATCCTGCCTTGATTGGGCTCTTGCCCATTCCTATCCTTTCCCTTGATTGGACTCTTGCTAATGTTTATCCCTTCCAATCCTATTTAATAGAGCCATTGGCTCTGTTGATCGGTTGGATGCCCCTTCGTTGGACTCTCCCCCTGCGCTTCTTCTTCTTCCCCGTCCTTCTGCTTTTTTTGGTTTTTGTTCTTTTTTTTCTGTCTTGTTTTTCTTTTTCTCTTCTTACGCAGGTGTCGTTATTGGCTGAAGGAGGAGGCTTTATTGCACACAAATCTTCACCAATTGAGGCTTTCTCCCCGTTGAATATCAAACGGCCAAAGTCACAGGCTCCTTCTATTTTATTTTTATTCTCCTTTTGCTATTCGTTAACATGCATGCATAATATACATGTTTTCTTCTCAACCACGTTGATGCTCTCCCCACAGTGCAACTCTTGCACACTTCCATATTTTACTTTGCATTCATCATACCATTCATCTCCCACACCTTTTTGCATAGGGGTTTAAGGGCCAACACCCACAAGGTGTGTCTTAATCATATTTGCAGGCTCATCTATTTACTATGGATTTGATACTACACACCATGTTCTAATTCAATTCTTTTGTGGTGTTTGTGTCTCTTTTTGCAAGGGTAATAAAAGTGTAGAACTCTCTTCGTCGGCCGGCCGATTTGAAGAGAAAGGAGCACCTACAATCAACCGCATCTTTTGAGGTATTTTGCGATCATCTCCCCATATTCATCTCCACTTGAGACCCTCGCGTCTCTGGCGATCACACACACTCCACATTAGCACCCCGTGCTATCTTATTGCTTTCATCATATCTATTGCTTTTTATATTTAAAGTGGATTTTTAAATTAAGATCTACAAATTGGCGATCACGGTGGGACCCTTTGTGTTCTTCTTTCATTACCCTTTCCCCTTAGGCACCCGCGCGTGCCGTCTCCCCTATTGCACCCTCGGTGCGTCTCCTTTTGTGCCCCTCGGGCACCCTCCACTTGCATTGTACTCTCCCACTTGTGATTTGTTAGTTTGATAGGTTTTTGTTTAGAAAGTCCTTTTTTTTTAAATAAAATTGATGAGCATGCTTATTCTATTGATTGCCATGATTGTGTGATTGGGTGTTGATACTGCCGGCCGCGAAGTTTTCTGGGGAAAGTGAATTCACGCCTCTGGAAGAGGCGTTTTTCTTGATTTAACGCCCTAAGCAAGGGCGTCTGCTTCCTATTTCACGCCCTCTGATAGGGCGTTTTCCAGCACATTTCTGGGTGTTCTTGCTTTATATTGATGCATGTGAATTCACGCCCTCCGACAGGGCGTTTCTTTATTTAGTAGCGCCTCTCATCAGGGCGCGTTTTCATGATTTGACGCCCCCACACCTGGGCGTCTCTTTATTTGGTTGAGCATCGTTGATAATTAACGCCCTACCCCAGGGCGTCTCTTTTATTGGTAGCGCCTCTCATCAAGGCGTGTTTTACCTTGCCTGTGGGCCTCCCACGGTGATTCACGCCCTGCCAAAGGGCGTCTTTTGATTGGTAGCGCCCTGCCCCAGGGCGTCTTATTCCTGTGTTTTCACCGAACCCCTTTGTTTATCACTGTATCATATTTTTGCTTATATCTTGCATTCATTCATTCATTCATTTTGCATTGGTTTGGGAGACTTCCTCTCTCCACATATTAGGAGCCACACACCCCCTTGGTGAAGGAACGACCCTCCATTGAGCATTCCGTCTCTTTGGATTGGAAATTCCTAAACCAAGCCTCCATAAGTCCCCGCACCCGTGGATTCCCTCACGGACGCCGGGCAGGTTGTACCCTTTTTGGAGTCCCGAGTTTAGTTGGCCTACACGTGGTGAGAGAGTGTTCCTAGTTGGCATTGGAGTTAAATCATATTGAAACTAGGTTCCCCTTGTGTGAATCATATCAATTTGCATAAAATTCATTAATTCACCAAGGTTTAAACAATCAAAATCACGGTAACCATTCCAACTTGTGTGCTTCTTTGCATATTATTGTGAAATTTTGATTATATAATGGCTTACCATGATAGAAACATGTTCAATTCAATTCATGAGGATGCACAACCTAGCACTTCATATCCTCAATTTCAACATGTTAATCAGCATTCTCACCATTCTTTCAAGGGACCACGTCCTTATTCTCATGGTCATACCCAACCCATGGGCAATGTCCATTCTCATGGTCCACCTACTCAATTTCAGGCCATTATTCCCTCGGGACCGTCTCCTCCCAATGACGAGAAGGTCTCTCGAATCATCCATGCATTAGATCATCTTACCCCTCAACAGATCCAAGCCCTTAAGGCTGCCGTTGAGGGTACATCTCATGCATCTCCCCCTCTTTCCAATTCTATACGGGTGGCCCATCACCTACCTCCTTCCAATTCTATTCGGGTGACCCATCACCCATCTCCCTCCAATTCTACACGGGTGGCCCATCACCCACCTCTTTCCAATTCTATTCGGGTGGCCCATCACCCCCCTCCTCCTTCCAATCCTGATCGGGTAGCCCATTACCCATCTCCTCCTGTTCATTCTACTCGGGTAGCCCATTACCCATCCCCTTCTATTCACACACCTCCTCGGGTGGTCCGACACCCGCCTCCTTCTATTCCTCCTCCATCACGGCCCCGAGGCCCTTTTACTCCTTGCAATCCGGCCCGTCCGGGTTCTTTTACGGGTCATCCCGTCCACTCCCCTCCACGGCCTTTTTATGCGGCCCCTCCTCCTTCAAGGCCCTGCCAACCTCCTGTTGTTCATGTTACACCCCTCCAGCAAACTCTGCTCGATAAGATTACTTTGATGGAGGAACAAATAAAGAGGGTCACGGCTCCTCCTACTCCAGTCAATCCTCTCCATGCCGCTTTAGACGAAATTACAAAGATGGAGAATGAATGGAAAGATAGGATGGATGATTATGACTTCGGCATTCCAAGCGAGGAAGAGCCGGCAATTGAAGAATCTGAAGCAATGTATGATGATGAAGCTATGCAGGCACCCCTTCCGAGTTTCCTTAACTTCCCGCTCCCTCCACTTTCATTCGATGAACCTCCTGCTCAGGATGAAACCGTCCCCGATCCAATCCCTATTTATGAGACTAATTGGTGTTACGATGATGGGTCGATACTTCAATCACCCACACCGGCACATTGTAAGTCTCCTCCTATCCTTGACGCCGCATACATCACACCTCCCCCTATTACACCATTAACCCCCGCAACACTGGCCTTCCCCAAGCCTTCCACCATTAAACCTCCACCCGTTAAGCCATCTACCTCCACACCATTAGCCTCCGTCGAACCCATCATTAAACCTTCCCTAATCAGCCTCCCATTAGCCTCCACCTCGGCCTCCACTTCCCCAATTAGCCTACCATTACCATCACTTCAACCCTCCATTATGCCTTTAACCCCAAAACCCATACCTCCACCACATAGCCTTCGCCTTTACCTATGGTTAATTCTGAGCAGGATTCACCACTTTTTGCACCCGAGCCAATCCCGACCGCTTGCAAGCAAAGGGAGAAACTCGATGTGTTTGAACCTCCACCTCCACTTACGCCAACACCTTCCATTATAACTCCACCATTCATGGAGCCTTCCGCCTCCGCTTCACCTCCCCTTACTACTCGGAATGGGGGGCCTTCTGCAAGCACAGGTGCTGAAGATAATCAAGAGCCGGGCAGCAAGGATTTGGCCGTGCCATTCAAGATTCAAGAATTCATTTGCCGGATGACAATCCGGGTTATTGTGCCAAGCACGGTCGAAGAAGCCAAGTCACCGCCATGCCGGGCGTTGATGCCGTCTAAGGGCCGGGCAGGGCACCCCTTGTTCCAATTTTCGAATTCCGAATTCATTATTCCTTACAAGGGGCGAATGCCCATTTTATTCAACATCCCATATTCATCACCATCAATGGGCATGGCGATGCTTCATGTTCCAACTCTACGACTCCCTCACCTTATTGATCTTCGCTTTCCAAGGGGGTGGTCATTTATTGAAGCTTCCTTTATTGGGCCAATTGGTCGTACATGTTCACTGCCGTGGAGGGGCAATTGTCTTAAGGGGTCGTCCCCTATTTCTTCCACTCTTGTTCATTCAACTTCATCCATATCCATTTCAATCACCTTTTCTTCATGGGCCACTCCAAGGGAAAAGAGGAGGATCTCACCTTCTCACTCTTCACATTCTTCATCTTCTTCGAATTTCATGCATTTTTCATTCATTCATTCATTCCATTCTTTGCATTCATTGCATCCATCGTTTTGCATACATTTGCACCTCCTGCTTCCCGGGTTTCCAAACCCGTATCTTCCCCGCCTTCCGGCACCGCCGGATATTCCGCATTTCCCATCTTATTCATATTCATCCTTTTATCCACTCTCCTTGGGGCATCGCGTCCCCCTTCCTGCCATTTCCCTGGAACCTCCAGGAATTTTATCCCTCCTCTTTGGGCATCTCGCCCTTTCTGATTCTATTTCTCCGGAACCTCCGGACCTTTCTCTCGGGCACGACGCCCCCTTCATCCCTCCGGAACCTCCGGATTCTCCATCTGATTCTCTCTATCTTTTCCCCGGGCATCACGCCCCTTTCTATTTGCTTCCTCCGGAACCTCCGGACTTTCCCCTCGGGCATCGCGCCCCCTTCCACCTCATTTCACCGGAACCTCCGGACCTTCTTGGGCATCGCGTCCCTCCTTCCATCATTCCTCCGGAACCTCCGGATTCTTCATCTGATTCTCTCTATCTTTTCCCCGGGCACGACGCCCCTTTCCATCTTCTCCTTCCTGATTTCATTCCTCCGGAACCTCCGGATTTTCTTCTCCTCCCTGGACATCGCGTCCCTTTCCATTTACTTCCTCCGGAACCTCCGGACCTTCCATATTTCCTTCAATTCATCTTTTTGCTCCTCCGGGACTCCATATCTTTTATTCTCTTCTTCCTTTTTCGTCATCTTTTTCATCATCTTTTTCCCTATTTCTCCCCAGGGCATCGCGTCCCTTCTTTCGTTATCCCTCCGGAGCCCCCGGATGATTCCTCCTATTACGATTCTCCTCCTTTACCTCCGGACCCTCCGGCTCCACCTCTTTCTATCTACCAATTTCTTCTTCTAATTCCCCCTGATTCCGGGTCTGACCCAACTTCTTCAACATCCACTGCTTTGGGCATCTGCCCTTTCTCCCATTGCTTCCGAGGCTTTAGTCCTCACTCCTCTTCTAATTCTCCGCTTCTTCTGTAGACTGTTCCATGTGATCAGGGTCTCCGCACCTTAGTGAGGGAGTTCTAGCCCTCGCCTCTCTTCCTTTTCTCCTTATTCGTCTGAGTCTGGTTTGAGCACCACTCATTCTTGTTAAGCCACTCCCAAAATCCTTTGCTTCCAATCCTTTTGACTGCCAAAGAGGACAAATCCCATGATGATCACCTCCAGCAGCAGCTGCTTCTATGAAGGTTGCAAGGTAATATACTGGCGTAAGTTTGCATTTGCATGATATCATTGCCTCCTTACTTCACGCGTGATTTTCAAAATAAAGTGCTTCTTAACAAGACTAAGAGTTGTGTTTTAGACCTTTATCTTAGGCTTTTGTTTAATTACATCATTTCAAAAGAGTCTTTAGACTTGCTTTCGCAGCACTTTGGTTATAAGAACCCGCGCTGGGAATTCAACATTCTCTCCCCGCTTGTTAAGAGCAATCCTTAGCTGGGCATTCCACACACTTCACGGCGTCCTTAGCCGGCTCCTTTGGTTAAACATCGTTGCTACCTTGGCCATGCCATGAGAATTTCTGAAAGTCTTTTCTCTTCTTTACTCGGCCGAATGCAGGTGCAAGAGGTTGACGGATGAGATGACCAACCTTGGTAATCCCAATACGAGAGGAGTCTCAAATAGGGGCAGTCTTGACCCAAAATCAAAATCAATATGAGTTTTTCATATGAATTTCATGATATACATCTCGCCAAAAAAGGGCTATTATGAAAATCAAATCAGAATTTTGATAATTGCAATTATGAATTATGGCATGTCAAGAGTGGCAAAGTCCCCGCAGGGAAAACCCTGGTCGTATGCATGTCATGGGTCTAAAAATCAAAGGCATAAAGCTCCGGCGCAACAGACTACCTCTTTGAGGGTTAACACCTTGGAAGGAATTCAAGTCTTGATATCTCCCATCCTGCATAAAGCTTATCTCCAATTATTCTTCTCTTCTCCCTCCAAGACCGAATGTTTCTCGGGTATGGCCTTGGTAGGGGCACCGTTAATCAAGGGCGGTCGGTTATAGGGCGCCACCTTTCAATGCACGCCCGGCTTTGGGCAGTTTTAAGCAAAAAGGGAAGAACGAGGACCCCTAGCCAGTGGTTCAAAAACACCCTTGATGCTGCTTTAGCAATGTCTAACCAAAATCTCTCAAAAAATTTGAATATTTCCAAAATCTCCACAAAAATTTGAATATTTCCAAATTCTCCACAAAAATTTGAATATTTCCCAAAATTCCACAAAAATTTGAATATTTCCAAAATCTCCACAAAATTTGAATTTCCAAAATCCCCACAAAAATTTGAATATTCCAAAATCTCCATAAAAATTCAAATATTTCCAAAAATTTTGCATTGTATTTTCTGATGGTGTTTTGCAGGAACAGCTTTGCAGAGACCAAAAGCACGGGATGAGTCCTCTCTCCACTCATTGCTATCAATCTATTGATTCCTCCCGATAGTCACATGACATGCCACCTGGGCATTTTTGATTATCATCTCCCTATATCATTTTGATTGTTATATCTCCTGATTATATCTTGAATATCATTCTGATTATTCATCTCCAAATCTTTCAATCAATCCTGCTGATTCACTTGATCACTTTGCCAAGGGGCATTATCATTCCCTGATTACTCTGCCGATGGGCATTATATCAGATCTTGATTATTTAACTCCAAAACTTGATTAGCCAGATTGTCATCCTCATGACAAACAACAAACAATGATGATTTGCAATACCATGATTTAATTTGTGCTATTCATGCCATATACCTGCTATAATTGATGCTTCCATTCATGCTATGCTTGTTATGATTGAATGTCTTATTCATTGTTTGTTATCTTTTATATCTTGGCTGATGAATTTTTGAGCGCAGGATAAGAAGCTCTTGGTCCCGCCGACTGGGCATCATCATCAAAGTCCCACGGTGCTTGCAGCTCATCTCTCAGTTCCCCATACTTATTGCTCCACCATCTCTCCCTATATGCATTCTACTATATGTTATTACGCTATTAGATTATATCAAGGACCTTGTGGCTTTGGCAAAACTGGAATTTGAGTTCCCCTTCATCAAAAACAATGACGATTCCAGAGGAGTCTTAGTCACACGGATAGGCCGTTGAGCCGTCCAAGGCTGGGGACGATGGTTCCCTTTTACGAGTTGGTGCGCGGATAAACGGGCTTCGGCTTAGTATCGGCTCGCAGAATTGGTTTCTTGACCCAGTCTGGGCAGTTTAACAATATTATCCTTGATTATTCTATATTTTCATTTGATTTATTTTTTCCCTTTAAACCCAGCATGCATTCATGTAGGAATTTGAAACAATTGTTGAAAAATCATTCTGATAAGCTGATGTGAGAGTTGAATTGATCTTAATCTTTCTCGATATGAGATTTTCCTTGCCGAATTGAGTCCTCAGTGCGTTTTGTCGCTATTTTGGGTCATTTTCTCGAAAACTCCTTGTTTGGATTTTTATCATCTTATTTTTATCACTTTCCCTTTGATCCACCTTGGCTGCAGCACGTCCACTGGCTGGTAACCGCTCCCCAATGGTGAAATCTACAGGTTTGTGACCTGAGGTACTTCCACCGCGTTGGAAGTTGATCATTTTATTTTTATCTCCTTCGTGCACCGCGTGCACATCTCCCCTTTTATCCAAACATTGTTGGTTTCGTTGGATTTCCCGAGATTTGCTTCATCTCGTGCTTTTGATTTGATTCTCATCAAGTGATGTTGATTGCGTGTCTCATCACACCTTGGTATCTACTTTTCAGTTTGCTACGCTCCCTTGCAAAGCAGACGCCAAGGCGGGGCAGCTGTAGACACGCCAAAATTGACGTTACTTTGAGTGCATCTCATATCGCTCTGCGATGCCCCATTTGACCCTCAAATCAGCTTATTTAAGTGGTTTTCCCACTTTTCATGGATTGCCCCTGATTTCTCCTATTTTTCCCAATTTACCTCCCTTTTCCTATTTTTCTGGATTTTCTGGGCATTTATCTCTATTTTCTGAATTCACGCCCTCATCAGAGGCGTGTTTTTGAAACACGACCTGGTCTAGGGCGTGTCTTTCCCATTTTATCTATTTCTCCCCCATTTTATCTATTTTATGAATTTTCTAAATTCACGATCTGGGTAAGGGCGTGTTTTTCATAAAACATGACTTAATCTAGGGCGTTTCCTAAAGAAAGGACGACCTTGCCTAAGGGCGTCAATTCTTTTGGTTTGACCGACTTCCCCATTTGAGCTCTTGAAATTAACGCCCTTCCCAGGGGCGTGTTTTTTAAACGTGGCTTTGGTTGAGGCGTGTTTTACATTTTTCAAATATGGGGAGTTTTCATTTCTAAAAATGATTTTGAAAGAAACGCCCTTGTGCTGGGCGTGTTTTTGAGAAACGCCCGCTGGTGTGGTCGTCAATTCAAAAATTGACGCCCTTAACAAAGGCGTGTTTCATCTTCTGGCTTCGCAGCCCTTTCCCCAGAGAGTCCTTGCCTCGTTAAATCCTGCCTTGATTGGGCTCTTGCCCATTCCTATCCTTTCCCTTGATTGGACTCTTGCTAATGTTTATCCCTTCCAATCCTATTTAATAGAGCCATTGGCTCTGTTGATCGGTTGGATGCCCCTTCGTTGGACTCTCCCCCTGCGCTTCTTCTTCTTCCCCGTCCTTCTGCTTTTTTTTTGGTTTTTGTTCTTTTTTTTCTGTCTTGTTTTTCTTTTTCTCTTCTTACGCAGGTGTCGTTATTGGCTGAAGGAGGAGGCTTTATTGCACACAAATCTTCACCAATTGAGGCTTTCTCCCCGTTGAATATCAAACGGCCAAAGTCACAGGCTCCTTCTATTTTATTTTTATTCTCCTTTTGCTATTCGTTAACATGCATGCATAATATACATGTTTTCTTCTCAACCACGTTGATGCTCTCCCCACAGTGCAACTCTTGCACACTTCCATATTTTACTTTGCATTCATCATACCATTCATCTCCCACACCTTTTTGCATAGGGGTTTAAGGGCCAACACCCACAAGGTGTGTCTTAATCATATTTGCAGGCTCATCTATTTACTATGGATTTGATACTACACACTATGTTCTAATTCAATTCTTTTGTGGTGTTTGTGTCTCTTTTTGCAAGGGTAATAAAAGTGTAGAACTCTCTTCGTCGGCCGGCCGATTTGAAGAGAAAGGAGCACCTACAATCAACCGCATCTTTTGAGGTATTTTGCGATCATCTCCCCATATTCATCTCCACTTGAGACCCTCGCGTCTCTGGCGATCACACACACTCCACATTAGCACCCCGTGCTATCTTATTGCTTTCATCATATCTATTGCTTTTTATATTTAAAAGTGGATTTTTAAATTAAGATCTACACTGGGCTCACCCGGGATGTACATGGGCATACCGCAGATGACAGATTCGGCCAAGCTGTCTCGCTCCGCCAGCAGGGCCCCTTCAGCTCGGCGAACCAGGATGAAGTCACGCTTCCCACGAAGGTTGAAGCGCTCGAGAAAGGCCATCAGATGTTTATCTTTGGGATGATCCCGTCGGATGTCGTCCCTTCGATCATACTTAAACTGGTTGCCGTCTAGAATGAACAAGCGACTGGTGTCAACTGTGTCGGTCTCTGAGTCCGAAGATTCGGCCACTGCAGCTATATGTCTCAGCCCCCGCTCAAGGGAATGGACGTTCCCCCAGGTCACAGCAACCCGGGATGCGGAAGAAGAAGATTCAGATGCCATACTATCTACAAACCAACAAACAAAGGTCAGAAATCAGTTGATCAAAACGACATTTCTGACAAAATTTCGGCAGCACCTCCTCAGCTCGAGGAATTGCCAAAGAAGAAACGGAAGCCGTCCACAGAGGGAGCAGCCCCTAAAAGCAGCCATAGGCATTAAGCCAAGGCCAAATGGGACACCCGAGGGATCTAGCTCCGAGGACAAGTCCTACAAAGAGCCTCCCGAGGCCCGAAGAAAGGATTCAAAACCCGAAGCAATAAGCAAACACCCTCAGCTCACCCTCTCACAGGCGGAATCGCCAAGGCCCAGAGCCACTCGGCGCGGCGGGAGGAGGAGAAAGGGAGGAGAGAGAAAAAAAAACTTTTCTAAATGAACAGCAATGAAGGAAAAACGAAAGAGAATGGCTTATATAGGGAGGCCCCACCATGTTAAAACGGCGCGCCCCGGAGCGCGCCGTTTTAACGTATTGGCGCGCCGCTTTAAGCGGCGCCGTTTCAACATAACAACCGGAGGGGCGCACCGTTTTAACCTACTCACGGTGCCGTTTTAACCTCAAAAGGTTACCAGGCGCGCCGTTTTAAAGCCTCAGGTCGCGCCGTTTTAATGGCCACGCCGTTTTAACGGCCGTGCCGTTTTAACAGGGCCGAACAAGCTTCCCGCCTCGTCCGACAGGCATCCGGAGCCAGAATTGAGCGCCGTTCGAGCTCTCGTCATCACACGAAGCTCATCCGTAGGCACTGCTGCACTCCTGCCTCGCTTGCACCACCCACGTCTGGGGGGCATTTGTTGGCACTCAAAATATGATCCCTGGCGACCAAGCCGCAAAGACGAATGATACGGCCCACTGAAGCACAGAAGCCGATGAAAATCAACTTATCGAGGGTCCCTCGAGCTGACGAAGCCCCAAGCCACCTTGGAGGGAACACCGGGGACCTTACCTCAGGAGAGTCAAAGTCAACCCGCAACCAACCGGCAGTGCGATCAAGCCTGCCCAATGATCCGGCATCGACTCTGTCATGCCGCTACCCCACATCCGACGTCCGATCAAGGACGACGGTCTACCTTATGATTCTCCGAAAGAGGAAGAATGCCCACGACCATCCACAACAAGGGGCCGGAGGTTCTGTCAGCAAGAAGATCCCGATCACCCGACACGGGTTCGGCTTCTCGCCCTAGTGAGCCCATTAGCGACCGATGGATCGCCGTTCAAGGCGGAATTACCCAGGATGCAATGCCATCCTGCCAGGAAGCTTCGGACACAGGTCCGTCTTGATGAGAGGCACCAATCACAGTGCCGAAAGTCGTACCAACGGGACACCCGTGTGTCCGGATCGGAAGCACACGAAGTTCTGATCAAGGCCGTTCGTCGCGTCAAGAGCTTCGTCAACACCCCGTCAAGGCTCCCCAAGAGCCAGTACGAGAGGAACAGTCAACTGGAGTCTCCGGAACCATCCCCGGACCCACCGGCCTGGCCGTGCCTGGCAAACAGGTTAAAACGGCGCCGCTTAAAACGGCGCCGTCAATCCGGCGCGCAAAAAGCCAAGGGGGCTGCTCCCCGGCGCCCTCAACCCGGCGCGCCCTTCTCCACCGCGCCGGACTAACCACATGCCATATATATGGCATGCCAAAAGGGGATTATGAAAAAAAGAGGAGGGAGGCCAACAGAAAAACCGGAGGGAAGAGAAAAAAAAAAGAGAGATCCGAGAAGCCTCGGAATCCAAAAAAGAAAAAAAGAGAATTAGAAGAAAGAAGAGGGGTCCAGAAAAAGGTCTTCGGGGGTTCTTGTCTGTGGGCAGAAGTTTCCATCCGAGCCTCCCGGCGGCCGCCACCCTGCTCCACCCGAGCTCCCCAGAGCCGAAGAAGAAGATCATCTTTCTGGTTTATTTAGGTGGGCTTCCCGTGTTTTCTCCCGGTGGATTCCCCCCTTTGTTTTCATTCTCGTTTCTCTCCGATACAATGTAAGCGAGAAAGGGGGAGGGGCAATGATATGAGCCTGAACTCCCCTTTCCCCACCATTATCCTTTGCTCCTCCTGGCTTCATCCGAAATCGTTGCTTCGTCAATGTAAACGGCGCCCAGTGACAACACCGGCACCGGGATCTATGCCTTCTGCATATATATGTATCATGTTAATCATGGGATGAATGAAATGATGTTGTGGCCGATATCTTTTACCTCGTGCATGTTCTCTTTCACCCCCCCCCCCCTTTACGAGCGTGCATTTAATGGTTCTTTTTAATATATGTCCGCATTCCCGTGTAGCCGGTTTCTCCGATGCTGGGTGTGCCTTCGGGCTACAGAGACCATTCAACCCCCCCCCTTCCCCGGGGCTCTCTCTTGCTTTGAGTCCGATGCAACGGCCGAATTCTGTGTTGAATGTTCCACCGGCCGGCGAACAGAGACGCACCTGTGTGCACCTCTCTGTTTGTCTTTGGCGTTTCAATGGCAAACCCCATATGGGTTTTCTTTCCGAATACCATGTGAATGTACATAGAACGGTGCCCCGGGCTATGCATCGATCCTGTACTATGACGGTGAGCAGCCTGCTGGACACGGGGGATCTATTGTTTTGACACGTTCTAACGCATTCTGCTTATCTGTCAAACGATTCCATACCGCTTCATGTTGTGTTAATAGCATTTTGATGGGAGTGTGTTATATAGCATCACTCCGGCATCCGGGGAGGGGGAACATTCTACTGATTTCTCATAATAATTCGCTCGGTCTGTAAGAGCCCATTTGCCGGTAATGGGTCTCTGAGAACCAGTGAGCGCACATCAATTGGGTTAATCCCCTACACTTTAAATCCACGGTCCTTTATGGGCTTAGTGGTGGCCGTGGGTCGTGTGCCCCTCGTAGGCTTGCCTCGGGGTTTTCCTCCCATCTCGGCCGTCCCGATTCGAGCGTCGTGGTGACTCGGGTCGCGTGCCCCTTGTAGGCTTGCCTCGGGGTTCTCGCTCCCATATTGAGCCGCCTCATTCACTCACTGTTGCCCACGGACTCGGTGCCCCTAGTAGGCTATGCCTCGGGGTTTTCCCTTTCCGTCGGGGTCTTCGCCGGCCGCCGTTGTGCCACCCGGCATTTAGGGGTTTGCTCCGCCACGTGAGCATCCTCCGCTTCTCCCCGACAAATCCTTTAGGATGGGGAGATGCTGCCGAAATTTCGGCTCAAACGAGTGTAAACTCGAAACAATTGCTGCGCTCGAGTGTGAACCTCGCGCGAACCCGTGACTTGGCTTTGAACGGTTTGGGACCGATCCAATGAATAATCAATTCAATAAAGTCCTCAAAACCCCCAAAATAATCTAATAAATCCGTAAATAAATCAACGGAATCTCGGTTTCCGCAAAATCGGGTTAAAACGGCGCGATCACGCGTTAAAACGGCGCGGCCTAAAGCGGCGCGCCCTATCCGGTGCGCCCTATCCGGCGCGCCCTCCCCGGCGCGCCCCTACCTTCCACCGCGCCGTTTTAACGGCTTTTCCCCCTTTTACCTACGTTTGACCGCGCTGTTTTAACCCCTTTTACCTACGTTTCAGGGCGCCGTTTTAACCATTCCAACCCGTTTCTTCACATGCACTGCACCGGTTTCGTTCCGAGTCGTGTCATCGCATAATTCTAATCCTTTTTCCTATTCATGGGATGATCTCTCATACTAATCATGGAATTTCATAAGCTCTTTGATTGAATAAATTGAATAAACTAGCTTTTCAAGCTTGAATCGATATGTCTCGAATCTTTGGCATCATGATTTGGCCCAAGCATTCGTGTCTCATTAATGTATGCCCGAGTGGGTGCACCCTTGGTATATCAAATGACATTGTCAGAAGGCCGGGTTATACCTGACCGGAAACCTTGTCACGCGTGAAGGCGGCTTTCGGGCCTAAGTACTCCGCCATGTACCAGGCCCCACCTCAATAAACCCTGCGTATTCGGTCATGACGTCTTGCATGATTGTTCGCATGCTCTGTATCTTTTATTCCGGCTTCGACAGCCCGCTATCTCGGCAACTAATCAAAGGTGTTCCCTCCTCGTGGGGGATGTAATTAACGCCATAGCCTTTACGGTATGGCGGACTGCTGGTCCCGACCGAACCTCACTCTCGCCCGATAAGGGTCAGAATGAGCGCATCATAAATCGTCACTCATGTGACTGGCACGCCCGTGTCGTCAATCAGTCAGTTGATTACTAGTTAGTCAATTGATTGATCGACCCGCGAAATAAATGAATGAAAAATACCAACGAAAAGGAGCGAAGGAAGAGACGGTCGAAACAGTGCCCTGTCGACTAAAGATGGGTTTCATCATCGGTATTGGGTTTATACCAATGCAAAGATATCATGGATTTCATCTGGATAGACGTAGGGTCTAAACTGGATAGGTTTTATCGCTGATTGGGCAATGTGCCAATCAATCAACAGCAGGTTTCACCGTCAATATTGGATTTGAACCAATGCAGGAATTTCATAGGTTTCATCGGGATAGACGTAAGGTCTAAGCCGGATAGGTTTCATCGCTGATCGGGCAATGTGCCAATTGATCAAAGTAGGTTTCACCATCGTGGGATTTTGGCAAGGTATGAGGGTTTTATCAGGACAGACGTAGGGTATGAACTGGGCGGGTTTGATCGTTGATTGGACGAGAACGTCTCGGCCGATCGACGAGAAGTTCATGACGGGAGGTGAGGTTTCTTTAGGATCACCATAGTACTGGCCCAAGCGCCCTTTCGGGTTTTCACCGGAGCCAGCCCCCTCTTGCTTTTGCCCACGCGCCCTTCCGGGTTTTCACGTGGCGGGGTACCCGATTTTGCCTGCAGTGCCCTTTCGGGTTTTCACCACAGCTGGGTCTTAGCCATTTTTGCCCTTGCTCGGAAAACCTGAACAAGACCGGCAGGGTATCTCTATTTTTTTTTTTTACCCCATTTTTTTTTATTTTCATTCTTTTATTCTCTCTTCCCCTCTTCTTGGGAGGGTAACGAGTCGGACTGTCATTAGATCATGACAAGGGACGGCTCGGCCAGGGCGGAGTGTCGCTAGACCAAGGAAATGGGTAGCTTGGTTAGGGCAGAGTGCCGCTAGGCCAAGGAGGCAGGGTAGCTTGGTTAGGGCGGAGTGCCGCTAGACCAAGGAAAAGGGTAGCTTGGTTAGAGCGGGGTGCCGCTAGACCAAGGAAATGGGTAGCTTTTAGCCTGATTACTCGGGGAACATTGGTTGGGCAGCATGATACAGCTTTAGGTGTTTACCGTTGAGTGGTGAGAATTGAATCTCCCCTCGATGGTTAACAACCATGTAGGCCCCTCCTTCGTAGACCCTATATATCACATAAGGGCCTTCCCAATTAGGATTCAACTTTCCTTTTGGGTTGGACGCCATGACTTCTCTTTTCTTGACCATGACGAGGTCACCTTTCTTAAATTCTCGTCCTTTTACGAGTTTGTTGAATGCAGTGGTCATGCGGGCCTGGTACATCTGGATATTCTTCTGAGCTTGGAGGCGCTTCCCTTCCAATTCCGCCAGTTCTTGTAATCTTCTTTCTGCATTGGTTTGTTCGCCACGGGCCAGGTCATATTGGATTGCCACCCTGAGTGACGGGACTTCCAGCTCCAGTGGAACTACTGCCTCTGAGCCGTATACCAATGAATATGGCGAGCACCCTGTAGGTGTCTTGAAGACAGTGCGATATGCCCATAGAGCTTCATACATCTTTTCTTCCCAGTCCTTCTTATTAGAACTGACGACTTTGGCCAACAAGGTGCATAACGTTTTGTTGAAGGCTTCTGCCAATCCATTTGCCTGTGGATTGTAAGGAGTGGAAGTCCTCCACTCGATCTTATACTTCTCGGCGAGCCGATAGATCTTTTGATTTCTGAAATGACTTCCATTATCGGATATTATTCGGCTGGGGATCCCAAACCGGAAGATAATGTTCTGTTTGATGAATCTGGCAACCAGCTCACCAGTCACTTCTCGTAATGCTATAGCCTCCGCCCATCGGGAGAAGTAATCTGTTATTGCCAGTATGTACTTATGTCCGGCTGAGGAGGTCGGTAGTGGGCCGACTACATCAGTTCCCCATTGTGCAAACGGCCAGCTAGGGATTGTAGGGTGCAGAACGGCAGGTGGCCTTCTAGGCACAACAGCATGCTCCTGACATCTCTGACATGACTTTGCAAACTTGCAGCAATCTTCAAACATGGTGGGCCAATAGTAGCCCAGCTTCTTGATTTCTATCTTCATCTTAGGGCCAGCTTGGTGAGCACCTGCTGTCCCAGCATGTATTTCTTTCATCGCTTGCCAAGCTTCCTCAGTGGACAGGCAGCGGAGCAGAATCTTCTTGCGTGCATCTGCCATTATTCGGAATAGAGTTCCATTTCTGAATTCATAAGAATCTTTGATCCTTAAAAGTTTCATCTTTTCTTCCCTTTTCTGCGGCAGCTGTTGGTGTAAAAACCATTGTAGCAAATGCTGTCTCCAATCAGATGCCTGTTCTGTACTAATCGTGGCGACTTCATTTTCTTCGGGGCAGTCTTCTAGCATGCTGGGGACTTGCCACCGGTTTATAACAACAATGTTCAGTGTCTCATCCGGTGGGACTGCTATTGAGCTGGCTAGCTTTGCCAATGCATCAGCCTGGGCATTATGTGCACGGCCCACATGCTTGAGCTCAATATGATAGAATTTCGCCATGAGGCGCACAGCTCTTTGGTGGTAGGGGTTCAACTCTGGCTTTCGCACTTCGAACTCACCTTGGATTTGCTTTATTATCAACATTGAATCCCCGAATACCTGAAGCATCTGGATACCCATGTTGAGGCTGATGCGCAACCCGATTATCAGAGCTTCATACTCGGCTTCATTATTAGTGCAGGGTTTGTTTATAGAACAGGAAGTATGCACAACCTCCCCCTCTGGCGATCTTAGCACAATACCGGCCCCGGCCCGTATTCTGGTCTTTCCATTGTAGTCCGTCTCTGTTCTAGATGCTCCATCAAAGAATAGCTGCCACATAGTTGACTGAGCCTGGCAGGCTTCTAATGTTTCATCATCGGGTAACTCAGTCCCCAACATATCAATCTCTGGCACAGGGTGCTCTGCGAAGAAATCAGCCACGGCCTGTCCTTTTATTGCCCTCTGGGGTATATATGTGATATCGAATTCCATCAGAATTACTGCCCATTTGCCCAACCGGCCTTTCAGTACTGGCTGAGTCAATATGTATTTGAGCGGATCTGCTGCAGATATCAATCTGATTTCGTGTGACAGCATGTAGTGCCGGAGCTTTTTAACGGCAAAGACTAGTGCCAAGCATGTCTTTTCTATATAGGTGTAGCTTTCTTCAGTTCTAATCAGCCTCCGACTTAGGTAGTATAGAGCCTGCTCTTTGCCTTCTTCATTTATCTGTGCTAGCATTGCCCCCAGGGAACAGTGTGTGGCTGCAATGTATAGTATCAGAGGCTTGCCCTTAATAGGTGCCCCCAGCACTGGGGGGGTCTTGAGATATTCTTTCAGCTTCTCAAAAGCTTCCTGACAGCCATCGTCCCAGAGGAACGGTTCATCTTTCATCATGAGCTTGTGAAAAGGGTGGCATCTTCCTGACATATTTGATATGAATCGTCGGATGTAGGCCAAACGCCCTTGTAGAGATCTCAGCTCGTGGAGATTCCTTGGTGGAGGGAGCTCCTGGATAGCTTTAATCTTAGATGGGTCGATCTCAATGCCCCTATGACGGACGATGAACCCAAGGAATTTTCCACTGGACACGCCGAAGGCACATTTCATAGGGTTCATTTTGAGCTCATATTTGCGCAGCCTCTGGAACACTACTCTCAGATCCTGCAAATGGTCTTCTTTTCTGCTGGTTTTCACCACCAGGTCATCGATGTAGCACTCCATTTTCTTGAAGAGTAAATCATCAAAGATCTTTGTCATAGCTCTTTGGTAAGTAGCGCCGGCGTTCTTGAGGCCGAACGGCATCCTTTTGTAGTGAAATATCTTTTGTAGTGAAATATCCCCTTCGGGGTGCGGAATGCAGTATGCACTCTGTCCTCTTCAGCAATCCAGATCTGGTTGTATCCGGATGACCCATCCATGAATGACAGGGCTTCATGGCCAGTGGTTGCATCGATCATTACTTCAGTGATTGGCACTGGGAAATCATCTTTCGGGCAAGCCTTATTCAGGTCTCTGAAATCTACACATATTCTGATCTGCCCATTTTTCTTCTTCACAGACACTATATTGGCCAGCCATGTAGTATATTGGTTTTCTTCAACAAAGCCCACATCGATCAGCTTGTCGACTTCTTTGTTGATCTGATTTATCAGTTCGGGACGCATTCTCCTGGCAGGCTGCTTCACAGGGCTTGCCTCTGGGTTTATCGCCAATCGATGCTGTGCCACATCAGAACTCAGTCCCGGCATCTCATCATATGTCCACGCGAAGCAGTCTCGAAATTCTTTCAGAAACTGAATATACTGTTCTTTGGCAGCTGGCTCCAGCAATGCACTGAGGAACGTAGGCCTTGGCTCATCTACTGACCCCAGATTCACTTCCATCAGCTCATCAACAGTGGCTTGGCCTCCGTCTTCAACTTCGGGTGGGGCTTCTTGCAAATCAATAAAGCCTCCCGGGATATAATCTCCTTCATTTTCATGATTTTCTGTTTCATCAGATTGGTCATCAGCAGATGCTGGTGCATCGTATAAGGCCAATATGGCCGGATTCTGCTCAGTCTGCCCCGAGGACACGACTGGCTCAGCGGAAAACTTCGAAGTGGAGTCTTTCATGCTTAGAGGCTCTTCTGATGTGGGCTCCCTTGAGAGGTCATCATTATGTAGAGCTCGGAATTCTTCTAGAATGCACCCAAACTCCCGGCATCCTTGCAGCTCCCTGGCTACTTGATCCTCATCCGGGTTTCCGGTGTCAAATTGTGCTTTGGCCTGGAACAGATCCTCTTTGCAGGACGGATTCTCCCAGCACCAACCCTTCTTGGTTTCATCAGACATTCTTGCTTCCGGCTGGTTGTCTTGGACTTCATTGTCTGTTATGGATTGATACATAATCTCTTCATCTTGAAAGGGGTATTGATCATACCCTACTTCTGGGGAATCTTCATTCGGGTAGAAGGCTGAGATGACATCCACCTCGGCTCCATAGTATTCTTGCAGGGTATAACCCAGTCCCGGGTGCTGTGTGATCTTCCTCAGCTCTTTGCTATCTCGAGGCGGATCCCATAACTCCTTGAATGCTTTCTTCTGAGCGGTAGGCTGTATCGATGGCATTTGCATCTTGGAGAACATTTGTGAAACCCGTTGGGTAGTATAATCCAGGCCCGTAATGGGTACCATCAGGTTTGCAGCTTCTTCAGGGGCCATGCAGTCTTGATCATCTTCTTCGACTGCCTCCCCGGTGTAGAATATAATAGGGGGTTCGCCAAAGCGAGGGATTTCCATAGTCTTTAGGGGCAGCACTGTCTGGTATTCTGTGCTGGCTATGGGCTTGACTAGACCCTGAGGAACTTCCACCTGTGTGTATTTTTCTTTCATCTTTTCTTCGGTATCATCTGGGTGTATGCCGGGGGGAGTGATCCGAGCAAAATCACCAGCATAAGAGATGTGAGACACCCCATGCTTTTTAATGTAGCCCTTTGGCGGCGGCGGAGACCAATTTTTGGCTTTCGTCGCCGACTTTTCTTGGCTGACCACAGTTTCTTTTCCTTTATCCCTTTGTGACACCTCGGTGTAATAGGATGCATCGAGCATGTGGCACTCGAACACTTCGAATGGATGTAGGTCTGCAAACACCCTTTCCTCTTTTCCTTCATGGCAATATTTTATGCATTGGTGTAGCGTGGATGGCACTATCTGATATTCGTGCAGCCACGGTCTTCCCAGCAGGGCCTTATATGTGGTGTTGGAGTCGATTACATAGAATCGTACCACTGTAGTGAGGTCGCCCAGTGTGAGATTGAAATCAGCCACCCCGAGAGGTGTTTCACATTTCTGGTTGAATCTTGCAATTTTCATGTCTCTGACCTTGGTGAGCTGCAGATCAAAGTAATATTTCTGATAGATGCGGTATGGGAGAATATTCACAGCGGCCCCTGGATCTATCAGTATTCTGCTTATCGGCTGACAGTTCAGGGAACCCCTCATATATAGCGGTCTGTTATGGCCGGAATTTGGGATTAGCATATCATCCTCGGTGAACGTGACTGATGGCCCAGTATTCACCTCTGTCAAGAGTGCTTCACATTGTGCCGGGGACTGCAGGGCATCCACAATCGCTTGGCGAGCTTCTTCACTCAGAGAGAGAATTTCCCAGATGGAGAATCTGGTAGGGAGCTTCTTCAGCATTTTCATGACTTGACTGCCTACCCGGACATTAGACAGTCTCATCTCCTCTGCCCATCGGGGTCTTGGAGGTTCATGTGGTGCCTGTGGCCTTGGCTGCCCAGTCCCAATTTTATCTTCTTCATCGGTCTCCCGGGAGGCTTCTTCTGTAGCGACTGCCCCTGCCTTTGCTAGAGGGTTACATTCTTCATCTTCTTCATGCTGTTTCTGCTTTCCAACCGCTGTCTGCTGGCATTTATTGCTTTTATCTGGAGCAGTATGAGCCGGTTGCTCATTTTCTAAGCTGGACAGGAACTCCAGGAATGAAGGGGCTTCATCTGCCTTCTTTTTGTCTTGGTATAGACTGGCAGGGGGAGGAACCTGGATACCTCGAATCTCCGGCTTCGGGATTTGATAGGGTTGCTCCCCTCTGAACATGATATTATGGTTGGCTGGTGGTGGGCGCCCCCATCTTCTCCCAGAACGTGTTGCATGAGCTGAGGTTGAGGCTTCAGCATGGTTAGCTTCTAGCAGAGCGTTGGATGCTTCCGGCTCATCATCCTCCTCGGGCAAGGAAAAGAGTACCGACAGAGTGTTACATTGTACTGTCGTGACCTTCTTTCCTTTCTTGGATTTGGGCCGTTTCTTCTTCTTTTGGGAACTTGGCCTTGCTGGCTCCTGCCCCCAGAAGGGCTCATTCTCTGCTTTTTCTCGTTCTGTCTCTGGCTGCTCTTTGATTTTTGATTCTTCGAGCTGCTCCCAGAGTATACAGTCCTTCATTAGCAGATGCTTGGGCTTCTTCTGCTCGTACTCATCGAGCTCATTAATGTATTGCTGCAGACGCCTGGCTGTAGGGCTTACTTCTTTATGTGTAGGGAGGGGAGTTTGTCTCCTCCGGTTGTGAGTAGGGATCCGGATGACTGGTCCAGTCTCAGTTGTATGCCATATTGACTTTATCGGAGGCGGCTCAGGCCTTGGTGTAGTACCCCGGATAACTGCTCCGCTGGTACTGGCTACAGGAGTCTTCTTCTTTTTGCTTTTTATGGGTATTATCTGCCATCCTTCCTGATCTTTCTGCGGGGTGAGGAAACAAGCTTCATAGGTATTCTTGGTGCATTCTTCAACGGCCTCTTTGGGCAGCTGTTGGTAGACTGAGATCATATTGGCAGCCACTCTCCAGGGTGGAGGCTCATGTGGATGAGGCGGCTTTACCTGGTAATCTCCCAACTGCAGCTCACCTTTCTTGACCATTCCTTCCATGATATCTTTGAAGACATAACAATCTTCAATTGCGTGCCCCAGCGCACGGTGGAATGGACAGAACAGCGGATCGTCTTTCTTTGCTGCATCTGCTGGTCTTTTGGGTTCAGGCAACGTTACCTTATTGAACTTGTATGCCCAGTTGAACAGTGCGGCCGTCTTATCCTTTGGAAAGGAATATGCTTTTCTCATCTTGTCTCTCAGAGAGACTTTATCCTTCCTTTCTGCTGTATCTGCCAGCGGGGGAACTTCATCTGCCCCTTTCTTCCCCTTCTGTTGCTCGAAGGTTCTGAAATCGACGGTGTTGGCCTCAGAGTGTGATGGCCATCGTTCATTGGATTTTCCCTTCGGCATAGTGAGAACATTGGCGGTCGGACGTTTGGACAAGAACGTCTCGACCTCTGCCACTATATTGTTCAGTCGGTCAAATGTTCTGACATCTGCACCGATCATTTTTTCTAGCACCTCCCTCCTGAGGCTCTACTTGCATATCTGCACCGCATCTTCCTGATGAGGAGGCCTTCGGCATCTCATGGCTAGGTTCCTCCATCTTTTGATGTAATCCAATGCAGTTTCATCTTGTTTCTGCTTGGTAGCATACAATTATGCTATCGTGATTTCCCTTTCCGCGACATGAAATCTGTCGCGAAATTTTCTTTGCATATCAGGCCAATCAACCACTGACCCAGCTGGCAAGCTTGAGTACCATTCAAAGGCCAACCCAGTGAGGGATGAGCCAAAGAACTTGAGCAGATAAGCTTCATCGACTGCTAGGTCGCCCATGATTGTAGTGTAGTAGGCTATATGCTCCCTAGGGGAGCCTTGGCCATTAAATTTCTCAAACTTCGGCGGCTTACTGACGCCTGGGGGTAGTTTCTTGGCAGCATACTGGGGAGGATAGGGTACTCTGTACACATCATAGGCACCCGCGTCACCACCGGTCTTTTCTGACAGCTTCATTTCCACAATTCTTTCAATCATCTGCTTGTGGGCCACAGCTGGATCCATCTCTTCTGGGAAGAAGTGAGCTTGTTGCTGGCTGTGAGGAGTTGTCATCACAGTGGCACGCAAGATGGGCGCGGTAGGCTGTGTCTGAGACACAGAGGGCTGAGCTGCTGTTTGCTGTGGAGCAGGTTGGCTCGGTGTCTTGCCCTTATCGGCTAGGAGAGGATCAGCCAGGATAGTTGTTTCTGTGGAGCTGGATGTCTGCCCTGTAGGTTCAGCTTGCTTCGAGACTGATGTAGCTTCCTGTCTCTCATTGAGCTGTCTTCGGAGAGCGCTGATCTCCTGCTGATATCTTCTGAACATCATCTGGATCATGGGATCCATAGTCGATGGGATTTGTATATCTTCAGAAGTCCCTTCAGCATCATCAACGAAGGGGTTATCTCCATCTTCCGCTGTTACCACATTAACTGTCATAGTGGTAATCCTGTGAGCTTCATCCTCAATTTTCATTTTATCCTTTGCGGCCTGGCCTCTTCTTGTGACGGGACCCGGTCTAGTTGCCAGTCTGAGCAATTCATCTGACTGAGTTGGTAGTGTATCTTGCCCCCTGGCCAGTCCAGCCATGTTGCAGGCGAAGATTTGCATCTTTCCTTTTTGCTTGTAGGCCTTTCTTTTTATTTGACTAGGATATCTGAGCCGGTCAAAGACCGATATTCTTTCTTTGTCCTTTTCCCCGTGCAGGTCTTCTTCATTATATCTGGCCCAGAGGCCTTCTCCATAGTCATTTGAATCGGAGGAGGAGGCTCCGATCATCATTTCTTGGAAGGTTTCTTCTTCTTCATCATCCTTGGTGCCCAAGGCACGGAATAGTCTTCGTTGACCTAGGGCAGAGCTCCCTAGGCAGTGGAAGTAGTCTCGGACTACTTGCTTTGTCTCTTCAGAGTTGTGCCTTTGCGGCTCAGGTTGGAACACCAGTCTTTCCTGGCTTCTTTGTTGATAGGCCAGTCTTGTTATCTGAGCATTCAAATGCTCGGCCTTGGAATATCTGAAGATGTCGGCCTGTCTGGCACAAGCCCTCGATCTTCTTGGGACGGCAACCATGGCTGGTTCACGCATTCCCGCATCGCCATTCCGGCAGCAGTTGGTAGCAACATCATGGTTCTTTCTCTGCCATCTTCTGCCCCCGGCCCTGGGGCGGGTGACAGCAAGGTCTTCTTTCTTCTCAGGTCTCCTACCCCTCATCATGGGGCGAACAGCAGTCAGTTTTCTTTCTTCAATATTTCTTTCATATCCCCTTCCCCAGACTCTGGGGTGAGCAGCAATAGCATTTCCTGTTTCTTTTCCCTCTCCTCTTTGGCTTCCCGCCTTGAAGTGGGTGACAGCATCATGGGTAACCTTCTCCTCATCTTGAGCTTGAGTCCAGCTCTGCATCTTCTTCGGTTGCCAGACCTGTTTGTATCTTGCTGGCTTGGGCGCCAGCGACTTCCTTCCATCAGCTTCCCAATTGGCCTTCCTGGTGGCCAGAACTTGGAACTTGTTGTCAATTTGGATGGTCGGGACAATCCTGTCCGGCCGGACCTCTCGGGGGCGACCGTCGAGGTTCACCCTAACATCGCCCATCATCATTGTCTTCCCAGAATTTGAAAGACGACGGTTAGCAGCGGCATACCGGCTCCTCCGGTTGGTTGTTTTTCCCTTCTGGGCAGCAGTGGAGACCACGTCCCACCTTTGAACATGGTGCACATAGCAGGCGACGGCTGTCGAGGCCGTCTTCCCCGGTAAGCTAGTCTTCTCATCAGCAGCCATTATCAGGGCACTTGCAGCGGCGCCTTGCTCGTTGTTATCGACCTGCAGAAGGTCGGTGAAGATAAGGCCCAGACAGTTGGGCATCCCGACGGCGGGCGACATTGATCCGAACGCGAGGGGTACCGCCAGGTAGCCTTCTCGCACGTGCATGTCGATCGGCTGTTGGCCGAAGCAAACGGACATGATTCCGGCTGTCATTGTAGATTCCTGAGAATAAGGAAAGTACACAGAATCAGAGGTTTCAGGGGGGCCCGCCGGGCCTACTACTTTAGCGTAAAGATGAAGGGAGGCTAAGTCCCACCGGGCGTGCCAGACTTGTTGACGCCTAATCTTATGTTTATTTATTTTTTTTTTGTTTATTGTTTATTCATTGATTTATTGGCGTGCCAGTCACATGTGTGACGATTTCATTGTGCGCTCGATCTGACTTGGTCAGTCGATTGTGAGTGATCGTGTCTGGACCATAAGCCCGTCATACCATGAACGTTATGACGTTAATTACGTCCTTCCAAGGAAGGACAACCCTTGATTAAACGCTAAAGTAGGAGGCCTTGAGAGGCAAACAGATATTCACATGCTTGACTTTAAACTTCATACCAGGGCCAGAGAGACGGGTAAGATAATAACATCAATCACAGAAACCGACTAGATCGTGTGGTTGGCGGTTCAAAACAGTTATACTTGGTGGAAACAAGGAGATAGAAGACATTCATCACGGGAAGGCAAAGCCATGGCCATGATATAGGTTTAAAGCTTCGATTAGTATTTCGACGGCCTTTCCTCTTAATCTGGGTTATGCCCAGGGGGAAAGAGGCTATCACCCGCGGAGTATCGGGATGAGTGTCGAGAGCTAGAGAAGCCGAACCTCCCAACCCGTGTACATACGGGCTATGGGGGGCAATGTGTGATTTTCCCTTTGAAAGGGCTAGCGGGATTCATGCAGTGGCAAGACCCCCCGAGCAGAAGGGTTATTTGTAAATCCGTTGCGGTTAGGTGGAACATAGGGGTTATGACTCCCCTTCAATTTTATCCCCGGGACATATCGGGTGATCCACAGATATCCCTTGTGTGGGTTCACTTCGGATGTTGAAATTCATTGGGTGGTAGATCGGGCTCTCGGCACACTCTGAATGGACACAGGCTCTCGGCACGACCCAAAAATGGGAAGGCCAGGGCTTCCGGCACCAAAACAAGAAGGCTGGGGGTTCCCGGCGCCATGACGAGAGGGCTTGGGTTCCCGGCGCGACGAAGAGGAGCCAAAGGGGAGAGGGCCTTCGGCGCAGGCTTCCCGGCGCGAGGAAGAGATGCTAGAAGAGGGTCTCGGCGCGACGGGGCTGAGGAAGGCTCCCGGCGCGACGCGGCTACAAGAGGGGGGTGACTCCCGGCGCGCTCAGCCGAAGGGGAGGAAACCTCCCGGCGCGGCCAGAATGCAGGGCTCCCGGCGCGATGGCCAGAATGTAGGGCTCCCGGCGCGACGGCCAGAAAGCCAAAATCAGGTCTCGGCGCCCGAAGGATGGCGCCGAGAGCTATTCATCGTGTTTACTGTAGGTTGATCCGAGAGGTATTTTGGCGCCGGGACCAGAACAGAGCTTACGATACTCTGTTTTAGGTTTCTAATTGATCCAGGCCAAGGGAAGGGGTTTCTTTGGGGTCAAAAATTGGTCAGGGCATCAAAATTGAATTAGATTAGGCTTGGGCTTCATAGGAACATCAGGACCTGGGAGGACTTTGGGAAGGCCTAGGCATAGAGAAACCCTGTCACCAGTGTCATACAGAATCCCAGGGACAGTTTAATGTAGGCTTCGTGGTCCTGGGAGAATTTTGACAGCATCTCCCCCGGACTCAGCATTTGCCAGGGAATGATAGACGATCACTCACGGAGCGCCGGGGTGAAAGCCAAATAGAGGGGTATTGGACCCCTGATCATGTACATGCCTGCAGCACTGTTCCGATGTTCCCTTAGAGGTCAACGAAGCTTACGCAGCGGCGGAGCTCCATTGCCTCGGAAGGTTATAAAAGCCGATCGAGTCCAGAAAACCTAGTAGAAAAGGGGAGGGTTATCTCCATTAATTGTCATCCCTGAAGTGCACATACAGGCTCCTGGCGCCAGAAGAATGCCGGTGGCTTAGGCTCCCGGCGCATGGACAAAGAGGCAGGTTTCCGACGCGTTGAAGCGAAGGCCAGGAGTTCCCGGCGTGAAGAGGAATTGCCCAGAGTGGGAGGTTCCCGGCGGGATGGCCAAGGGAGAGGGGACTCTCGGCGCAGCGAGGAGGAGACCAGGGAGTAGGACTCCCGGCGCCGTGGTCAGAGTGCAGGGCTCCCGGCGCGGCCATGTTAGAACAGTTCTCGGCGCCTGAAGGATGGCGCCGAGAGCTATTCATCTGATTTACTGTACGCGGGGCCGAGAGCTATGAGGACGCCGGGATCAGAACAGAGCTTTACGGTACCCTGTTCTTAAATCTGTTAGGGATTCAGGGGTTTCTTGACGATTCAGGCCGAGGTAAATAGGTCCAGTGAGGTCAAAATGAATCAATTCCTCGGGTTTCAACTGGATTTGGCTTAGGTTTCAAAGAAAGTCCAAGATCAGAGAGGAAACCGGGAGGGAAAAATCAGGATACAGAGAACCCGTGTCAGCACTACTGTGTAGAGTCCGGGGATAGCTTGATGTCGTCTTT
This sequence comes from Amorphophallus konjac, assembly GCA_022559845.1. Taxonomy (NCBI): domain Eukaryota; kingdom Viridiplantae; phylum Streptophyta; class Magnoliopsida; order Alismatales; family Araceae; genus Amorphophallus; species Amorphophallus konjac. The sequence continues at coordinate 499,361,839 of CM040121.1, read as the reverse complement.
CATCATCCTGAGAGCCAAGAGATGGCTGTCTCTGGACCCAGGGATGATTTTGACAGTGCCAATAGGCAAAAACCATAACATCTAGAATTATAGAAAATCACTAGCAGCGGCCATTGAAAGCATTGCCAATATCGATAGCAGACTGCCCCAGAAGCCAAGAGATAATCTGTCTCTGGCCCTGGGGCAAGCCTGGGAGGCTCCCCGCAAGCGACACCGAACGGCCATGGGCATCGGTATAACTAGAGCCACACTTATTCTGCTGAAGACGATTGAATCCGAAGACCCATTAGAGAATCAGGCGCGCTTCAGTCGAGCTAAAACAACGAAAACATGTAAAGGAAAGACATAGCAACATACGGAGAGATAGCTGGCAGATGTTTCAATCACCCAACGCCCAAACGGGCCATTAGAGCATTTCATATCATCAGATCACCCCAGAACTCACATCAATCGCACGGAGGGAATGAGGGAGAAGGAGATGAATAGACATCGGGATATCCTGGTTACATCCAAAACCAAAATCGAGATAAACTCGGCAGGATTACATGAATAAGAAAATAAAACCATGGGGGAGGGCGGAGCATTGACTCCTCTCCCTCCCCGGATGCCCACCTGGAGCTTCTTCCCTGGGGAATCGGTCTCTTCTCTCTTTTTTTTTCAGCGGAGGAGGCTCTCTCTCTCCCTCTGGCTTCTTCTCTTTTCTTTCTTTTTGATTGATGGTCTGGCTTCCGATCCTCCGATCGATCCCCTTTTCTTTCAAAGGGGGGGGGGGGGTTATATAGGTCTCATTCTCGTGTGTTCTCGGTGGAGAGCAGTCGGCGCGACCATCTTCTTAGCCACAGCTCCCGGCGCGTCCAACGGCCCTTCGTGGAAGCTCCCGGCGCCATGGTCAGAAGCCCAATCAGCCGGCCCATTTAGTGCCCTTTTTTTTTAGGCCACATAATTGCCTTGGCTTCCCTTAGTCATTTTGTATTGACTTTTATCAGAACCGAAAGAGGCCCCTTTAGTAGTGACACAGCTTTGTTGAGATCATCTCGAGGTTCCATCAGTGAACAAACTGGGGTTTTAATCAGTATTGTCGTCTGAATGACGACAAAACCGGGTATGTTTCATCGGCATCGTCATCCGAACGGTGACAAGACCGGACATCAGCTTCAGTCTGACAGACTTCGGCCGGGTGTGTAATCTGTGTAGAGGATTCTTCATTTGTCCTGACTTTGCCAAAAGCCTTCGTAATCTTCATTTGTCGGCTCCGACTTCTCATCAGAGTGTGCTTGGAGGTCTTATCAGTCGAGTGACTGCGGCTTTATCGGTGCTGCCGTCTGAATGACATCGGCACCGGGCCTCAGCTTTGGCCGACAAAGGCTTTAGCCGGGTGAACGGTTGACGGGCTTCATCATTGATCTTTCACTGTTGGTCAGACCCACTTTTCAATTGTGCTTCCACCCTTGTTCATTTTCCAGGTGTTCCCCGGCCTATCCCACCCTACTAGCGAGCTCGGCCTTCTCCCGCTCCCCCTCGGCTAACCTCCGCTCGGCCTCAGCCGTCAGCTTCTCAGCCTCCGCCTCCTGCTTCTCTGCCTCGGCCCGATCAGCCTCGGCCACCCGCCGAAGGGCCTCGGCTTCCTCCACCCGGTCCACCAGCTCGGCGCGCTCGGCCTCCCACTGGCCATCTAGCTCGACGCGAGCATTGCGCTCCTCTTCAAGGAGCCTGCTCTTCCTCTCGAGCGATTCACGGGCCTTAGCTAGCTACTCGGTCAGTGCCAGGGCCTCCACCTGGCTCACCCGCGCTAGCTCCCTACTTGAGGAAAGCTCCCGCCGAAGCCCATCACGCTCCTCGGCGAGCCGAGCCATCTTCCTGTCAGACCCACCAAGGGTCCAGGCCAGGTTCGCTGACACCGACCGGGCATAAGCTTCTGCCAGAGTTGCCTCCATCTGGGCCAGGACCATGCCGCCCTCCATAACCATCTCGAGGGCCGCAGATGGGGAGTGCTGCCTGTTTCCCCCCTTCACCTTCGCGGCTATACCGCGACATACCTGGACAGAGGGCCCTGGATGTCGAGCCTCTCCAGGGCCGTCGGAATGGAGACCCCCTCTTCGATCGGCGTCCCGCCGGTCGACCCAGATCAAGCCGCCGCTTCGTTCGCCCCTCGTGCCTTGGTCGGTTGGGGCTGCGTTGCCTTCTCTTGAGACCCCCCAGCCTTGACCGGCTCGGCACCTACACCATCACCTGGAGCGTCGCCCACCTCAATCAATGCCCCAATCTCAACCGTGGTCCCAGCGTCGCCTGCCTCATCCACGGCCCCCTCGGCTACTGTCGAGGGTAGAGCTGGGCCAGCACCGCTACCAATCGCAGAAGCGGCCTCGGCCCCCTCATCTCCGGTCGAGGGGGGAGCTGAGCCAACATCATCGCCGACCACAGGAGTAGCCCCAACCTCCTCGGCCCCCGCTTGCTCGGTGGGTGGGAGAGCTTGCCCAGTAGGGTCAGCCCCATCATGCTCGACGGAGGGGTGAGCCGAGGCAGGGTCACCATCGACTGCGGGGGCGACCCCGGCCTTCTTGGCCCTCTTCCTGGCCTTCACGGCGTCCAGGATCATACCCTCCACGGGATCCTTGCGCTTGGACCCCCGTGACCTGGAAGATCCCTCCCGGGCCGTCCCCTTGCCCCTATCTCGAGCTCGGGAGCGACCCGTGGGAGCAGCCGACTCATCGGCAACCAAGTCATCGCCGAGATCGATCACCTCTGCGGTCTCCTCCAAAGCCGGCCGCCTGGCATCTGCGCAAAGGAAGATATAATCAAGAGAAGAAACGAAGGCCTCATCGCCCAACCAGAAGGTTAGCTCATGATGTCCGTACCTGTCAGCTTTAGCCGATGAAGAAGACATCGCTCGATATTCTCCAGAGTCACCAGTTCCTCCGTAGATTGGCGATGCTCCAACAAGATGACCGAATACTTCTCCACGTCCGGAGGAAACTCGTCCTGCCTCAGAGAAATGTTTGGATGGAAATTGGGGATTACGGGACACCTCCAAGTCTCCTCCACCGAGAAAATCCCCACCCAGAAGAACTGAGTTTTCCACCCCTTAAGCGAAGAATCCTTCGCGGACAAGGAGACACAGCTCCTATTCTGCCTTGCCTGGATGAAATAGAAGCCCTTCTCGGCCGAGAGATGCGCCTTCAACTCAAAAAAATAATGAAAGAGGTCCAAGGAAGGAGGAACCCCGCATTAACGGCAGAGGATGCGAAAGGCGGAAAGAAGAAGGTAAGAGTTGGCTACCAACTGTACGGGCGCCAACCGAAAGAAATTGAGAAGCTTGAGAACAAAGGGCTCGAAAGGGAGGCGGAACCCACCCTTCCATGACAGAAGAAAGCTACAGATGCGGCCCGTATGAGAGTCCAGGCTCGTCTCGTGCGGGGAAGCCGCGGCAAAGAAAAACATATGGGGCAGACAGAACTGGTGCTCCAGCCGTTTCACCTCCGCCTCCCCCAATTCACTGCAGTTTGGAGCCGTCACCCTCGCCGTAGGCTCGCCCTCCCACTCTTCGACATCCGGACGCTGATCCGCCATGGAATCTGGAGAGGAACTTGAAGAAAGATGCTCCCGGGACCCCAAAGACTCTGGAGGAAGAGGAAGCTATCGGACTGCCTCCGCAGTTATCTCCGCCAACTCCGCGAACGCCGCTACGAGCCTCTGCTCTTCCGTCGTGTCCTCACGACACATCAAAGAGCCCCAAAAGTACGAAGGAGAGCCAAACCCTAAAAACGGAGGGAGTCTGGAGCGATGACAAGCGCACAATGCCTATATTCCCATGCAGAAGGCGGCGCGTCGTCCCGACCTCCGAGAAAAGGGGGCCCCTTCAGTTCAAATCCGTCAGGATCATCATTATTAAGGGCCCAGGTGACCACGACACATGGCTTCTTAACACCGCCAGATCTCCACCCACCTGAGCCACGCTGGTCCAAAATCCTAAACAGCTACTCTTCCGAGCTTACTAAAGCTCGGGAGTAGGAGGGGGACAAGTGGAGAGGGGGATTTCTGTAGCCCATCTAAGAGCAGTCGAACTAGGTCCATCAGGACCAAACGAGGCCCAGCTCATCTAAGTGACAGCCCCGCAGGGCCCACATAGACTAAAAGGCCCAATAAGATCACTCGGGATCAAACCCTTCCTCGGCGGCCCTTAGGCTCGGAAGGCCTGAGCGTCGGTTAGGTTGGAGAAAGACCCATGCCCGATCTATCCTCTCACCGGGATAAAGGCTAGCGCTCAACGCCCACTCCAACCGATCCTCATCCGAGCTATGCCTATCACCTGGACAGGGTTGGCACTCTTCATGCTTAGGTTGACCGACGATTGCTTATCCACGCTGTCGTTAAGAGCCCTTTATGAGCAGGAGTTTACAAGGATAAGGGACCCACAACCCCTCAAGGCTATAAAGATCCCACGATGAGGACGTAAGGAGCCCACGTTGAGGATGTAACTCCCACTTGAAACTCCTCAGCTTACGGGACACATGAGGCCGACGCACTATTTAAACCTGGGACTCCCTCCAGCGAAAGGTACGGCCAATACACGCCTAAAACTCCTTGAGCAGGAACCACTTCACCACCTTGGTGTAGAGGGATCTCGTGCCTCTCTTTCCTCCTCCCTTCATAGCTTCTGCCATTGCTCTACTGACTTAGGCATCGGAGGGTTTACCCCAGGGCACCATCCCGGGGCCCCCTGATCTGTTTCCCTTCCTTGTAGTTCATTATTCGGTGATCATCACCCCAGCTCAGGACCAGCGCGAGATCGCCCCTCTTCAGGCCATTTACCAGTAAGATCCCACTAGGAGCACAAGCACAAGTCAAGTGTTCTACACAAGAAAGAATAATTCAAGTAGCTAGAGTATTTTGTGTGACTATGGAATGTCATAGATTAATATAGCAAGTCAAACACTTCAGTGTAATGTCACACCGTGATCAATAATAGCTCTCATGGGTACAAGTACTTTCGGGTGTTCCTCCCAGGACCAGACCGGGGCCTTTACGCGCAGGCATTGTGGTTATGGATCAAGGATCCCTTGTCTGTATCCAGACATCAACATTAAATTTAATGGCCAAATAGAATTCCAAGAAATATGCTTCTTTAGCAAAGAGTACAATATACTGAGGAATAGGAATTAAGGCTCGAGCTAAGATTTTCTATTTGTCACAGCAAGTAGGGAAGAAATTCAGTCGGTGGAAACAGGAATCACGAAATCAAAACTATGTGAAAATGGCATCTGGGCAGGGTGCTGCTAATTTAAAATTAGCATCGCCTGGTCTGGCGCCATTTATGATGGATGATAGATAGTTGGCCAATTGGCACCTCTCCAAAGGGGCGCCAATTCTTCAATTGGCGTCTTTCCTCCCGTCATTATTTCAAAATAGCATTTGAACAGAAACCGCAGAATCGCAAAGTTACTAGCAGACACAGGGTTTCAGAAATGTTAGTTAATCACGTTTCTTCAAAGTGACGTGATTGAAGGGAGTTTAGGATTTTTATGGTACAACCAGCCCAGTGATCGAAGAGGGAATGCTTCGATGTCGGGGACTTACGGAGGCTTTGGTAAAAGGGATTTTGATCTGGTGAGAGGAATTCTCAAGGGAGGGTCCTTCTTTCCCCAAGAAATAGTGTTTTTCATGGAAAACTCTGAGAAGCAAGGACCCGGTCACGGCAGTGTGATTGGAGTGCCAAATATCCACGGTTTGGATATAAAACTCGATGATGGAAACTCAAGAAAAATAGCATCAAGTGCAATTGTTGTTAAATTCAAAATAGCGTCTTGCAACAAGTCATACGCTATTTCATAAACCGCGTCCTTCTAGAGGGGTGTCGATTAAATAGGGTCTGCTAGGCAGACGTGATTTACACATGTTTTATAGGGAACTCAACAAAATGTGTCACACCTGCTTGAGGGCATATGATCCAATAATATCGTCTAAAATCCCTGATAATCAAGTAACATGCATGATATCTTAACCGGAGATGCAAGGATTATTTAAACGACAAGGGATCGAGGGTAGGGTAACGAACTATTAAATCTTGATTTAATTCACGATTTATCTATCTTTTCCCGGTATTAGATGCAGAAACCTTAACTTTTAAAAGTGGTTAAATTATGGGTTTGCATGGATTTAAATAACTCCTACAATTTAAATGACGTCACCCAAGAAGGTGCCTATTCAAAATGTAATTGGTGCCTTCTTGGACGGGCACCATTTGAATAGCATCTTCGACCCCAGACATCATTTTACCAAAAGGAAAACTAATATTATAAACACATGAACAGTACAGTAACGATTCAAAACCTAAATTCTCTTTGCATACTTGATGAAATCTCACAAACCATATATCGAATCAAAGAGCATGCAAAGCACTATCTACCATGTTCTTTAATTAAGTTTTGCTCGTGAGAACACTTACCTTTAGTGAAGAAGAAGAGAACGAACGACGACGCGGTCCTTCCCCTCACGCACGAACGCCCCGTACATGCCTTGCTTGATCATTTCGCAGTCGTCATAGTAGTTAGGGTTATTGCTGGGGGCTCAATGTTATATTTTTAGGGGTTAAGCCCAAAGTCCCTCTTTGATAGAAGAATAGCTAAAATGAGGGATATCTGTCGAGAGTTAATTTGTCCCGTAGTTTATTCTCATTTACTTTGGTGGATAATGAGTTATCCTTTTTGGATAAAGGAGGTTAACTCTTCTTTTATTCAACTTACTTTGATTGTATGGAAGGATACAAAAGTGTGTTAAGTCTATAAATTGACTTAAATGCCCCTCCTAACTCATCCTCATTTGCAATATTTCAATTTTTTTTAATTGTTTACCTCTCACATCCTCAAATTATCTGAAATGTCTCTCAACCTATATCCAACATAGCTAATCTATCTTCTCTAAGGAAAATATATAATATAAAATATTTAACAATTTTTGGAATCATGTAAATATTTAGGCACATTAATATTTCTTAACATTTGACGTGAAATTACATAAACGTTTAGATGTAATTATTTTTTAACATATCAAATGTAATGATGCAAATGTTTAGACACGTGACTTTTTTTTAACATTTTACGCGTAAGTAGTTAAATGTTCAAATGCATTATTTTTGTTACATTTCACGCATAATTATGCGAACGTTTAGACACAATATTTTTTTACATTTTTGTGTAATTATGTTATCATGCATAAAATATATGTACACAAAATATTAATTAAATTAATAACTTTGCTTACTTTTTTAAAAATAATTATTTGTACTAAAACTTTCTGTCAGATAAATAGCTATACACAAATTGCAATAAATAATTATATACAAACTATCATGTTGAAAAATATATGTACATAAATTATTAATAAACTTAATAATTGAACACAGATTTTCCTTAAAATAAATAGATGTACATGAACTTTTCGTCAAATAAATGGTTGCACATAAATTCAACTTAATAATTGTACACAAACCATCGTGTCGAAAAAAAAATGTACACATTATTAATAAAATTAATAACTGTACACTTTTTTAAATAAATAGTTGTACACAAAATTTCTGTCAAATACATAATCGTACACAATATCTCATTCAAATAAATACATGTACACGAACTTTACTTCGAATAAATTGTTGTATACAAATTTTCATTCAAATAAATAGTTATACACAAACTTTTGTTCAAATAAATAGCTGTGCACACGGTTCATATGCTTTGTTTAAAGATTGCAACTACCACTTACCAAAAAAAAAGATTGCAACTACCACATGGTTTACATGCTTATATTTGAGCAATCACATTGTACAAAATGACTCATTTCTAATAGGGCTGACAAAAGTCATGGAAATACCATACAAAAGATGCAATTTTATATCTAATAGTGACAAATACTTCACTCTTTTGGCAGTAAGCCAATATTCATAGAACAAACATGAATATCTCAAGCACCACTCACACCGCCGCCAATCTGATGCGGCATGGCATCCATGTCATTTCCATCCGATTTCATGCTGAAAAGGAAAACAAATGAAATTAGCACGTTGGTAAAGTAACTGGAACACTAAAACAAACCTGGGTTGTATTAGACGTATTTTTGATATGTGTGGATTCAGGTAGGATTTAACCAACATGCGATATCATCTTTTTAAGATGGGGTTGTCACGTGTGGGCTACTTTTCGTCAGAAAATCATGGAATCCACTCAAATTGTTTCCTGTGCAGTGGACTCGTCTATAATTTAGGACATTTTACCCCATAACAATAGTGGGCACATGCAAAGGTCAAGAAAAAAACTCAGGTAAAATATCCTACTGAATATACCTGAAATTTACAGTAAATCATTGCATCAGATATAATTGAAAACTAGGCAACTCTTGATGTCAAACTTGATTGAAGAGTTGCAATATTGAACATGACATAGTACATGCTAAATGATAATATGCTGCTCAGGCAAACCTCAAGATGCATCTGAGAGAGATAGTAGGATAAAGTTTTACTTGACATACCCACATCAATGACGAGATGCATTAACAAGACGACTCATAACTACTAGCTGTGTCAACAAAATTACCCACAATGAAATGATGGTGTCATAGAGAACTAGATAGTTTGTGGAATATTGATTAACTAGAACACATAAGTTCACTCATGGTGAAGAAATGTTTGCCTTCCCAAGTAATTATAAAACAATTGTTAACCTATTTTTTCATGAGTAAAAAAAACAAGTCAGAGAGATTTGAGAGTTCATCCACTTCCGAGCCTTCTTTTTTACTATGAATAAATTCACGAGAATTAGCCCAGAGGTTCTCGACAACAAATTAAAGGAAAAAAGACTTAGCAACGCAATTGGAGTGGAGAGCTAAAAACAAGTTGAATCAAACAATGACGTCAGCGTAGGACCCTAAGGCCCATTGCTATCATCTGCTATCTCTTTTCCCTTCATTCCTAGAGCAGTACACATGCGCGCCGTAACATTCCGACACTAGATACACAGCTTGTTACTATCATTTTCTTTTCCTCCAGACTTCCAAAGTCACAAGGGAGATATCAGTTCAATTCCCAAAATCATAAGGGAGATATCAACTCAATTCAATGATATCATAAGGGAGGCATCAGCTCGAATCAATGATCTTTTCCCCATGCACTGTTTGTGCCTTCTGAAAATTTGAGCACTAATTTGCAATGATCGATTATGTGGGTAGTAAGTCCAAGTCCTCTACTTGCCTAGCCTAGATATAGTTCATCGTTAGTATGCACTCGGATAGAGAGTGGAACAGGGGACAAAATATTTGTAGAAAAAATGGATATCAATAAATACTCGAACCACCAGACACTTCAGTGCATAGCTATATCTACAATCAACATTTACATTTAATCAAATAGCATATGGGCAACAACTCATCTTTTCCATAGTCCTCCAACTGTGAGTTGCTCAGACGGGTTTTAAAAAAGATGAATTCTATGCATCAAAGTTGCAGTCTTGTTTCACAAGTCTGAGTAAGTGAAACAGAAAGAGAAAAGGGTTATCTTAGATACTGATGCACATTATAGTAAGGAAAAAGAGAAAGAAAGCTGCGCCATTTCTTGATGCACAACAATCCCTAAGATCCACCAATTGCGGAATCAAATTAATAAAAAGGCTCAAATGCCGCACCCAAAATCTCCACTGAAATAGATCCAAACATCGAACAGAAAAATAAACTGACAACAAACATCAACATGGAGGCACCGAGGAGACAAACATCATACCATGCATTGCTAGACCCATGACTGGAAATCCAAGAGCATTCGCATGTCCTCGCATTAGACAGACCTCCCATCCCATCCTCTGGGACAGAGAAAAGAGAGGCAATGCATGAAGAGTACAAAAGAGGCGGGGGAGGGGATCCCAAACCTCCGCTTGTCCTTCATCAGTAGTTCGTTTCCTTTACCTGTGAAGAAAGTGGTCTAGATGGAGAAGACGAGGGCAGTGAGAAGGAGGACGAGAATGTTGGGCAACACCACTGGCTCTCCCAGTGAAACCTGTTGAGTCGGCATCGCGAGAGCCAGGAATGTGTGGGACAGTCGATGGGCGTCTACTAGATGTAGCGGGCTCCTCTCTGCGAGGGTGGCACGGTGCTTCCAGAAGATGAGAGGAAGAGCTTCCAATTCCTCCCGGTTCTAATCTTCAGGCTCTGGCTCCAGAGTGAAGGTATCGGAAGAACAGAATTCCCTGCAAGAACTCAATGCACACTTCTAAACAGAAAGGGAACAACTAAAGCACAACACTAAAACATAACAGGTTGGTATAAAGGTCATGATCCTTCTTCCGATCAGACCATCTCCTTTTATAAGGCTCGTAGCCAATTTCTGTTTACATATTACAGGTGGATATTGTGCCACCTCATCCCATATATTTCTTGCTATCAAAATTACTAAAAGAAACACAAAATTTCCACTAATATAACAACCCTATTACAGACATTAGCTAATGGCTTATAACAGTCGCCCTTCATCTACAGTTATTCTGTTACAACTCCTCCCCCCGTTTGAAGAGACCTTGTCCTCAAGGTCAAAGAAGGGATAAAACAGTATGAATTGGTCATAGTCTTCCCATGTAGCTTCTGTCGAAGATTGACCTTGCCACTGAATGAGGAGTTTTGTTCCAGCAACATTGCCCTGCTTGACAAGTCTTCTACCCAACAATTGTGCAGGCTGCTTAAGTAATGTGTGGAAGTTGTCCGGTAATGGCCAGGCTTGTATTGCTTTGCTGCCCAATTTTGGTTTCAGTTGGGATATGTGAAAAACTGGATGTATCTTAGAACCAACAGGTAGAGATATTCTGTAAGCAACATCCCCAATTCTTTTTTCTATTTGATATGGGCCATAGTACCTTGCACTGAGTTTGTTGTTATCTCTGGTGACTACCGATTGCTGTCGATGGGGTTACAGTTTCAAATACACCCAATCTCCAACTTGATACTCTTTATCTGTCCTTTTCCTGTCAGCTAGACGCTTCATTCTATGCTGGGCTTTAAGCAAGTGTGCTTTGAGCTCCTTCAATATATTATCACGCTTAAGAAATGTGTCACCTACCTCCTGCACTTGAGTAGTGCCTGGTACATAAGATAACAATGCAGGTGGAGGGGTTCCATAGACTGCCTCAAAAGGAGTTGTTCCAGTGGATGAATGGACAGAGGTACTATACCAATACTCTGCCCATGGAAGCCAGTGTAACCATTGATTCTGTTGCTGAAAACAGAAGCATCTCAAATATGTTTCCACACATTTATTCAAGGATTCTGCTTGCCCATCAGTTTGCAGATGGTAAGCAGAGCTCATCCTTAATTGAACCTCTTATAGTCTGAATATTTCTGACCCAAATTTGCTAGTGAAAATGGCATCTCTGTCTGATATAATAGCATGTGGCAATCCATGCAATTTGACAACATTCTGTATAAATTCTTGTGCTACAATGACTGCTGTGTAGGGATGCTTTAGAGCAATAAAGTGAGCATACTTTGATAATCTATCAATAACCACCAAAATTATAGATTTGTTGTGAGAAGGTGGTAGTGCATCAATAAAATCCATATGTATGTGAGTCCATATATGCTCAGGAATTGGCAAAGGTTGCAATAAGCTAGCCGGATACTATTGTACAGACTTGTTCTGTTGACAGATATCACATTCTTTACAAATTGTCTAACTGAATGATGCATATTTGGCCAGTATAATGTCCTTCTTATCCTGTGCAATGTTTTGTGGTATCCTGAATGTCCTCCTTCCGGGGTGGAATGATGGTCTTGTAAGATGGTAGGGATCACATGGTGTGACTTATAAAGAAATATCCTCCCTTTGTAATATAAGATGCCCCCTTTCACAGAATATTTACTAGGGTTCAAGGTTCCTGCATTCCACTGAATTAATAATTCCTTGAAAGTGTCATCTGTGTTGTAAGAGGCCTGTATATTCTGAAACCAAGTAGGGATGAGTACTGAAATGGCATGACAGGTATATTCAATCTCTTCTTCAGGTACCCTTGATAAGGCATCAGCTGCCTTATTATGACTTCCAGATTTATATTCAAGACTAAAATCATAACCCAATAATTTCACCAACCATCTTTGCTGGGCAGGTGTGTGAACCTGTTGATTCAGCAAATATTTGAGACTTTGGTGGTCAGTCTTGATTAGAAAGTGTCTGCCCATCAAATATGGACATCACTTCTGTACAGCAAAAATTATGGCCTCCATTTCTTTCTCATAGGCTGATTTGCCCAACTGGTTAATAGAAAATGCATTGCTGATATATGCTATTGATCTACCTTGTTGCATTAAAATTTCCCCCATGCATGTTCCAGATGCATCACACTCTACCACAAATATCTGATTAAAATCAGGTAAGGCCAAAACTGGAGCTGCAGTCATGGTGTGCTTAAGCTGTTGAAAAACTTTGTCAGCTTCAGATGTCCATAAGAATCCTTCCTTCTGCAATAATTGAGTCAAGGGTGCAGCCAAGAGTGCATACCCTTTTATAAATTTCCGGTAGTAGCCAGTTAAGCCAAGGAAACCCCTTAAAACTCTAACAGATTTAGGAGTGGGCCATGATAAAATGGCCTCAATTTGCAATTCTCCATAGATACCCCTTTATCTGAAATAGTATGACCCAAGCATTCCACTTGTTGCACACCGAATGCACATTTAGTAATCTGAACATATAAACTGTTTTGTTGTAATGTGCTGAGTACTTGATCAAGGTGTTGTAAATGTAGCTCCCAAGAAGAGCTATATATTAAAATGTCATCAAAGAACACCAAAACAAATTTCCTCAAATATTTTCTGAAAATATCATTCATCAGGTTTTGAAATGTGGAAGGAACATTAGAAAGCTCAAAAGGCATCACTAGAAACTCATAGTGTCCCTCATGAGTTTTGAAAGCAGTTTTTGAAATGTCTGCATGGTGCATACGAATTTGGTGATATCCAGATCTCAAATCCAACTTTGTAAAAAAAATTTCTCCATACAATCCATCCAGCAAGTCATCCACCAAAGGAATGGGAAACTTATCTTTGATTGTATTCTGATTTAAGGTTCTGTAGGCAATACACATCCTCCAACTTCCATCTCTTTTCTGAACCAATAGAACTGGAGCTGAGAAAGGACTATTGCTGGATCTGACATGGATTTTTGAAAGAAGAGCTTCTGTCTCTTTCTCAATAATATCTTTTTGAAGTGGGGAATGCCTATAAGAAGGCAATGCAATTGCTTTCGACTCATCTATCAAGGGTATCCGATGGTCATGCAGTCTACTAGGAGGCAATGATTGGGGTTCAGAGAAAACTGCTTCATACTTATGTAGGATAGCAGCTAAATCAACAGGATAGTGTTGTGTAATGAGGGGAGATGCAGTGGAAGATGTAGAGGCATCAATGGAATATAAGTGCAGGGAATATAATGCCCTTGCTTTAGGTAGGTCAGAGCAAAACTGTTTGGCAGATACTACATCAAGTGATGGTGGGGGCAAGCCTTTTAGAATAAATTTCTGTCCTTTGACAGAGAATTTCATGACCATGTGTGAGATATTCAAAGTTATGTCTCCTAAAAGCTACAGCCAGGTATTGCCCAACACCACATCAATTGTTCCCAAAGGAAGGACCAAGAAATCTAGAGTAAAGGATATTCTTGGTAGTTTGAGGCTGACTCCCTGACAATACCACTGGGAAGCAATCTGTAAACCAGCAGCAATCTTTACTGAATGGGATGAAACATTTGTAATGCATAATCCCAATTTATGTACTACTCTAGGGTCCAAGAAGTTATGAGTGCTACCATTATCAATTAACACTATAACAGAAAAACTGCCAATAAATCCCTGCAATCTGAGTGTCCCTGGGGACTGCATTTGAGAGACTGTATGAGAAGACAGTGATGGTTCCAGCTCATTATGCATTTCCAAGGTCTCAACAGGCTCAGCCATATCTGACTGTTCATATTCATTGTCCTCTGGAATCAACTGCAATAAGAATAGTTTCTGAATTTGGCATTTGTGGCCAGGTACATATTTCTCATCACAATTATAGCAAAGGCCTTTAGCCCTTCTATCTTGTAACTGTTGAGTTGTTAACCTGCGCACAGGTGGGATGGTGGGCTTGAGAGGTTGTGGTTGTTAGGAGTGTGTTGAAGGTTGAGAATTAGTGAAACTGAAATGAGGAGCAGTGCGACGTCTAGACATAAACTTTTGTTCCTGAATCTGAGCTAGCTGCATGGCTTGTGACAGAGATTGAGGAAGAAAATATCTAACCTCACAAGACAATTCTTCTTTTAACCCACTTAGGAAAATACCCAGTAAATGGTCCTCTGAAACACCTTGAACCTTGTTACTCAATAACTTAAACTGGCGCTGATACTCAGAAATAGAACCAAATTGTTTGAGTTTACTCAATTGTCCATGGTAATCAACCACAGAAACAGCCCCAAACCTTGAATCTAACCCTTTTAAGAAATCAGACCAAGAAACTGTATCCTTAGTATGAGTGAAATGCCAGAACCATTGTAGTGCTTCCCCTTCAAGATAAAATGATGCAAAAGAAACTTTATAATAATCCGGAACTTGATTATATAAGAAATATCTTTCTGCTTTGAACTTCAATTCACAAGGATCAGACCGGCCATCAAATTTAGGAAACTCATTATATTTCGGCCGAAAAGAGCTAGTTACATCATGAGTGATATCTTTCGATCCCAAAGAATCAGGTGTTCTAGTCTCAAGATTATTTACTCTTTGATTCATAGAACCCAATTCATCATGTATAAGACTGATCTTGGATTGCAAATCTTGAAGGAGCGAAAGAACAGCATCATTCGAACTAGAAGCCATCTTAGGAGAATTGGAGCTACTTGAAGGTGGCTCAGACACCAATTTGGCACGGTGCTTCCAGAAGATGAGAGGAAGAGCTTCCAATTCCTCTCGGTTCCAATCTTCAGGCTCTAGCTCCAGAGTGAAGGTATCGGAAGAATAGAATTCCCTGCAAGAACTCAACGCACACTTCTGAACAGAAAGGGAACAACTAAAGCACAACACTAAAGCATAACAGGTTGGTATAAATGTCATGATCCTTCTTCCGATCAGACCATCTCCTTTTATAAGGCTCGTAGCCAATTTATATTTACATATTACAGGTGGATATTGTGCCACCTCATCCCATATATTTCTTGCTATCACAATTACTAAAAGAAACACAAAATTGCCACTAATATAACAACCCTGTTACAGACATTAGCTAACCGCTTATAACAGTCGCCCTTCATCTACAGTTAATCTGTTACAGAGGGTTACTAGTCCATCGGCGCCATGTGGTGGAAGCTCGCTCCTAACAATGATGAGGAGATCTTGGCATCCAATAGGAGGGGGAGTGCAGGTGGGGAGGAGGACAATGCCAGAAACCACAGGTTGAGAGGTAGGAGGAACGATGCCAGCTTCAGCTTCGAGAGGGAGGATGAAGGTTTTAGCTTCGAGAGGTGGGAGGGAGGATGCCATTCGAGAGGGAGAGGAGGACAATGCTCACTCTGAGGCAGGGTAGAATAGGAAACATAGAAAGCGGGTTACATTGTTCCACCAAGAGTTCTATTTAGGGATATGAGTACGAGTTTTTAAGCATGGCGTGATTATCTTTCATTGTTTTGTTTCTTTTTCTCAATGTTATTAGAATCGAATCGGTGTCTGAACCGGTCAATGAGCTCATTCGGTTCGAACTGATTAGACTGTTCAATCGAATCGATTTAAACCGTGACGTCATCATAATATTGATACATGATTTGACCCAATTCTATAGCCTAAGGGCCTCTTTGAAAATGGAGCGGGGTAGCGTAATCGTGCCCTTGTGGGCGCTAATACGTTACCCGCCCCGGGTTAGTGCATGTCCTTTGTGAGGAGGCGACTCGTTGGTCTCACTTTCTCTCTCATTATTTAGCTATTCTCACTTATACCGATTAAAATAAAATAAAATACATGTACAATTATTAGTTATGATTATATAACTATACAAGTAAAAAAATAACAATAACATAGTTAAATAAATTGACCTTAAAATTTTGTAATATTCCATTGACCTTCACTCCTCACAATTGAGATCTATGCTCATTAAAAAATTTAAATTTAAAATATACCAAAAATAAAGTGATAAATAACAACAAATCAATGATAATAAGATAATTTTATTCACACGTAACTATTATTTTGAGTATCTAAATATGTTTACATTTATTTTTTTTCTATTTTAAAGGGTGAATCGGGTCGGATCGGTTCAGACCGATTCACCGGTTGAACTGCGGTTCGTCTGGTTCGTCCGATTTTTTAATATTAGAACGGATCGACCTTAATCGGACCGATTCCTGAATCGATTCACGGTCGGACCGGTTCGACCGGGCGATCTGGTCCGATTCTGATAACATTGCTTTCTCCTGTTTTAGCACTATAGCCGCCGTCAACTTTTACTATTCAATAGTTTAGGATTTCATAAAGGGTTTACATGTTGAACTGGGCCCGCTCCTTACAGTAAGCCCATCGGTTTCTATATACATATTGTTTTTTAAATTTCAAGGCCCATTACATCTCTAACCCACTCCCTAATTATCATTAAGTATTTAAGAACCCAATAGACCTTATGGGCTATTCCTTTAGAGTAAGCTCATTAATTTAATTTTTTTAAAATATACATATCTTTTTTTTATTGGGTTGGTACAACCTATCCAGTGATTGAAGAGGGATTCCTTCGATGTCGGAGACTTATGAAAGTCTTGGTGAAAGAGATTTCGATCCGGCGAGAAAAATTCCCAGTGAAGAGTCCTTCTTTCTCCAAGAAAAGGGTGTGGGCACAGAAAACCTCGAGAAACAGAGACTATGTCGTGACAGTGTGACAGGAGTGCTTATATATCTACGGTACTTAATCAAATATAAGAATAGAAAAAACATAAAACATCGTCTGAACAGGAGAAGTTAATTTTAAAATAGCATTTTATTGCTAGAGCACTTAAATGAAAGTAACGTCTTAGGTTAGGACGCTCATTAAATTAATGTCTTCCTACCATGTTACAAATTAAACAACTAAGGTTAAATCTGGAAAATGGCATCTTTAGATTGGACATTAATTTAAATTGATATCTTCTAATATGACACCAATTAAAAAAAATAACGTCGTACTGTTAGGACTTCATTTCAATTCAACTAATAGAATATAAAATGGCTTTGCAGGGGTTGTATATGACAAATAATAAAATGTTTTGCATAATGTGTCTTGTAATAACAAAAAGTATTTCAGGATTAGACAAGATTAAGGATTAGCCAAGATTTAGAAGGAAATGAAGATCAATCGAGGAAGGAGTTAATCAAGAGTCCAGTAGATCAAGTAATTAAAATTTAGATAAGGATTATGACTAAAATTTTGAGTTTAGGCTTAGTAGCTTACGTTTTTTTGGATAAACTGAATTTTAAACAGTGATTAACAAATTAATATGCACTAAAGATATTACTTATAAGAAAACGAAAGACGTTTATTGAAACAACGTCTTGTAAAGTAGATGTTAATCAAAATAACATCTTTGCAGAAAGGCGTTTATTTATATAACGTATTGCCAACAGAAGCTATTCAATTGAATATAAAAATCATAAAAACAGCAGTGAACAGTAATGGACCTCTTCTTTTTCCAAAATTCTTGAGGAATAGACGATTGAAACGCGTGATCTTGGTACGACATGGGTTACTCTACCTATCATGTTACACCTACCAAGTCACGAAAGAAGGAGAAGAATATAACACGGCCCACTAACTTCACGAACGAACACCTTCCCTTCACCCACGAATACCCACGAACGGACTACTTCGTGTTCCATGCATCACCTAGGGTTTGTCTTAGAGCTCCAAGAGTCTATTTATAAATTAGTCTCCCAAAAGAGTCCCACTTAGGACGATTTTTCGGTCATGTCTACCCTCCAACTTTCCCAGGAAAGATCGCAGCTGTCGCCGCCGCTGCTTAACCTAACTAGTTTATCGGGGTTAGTCAGGCGATTAGGTTTATAGAATGTTTGGTTGTTATTATTATTTTTTAATTTAAAAAAGAGAATAAGAGATCTTCTAATTTTATTCAATGTTCCTCTCTTAAATTTTAGAGAGAATCTCATCATCCGGTATAAATCTAAAAAAATAAATCTAGAATATTTTTTTTAAAAAAAACACACACGACGATCCGGGGCTCTCTCTCCCTCCCAAACGCGACCCCTCTCCCCCCCCCCTCCCCCCTGCGCATGTCCACCTCCCACACGCGAGCCGCCGGTGATCCCCCCCCCGTCCGGTAGCAGTTGCAGGGCGATGGTGCCCCCGAGCTGCCGGTGATCCCCCCGGTGATCTCCTGCTGGCCCTCCCCTCCCATCTCCTCTCTCTCCCCTATCCAGCCCTTTTCCTTCCCCCCGCGCATGTCCACCTCCCGTACGCGAGCCGCCGGTGATCCCCTGCCATCGACCAGATACAAGCATTGGCGTTGAAGTTCCTGTACGGAGCCACGAAGGGCGCCTTGGTCCAATCGATGTTGACGAGGCCGCCCCTGGTGGCCCAGTCGTCGACGTTCCAGAGGCTGGAGTAGATCCTCATGGGCTGGTTCTTGGGGTCGTTGTTCCGGAAGTCTGATGGGGATCCCGTCGATGGAGAATCTGAAAGTCATCACAGAGCTGGTCAGAACCTCTATCGAGTGGAAAAATATTAATTCTCAACAAAACCCATCAACGGACCAGAGTTATTTGGAAGGAGAAGTTGCTCTGGCCGTTTGCTTACATGATATGTTGTTGCAGAAATCTAAACCCCACCAACCAGATACCATCCCCAGGGTATGTATAGCTAATTAATATGAAAACGTTCTCCAGGGAAAGCGAGCCGTCGTGGAAGCAGGAGGTCACCCGGGGGGGGGGGGGGGGGAAGGGAGACCAAGTGAGGGGGAAGAGCAACGGATTTAGGGGGGGGGGGGGGGGGGGAGGTAGACCAAGTGAGGGGGAAGAGCAACGGAGGGAAGGAGGAGATCGGTTGCATGTTTATTTCATTGAAAAATTGTCAAACAACTCTCTGTAAGTTTTAAAAATTATATCGATTTTGTCAAACAAATTAACTGTCATTATATTACTTTTTAAAAAAATGGTTAAAATTTGAGATGGACTAATTTTTTAGAGTAAAATCACTTCAAAAATAAAAGTACTCCCAAACACTCTATTAAAATAAAACCCTTATTTATTAAGGGCCCGACAAGTCCCATTACGATTAATATTTATTGGGATTAACCTTGGCACATTGGTCTTGCGTCAGTCGGAGTGTTAGTCTTTAAACCCTATTAAGAAATATTTTATAATTAAATTATGTGCGAAATAAATTTAATTCAACTTTTATTTATTTGTTATGGTTAATCTCATTTATTTCTTAATTATCTTCAAGGGACCTTATCAGTTAAATACCATCTCGTTAATTGGCGAGTTTCATCCTTATTTATTTTCTAAAATAATTTTAAGGGATTAATTATAATCACTCATAGTATTTTGCTTTACAAAATTTATCATGTTATCTTTATTTATGGTGTTAAATATTCCTTAGTACTTTAATAAATAATTAAGTCTTTTAATAAAACATTCTTAATTTAGAATTTAGATTGTTTGTAGTGTCCCAGAATTTTATATAAATATTTTTTTAGAATCTATAAAGGCCTAAATATATTAATAAATGAATTCTAAGACTAATAAGTCATCATAGGCCCAATTAGGTTGAATAATTAACCAAGCCTATTTACACATCATCTAAAAGGGTTTAAGGCCTAAAACTATTAAGTTTGGCCCATATTCTAGAAGGTTACTTAGCTTATTTAAGGATAAAAATGAATTATATAAATAATAATATGGAAAAATGAATAAAAGAGTTTTATTTATTTGAAACTCTATATACGTTGAATGTAACGGTCTATCGTGCGACCATCACATGCTTGTAACGCATGGGTCTACGACCGTTACACTCTGTGAATTCCGTAAGCCGAAGAGTTTGATTCATGTTAAACTCTAGGAACAATAAATGTAGCAGTCTATCGTGAGACCGTTACATACCTCTAACGCACCTGCATTAGACCGTTACATCCTGTTAGTTCCGTGAAGGGAAGAACAAGTACAAAGATCAAAACTTTGGACTCTTATCCACTAGAGATCAACGTAGGAAGAGTTATAACATTACTAAGGACTCTTAGAGATCATGTTTTAACAAATTAAGGACTCTAGAATCAATCTAATCTTCAAACCCTAGCCAAAACCTTATAAATAGGATCTAGTTCTGAACTGTGCGACCCTTACTTTTGGCTCGCAAGGAATCAAGATAAGGAGGTGTAATCTTTGGTAAGTTCTTTAGAAGTATTTGTTTACAATACTTTAGACTAACTCCTCTCCAAATTTCACGTCTTTAGGTCAAGAGGTCGTGGAGTTAGAGCCCAAGGAAGTTGCTGAAAAATCACAGGAAGAAGGGAACTAGGGTTCGGTGTTCAGACCATAATTGGAAGTTTGAAGCCTAGACAAGAGGTATGTTATCTCATGAACGGCAAAAATAACTTGATAGGACTATAAGCCCTCTGGTTTGATTGAATTTCATGCATAGTAGAGCATCAATTTCATGTTTTACTAAGTTCTATGTATTACATGCATCTCTTAGCCTAAATTAGAAATTTAAAAAGATATATCTTGTCTATTTCACGGATACCCATGCATATAGATAGCCTATACTTCGTTATCATGCCTAGTATAGACATGGTATTTGATTTAGACATGATGTGAGTTGATCTCTTGAGTTTTATATCATTGTCTGTCAGAAGAGACTGTAACGCACCATAGTAGGACCGTCACACTCAAGTAACGGCCATACGATGGACCGTCACAGTCCCTGATTGCCTATTGATTTCTCTGTTGACTCTGACGCATCTATGCAGGGGTGTTACGTTACTGTAACGGCTGCTTGATAGACCGTCACCTTCATTGTGACGCACCACTGATAGACCGTCAGAAGCCCTGTGTTCTGTCAACCCTAGACAGAATAAGATTCGTCAATCTTACTTATTATTAAGCCTGGTTGATAAGAGTTTTCACCTGATTATGTGAATTTAAGGTTAATTTTAATTATTCATAATAGGGGTTGCATGATTTCAGGAACTTTATGGTATTTTAAGTTATGTTAGTTTCATAAGCCAAAAGTTCTATAGTCTTGTATTCTAAATTATGATTCTTTTAACTATTGTATTGTCGGAGTTTTCATCATGATTTTCACGTTGATACTTGTATCTCTCTATCAATAGAGTCATTTCTATAAGTACATGGTACATACTCCGGTATGTTGACCATTAGTTCACACTTTGCACTATAGGAACACAATCTTGGACTTGAGGACCTCTCTATTGGATATTCCTTCCAATGGACCAGAAAATCTTGTTTCACGGCCTCCGTAATTCTCCGCGAGCCTGGGATTCCCACTAGGACGCCGAGTTGGTTGTACCATTAAAACCCATTAACTAGAATACACTATCGTTGTTTCTGATTCTAGTAATGTAACGGCCTTGTATTGGACCGTTAGGCTCATGTAACGGCCCAATATACGACCGTCACATTCATCTGAGGTTGAATTCTTGATTCTGGATTCAGACAAATGTAACGGTCCTATACTAGACCGTCACACAATGTAACGGTCCAGTGAATGATCGTCACATGACTTGAGTATCTCAACCCATGGTTTGACCAAGGGTTGACATTTCAATGTTTCTAGATAAACCTTGATGATCTAGAACCTATCATATTGCTTAATAGACTTAATATAATGAATGAAAGTTAAGAGAATATACTATTATGCTGCTGATTTATTTTCATAAGCATAGCATAGTCTTAGTCATTCTTGATCTCATATATTCAAATTGAAGCGTTCATTCATTGATTTTCATTATTTGGAATTGTTATATTCTTGGCCATACTTTACTGTTACATGCGTGGAAGTAGCTTAAATTATACATGAAGATGCGATCGAGCACTGATTGTGTTCAAGGGCTCTATGCTAGTCCCCTCAGCTGATTGCCGGAAACATACTATTTTATAAATCATGGGATATGATGCTACTGCCGTCGCATTGCGCTGGGAGTACTATTTCTATAAATAAGTGAAGATCCACGACACGACATGACATTCTTGCGTGATATTCCATAGAAATTCATGAAGCACTTGCTCATAAGCATAAGATGCTAAAGTGATGAATATGTGGCTTGCTAGTACATTCTCGATATATTCTTGTTCATGAAAGGCCAATATCATGTTCTTGTTATATTCTTGCTAGTTCGCTCTTGTTCTCATTCCATTTTATATGATTGTCTTGTTACTTTGATTTAATCGCGTGATCATCGCATTGCATGATTTTACCTTATTTCTTTAGAGGAAAAATATTAATCACTTTAATAGTGCCATCATGTTGATGCGAAGATACCTACTGGGCAAGTGTGCTCATTACCTATTTCCAATCTTTTTCAGAAAATGAAAGTGAGTCGGGTTCGGATTCAGATTATTCAAGTAGCGGATCCGAGAGTGATTAAAGATGAGCGAAGACTTAGGAAGTCTATAATGTCTAGATTGAGTCAATGTAATTTTCCTATTTCTTGAGTCTAGTAGAATGAAAGATGATGGAAAGTGGTTGTATTTCGAGTATTGATCATTTATGAAATAAAGTTGGAGTTTGATTAAATTCTGTGCAATTACATTTATGTGTGTGATTGTATTGCGCTCTGGTCGTTCTTGCTTGCAAGTGACTTACCATGCCGGCTGTTCGCGCTCCCCGAGCGAGTCTTCCGCACTAATAAAGGCTCGGGGCGTGACAGTTAAGTTGGTATCAGAGCCTAAGTCTCAGGACTTAGGGAAAGGAATCATGTCATAGGATAAATCTAAAGTTTAAGGACCCCTACCTATGAACTAAGGAAGAAATTCCATACCCATGTGAAGATTGGGTAGAGCCCGGGATAAGATAATTATTTAGCTTTAAGGTTGATTTTCATGAGAAATAACAAGTTGTTATTTTTCTCTCTCAGGTACCCTATTTCACAAATGGCACATCGCGTAGATTGGGACGGTATGCAACAAATAGTTGCCGGCCTCACTCAGGCATTGCAAACTATAGCACAAGGTGGTGCAGGGGCAAGGGCTGGTGACCTACATCGTAACTTCCGGAGTCTAAATCCTCCGCGATTCTATGGATCTTCAAATCCCGATGAGGCAGAAAATTGGATCGATGAGATGAATAGGATATTTGACGTTATTCAATACACTGATCAGGAGAAGGTGCGTCTAGCAACATTTCAACTAAATAAAGATGCCCGTATATGGTGGAAGTCGGTTCCGGCACCTCCGGCCGATGCACCTCATACATGGGACGGTTTTCTTACTTTATTCCATACCAAGTATTTTTTCAAACATGTAAAGGAAAGGAAGGCCATGGAGTTTGCCTCCCTTCGTCAAGGGATGATGTCGGTGGCAGAATATGAGCTGCAGTTTTCAAGACTAGCACCATATGCACCACACCTTATTAGCACGGAATTATTAAAAGCAAATCAATTTATGGACGGGTTACGACCCGGTTTCATTCAGCAACTTGGGACACAGAATATCCGCACTTATGCGGAGATGGTTCAGAGGGCATATCTATGCGAGAGGACCTTAGAAAAGGTCGAAAAGTTGAAAGGAAAAGGAGAAGAATCTAGCCGACGATCTGATCGGCATTATAAGAAGGTGAAGTTTAGCATCACGGAACCATACAAAAGTCGTGACAACAAGAAAAGATCAAGGAGCGGGAATGGTGGAAGTTCCCAGAAGAATAATAAAAAGGTTAAGGAAGAGAAGGAGCAAGTTGCCTCGGCATGCACTTTTTGTGAGAAATTCGGCCACTCGGCTAAAGAATGCTGGAAGCGCCTCGGTGCTTGTTTGCGTTGTGGAAGTAGGGAGCATCGTGTGCCAGATTACCCCCTTATGAAAGATCAATCAACTAATGGAGGACGTAGGAGGCAGGCTCGCCTCAATGCCGTTCTAGACGAAGAGGAAGCGTCCAGGGATAATGGGCTTATGGAAGGTACTCTTCAAATTTGTTCTCGTCCTGCATTTGTGCTATTTGATACTGGTGCCTCTCATTCTTTTATTTCCACTACCTTTGTAAAAATGTTGTCAATTGCATCAGTCCCCTTACCTTCAGATCTTGCTATTACTACACCTTTAGGATCTAGAACCAAGCTCACCGAGTATTATCCTAATAGCGAAGTGATAGTAAAAGGTTACAATCTCCCCGCAAACCTCGTGTGCCTTGACATGAAAGGTTATGATGTCATTTTAGGGGTTGATTGGCTTGTAGACCATGATGCTTATATCAATTACCGAAATAGGATTATATCTTTTTGAAAGCTCGGTCTTCCAAGATTTTCTTTTCTTGGCATCAAATACAAGAAACATCCTATCATTATATCTCCTCTTCATGCCTGCAAGCTTATCTCGCAAGGATGTGAAGTTTTTTTTGCTTCAGTCATTATCACATAATCTAAGGAAATTGTCATGGCAAACATTCCTATTGCAAATGAATTCCCAGACGTGTTCCCATCTGAACTACCTAGTTTACCGCCCGAGAGGGAAGTAAACTTTACCATTGAACTCATTCTAGGAGCAGCACCTATTTCTATAGCCCCTTACAGGATGTCCCCCACAGAACTCAAGGAACTAAAAAGGCAGTTGCATGAACTACTAGACAAGGGTTTCATCAGACCTAGCACATCCCCTTGGGATACGCCGGTTTTATTTGTCAAGAAGAAGGATGGTTCTCTCAAGCTATGCATCGATTACCGGCGACTGAATCAACTGACAATTAAAAACAAGTATCCATTGCCGCGTATTGATGAGCTCTTCGATCAGCTTTCGGGAGCAGAATATTTTTCTAAGATTGACCTCAGATCAGGTTATCATCAGCTTAGAATCAAAGAGGAAGATATTTATAAATCAGCTTTTCGAAGTCGTTATGGCCACTATGAATTCGTGGTAATGCCATTTGGGTAAACTAATGCCCCAGCAGCATTTATGCAACTTATGAATAGTGTCTTCCAGCCATACCTGGATCGATTCATTGTCGTCTTCATCGATGATATCCTGATATACTCCAAGACAAAAGAAGAACATGAAGAACATTTAAAAATAGCTTTGCAAACACTTAGAGAACACAAGCTTTATGCCAAACTCAGTAAGTGTGAATTCTGGCTCGAGGAAGTCTCATTCCTAGACCACATTATTTTAAAAGAAGGTATTGCTGTGGATCCTTCTAAGGTAGAAGCTGTCAAGAATTGGAGTCGGCCTACGACTGTGTCTGAAGTAAGGAGCTTTCTGGGTCTAGCTGGTTATTATAGAAGATTCATTAAGAACTTCTCAAAGATAGTAGTTCCTTTAACTAGACTCACCAGAAAAGAAAATCCATTTGTCTGGTCAGAGGAATGTGAGAAGAATTTCCAAACTCTTAAGAATCATCTTACAACAGCCCATGTTTTGTCACTACCAATGGAGGGTGGTGGATTTGAGGTATATACGGATGCGTCTGGAATTGGCTTAGGATGTGTCCTTATGCAAAATGGAAAGGTGATTTACTATTCTTCAAGACAATTGAAACGTCACGAAGAAAATTATCATGTACATGATTTAGAATTGGCAGCGGTTATTTTCGCCATGAAAATTTGGCGTCATTATCTTTATGGAGAAAAGTTTACGATCTACTCAGACCACAAGAGTTTGAAATATTTATTCTCTCAAAAAGAGCTTAACATGAGGCAAAGGAGGTGGTTAGAACATCTCAAGGGCTTTGATTTTACTATTCAATATCAACTTGGCAAGGCAAATGCTGTAGCAGATGCACTCAGCAGAAAACCAATGGGTATGTTATCAAGTCTCATGATTAGTGTAACTAACATTATTCCTCAATTTACTCAGTTGAATTTAGATGTTGACATTAAGGAAGAAGATTGCTTCATAGCTAATATCCGAGCTCAACCTACATTAATAGAGGATTTGGCCAAGTTACAAGAGGATGATCCAGTTTTACTGGAAATTAAAGCCAATATTGAACAAAGGCCGGATTTTTCTACTTCTAATGATGGAAGATTGCTATTCAAGGGCCGAATGTGTATACCGGATCATGAGGATACAAAGAAATTGATCTTAGAAGAAGCACATAAATCAAAGTACACCATTCATCCAGGGGGTTCAAAAATATATCAGGATCTCAAAAGAAACTTTTGGTGGCCCAATATGAAGAGGGAAATAGCAGACTTCGTGTCTCGTTGTCTAACCTGCCAACAAGTTAAAGCTGAACATTTTAGACCCGCAGGTAAATTACATCCCTTAAATATTCCCGAATGAAAATGGGAGAGCATAGGGATGGACTTCATTATGGGTTTACCTAAGACAAGAGGTGGACATGATGGCATATGGGTAATCATAGATCGATTGACTAAATCTGCACACTTCATACCAATAAAGAGTCGATGGTCTGTGGATATTCTAGCAGCATTATACATAAAGGAAATTGTCAAATTACATGGTGTCCCCGTCACTATTGTATCAGATAGAGATCCTCAATTCACATCACAGTTCTGGAAAGGTCTACAACATTCACTAGGGACCATATTAAATTTTAGCACAGCCTTTCATCCACAAATTGATGGTCAGACGGAAAGAACAAATCAGGTGGTAGAAGACATGCTCAGGGCTTGTGTCATTGATTTTGGAAGAAGTTGGCATGATCACTTGCCTCTGGTGGAATTTGCATATAATAACAGCTATCAAGCAAGCATACAAATGGTACCTTTTGAAGCTCTATATGGGAAAAGTTGTCGATCTTCAATATGTTTGAATGAAATAAGGGAAAAGTAATTTTTAGGCCCCGACCTTGTCAGGGATTCTACGGAGAAAATCAAGCTCATTCAAGAGAGAATGAAAATGGCACAAGATAGGCAAAAGTCTTATGCCGACAATCGAAGACGTGACTTGGAGTTTCAGGTAGGAGATCATGTATATTTAAAAGTTTCTCCAGGACGTGGTATTCGAAGATTTTGCATTAAAGGAAAGCTAACTCCAAGGTTCATTGGCCCATTTGAAATTCTTGAAAGGGTCGGTGAAGTGGCTTATAGATTGGCTTTACCTCCACAATTAGCAGGAGTTCATGACGTATTTCACGTCTCCATGCTGAAGAAATATGTATACGATCCTGACCATATTATCACTTATGACAATCTGGAGATTCAGAAGGATATGACATATGAGCAAATGCCAATAAAGATTCTGGATCGGGAAGTGCGTCAACTAAGAAATAAGGTTATCCCTATGGTCAAAATTCAATGGAAGAAAACATGGCCATACGAAGCGACATGGGAAACCAAAGCAGCCATGAGAAAAAGATTTCCAAAATTATTTAACTGTAAGTACACTCTCCACAATCCATGTCTTGAATTTGGGGACCAAATTCTTCTAAGTGGGGGGGTGTAGTGCCCCAGAATTTTATATAAATAAATTTCTAGAATTTCTAAAAGCCTAAATATATTAATAAATGAATTCTGAGACTATTAAGTCATCATAGGCCCAATTAGGTTGAATAATTAACCAAGCCTATTTACACATCATCTAAAAGGGTTTAAGACCCAAAACCATTAAGTTTGGCCCATATTCTAGAAGGTTACTTAGTTTATTTATAGATAAAAATGAATTATATAAATAATAATATAAAAAAATGAATAAAAGAGTTTTATTTATTTGAAACTCTATATACGTTGAATGTAACGGTCTATCGTGCGACCGTCACATGATTGTAACGCATGGGTCTACGACCGTTACACTCTGTGAATTCCGTAAGCTGAAGAGTTTGATTCATGTTGAACTCTGGGAACAATAAATGTAACGGTCTATCGTGAGACCGTTACATGCCTCTAACGCACCTGCATTAGACCGTTACATCCTGTTAGTTCCGTGAAGGAATAAACAAGTACAAAGATCAAAACTTTGGACACTTATCCACTAGAGATCAACGTAGGAAGAGTTATAACATTACTAAGGACTCTTAGAGATCAGGTTTTAGCAAATTAAGGACTCTAGAATCGATCTAATCTTCAACCCGTAACCAAAACCCTATAAATAGGACCTAGTTCTGAACTGTGCGACCCTTACTTTTGGCTCGCAAGGAATCAAGGTAAGGAGGTATAATTTTGGTAAGTTCTTTAGAAGTATTTGTTTACAATACTTTAGACTAAATCCTCTCCAAATTTCACGTCTTTAGGTCAAGAGGTCGTGGAGTTAGAGCCCAAGGAAGTTGCTGAAAAATCACAAGAAGAAGGGAACTAGGGTTCGGTGTTCAGACCATAATTGGAAGTTTGAAGCCTAGACAAGAGATAGGTTATCTCATAAACGGCAAAAATAACTTGATAGGACTATAAGCCCTCTGGTTTGATTGAATTTCATGCATAGTAGAGCATCAATTTCATGTTTTACTAAGTTCTATGCATTACATGCATCTCTTAGCCTAAATTGGAAATTTAATAAGATGTATCTTGTCTATTTCATGGATACCCATGCATATAGATAGCCTATACTTCGTTATCATGCCTAGTATAGACATGGTATTTGATTTAGACATGATGTGAGTTGATCTCTTGGGTTTCATATCATTGTCTGTCAGCAGATACTGTAACGCACCATAGTAGGAAGATCCACGACACGACACGACATGACATGACATTCTTGCTTGATATTCCACAGAAATTCACGAAGCACTTGCTCATAGGCATAAGATACTAAAGTGATGAATATGTGGCTTGCTAGTACATTCTCGATATATTCTTGTTCTTGAAAGACCAATATCATGTTCTTGTTATATTCTTGCTAGTTCGTTCTTGTTCTCATTCCTTTTTATATGATTATCTTGTTACTTTGATTTAATCGCATGATCATCGCATTGCACGATTTTATCGTATTTCTTTAGAGCAAAAATATTAATCACTTTAATAGTGCCTTCATGTTGATGCGAAGATACCTACTGGGCAAGTGTGCTCATTACCTATTTCCAATATTTTTCAGGAAATGAAAGTGGGTCGGGTTCGGATTCGGATTATTCAAGTAGCGGATCCGAGAGTGATTAAAGATGAGCGAAGACTTAGGAAGTCTATAATGTCTAGATTGAGTCAATGTAATTTTCCTATTTCTTGAGTCTAGTAGAATGAAAGATGATGGAAAGTGGTTGTATTTCGAGTATTGATCATTTATGAAATAAAGTTGGAGTTTGATTAAATTCTGTGCAATTGCATTTATATGTGTGATTGTATTGCGCTCTGGTCGTTCTTGCTTGCAAGAGGCTTACTATGCCGGCTGTTCGCGCTCCCCGAGCGAGTCTTCCGCTGTAATAAAGGCTCGGGACGTGACATTGTTTCTTTCTCAAGAGTCTTTCTTGTAAATTTTTTAATCATATAAGCATCATAATTTTTATCATTTAAGCATATCTAAGATTCATTCAAGAGATTTTGTATTTTAAAGATACTTTTAAACTGTCAATTAACTTATCAAGATTTAAATGCAAGAATATTCCTCCTTATTTTAAGAGTTTTCCCTGTAATTATCTTATAATTAATTTAGAAAGGGTCCCACATATTAAATGGGGTGTCAAAATATTTGATAAATGTATTATTAGTCCAAGAATTCATAATATTACTTTTCTGTGATTTATAAACCTTTTGGGAGAATAAATGCGCCATTAAAATATTAGTATCTAAATATTATTAAGAGTTATTAATTTAAATGTCAAATTAAATTATCTTGATGAATGTGATTTTTAAGGTAGAGAGTGAATTAATAATTATTTGGTTCTCTTTTTAATTAATGAGAGCTTCGTCGAGCTAACTTATCAAATATATTTATATTTTAATTAAAACCCTATCTTCTCTTTTCTAATCTTTTTGCATCTATTGTTGTTTTATTATTATTATTATTATTTGTAACACATTCATTGACTTGACTTTTATTAAGTTGGGTACTCCTGATCTATCGCTTCTTAATTTATTCGATCTTAAATTATCTATTTATTTATTATATTTTCAGCACAACATTAGCTTCTTCTTTGTTTCTCTTTTTCTTTATTTCATGAGGACTTATCTAAATTTTTATTTATCTATCCAAAGTTACCGCACTTAATTTTACAACATTCATGAATATCTTTTATTTTTTCAATATAGATATTTATTTATATTTTAGTTCATTTAATTAGTTGGGCATTACAATTGTACATCTTTAGTGATCATTTTCATTCACTGAGAGGATATTTGAAAGAGTCGCGTATAACTTGCAGAATCTCCTCGACAGTGATACGTCCTTGATGTACATATTTATTTAGAAGGTGATTGATGCCGTGAGTGCTCTGGCCTTGAAGTCGAAGAGAAGTGTTTATCCTGAGCATGTGAACAAATAAGGCTATGTATTGTTTGTACTTGAGGAAGTTTGTTTGAAAGGGAGGGTATCTTTGATCTTCACTGAGAAGTGGAAGAACAAACTACAACAATGGTCTAGGGTCAATTTCTGGGTACATAGAGATAGAATGCCAGGAAGGAAGAGTAACAAGTATGGGTGCCTTGATGACTTTTATTTTTGTTCTTCCAGATGGGGAAAGAGTAGCAACATGCTTTCTTGCAAGAGCATCCTGCAAATCTTGGAGAGGAATATCTTCATGTTTTACCTTGACCTCAGGAATCTCGACTGCAAACTGGGACTGTAGAGTAGGTTCAGAGGAAGGGCCTTCAGTGTGAGTGGTCTTCCTATAAATCGAGGAGACCGTGCATTTTCTATGGTAACTAGTAGAAGGAGTAGGTGCTATCTCTGGTATAAAATAAGGAGGAGCAGTATAGACAATAATGTCCATAAAGGTAAAGGAATAAAAGGAGGAGAAACTGGAGGTGAGACATGAAGTGGCATTTGAGGAGAGACAGGAGGTGGAATTTGAGGAGATGGGACTGAAGGAGGAATAGGAGAAGGTTGAAGAGAATGAACTGAAGAGGTTGCATGCGAAGGTGCAAGAATATGTGAAGAACCTACTGAGGTATCCTAGGGCAGAGCTGCTACTTGAGGTGCATGAGGCTTGGAGAGCTGAGTAGACATCTCTTGAAGCTGAGCCATCATCACAATGAGGAGATGCTGATTTGTTTTGGTTATATCCTTAACCTCCTGCATTTCCTCTCTTTGACGGTAAACGTCATTATCAAAATATAACTTTAATTCAACCAGTCTGGCCACATGTGAAATTTGAGTAGCTTTGGCTTGATTAATGGCTGACTGCTGAGAATTGGAGACATACAGATATTAGTTCTTTATGATGACAATATTCTCATGGTGAGTCCGAAGACTCTCAATCAAATCACTCTTAAACTTTCCTATCTTTTCTTCAAGCGAGTCATGAGAGGCTAATACTTTCTTTTCCACATCTTCCACCACATCACCGATGTATTTATAGAAGTTCTCCACTCCAAATTTTAAAACTGTCATTTCACTGTAGAGTTTGTTCAGACTCTGATGGATATCTACTAGAATGTGGAAAGTGGAAGTGGAGGGAGGTATGTCTACCATGGTTTTTCTAATTGACTCCTTCTAAGGTGCAGGTAGTGAGGGTAGCTCAATTTCAAC
The DNA here is from genome assembly GCA_022559845.1 of Amorphophallus konjac. NCBI lineage: Eukaryota > Viridiplantae > Streptophyta > Magnoliopsida > Alismatales > Araceae > Amorphophallus > Amorphophallus konjac. Next base: position 499,330,085 of record CM040121.1, on the reverse strand, counting down.
CTCTATCCATGGGGTAGGAGGTTCTTCTTCTTGGTGCTCTCTTGCCTTAGGATGAGGCTCCCCCTCAGCTTGTTGCTCCCTCTTAACATGGGTAGTTTCCTCATTTTGGGACTCCCCCTCAATTTGTGGTTCACGGTGTGGCTCCCCCTTAATATGTGGTTCCATAATAATTTCCTCTTCAGCCAATTGATGAATGGTAGTATCAACGTGAGCATTGGCTGTTGTTATCTCTTCTTGTGTGGGAGGTTCCTCTATCTCCCTTTGTGGTTCTGTTGGCTATGGTTCTTGTGCAACCTCAACTTCTGTAGACCCTGCTAGCTTAATCCTTACCCATTGTCGACCTTCCTGAGTGAAGCCACATCTCTTCAGATTGTTGGTGTGAATAGAGATGTAGAGGATGGTCTTTTCATTACTGATGTAAACATTGAAATGCTTCATGATCGTGGTAAGCAGAGATCCATAAAGTAACCAATAGAGTTTTTTTTTCTGCTTTTAGCTTTCATGATTTTCCTGGCTTCCTTGGCCCCTTTTGTCATTATTTCCAAGATAATGGATGCCTGATTTATTTCTTTCTTTTCAAGAAAAAAGAATAGGAGATTTAAATCTTAAGTTAAGCATACGGAGTGACTTCCTACTCTAGGGACCAAAACACTGGTGAAAATCATGTGTAGCATCTTGGCCTTTGTATCCATCTAGGTAACATTCAGATTCCCCTCACCTACTATCCTGAAATTAGGCCCGATAATCCTTTGATCATTGGTCTAAGTGTCTGCTTTGCTATGCAAATTGACACCTATAGTAGAACAATCCAGGATTTCTACCAAAAGTTGAGCAGAAACCTCAATTCTGACTCCCTTAATAGAAGTAATGAGCCTGGTGCCTTCAACAATCATGTTGTAGTAGAACACCATTTCAACCTCAACTAGGGTTTCTTCCATCAAGGAGCAAAACTTGAGGAGCTTCATGATAGCAAAATCCTCAACCATACTTAGACCGTCTACTATTAAGCCTTCAAAATCTACTTATCTTCTAACAAACACAGCTGAGCTCTTGCTTAAAAATAGTGCTATGTTAGCGTCTGACGTGAAGAACTGAGAATCAATCGCTATGGTAGCCATCGAGTCTAGGGTTCTGAAAAGAAACGTTAGAAAGAACTGATCTAAGGACCCCTCTACTAGAAGAATGCTACAGATAGGATCGTGGACTCTAGGAGTGTAGAGAAAATTCTACCTTGTTGAAGATCTTGGGAGAAAGTCTACTCGAGAAAGGGTGAGAAGGAAGATCTCGAAGAGGAGCAGAGTTGCATAGGAGTCCTGCTGGTTCAAAGGGGAAGATAGAATGATAGGCTTATATTTCTCCCCAGAAAAGTGTTTTTATCGAGCCCCAAGCCTTCAAGTATTGTCATTGATCAGCTTAATAAAAATTTAATATCAAAAGATAGGCGATTGAATATTGACTGTTCAGATTCTATGTTCCTACTATTCAATTGGATAGTTGCCTAACCTTAAGATAGGCTATAGATTTGTAGCTTAAATGAGATAGGTGCTTAGTAATATAATCGCTTGACTTAGAGTGACTTAAGATAGGCACTTATGAGATAGCTGATATTTAATGATAGATGCATAACACAAGTCTTTGACTTGATAGGCACTGGCAAGATAGTCGAAGTTATAGAATAGTCACTCAAGACTTATGAGATTGACTATCGAATTGAGATAAGAGTTATTTTGAAGTAATTGGCTATCTCATATAGAGATAGTCATATGCTATGATAGCTGATGTTTTTATACTTGGTGTTTTTCTTATTTTCTTTTGTGTACTCCTTATATAAATCTTCACAATTCATCAATGTTGATATAATGACATGCTTTTAACTTTCTGAGCATCTAACTATTCCAAGGCAGACATCCCCAATTCCCTACAAATAATAGTGAATCTCTTTTCTGGGAGTGACTTGGTGAAGATGTCACCCAATTGATACAAGGTATTCACAAAGTTATGCAGGATATCATTATTATTAATATACTCTTTGATAAAATGATGGCGTACCTCTATGTGCTTTTGTTCTGGAATGTTATATTGGATTCTTGGTCATAATTATTGCACTGGTGTTGTCACAAATCATTGCAATTTTGTATAACTTTAGCCCATAATCCCCCAATTGATGCTTGACCCATAATAGTTGTGCACAATAGCTTCCAGTAGCTATGTATTCAACTTTAGTTGTTGACATGCTATCGAGTTTTGCAGTTCTGCTTTCTAGATGACCAGGAAATTAAGCACCCTGCAAGAAATTGACAAGTACCATAGGTGCTTTTCCTATCTATCTTGCCTCTAGCATAGTCAGTATCAGAGTAGCCTATTAATTCACAAGAGCATAACTTTGGATACCATAGTCCTATGTTTGAGGTTCCAACAAGATATCTAAAAATCCTTTTAACATGAATTACATGTGATTTTTTAGGACTTGCTTGATATCTTGCACACATACATACACTAAACAAAATATCATGCCTAGTTGCTGTTAAATACAGGAGAGAACTAATCATAACTCTGTATTTTTTCCGATCTGTAGACTTACCTGACTCATCCTTGTCTAGTTTTGTAGAGGAGCTCATTGGAGTAGATAGGGACTTTGCATTTTCAAATACAAACTTCTTCAGCATTTCTTTACAATAGCTGGTCTGATAGATGTGGACTCCCTCTTTCATCTGTTTAATCTGCAGACCTAGAAAATTGTTGAGCTTTCCCATCATGCTCATCTCAAATTCTCCTTACATCAACTTCTCAAAGTTCTTGAACATTTTCTCGTTAGTTGCTCCAAATATAATGTCTTCAACATATATTTGAAAAATCAGAGTTCCTAGGTTGTTATTTGGAATAAATAATGTGATGCCTACTTTACCTCTTTGAAATCCATGAGTTACAAAAAATAAACCTAGTCTCTTATACCATGCTCGAGGAGCTTGCTTCAGTCCATAGAGCACTCTATGGAACTTTTAGACGTGATTCACTTGTCTAAGTCCTCAAATCCAAGTGACTGTTCAACATAAACTTCTTCTTTGATGAATCCGTTTAGAAATGTGCTCTTAATGTCTATCTGATACAGTCTGAGTCCATGAGCCACTGCATATGCTAGAAGAATTCTTATCGCTTCAAGTCTGAATACAGGGATACATGTTTTGTCATAATCAATTCCTTCTTCTTGAAAATATCCCTGTGCCACTAGAGTGGCCTTGTTTCTAGTAATCACCTCTGAGTCATCCATTTTGTTCCAGAATACTCACTTAGTTCCAATGACAGGGTGATCTTTTGGTCTCTCTACCAGACTCCAGACTTGATTTCTTGTAAATTGATTTAATTCTTCTTGCATGGCTAGAACCCACACTTCATCTTCCAAAGCTTCATCCACATTCTTGGGTTCTACCTACGAGACAAAGGCCAAGTAGTTACAGGTAATCACCCCAGCCTATGGATCTCCAATGATGTTTTCCTTCAGGTGGCTTTTAGCATATCTCCACTCCTTAGGTAGCCCTTGGTCCACTTCTTCGTCTTTTTGTTGAAGCTCCTCTAGTTGTGGATTTTGTTGCTCTGTAGACGCACTTTCAGGATTCATTTTGTTTATTCACTCATTTCGTTTATTTTGTTAATTTAGTGCGTGGGCATGCCAGTCACAAAGTGACAATTTATTCGGGCTTCAAAGAAGACACTAGTGCATGCCGTCTGACTAATCAGATGCTAGTGGATTCCGTGTCGAGACTAAAACCCACCACGTTGTAAAGGTCACGACGTTAATTACATCTCCCCGAAGGGGAGAAAACCCTTGATTGATCGTCAGGAAAAGGGGCCCTACAGCCTAAAAATCAATATTGGAGAGATAAGTGTAAGACGTATTTAGAAATCGATGAAATTCCCTATAAAAAGAGTATTTGAAATCACGTCGGTCAGACATCGACCATTTCATGCTCGGACATGCGTCTAGGTTGAAAATATCCTAAGTATATACATAATACCGGGACAAATGTATGCCAGGGTTCGGCAAGTTTAATATTTGAAGAAGGAAGCCATAAGGCTAGATCTTGGTCAGAACGGTTTAAATCCGGTGGGTTATTAGCATGGGGCAAAGTCATGCTATGGCCCTGATGGGGGTGGTCCCCGGGGTGCCGAGCATGCCTTGCGAAGGCATCTTTGATATTCCCCTCACAAGGGATCAAAGGGAGAGGAACCCCAAATCAAGCGCCATTAAGGAGCTCTTTTTGTTATTCGTTTCTTTTATTATTATACATCGTCATTTTATCCTTATTCATTCTGCTTATCATTTTCATCATTTCTTCGTTATTTCATTTTTTTTCATTATTTCCTCGTTCATTTTTGTTTTGGGTTATGTTATCATTGCAGTTTGTTATTTATCATTTTCTTATCATCATTATATTTTTATCTCATTTCTTTCTTTATTTTTACTTTCTTTTTTTATTATTGCAAATTACTATTTATCATTTTTTACTATTATATGTGGTTTATCATTTTTTATCCTTTCTTCTTTTTGCTATTCGATGAAGGCTGAGTCGACGCAGGGGGTTCCTTGCGTCGATGCAGCATAGAGAGGGAGCTGCCCTGGGATCTAGGGAGTGGCTGCGTCGACCTGCGGCATTGGCTGCGTCGACACAGCGTGCCAAGGATTAGTGATGGGAATCGACGCCGAGCACTAAATTTTTATTTTACATTTGAGTCCTTTTATTTGCTTTTATATCCTTGGGAGAGTATATGTGCAATTGTAAGGCTTTATGAGCCAATGTGTCATTCCCTTGGATTATTTGGGTTTTTATGCAAATTGTCAGTAGGTCCAGCAAGGGGGCCCTCACTCCTTCCTCATTGGTCCAAGTGGCATTATTTGGGTCCATGTGGGGCTGGCCAACAAACCTAGGTGGCATCTAGAAGGTTGGACCATTCAAGGGGGGCAAATGGATCACAAAGTCCAAGTTGGAGGCTAGCTTGGTCAAGGGGGTGCCCCCCCATTAAAATGACATTTAGTATTTTATATTTTTAGGCCAATTGACCACATGAGGGAAGAAAATACTACCCCTCCCCTCTCTCCCACAAATTCCAACCCCTCCCCCCCTTCCTCCCCTTCTATATAAACCCATGTATAGTGTTTTGTAAGGAATTAATGAAGAAATTTGTGAAATTGGCTTGAGCCATTGAAGGGTGTGCCCTTGTTCCTCTCTCCCTCCCCTCTTGCAGATGGATTTCTGCCATTCTAGGGTGTGAAGCCCTCATCTTGGTGTGACTCTAAGATCTCCAACCTCTGTTGGATACGACTTCCGGTCGCCGCCTTCCGTTCGTGCCGCCGCCGCCACCGCCACCGGAGTTCTGTCTCCATCAGGACAGAACCCTACCTCCGTGGATCTATCTTTTTATGCTGTGGTCTGATCGAGCTGAAATTTTGATAGATTATTCCTCTTTTTGTTAGCTTTCCATCCATATATCTTATGCCTCATTCTGAGTTTGTTTGGTATTTTTTCGCAATTTCTAGTCCACCCCTGTCAATCTATCATTCTGTAGATCTACAATACAGAGTCATCTTGTTCTATTTTTGTTACCCCCTTATCTATTTTTTGAAAATTCCAAAAAATTACTGAGTGTTCCCCACGTATATCCCCTTCCACCATAATTTTCTTAGAGTCTACAAAAATCGTTTTCCCTTTGGTCAAAGGTCTGTTTCAGGTAGATTATTTGCTGCCCTGTGTGTCTGTCAGTCCGGGTCAGAAAACAAAGTCAGCTTGCAGAGGTTTTCATTTTCAATCCGTGTGGTGGATGAAGCTAAAAAAATATTATGTTGTATATCTCTGCGTTATCTTTCCATCGGTACTAGCCACGCCTCGATCGGCCTCCGGATCTGAGCGTAGTGATTTTCGCCGCCGCGGCCTGCAGATCTGTTCTGTGTGCAGGTCCGAAATTTTAGTTTGGGGGAAAATCAAAAATAAATATCAAAATTCAACTTCGGGAGCCGCCCCTTCAGGGAGTCGATCCGGGACATCCCGCCATCATCCCAGCCAAGTGGCGCCTTCAGAAGACGTCAAGAAGGCAGCGTCCCTTTGGAACGGTTTGCTTGCTGTCCACCGAGTCAGCCACCGAGTTGGCGCAGCACCGAGTTGCATTAGTGCCGAGTCGGACCAGCAGGCCGAGTTCGTGCTGAGTTCGCCTCCAGATTACTGCCCGTCAACCCAGGGTCGGTCCTCCCGAGCCCCACTGTAGCCCTTTACCTCCCTGCGTGGAGTGGGCAATAGAATTACTGCTGTAATTAAGTTTTTAACTGTTGTTAACCGGGAGTGACCGTAACTGGCCGGGAACGTCTTCCCCATGCCCGGAGCGTGGAGGTAAACTCGCTACCTCTCTCTTATCACATTTTGCTCAATTCGTATACTTTTGAATGCCGCTGCGAGTGTAGGATTATTAGCCCGTTATCATTTCATCACCGCTGCGAGAGAGTGAGTTTGAGTGTTACCGTCCCGTGACACGATCCGAGTCTACACGGAAAGCCGATACCCGTGACTCATAGCCGGTTTCTTAACCGTGCCCGGTCCCATGTTTCCCCCCTAAGGGATAATTGTGAGCTCGTCTAGAGTCCAAGGATCGCATTCTGAATTCGAGTCGAGTCCGTCATCCGTCCCGCATCAATTAGCCCGGATTCGCGATGTGTCGGTGCGAGCTCCGCACCGCGTCGGCGCAGGGGTGCGAGCTGAACGGGGGCCAGGCGAGGTTGCATCGACACAGAACCAAGTTGCGTCGACGTAGCCTACTATTGACACCCATTTTATGACCAATGAGTTGGGTCATTTCCTCATCCTATTTTATGATGTCCCAAGTTATTCACTGGTTATTGCGCCATCTTTGGTTGGTTTTGGGGCTTATTTTATGGGTTTTTCTCCCTAGTTGGGCTCAAGTTCTCGCACATTTTGTCATTTGGGCTTATTGGGCCTAGAGAAGGGCTAGATAAAGCTTATTTTCTAGATTAATACAGAGATTTATCTGGTTTTATCTCTTTGCAACGGCCATCCTTCTAGCGGTCTATCGCAAGACTGCTATCATGGTAGCGGCCCATCGCAAGACCGCTATGAAGATAGAAAGTCCCCTCTTCATTTGACCCTCTCTCAGTTGGCTTTATGATGTGACACCACTAGGGGAATGCAGCAAAGAGATGAGGGCCCTCGGACCTACTACGCAAACACAATCAATTTTGAGCACGGGGTTGCGTAAATCACCGAATCACCGTTGCACACACGAACCCGAGGTGACTCGGTAATGCCGAGTGGAGGTGGTGGATCAAGACCCTGGCTGGTCGAGGGCTAGTAGGGCTAAGGTTGCCCTCCCGAGGGTACGATGCCTACAACTAAGGGGGCTGGCCGGGTGCCAAGTGAGGCACTGGGTTATTCCCTCTCACAAACCACGGTGACCCCACGGAAGTGGAGCACTCCGGGGTCGGGCGCTCTCTCTCGCTTCCGACGGAGCAATTTCACGAATATTAAAGGAACAAGTACTGATAATGGGAGCAAGGGATAGAGCTTACCTGGTTGGTTTGAAGAAACCAACCCCGTTCGGAGACGATGGGCGAGTGGGGAAGTGTGGGTTACCCGCACACTGCGTCGATGTAGCTTGAGTCCTGCTAAATAGTACATGCACTACACCTCACGCAGGAGGGTGGATCTCGGGGTGGAGAAATGGGCTTACACACAAACACTACCTCCACACAGGGACGGGCGGTAAGTCGGCTAGGCGGGAACGAAAGAGGGTTAGAACCGGAGCCGATACGCCTCTTTAGGGTTCTGCCCGCCAGATTTTCCAGCTGATAGGTACTCGCTGTCGGCGCTGTTGCGATCGCTCCTGGAGTTGAAAGTGGACGAGACCAGCGCCAAAATGTTGGGGACTGACCCAGGATGAAGCCTGAATTTTACTGGCACCAGATGTCGTAGTCACTGGCCAGGAAAGTCGCTGGACCGGCGCTGCTTTGCTCTGCTTCGGACTGAGTTCTGGTTGTGACAGTAGGTTGGCGATGGCGTCATGATCGCTCCTGTGATCCAATTGGAGCAAAACTGGGATGGTTGCGAGTGTGTCCGCGTCCTCTTCGATCAGAATGAAAGAACGGCACCGGCGGAGGTCGGGGTCGAGAGTAGCAGCCCAAGAAGTGGGAAGGTATCGGGGCAGACCCTGACTGACCTGGACGGCATCTCGGTGGTAGAAACATTGGTACAAATAGTTCCGAACTTCAAATGACGCCCCCCTACCTGGGTTGGATAGGGGACCGGTGGAGGATTGTGTCGGCCAAGTGGAGAGTTAAGGGGAGCCAAGGTGTGGCCGTAAGAGCTTCTGAAAGTTGCTACTGGTTGCAGTATGTACCAGGTCTGCGCAGTTTGGGGAGAAAGGTTCTCCCAGTCAGTTTTGAATTCGGAATGGAGCGGGACCATCTCGCCTGCGAAGCCATCTGGAAGATCTTTCCGGCGATGTATAGTACACTCCCAGGGATGCCGGGATGTGAGCGTGGTTGACGTTGGAACAGGCGGGCAGAACTGTGGATCTGCAGTTCCTATCTAGAAGGTATAGGGTGGGGTGAGTGGAGAGGGTTTTGGGTGGAGGGTCTAATGGTTTTGGGAGGGGGTGAGGCTGCTGAAGGAGGGCTGGAGCTTGGGGAGGGGAGGATGGATGGATGGTGGTGGTGGTGGTGGGTGGTTGCAGGGTGGGAGAGTGGGGGCGGATCTGGTGAGGGGAGTGGATGGGGAGGTGGGGGCGCAAATGGGCTTGGGGGAATGGGGAGGGTTTCCTTTGGATTTGAGGGGTGGGTTAATGGAGGGGTTAATGGGGGCCTAGAGAATGGTAAGGGTTACCTTGGGGAGGGGAAGGGGTGCTTGGGAGAAGGGATTCTCCCTTGGGAAAATGAAAGGTTGTATGGGGAAGGGGAAAGGTTGCTTGGGAGAGTGGAGAGGTGCCTAGGAGAGGGGAATTCCACCTAGGGGTTGGAGGGGAATTGAATGAGTGTATGGGGAAGGGGAAGGGGCCTTAATGAAAGGTGAATGGGGAGGAGAGAGAGAGAATTTCTAAATTGGGGGTGGGGAGGAGAGAGAATGGGGTTCGCCCCCTATATAGAGAGAGAGAGATAGAGATAGAGAGCTAGAGAGAGAAGGAGGCACAATTCTTGTGGATACTTTTCACTCAATAATTCATTAGTCCTCCATGGAGGGATTGGGGTCCTATTTATAGGAAACCCTCAATTTACAAAAAGTCCTCACCTTTTGGACTATTGACAAATGACCAAGGGGGGAAGGGGGCGCCCATGGGCCAAGCCCATTGAAGTGGGCCCGTTAACCCACTAGGCCACCTAATGATATTTAGACTTAGATAGATGACTCACAAACTTAGGTACTTGACTCAATAAAAGGAAAATTACATGGTTAAGACTCAAAGAAAGATAAGAAAATTACATAGCTAGACTCAAAAAATCAAGATGAACACAATGGCGAGCATCGGGACCCTTGGAGAAATGGGAAGTGGTAAGCGATGTCCCCATCATACTCCACTACCAGAAAAAGCGGGATTACAGACGGAATTTTCAGACGGAAATTTTCGTCTGAAATTTGTGACGGATTATTTTCCGTCGGAAATCCCGTCTGAAATATGCAAGTACACACCGAATTTCAGACGGAAATTTGTGACAGAAAATATTTCGTCACAAATTTCAGACGGAATTTGTGACGGAATTATTAAACTGTTAGAAATTTATAACCAAGAATTTGTGACGGCCACATTTGTGATGGAATCCGTCTGACAATCCGTCACAAATGTGTCTTCTCACGGATTTTCAGACGGAAATTAGTCCGTCACAAAATTTATTGCGCCCCAAATCCGTCGCAAAGGCACATTTGCGACGGATTTGGGGCGCAAAAATTTTGTGACGGATTAATTTCCGTCTTAAAATCCGTGAGAAGACACATTTGTGATGGATTGTCAGACGGATTCCGTCACAAATGTGGCCGTCACAAATTCTTGGTTATAAATTTCTGACAGTTTAATAATTCCGTCACAAATTCCGTCTGAAATTTGTGACGGAATATTTTCCGTCATAAATTTCCGTCTGAAATTCGGTGTGTACTTGCATATTTCAGACGGGATTTCCGACGGAAAATAATCCGTCACAAATTTCAGACGGAAATTTTCGTCTGAAATTTCCATCTGAAAATTCCGTCTGTAATCCCGCTTTTTCTGGTAATGCTCTCGGGGTGCAGAGAACTCGACTTTGTCGAGTAAAGATCCATCATATGCGGAGGGAGTCACGGCGGGGTTGCCCACAAGTCTACCAAAGGTAGCTGGTCCTTTCACCAAGCGAGGTAGCGCCCATACCCTTTGCTTCAGATGACCGTGACCTGTTCATACAATATCTGCTACACTTGCTCACGCTGGCCTCTCTGGTCTGGTGGAGCTCTCTCACGGGTAGGGACTCTCGCAAGGGGTGGAACAGGCTCGATGTCCTCACTAGGTGTCACTGTGGGTCCCCTGTAGGGTACCAGGTCGGCCACATGGAATGTGGGGCTTACTCCGTATTCCTTGCGGAGGTTCAACACATAAGCATTGGTGCCGATCCGCCTCAGAACCTGGAAGGGACCTGATCCACGCGGCCTCAGTTTGGAGACATTTCCAGGGAATAGTCTCTCAGTCCTCACCATCACAAAATCACCTGTATGGAATTCTTGGTGGCGACGGTGGGAATCGGCTAATTTTCTGTATCCCTCATTGCTCTTGTTGATATGCTCGCGACGGGTACTATGCAGTGTCATGAATGATGATCCTCTAGAGATGAAGGGAGGGCTTGGACAACCAAATTCAGCCCTATCAAGTGTTACATTGGTTTTGACGGACTTAGGAGGACCGGGGCAACCATAAATTGACCTATCATGCTTAGATATGAGGAGGACTTTCATGGACTCAGGGGGGCCGGGGCAACCATAGGTGGATCTATCGTGCATGGTGGCGATAATTACCGGGGGACCCGGACATCCATGTATGCTCCATTCATGCGTAAGAGCTATGACGAATGGGGGAGGACCAGTACATCCAAATGTGAGCCAGTCATGCATTGGGCCTAAAGTGTGTGTGACATGTATGAGATGACTGGGCTTATGACCCTTGTCGAATGATGTGATATGCCAAGATAGGTGCACTCTTATCCTAGAGGTGACGACCATGTGTGTGGGTATGGGGTGGTCCTTGAGCTCCCACTTATAAGGGTCGAAGGGGTTAAAGAAGGTATGTATCATGGAGTGGGGCACTTCATTGTTTCCTAGGTGTATTTCACCCATGGTCATGGTTCCCTTGGTGTGGACTGGGTCTTGGGAGAGGTGGGCTTGATCCAACATGGTTGGTTGGGGTAGGAAAAGGTTGGTGGTGAGTAAGGTGGGTGGGTATAGGAAGGGATCGAAGGGGTCATGCTAAGGGTCACATAGGGAGAGGAACTCTAGGTCCTCATGGTCCTTACATAGTGGTGAGTCATCCTGATGGGGCATCAAAGGCGATTTCATTACACGGGTAGAGTGTATTTGTGTGTTATGGCTTGTATGAGATTGTAATTGTGTAATTTCTTTCATTTGGGCTTCTTGTAAAGCTTATATCAAGCCAATGGGCCATTTCTAATGTAGAGTCCATGGCTAGGTAGCCATTAGTAGAGTTCATTAAGGAGCTTATGCCATATTGGGTCATTAGGTTTCTAATGGGTCATTAATGCACTTAAGGCCCAAATTGGTTTACACTCCCTCATGGGCCAACTAAATGGGAAGGGTCCAAGTCTAGCATGGGCTTGTGGATGGCTCATGGCCCATGAAAGGCCCTTGGCCCATGAAGGGGGGCGCCCCCTCTTTTGGCTCTATTAGGCTAGGTTGTTTAATTTTCTTTCTTTCCTCCCTTTATTTGACCACATGTGGTAGAATTAGGAATGGGATTCCTTTAAATATTGTATTTCTTGTGGTTGGTCATACCTCATCCCAGCCCTTCAATCCAAACCCCTAGATCCAAGGGTTGAGATTGAATTTGGTTGGCATCCTATATAAGGTTGTATTTTTCATATTGAATGAATTAATGAAGAGAAAATTGGCATTTGCCCCCAAGTGAGATTTGCACCCCTCCCCTCTCTCTCCCTGGTTCCTCCACCCCCTCTCCCCTTTCTAGAGTGTAATCCCTTCCCCCTTGATCCCCTCCAGCATCTGAAGCAACTCCGGTGATCACCGCCGCCATCGACTCGCCGCCGACGCGTCGTCGCCAGCGGTTTCGGTGTTCTGTCCACTCAGAATAGACCCTTCTTCTCCGAATTCCTGCTATCACTCACTTCGTCTTCTGAAGCTCAAAATTTCAGGGTTGGTTCCCCTCTAGAACCCTTATCCCCACAAAAAAGATCACGTCAAAATTCATCCTTTAGCTATTTTTTGATTTTCGTCCAAGTCCAAGTTCCAGATCTGTCCTGGTTCTGTTTACTGTTCAGCAGCTCTGAGTTTACCCCATTCGAACCACCTTTTGATTGTTTTTGGGTCGCCCAAATTTAATGGGATCTCTGTCCACATCCCTCTACCACCATGAATTTTATTAATTTTTGGTTCACCCTCCAAGTATTTTTAAAATTTCGTCCAAGTTCCCAAGAACAGTCTGCCCACAGTTTCCCAGATCCGACTCAGGTCTAGAAAAGAAATCCCAGAAAATCCATTTCGTCTCCAATCAAAATACTAAAAATAGTCCCGGATTCCTCTCTCAGATATCTTCAACTTTGCTGAAGAAATTATTTCAAGATTCGGAGGTCTTCTTTCTGGTCAACGTAGATCTTCAGAGAAGTCAGAACCTGCCCCTGCAGTTCTGGCCAGATTCCAGCAAGCTTGTAAAATACATGATCAGAAATAAAGATCTGATTATTTTTTTTGAAGACCCCTATGTCGAAGTACTCTGAGTCATCTTTCCAACGGCGCTAACCTCGTCACATTCCAACGACGGGGCTGATCGCAGCAGTAGTTTTCTCCGAGTTGCGCGCCTGCAAACAGAATTTTCAGATTCGTGGCCGAGTTCCCGCGAGCGTCGTCCGAGGGCCGCCCGGCGTCCGGCGGTCGTTCCAGCAGCTCGCCATCCCAGGGGAACGCTTTCCAGGTGTCTCCACAGCAGAGGAGTCATCAGGCCCCACACGACCCCTCCGGTCAATACGTGGGCCCCCACTAGCACGAGTACGCCTGAAGCCGAAGCATTGCCCGAAACCGCCCGTCAACCCGAACTTGGTCCTCCCGGGCCCACTTGTGTCGCCCTTTACCTCCCTGCGTGGAGTGGGCTTATTTGTACTGCTGTAAACATAATGTACTAAGTTCCCAAGAGTACGAGCTTTGGCCGGGTGCCGTCTTCGCCACGCCGAGAGCGTGGAGGTATCGCCTTCACCCTTACACTTGGCATTAGCTTAATTCTTTATATGCTTTATATGCCGCTGCTAGAGAGCATGTGTAGGGATACCTAGCTCGCCTTCAATTTATAATATCACTGCTGCGAGAGAGAGCGAAGCCGTCCCGTGACCCGATCCGGGCGCAAAAGAGAGCCGACCACCCTAGCTCATTGCCGGTTTCTCAACCGCGCACATCCGACGCTTCCCTCGTTAAGGGACGATCGCGAGCTTGTCGTGTCCGTGGTCCCGTCCCGCATCAATTTGGTATCAGAGCGAGTTTGAGTCTAGGGTGTCCAAAAAAAAAAAAAAAGTGTCATTTACGTCTAGTCATTAGTCATTGTCTACGTCGTGTTTAGGGTCATCATTGTTTTAAAACAAAAAAAGTGTCTTTTTGCATTTACATCCCTTTACTCGGTATATCAAAAGGTGTTGTCCGAACGTTAGGCTACGCCTATCGGGAAGGCCGCACACTTGCGCGAGTGACCTTCGGGTCAATTACCTCCGCCACGTACCGGAAATTTGTTAAGTCTAAGTGCATCATTGTTGCATTAGTATGTGTTTGCATTAGTCGGTGTTAGCATCCGTTTGTGTCTCATGTTCAAATGGCCTTGCATATCCATTCCTAGGGATCCGTTCCCATATTTTGGCAACTATGGCCAACCCATGTCGACCCGTCCAAGGTGATAGGTCCGTGTCCGAGTACATTCGGGCATATCATAAGTATTGGTTGGAACATGGCTTGGGAGAGGAGAGCAACACGACTGCATTTCAGTTCCGGAGAGGTTTGCGCCTTCACTTCCAGTTGGAATGTCTTATCCGCAACGCATTCTCTCTAGCGGACTCCTATACGGTCGCTCTAGTGGTCGAACCATTTGAGTCCCACTTTTCTCGGTATAGTGGCTTTCGACAAGCATCCACCTCCCAGCCGCCTACACCATGGCCTTCCCCACCTCAATTGGAGAACCCCTTCCCTAGAGCTCCATTATCATCTACTTCCGATCTTCATTCAGAACCTTCTTCTTTGGAGCTACCAAAGCTCGAGCCACCCGTGTTTCTTACGGGAACACTATACATAGTCGAGCCACTTCTTAGTTGGCTCAAAGATGGCTTGGTCCCACCCCCTTACCCATCCATGGACCCCACCTTACCTTTAGTGCCGGTCAACTCATTTCATATCACATTTAGATCTAGTCACCATGTTGATACGTTGGACGATCTTATCATGGGATTAGATTCACAATGAAAGTTGACGCACCTACTGGCCCGAGGCTTTGACCAACCCGTTAGTCTTAGCTTCACCCATCCGGCCTTAGGGTCCATTACCTCTGAGTGCACCGTGGGTTGTGTCACCACGGAGGTCCTCTTACTCCTCCCCTTACCGGACGAGCCCGAATTCATACCCTTTTGTCCGAGGGAGGAATCATACTTCTTGCCTACGATTCCCGTCCCACCCGTTACAATTCAAGAAGGTGACTACCCACATCTTCAAAACATCTACACATGGGACCGTGACTTGTGGGAACCCATCACAAGGGGTCATACCTTCTTTGACCATTTTGACCCCTTCACTATTAGGCTTCCCGAGTTACCACCCGTATTCCCCTTCTTCAAAGAAGCCCACTTTTATGCCCCTTCCCCTCGGGATGGTCCATCTACATCAACCAACCCCGACCCACCTACACCCGGCCCTTCTAAATCACCCGAGTCGCCCACATTCAAAAGACCATCCATGCATAGCCACACCCGACGTATAAGTGTTTCCCATGCCATCCATTCCCAGTTGCATAACATGCATGCATGGCACATATTCGGGTGTCCTGGTCCGCCGTCACCCATGTACGGGTCGGACTAACATTAGGTGTGTCTAGGGTCATATATGAGTCGGTGTGTTTTGAGTCGATTGTTTGTGTGGTTTGCATACGTGTGTTAGTGCATGGTGAGTCTGCATGTGTCTTGTGCAAGCTCGTTGTCGTTCTCTTATGAGTAAGAGGTGATTGGACTCACTTGATGAGTATGGGATCGATTCTACTTCTATACCCGGATCAGTCACCTATAGGGACTCAGCGGTGATTCCTAGTGAGTCTTCGAGCTGCTTCCTTCCTTTTTGAGAGTGCCCCTTCGGAGTGACCACCTTTAGCCCATAGCAGTTCGCATATCGAGTATATATGGAATGAGCAGGTGCCGATCATTTGGAGTGGAGCGTACCCGCATTACTTGGCACGGTGACAGATCCGCCGGAGTACTCGAGCATTCCTACCCCTACTCGACGGGGTCGAGTTCCTCCCACCCGGGGAGAATTGATGGGGCATCAAAGGCGATTTCATTACACGGGTAGAGTGTATTTGTGTGTTATGGCTTGTATGAGATTGTAATTGTGTAATTTCTTTCATTTGGGCTTCTTGTAAGGCTTATATCAAGCCAATGGGCCATTTCTAATGTAGAGTCCATGGCTAGGTAGCCATTAGTAGAGTCCATTAAGGAGCTTATGCCATATTGGGTCATTAGGTTTCTAATGGGTCATTAATGCACTTAAGGCCCAAATTGGTTTACACTCCCTCATGGGCCAACTAAATGGGAAGGGTCCAAGTCTAGCATGGGCTTGTGGATGGCTCATGGCCCATGAAAGGCCCTTGGCCCATGAAGGGGGGCGCCCCCTCTTTTGGCTCTATTAGGCTAGGTTGTTTAATTTTCTTTCTTTCCTCCCTTTATTTGACCACATGTGGTAGAATTAGGAATGGGATTCCTTTAAATATTGTATTTCTTATGGTTGGTCATACCTCATCCCAGCCCTTCAATCCAAACCCCTAGATCCAAGGGTTGAGATTGAATTTGGTTGGCATCCTATATAAGGTTGTATTTTTCATATTGAATGAATTAATGAAGAGAAAATTGGCATTTGCCCCCAAGTGAGATTTGCACCCCTCCCCTCTCTCTCCCTGGTTCCTCCACCCCCTCTCCCCTTTCTAGAGTGTAATCCCTTCCCCCTTGATCCCCTCCAACATCTGAAGCAACTCCGGTGATCGCCGCCGCCATCGACTCTCCGCCGACGCGTCGTCGCCAGCGGTTTCGGTGTTCTATCCACTTAGGACAGACCCTTCTTCTCCGAATTCCTGCTATCACTCACTTCGTCTTCTGAAGCTCAAAATTTCAGGGTTGGTTCCCCTCTAGAACCCTTATCCCCACAAAAAAGATCACGTCAAAATTCATCCTTTAGCTATTTTTTGATTTTCGTCCAAGTCCAAGTTCCAGATCTATCCTGGTTCTGTTTACTGTTCATCAGCTCTGAGTTTACCCCATTCGAACCACCTTTTGATTTTTTTTGGGTCGCCCAAGTTTAATGGGATCTCTGTCCACATCCCTCTACCACCATGAATTTTATTAATTTTTGGTTCACCCTCCAAGTATTTTTCAAATTTCGTCCAAGTTCCCAAGAACAGTCTACCCATAGTTTCCCAGATCCGACCCAGGTCTAGTAAAGAAATCCCAGAAAATCCATTTCATCTCCAATCAAAAAATAAAAAATAGTCCGGGATTCCTCTCTCAGATATCTTCAACTTTGCTGAAGAAATTATTTCAAGATTCGGAGGTCTTCTTTCCGGTCAACGTCGATCTTCAGAGAAGTCAGAACCTGCCCCTGCAGTTCTGGCCAGATTCCAGCAAGCTTGTAAAATACATGATCAGAAATAAAGATCTGATTATTTTTTTTGAAGACCCCTATGTCTAAGTACTCTGAGTCATCTTTCCAACGGCGCTAACCTCGTCACATTCCGACGACGGGGCTGATCGCAGCAGCAGTTTTCTCCGAGTCACGCGCCTGCAAATAGAATTTTCAGATTCGTGGCCGAGTTCCCGCGAGCGTCGTCCGAGGGCCGCCCGGCGTACGACGGTCGTTCCAGCAGCTCGCCATCCCATGGGAACGCTTTCCAGGTGTCTCCACAGCAGAGGAGTCATCAGGCCCCACACGACCCCTCCGATCAATACGTGGGCCCCCACTAGCACGAGTACGCGTGAAGCCGAAGCATTGCCCGAAACCGCCCGTCAACCCGAACTTGGTCCTCCCGGGCCCACTTGTGTCGCCCTTTACCTCCCTGCGTGGAGTGGGCTTATTTGTATTGCTGTAAACATAATGTACTAAGTTCCCGGGAGTACGAGCTTTGGCCGGGTGCCGTCTTCGCCACGCCGAGAGCGTGGAGGTATCGCCTTCACCCTTACACTTGGCATTAGCTTAATTCTTTATATGCTTTATATGCCGCTGCTAGAGAGCATGTGTAGGGATACCTAGCTCGCCTTCAATTTATAATATCACTACTGCGAGAGAGAGCGAAGCCGTCCCGTGACCCGATCCGGGCGCAAAAGAGAGCCGACCACCCTAGCTCATTGCCGGTTTCTCAACCGCGCACATCCGACGCTTCCCTCGTTAAGGGACGATCGCGAGCTTGTCGTGTCCGTGGTCCCGTCCCGCATCACATCCTCCTCTACTTGAACAATTGGGTCGAAGTTCTTGGTGGGATGTTCGGCCATGAATGGAGGGCTTGATGTTCTACCCGAGATACGCAACTCTAGTTTGTGGATAGCATCGGGCTCATCGGGTGTAGGGAGGAATAGAAGAAGGTCGCTAGTGTAGCAACCCACAGTGTAAATTGAGGAGATGGACCCGACACATAGGTGTAGGAGGTCAAGGCTCCTAGGTCGGTCGGCCACTGTGGTCAACCTGCCAGTTAACTCCATTTGCCAAAATAGACCCTTAAGGAGATTCCCTAATGTCTCCACTTGATAAGATGATTGAATGGTGGTGTGATAGGAGAGGGGCACAATAGGGAGTTTTTGTTCCATAGGAGGGCAACCATGGGCCATGATCTCTCTCATTGGGTTCTCCTTTAGCCAACGAAAAAGGGGTTCTCCTAAGATGAGCTCAACCCCAACGAGGGAGGGTGTGTGAGCCATGATGCTTTCTACACATGGGATGGGAACTTCCTGGCCTAACTCATGACATTGTGACTCGTATTCTTCTTCCCAATTGGGGGAGGCCTCATGTACCTCAATCACATTCTCATCCCTTTGAGGTGTGGAGGTTTTACTCTCCAAGGGAAATGGAAGGTCTTTTGGGGATGGGGTGATGAAGTTTGGGACATGGTGCACCCTGGGTGGTGAGGGAGTTCGAACTTGGGTTGGGTTTGGGAGTGGAAGTAGTGGAGGCCTAAGTTGGGGTAAGATTGGGGTTGGTAGTGGAAGATGGGCGGGTTGAGGAGGATTGGGTTGGTTGGTCTTGGGAGGTGTGTCCCTTATGGGGGAAGATGGCGGGGTGGTGGTGGGGACCATGGAGGCTTGTGGGGTGTGGGTTTGATGGGGAATTTTAGGTTGGGTGGTGGCCGTCATGGGCCTAGGGAAAGGGGTGGACACGTTGTCCACTTGGGTTTGAAAGGTGAGGGTTAGTTGAGTGGCTTTGGGTTGGGGAGTGGTGGCCTTCATGGGGGAAACCGGGTCAATTAGGGGTGTTTTGCCCTTGGGATCGGCCGGTTGGGGAGGGATGGGAGTGGGTCGCCCTTGGATTTGGGGAGAGTTGGTGGTGGTGATCGGGGTTGGAATTATTTGGGGCGGTGGAGTTTGGGCCCTAAGGGAGGTCTTGGGTGGGCTGGGAGAGATAGGAGGAGTAGGAGTGCTCCTCGGGCTATGGTTCTCCAAGTAGGAGTGGGGAGGTCGGGGAGCGTAGATCTTTCTAAGCTCAATCTTCATCTCTTCCCATGAGCCTATCGGTTCTTGCCTCCGAATCTTTCTTAAGCTCACTATGCGTTCCCACTCCTTCTTGGCTTGTCCCCGAAGCCGCCCCTTGGCCATGCGGACTCTAGCGTGTTTATAGACCATAGTCCTATCAAAGTTTTTATCCATGGTAGCCTCCCACTTTAGGTAGGCATTAGGACAAGATCCGTCAAAACTAAGGTCCCTTTCTACAATGATTTCCAAGAGGAGGGGGTCAATCGAACCCTTGTGGAGGGTCGAGTTGTTGGGGGTTAACCAAAGAGGGGTATACATGATGATGCACTGGGTGGCCCGATGATGACTCTAAATCTGAATGCACCCTAGGACCAACTTGTAGAGAGACAAGTTGTGAACTTGCTCTGATACCATTTGATGTGACACCACTAGGGGAATGCAGCAAAGAGATGAGGGCCCTCGGACCTACTACGCAAACACAATCAATTTTGAGCATGGGGTTGCGTAAATCACCGAATCACCGTTGCACACACGAACCCGAGGTGACTGGGTAATGCCGAGTGGAGGTGGTGGATCAAGACCCTGGCTGGTCGAGGGCCAGCAGGGCTAAGGTTGCCCTCTCGAGGGTACGATGCCCACAACTAAGGGGCTGGCCGGGTGCCAAGTGAGGCACTGGGTTATTCCCTCTCACAAACCACGGTGACCGCACGGAAGTGGAGCACTCCGGGGTCGGGCACTCTCTCTCGCTTCTGACGGAGCAATTTCACGAATATTAAAGGAACAAGTACTGATAATGGGAGCAAGGGCTAGAGCTTACCTGGTTGGTTTGAAGAAACCAACCCCGTTCGGAGATGATGGGCGAGTGGGGAAGTGTGGGTTCCCCGCACACTGCGTCGATGTAGCTTGAGTCCTGCTAAATAGTACATGCACTACACCTCACGCAGGAGGGTGGATCTCGGGGTGGGGAAATGGGCTTACACACAAACACTACCTCCACACAGGGAGGGGTGGTAAGCCGGCCAGGCGGGAAGGAAAGAGGGTTAGAACCGGAGCCGATACGCCTCTTCGGGGTTCTGCCCGCCAGATTTTTCTGCTGATAGGTACTCGCTGTCAGCGCTGTTGCAATCGCTCTCGGAGTTGAAAGTGGACGAGACCAGCGCCAAAATGTCGGAGACTGACCCAGGATGAAGCCTAATTTTTACTGGCACCAGATGTCATAGTCGCTGTCCGGGAAAGTCGCTGGACTGGCGCTGCTTTACTCTGCTTCGGACTGAGTTCTAGTTGTGACAGTAGGTTGGCGATGGCGTCACGATCGATCCTGTGATCCAATTGGAGTAGGACTAGGACGGTTGCGAGCGTGGCCACGTCCTCTTCGATCAGAAAGAAAGAAAGGCACCGGCGGAGGTCAGGGTCGAGAGTAGCAGCCCGAGAAGTGGGAAGGTATCGGGGCAGACCCTGACTGACCTGGACGGCGTGCCGGTGGTAGAAAAATTGGTACAAATAGTTCCAAACTCCAAATGATGCCCCTCTATCTGGGTTGGATAGGGGACCGTTGGAGGATCGTCCCGGCCAAGTGGCGAGCCAAGGGGAGCCAAGGTGTGGCCGCAAGAGCTTCTGAAATTTGCTACTGGTTACAGTCTGGACAAGTCTGCGCAGTCTGGGGAGAAAGGTTCTCCCAGTCAGCCCTGAATTCGGAATGGAGCGGGACCACCTCCCCTGCGAAGCCGTCTGGAAGACCTTTCCGGAGATGTATAGTACACTCCCAGGGACACCGGGATGTGAGCGTGGTAGGTGCTGCAACAGGAGGGCAGAACTATGGATCTGCAGTTCCTATCTAGAAGGTATAGGGTGGGGTGAGTGGAGAGGGTTTTGGGTGGAGGGTCTAATGGTTTTGGGAGGGGGTGAGGCTGCTGAAGGAGGGCTGGAGCTTGGGGAGGGGAGGGTCGATGGTGGTGGTGGGTGGTAGCAGGGTGGGAGAGAGGGGGCGGATCTGGTGAGGGGAGTGGATGGGGAGGTGGGGGCGCAAATGGGCTTGGGGGAATGTGGAGGATTTCCTTTGGATTTGAGGGGTGGGTTAATGGAGGGGTTAATGGGGGCCTAGGGAATGGGAAGGGTTGCCTTGGGGAGGGGAAGGGGTGCTTGGGAGAAGGGATTCTCCCTTGGGAAAATGAAATGTTGTATGGGGAAGGGGAAAGGTTGCTTGGGAGAACGGAGAGGTGCCTAGGAGAGGGAAATTCCACCTAGGGGTTGGAGGGGAATTGAATGAGTGTATGGGGAAGGGGAAGGGGCCTTAATGAAAGGTGAATGGGGAGGAGAGAGAGAGAATTTGAAAATTGGGGGTGGGGAGGAGAGAGAATGGGGTTCGCCCCCTTTAGAGAGAGAGAGAGATAGAGATAGAGATAGAGAGCTAGAGAGAGAAGGAGGCACAATTCTTGTGGATACTTTCACTCAATAATTCATTAGTCCTCCATGGAGGGATTGGGGTCCTATTTATAGGAAACCCTCAATTTACAAAAAGTCCTCACCTTTTGGACTATTGACAAATGACCAAGGGGGGAAGGGGGCGCCCATGGGCCAAGCCCATTGAAGTGGGCCCGTTAACCCACTAGGCCACCTAATGATACTTAGACTTAGATAGATGACTCACAAACTTAGGTACTTGACTCAATAAAAGGAAAATTACATGGTTAAGACTCAAAGAAAGATATGAAAATTACATAGCTAGACTCAGAAAATCAAGATGAACACAATGGCGAGCATCGGGACCCTTGAAGAAATGGGAAGTGGTAAGCGATGTCCCCATCACTTTATCTCTTTTGAACGATTCTACGCTTAGCGGTCTATCGAAAGACCGTTAACGCAGGCTTGCGGTCTATTGCGAGACCGCTAGGCGAGGCCGAGAGTCCAGGTCTGCCTGGGTTTTCTCTCTCTAGCCGTGATTGAACAAAGTCCTTCATTTCATATTTTCTCTATGGATCTCGATCCTCAGAAGCTTCTGATCGATTCTAGGGACTCCTGGGAGTATTATCTATGAGTTTTATCAGGTTTCAACCCTATTTTCTTGCTATTATCCCTTTAACTTCACCTAAGGTTTTGGGGGTCTATAAATAGAACCCTTGACCTCATGGCTTGAAGAGCTAATTTCTGGAGGTCATGACGAAGTGCTGCCACATTCTGGAGTGAGTCTCAACCAGGGAGAATGTGTTTTCTGCGTCTTAGGGTTGTCTGGTCCAGTGAGTATTCATAGTTTTGGTTTCTTTTGTGTTAGTTTGCATTGGTCTCTTGTTCATCTTTACATCTCCATAGCATCTATTTCTTCCTATTTTCTTCGTCTCTTCACGTTCATTCTTCATTTTCAAACATCCCCCTACTGTTTTCCACGCCCCACAGGGGTTAAAAAATCACCAACCCCCAGGTATTCACCCTTCCATTCATGCATGTTTATTGTCATTGGTTTATAGATACTACACTTCTCTATATCTAATTGGGTTATCTTCTTCTTGTCTCTACATTCTTTTGCAGGTCTACAACACCCCTAACATGAGGCCCAACCCTTCTGGCCGGCCAGGAGGGAGGGAGGATTGAGTTCCCTATTCTGCTTTCTTAGTGCACTTTGCGGTCGTCTTCAGACCGTCAGGCTATCTTTGCGGCCATCCAATGACCGTTTCTGCCACAGTTGCGACTGCAGGAAGACCGTTTCTTATTTTGCACCTGAGTTCTTTCCCGCGTGCGAGTGTGCCTTCACTCGACTCCTTTCCAAGGTACATAGTGCAGTTCCCTCTATGTTACAGGCTTTGGTGGCGATCACATATTTCTTTTGGGTATTCATCATCTCCTTTTCTTCATTATTCGTTGCTTTGTTTTCTTAGTTGCTCTACGCCTACGGCGTGTGTTTTCTTTCATCTTTACCACTGGTCCATGCCCACGGCGTGTGTTAGTTTAGTTGATTTACTGCTTTGCTAGCCACTTCTGAGATGATATACCAGCATGCTTTAGGTTTCATGTTATTGCTTGCTTGAGATTGGTACACATGTCACACACCCACATTTCATTTCATTTCATTTCACTCACTTACACATATCTACACCTTAGTTTTTGGGCAATCACGGTGGGACATCTACTGTCAATCATGTTGAGTGCTGTTTGACCTGCTCTTATTTGTGTTTCTCAGTCCTCCCTATGTTTTTCTTAAATTTCTCGTTTCATTTTCTGTTGTTTCTGCTCCCTGGTTGATAGCGGTCCCCTCCGGACCGTCTCTGGAACAAAGCGGTCTATCGCACGACCGTCTTATCTCTTTTAGCGGTCATATAGAGACCACTATGTCAGTATAAGTACACATCCCGAGGATTACTATTATTCTGCATTTTCTGCTAATTCACATTATTTTATGGGTGCTATCTGGTCTCCTCCTTGTTTACTATTCGTACTTGTATCATTGATTGCACATTGATTGTTAGTATTTAGGCTAGAAATTACATACACTCCGGTGCATATAGGGTCATTCATTTCTCATACCATAGTTGCATTCCTACCTAGGTGTGTGATCCTCTCGCCTCCATATTCCTTGGGGTCGACTAGGTGATCGCATCTGGGACCTCCGTAAGTCCTCGTGAGCCATGGATTCCCACACAGACGCCGGGCCGGTTGTACCTTTACCACCCCGTGTCTAGGTTGCATACGTGAGAGAGAGTTCACACTTAGAGTCAACCGAGTCCCCACTGTTCATTCCCATTAGGAACCTACTTTGATTGGAGAGAACATTTTGTTTAAATCACTAAGGTTCTAAAAGGGGAAACAAATAAAAAAATTCGCACATCATTATAACGTGGTTGATCTTGGTAGCCTCTCATCCCCTCTTCTTGTTTACACATCTCTCTTATTGGGTCGTCTTGTTTGATTGCTTATTTGTTGTCGGTGTTTTCTTCATTGATAGGTGCCACATTGCATGTGGAGTTGCTTCAAGTCCATAGGTTCTTCTCCTAGGGGCAATTCCTCCATCATTTCCTACTTCAACCCTCTATTCGATCCCTACATGTCGTCATATGATTTTTCTCATTCCCATGAGGACTCCCTTCCTCACGGGCTTCTAGAAGACCCAACCAGGGTCATGGCTCTTCAGCCTGGCGAAGGGTCCTCCCTTCCTCCATCCTCTGCTGCTGTAGAGGGTGGTCAGCCCTCTCTTTCCAATCCTCCTACAAACAATCCCACAAGCCACATTCTCCATATGATGGCCCAGCTGGATCTAGCCCACCTTCAGGCCCTTTATTAGACCTTGCAAGGGACAGGCACCCCATCATCTAGCACTCCACAGGGTCTATCTGCTACATCCATCTCTCAGTCTTGGGTCGATGGGCCAGGGGCTTCACCTGCTCCTATTGATCTCACCCCGGTCCAACCCAAGATCCTTCGCTTCTCCAATCTGGAGGCGGGCCAAACTTCTGGTTCGGCCCCTCAAGCTTTTGATAAAGGGAAGACTGCTCTTCCCCCATCTCCCCAGATTGATGCTTATATGTCCGTTCTCTCAGCGCCGCAGGTCCTCGTGGGCCTGATCGATTTCTCTCGCCCTCAGCATGGGGCAACCCATCTTGATTATCCCAATACGGGTCATCTTTCGGCCCAACATCCCTCCTATGGGCCTCCCCTCTCTTCCATCTATCCTTTGGCTCCACGCCTCGACCCCGCTTCTTTAGTTCCCCCTACTCCATCTTGAGAGTAGGACCTTCTTGATAAATGGGCTGCCATGCAACAACAACTCGACTTTCCTCAAAAGCGGGTTGGCCCACAATCCTTGGCCGACGTTCCAGTTCCTAACTTCCACAACATCCACTTCCCCCCTCAATCCAAGCTCCCCACGTACTGCTGATATGACGGGAATATCAACCCGTATGTTCTTGTGAGGGACTTTGTGTATGAGTTGGCGTAGTATCAACATGATGATCGCCTTATGGCGTATCTATTCCGCTGCTCATTGGATGGGGTAGCCCTGGAATGGTTTTATGCTTTGCCGTTGGAGGACGTTGAGAGCTTCAAGGTCGTAAAAGAGAAGTTCATTCAAAGATTTCAAGATCGGGTTGGCCCGGAGTATTCCTTCACCGACCTCGTGGCTGAGAAAATGAAGGCCGATGAAGATTTCACTACCTACGCTGATAGATGGAGGCAGATGGCCGCCCGTGTGCCCAGCCATATTCCGGAAGAAGAGAAGGTCAAGTTGCTCATCTCTAATGTCACACCTACCTTTTGCAACATTTTAGTCATGAACGATATTGCCAACATGCACCAATTGTACAGCCGGGCAAGGTTTATCCAGACCCAGTTCAAGGACTCCCCCATTCACACCCTTTTTGAAGCCCAAAAGCCTAAACACACTAAGAAAGCCCAAGGCCTGTCACCGAAGGAGTCCAAACAAATGAACAAGTGCAAGCCGTCAACTTCCCATTCCCTAGCCAATCCGCTTCGCCTCGCTTCCAACAGCCTCCCCACAATCCTCAGTTTCCCACTCCACAAAATACCCAGCCAACTTTTCCTGCACCCCAGCCAACTTTTCCCGTGCCACAATAGCCACCCCAATACCATAACATTCCACCTCTCAACGGCTATGCACCTAGGTGCCCGAGTCCGAAGAGGGCTCAGTATCCTCATTTACCTGAAACCCTCCCAGACATTTTCTCAGCTCTTATGTCCATTGGTTCACTACAGCTTCCTCCGGAACGGCTGAATTGGAACCCAGCTATGGACCAATCCAGGTACTGCATAGTCCATCATCAACCCGGGCACACGATTGAGAGCTATTTCTAGTTTAGAGATTTTGTGTATGATTTGCATGAGGGGCAGCGTATTGACTAGGCCGAGATGCACAAGGTGATTACAGAGATCTAGGAGAGAAGAAAACAAGCGCCAAGACCGCAGCAGCCAGCACCGCAACCGCACCCACCGCAGCAGCTGTAGCAGCCTATGCAGGATCTGGGGATCCACCAAAACCCTATGCCGAACCATCCACCCGCTCTGAATCCTCCACGGCCAGCACTGGCTCAAGTAAACCTTGTCCAACGTCCGGCCCCTGATGCCGGATGGTCTTATGATGATGAGTCATCTATCCAGTGGCTCATGGCTGTCCATCACACCTACCGCCATAATTCCTTTCCCTCACCTCCGCCTCCCACACCTATCATCCTTCCGCACAACCATCAGACCGCCACCGCTGCGCCAACCACGCCTGTCGTTCCCCACAAACCCCTCATCCTACCATTCGCCTCTCCCATTGTGCCACCTTTTCTCGCTCCACCATAGATACACACTCCACCCGTTGTTATTTCCCCGCCATCTAATCCTCCACCCATCATTTGTCCGGCAAGACCCATTAACACCACCACTATCCCCAATACCCCCACTACCATCACAGCACCTACCCCTGCGCCTCCCATTCACCCCATTGGGCCAATTAAGTCGCCTCCCATGGGCACTTCTGATACCTTACCAGCCCATAACCTTGCCCTTCGGAGTGGGCATGTGTTCCATCGGAACTACCCTACAACCGGTGCATCTGCACCCAACCCCCAGTTCTCGCAACAGGCCGCTAGTCAGGAGGAGGCAGATCCATTACTCGACACACAATATGATTTACTACATCATTTGGACCGGATTCCCGCTAAGATCTCGGTTCTAGAATTGATCAAGCGGTCCAAGCTCCATCAAGATGCTCTGCGGGACTTCCTCCAGAAGGTCCTTGTGAATGAAGACATGGCTATTGATAGCCTACCACCTGCTCTGGCCATGGTGTCTAAATGTCCGGCTATCACATTCTCAGAAATCTAGCTAGCACCCCCCGAGGCTCGTCAAATGCCGCTATGTATTTCTATCATTTTGAACAAAGTAAGTATAGATGCGGCATTGGTGGACACCGGTGCATCTATCAATGTTTGTCCTTTAAGTACTTTGAGAGCATGCAACATCTCGGAAGATTTGTTAAGGCCTACGTCGACTACCATCGCCGCTTATGATAATTCAAGAAGGGCGTGCCATGGGGTGGTCACTGTTCAAGCTGAGCTCGGGCCATTGACAATGCCCATTGAATTCTATGTATTAGATATTGATCCCATGTTTAAGGCCATTCTAGGTTGCCCGTGGATTGACAACCTTAGTGCCGTACCGCCCACCGCCCACCAATGCCTCAAATTCCCATTTCAGGGGTGGGTGGTGAAGGTTAAAAGTATCTCCACTGTCCAGTCAGTTGAAGCCATCTCCGACAAGATCTTGCTAACACTGTGGGCCAGCAATAGGCCCGTTATCCCTGTACTAGATCTCAACTTTCCATGGGCCTATGCACAACGCAAGCCAGCCGTCGCGCATGTGAATGTTAGGATGAAGCCCAAGATAAGGGACCACAAAGGCTGGAACATTATACTGAAGCTGGGTTATCAACTAGGTAGAGGTCTCGGCGACCAGTTGCAGGGTCGAACCAAGCCGGTCCCAAGGGGCAGGAAGATGAGTAAAAGAGGCCCGGGCTATCGAGAGTCACCACTGTCAATCCTGGGAGACGCACTACCATTAACCCGGGATTACAGCCAGCATTTTGTAAGGGGCCCTTTATAGCCGGGCACTTTAAAGGCCCCGCCAAGACAGGTTGAAAAAGAAGATGCTGCTTGTATAGTTTCTAGCCCGCCATTGTTACCCAGGGGGCCTGTTGATGATATGGATGACTTCTGTGAAGCTTTTGCAAGGTTGTTCTATGAAGAAGATTGTCTGAGAAACCCGAAGGTACGGCTCGTGCAATACATTCCCGGAGAGCCAGCTCACCATCTGCGAGAAAGGGGGAGCTCATCTGTTGTTTTTACTTGGTCTCCTTCCCGCCTGATATTTCTTTTGCAAAAGCTGGATTTTATACCCCGTTCACCTCCTATTTTGATCGACCCGTTGCTATTTGAGATGCCCACCGATTTTCTCATTGTCAGAACATGTGATTGCTGCCCACCCGTTGATCTGTCCACTTCTTTCTTCTCCTCTTCTGATCCCTTCCTCGATCTATTCTATCCTTCTATGTATCCTCTCGCACTTCCTCCTCCTCCACCCTCCTCCGTCTTGTTGCATGCTCTCCACTGATCTCCAAAAAAATGCTAATTTTGAAACGAAGATTTTGGTGGAAGATTACGTTGTGTTCTGTCCGTCCTCCTCCCAGCGGCATGAGACCCCTGCTTTCCTTCCATTAGATCTTCTCTTTCCTAGGTTAGAAGTAGGGTATGTCGGGTCGAGTGAAGTAGGGTGATGTTCTAGTGTCTCCAACCCTCCCTCTACGCCTAAGGCGCGCCCAGTGACGCGTCACTCCAAATCCATTCCTGATAGGTTCTTGTAAGATTTAGCCCAGCATTGCCATGCTCTCCTCAAGTGTCCAAAATTTGTTGAAACGGTGATCGTGTTGGAAGAGGACGAGGAGCAAGATGGGGTGTGGAGCGACGAAGGATTAGGTGTTTACGAAATTGTGGATGAGAAAGACCCGGTTGATTATGAGGACAATGACATAGATGACACTACCGACATGCATGCACAAGGTTTGAGGAGGTTTGATGAGCCATCGTCGGCAGTAGATGAACCTACAAAGGAAATTAATTTAGGGACTGATGAGGATCCCAGGCCTGTCATTATTTCTGCTAATCTC
This sequence comes from Amorphophallus konjac, assembly GCA_022559845.1. Taxonomy (NCBI): domain Eukaryota; kingdom Viridiplantae; phylum Streptophyta; class Magnoliopsida; order Alismatales; family Araceae; genus Amorphophallus; species Amorphophallus konjac. Next base: position 499,301,277 of record CM040121.1, on the reverse strand, counting down.
TCTCCTGAGGTGGAAGAGGAGTTGATTAAGGTTTTGAGGGAGTATAGTGATTCTTTTGCCTGGTCATACGAGGACATGCCGGGTCTTGACCCCTCTTTGGTGGAACATCGACTTGTGCTTAAGCCAGGGGCAACACCCGTGAAGCAAAAATTGAGAGGATTCCACCCCCACATGGCCTTGAGGATGAAAGAAGAGGTCGATAAATTGCATAAGGCTAAGTTTATTCGAGTTGTTCTATATCCTCAGTGGGTGGAAAATATAGTCCCTATCTTGAAGAAAGATGGAAAAGTTCGAATTCGTATTGACTTCAGGGATTTAAATAAGGCATGTCCCAAGGATGATTTTTCGCTGCCTCATATAGACGTGTTGGTAGATAACACGGTCGGGTATTAAGCTTTGTCATTCATGGATGGTTATTCAAGCTACAACCAAATCCGTCTAGCTCTAGAAGATCAAGAGAAAACTTCTTTCACCACGCCCTGGGGCACTTATTATTTTGTGGTTATGCCGTTTGTATTGAAGAATACGGGTGCCACTTATCAGCGTGAAATGATGGCTATCTTCCACGATATGATGCATATATACATGGAAGCCTAAGTAGATGACATTTCGGTGAAGTCGAGAACCAAAGGAGAACACCCCTCTATCTTGGCTAAGGTGCTGTAGAGAGCTAGGGAGTACAAGCTGAAGATGAATCCTAAGAAATGTGTGTTCAGAGTATCTTCATGGAAGCTGTCAAGTTTTATAGTTAGCAAACGGGGGATTCAAATCGACCCGAATAAAGCTAAGGCCGTTATGGATATGCCTCCGCCTAGGAACATTACTGAACTTCATGGATTAATTGGACGTTTGCAATTTATTAGAAGATTTATATCTCAACATTCTCAGAGGTGTCGTCCTTTCTACGAACTGCTAAAGGTGGGGGTTAAATTTGAATGGAATGAAGAATGTGAGAAGGCCTATGAGGATCTGAAGGTTTATTTGTCTAATCTCCCGATTTTGTAGCCTCCTGTCCCTGGGAAACCCCTTATCCTATACATTTCTATCATTGAGGACTCCCTAGGAGCTGTCCTGGCACAAGTGGACGATGAAGGAAAAGAGCGGGCGGCCTATTATCTTTCTAGGCTGTGCAATCCTATAGAGGCCAAATACATCGCCATGGAGAAAACTTGTGCCACGCTGGTTTGGGTAGCTCAGAAGTTGAAGCATTATTTCTTAGCCTACCAGGTTAGGCTAATCTCTAGAATGGACCTGATCTGTTATCTCTTAGAAAAGTCAGTCCTTTCTAGTAGGTTAGCTCGTTGGCATAGCTTCCTCTCCCAATTCGATATCACCTTCGTCATTCAGAAGGCAATCAAAGGATATGCCATTGTTGAGCATCTTGCCCATCTACCCATTCCTAGCACTGATTCCATTCAGGACAAGTTCCCTGACAAGCATCTCTCTGTTATTACCCATCATCCCTTTTGGTCTCCGCACTTTGATTGTGTGCTTAACTCACAAGGCCAAGGGATAGGTGTTGTTCTCCTCACTTTAGAAGGAGTGACGATTCCTCTTGCATATCAGCTCTCTTTCCCTGCTACCAACAACATTGCTGAGTATAAAGCTCTCCTGGCCGGACTGAAGCATGCCTTTCTCTTGGGTGTGCGATACTTGAATATTATAGGAGACTCTCAGCTCGTTCTATGCCACGTTCTGTCCACATACCGCACTCGTGACCCGAAACTCAAGCCATATCAAGATTAGGTCACTTTCTTGACGATACAACTCCGTAAATTGATTTACATTCATACTCCTCGATCTCAGAATATCCTTGCTGATGCACTAGCATCGCTTGCTTCCTCCTTATCTGATGTGACACCACCTAGGACTTACCAAGCAAGTACAATTTAGCATTCAAACGGACCGATAATGGCAACTGCTCACCCGATGCTCACCCAAGTCTCGGGGTAACTTGGCAATGCCAAGGTGAGGTTGAGAGGGTTGGGCCCTTGCTGGTAGAGGGCCAGCAAGTCCAAGGTTGACTCCCAAGGGTAATGGCAGCCCAATTCAAGGGAGCCGACATCGTGCCGAGGGCACGGGTTCCACACTTTCCCACGGCGATCTCTTATAGCAAGGGAGCTTAAGGATCGGGCTCTCATTTACGGCCAGCGGAGTTATGAACTAATATTAACTGAATAAATACTAAGTAGAGCAAAGTTTGGAGCACTTACTCGACCGGTTTGAAGAAACCGGTCTCGCTTGGAGACGTGGGCGAGCGGGGAGGTGTGGGGTCCCCACACGCCGCGCCGGGGAAGCTTGACCTGTTTAAGAAGTTACAACACTACACCCCATGCAAGGGGTGGGGACCTTGGGGAAGGGAAGATGATGATTACACCCAAACACTACCTCCCACAGGGAGGGGCTGTAAGCCGGCCAGGCGGGGAGGGGAAAATTGTAAAAGGAAAAGCCGAAGGGTGGAGGGGGCTGCCTCTGCCCACGCTCTGTGAGTGCTGATAGATGGTCGAAGAAGTGGCTCCTGTGAATGCTCCCGAATTTTTTTGGGGACAAAATTACCTGGAAAATCTTCGTAGGAGGACCGGGAAGTCGTCCAAATTTTTCTGGAATTTTGGGAAGTCGCTGTTGGCCGGGGCAGAGTCTCGAACAGGGAGGCAGACCTTCAGTTCTGACTGCTTCTGGATCACCACAGCAAGAAGAAGAGGTTGCCACCAGCGCTCCCTAGCTCAGAATGAGGCGCCGCTGAAGTCGTTGGAACCGCCTGTGAGTCCACTTCGAAACGATCCTGACGGAGATGCCAAATGTTGTTGGAGCAGACCGGTAGACTCTGAACACTGAGGGGGGGTCGGTGCATATAGAGTGGAGGCAGAACCGCACACCCGGGGAAGATAATTGATAACTTTCAGATCCGGACGCCGAACTGAGTTCTGCTTTTTGGGGATGAAAGAAAACTAGGAGTATAAGATTTTTTCAGAAGAACTCTCATTCAGATTCCCAGTAGGATCGCCGCAGTTGAGCTTCCACTCAAGTTCTATTTTCCTGCCAGAGAAGCTTTGCGTAGTAGAGGAAGAAAGGTTCTGCCGGTCAGCACGGTGCTCGGATGATGTCGAAACCACCGCCGTTGCGAAGTTGACTGGGAGACGCTTCCGACGGTGCCTCTTGATCCTTCAGAAACATCAGGAGGAAGCCGTGGTCGCCTCTGCAAGTTACTAATTTTCTGCAGGTCTTCAACTGCTAGCAGGTTCGCCGAAGTAGATCTCCTATGACCACGAACGGAGATGACGAAGATGGGAGTGGTGAAGGGGAGATGTTGGTTGGTTGGAGGGATGTATAGGGGTGGTATTGTGGAAGGTTAGAGGGGGAGGGGTAGCTGCAGAAGGGGGGAAGGGTGCAGGTGTTTGTGGATGTTTCAAAGGGGGAGGGAGAGTGAGGAGTGTGGGAGATGTCAAGATAGATGAATGGAGGGAAGGGGAGGGGGGCGACCTGCTCAAAGGGGAAGGGGAGTTGGGTGGCCAAGGGCTCGAGAGGGAAGGGAATTTTCAAATTCAAATGGCCTAGGGAGGTGGAGGGTTGCATGGGGGAGAGGGAAAAGTGCATGGGGAAGGGAAAGGGGTGGTTGGTGGTTGGAGGGTGGAGTGGGGATTGGGGGTTCTCCTTTGGAACTAGGGGAGGGGGTGGAGTAAAGAGGGTTGTGGGGAAGGGGAGTGGCATTAATGGGGTAGGTGGGTGAGAGGTGGTTGGGAGGAGGAGGAGAGAGGGTAGGGGGCGAACCCCTTAGGGAGGGAGAGAGAGAAAGAGAGAGAGAGAGAAGGTGGGTTGGGGATTCTCTCCCCTAGGGTTTCTCACCCAATTGGATTCACTCCACTAAAACTAAGTATTTGAACTCTCAAAGGGCCATTTTTTTTCATTCATTCATTGATTTCAAATGGGGGGAATGGGGTCTTATATATAGGCAACCCACATTTTACAAAAAGTCCTTGAGTCTCTTGCAACAATGACAAATAACCAAGGGAAGGGGGGGGGGCGCCCTTGGGCCTAGCCCAATGAATTGGGCCCATAAACTAATCTATCAACCTAATGACACTTAATCCTAGGTAAATGACTCATTAACCTAGGTACAAGACTCAAATAAAAGGAAAATTACATGATTATGACTCAAAGAAAATTTGAAAATTACATGAATTGACTAAGGAAAATGTGACGAACACATTGGAACCATGCTAGCGAGCAATCGGGGTTTTGAAAATAAGAAGGGCGAGAGATGCCCCCATCATACTCCTGGGGTGCAGAGAACTCGACTCCGTCGAGTAAGAATCCTTCCCTCCTCGGAGGGTGTAGAAGTGATGCCACCCTCAAGTCTTACGAAGGAGACCGATCCATCCACCCGATGAGGTAGCGCTCATTCACCTTGCTCCTAGTGATAGTGACATGTTCATCCAATATTCGTTCAGTGCGCTCACGCTGGGCTCTCTTGGCTGGTGATCCCTCCTCACGGGTGGGTGCTCTCTCAACAGGAGGAATAGGCTCAATATTCTCACTGGGTACCACCGTGGGCCCCTTATATGGCACTAGGTCGGCTACATTGAATGTGGGACTCACTCCATACTCCTCGGAAAGATCTAAGTCATAGGCATTATGCCAAGGCGTCTCAGAACCTGGAAGGGACCAGCCCCACGAGACCTTAATTTCGAGATGGCTCCTGGGGAGAGTCTCTCTATCCTCACCATCACAAAGTCACCCACGTAGAATTCTTGGTGACGTCGATGAGAGTAGGCCTACCTTTTATAAGTCTCATTCTTTTTGCTGATGTGCTTGCTAAGGTTTTCATGCAATTTTGTGAATGCTGACATTCTAGGGGTGATGGGTGGACCTGGGCAACCAAAAGTAGACCAATCATGCTTTGATGCCAATAAGACTTTGATGGAATTAGGAGGGCCGGGGCAACCATATGTGGACTTATCATGCAATGCTGTCATGTAGACTTTGGTGGGCCTAGGTGGGTCGGGACACCCGTAGGTGAACCTATCATGCAAAGTTGTGATGAATGTCGGGGGACCCGGACATCCGTAGATGCTTTTGACGTGTATGACCAATGTTAAATGAGGGAGGGTCAATACACCCGAATATGAACCAATCATGCATCCTACTTGACATGTGGGTGATATGAACGAGTGGACCCGACTTATGAATCATGCCAAGTGGTGTTGTACGCCAAGACTTATGCACTCTTGTGCCAAAGAGGTCACCTATGTGTGGGCTTTTGGACTTCCATTGGAATTGATCAAAGGGGTCTAGGAAGGTGGATATCATGAAGTAGGGCACTTCCTTGATCCCTAGAGTATATTGTCATAGTCATAGCTCCCATGGTGTAACTCGAGTCTAGGAAGGGGTGGGTTTGATCCATCACGGTGGGTTGGAGTAGGGAAAGGTGGGTGGTGGGTAAGGTGGTTGGGCCACATGGGTATCCGTACTCCCATTGGAAGGGGTCAAAGGGATCATGGTAAGGGCTACCTAGAGAGAGGAACTCCATGTCCCCAAGGTCCTCACAAGGTGGTGAGTCATCCTCCTCCCAAGTAGTTGGTCCAAGGTCTCTAGTGGGTTGACCGTTCAAGGTACTTGGGATCTCAAGGGGTGGGGAGTAGACCGGGATGGGTTCTTCCTCCAAGGGGAGAAATAGGAGGATCTCACTAGTACAATGCCCACTTGTGCAAAGGGAGGTGATGGAACCGATGGATGGGTGGACAAAGTTGACGGTGCTAGGCTCCAATGGTCCCATGGCTAGTAGGCCGGTTAAGTGGGCTTGCCAATGTAGGCAATCCACAAGGTCTCCCAAGTCTTCCACAGAGTAGAAGTTTTGATAAGTGACATGGGGAGGTCGGGTGGGAACAATTTGGGATTTATATCCCAATGGTGGTGAGCTAGGGAGGGTGGGACATTACTTGAGCCATTGGAGTATGGACTCATCTATGGTGAGGGTGCCATGTGTGACGGTGCATGGCCTTTGAGGATCCGGACCATGAGGGGTGGGGGAAGATTGAGGCTCTTCTTCTTTATTGGTGGGAGCTTGGGCTTCCTCTATGGTGATAAGAGGGTCCATATGGGCATAAATCTTCCTAAGTTCATTTCTCATCTCAACCCAAGAGTCGATGGGCTCTTGCCTTCCAACTTCCCTTAAGCCTACAATGTTTTGCCATTCATTCCTAGCTTGGCGCCAGAGCAAACTTTTGGCATAGTTGACTTGCATAGACCCTGACAGGGTGAACCTCCCAAAGTGGTGATCTATAGAGCTTTCCCATTCTAGATATAAACTAGGGTGGGATCCATCAAACACAAAGACGTCTATTGGGTCCAAGCGAGACGAGTAGGCTAAGTAGGAAGTGGCCATGATGATCGGGTGATAAATGCAATGGCCCTAGGACAAGACTTAGTAGAGACAAGTCTAGAACTTGCTCTGATACCAATTGATGTGACACCACCTAGGACTTACCAAGCAAGCACAATTTAGCATTCAAACGGACCGATAATGGCGACCGCTCACCCGATGCTCACCCAAGTCCCGGGGTAAGTTGGCAATGCCAAGGTGAGGTTGAGAGGGTTGGGCCCTTGCTGGTAGAGGGCCAGCAAGTCCAAGATTGACTCCCAAGGGTAATGGCAGCCCAATTCAAGGGAGCCGACGTCGTGCCGAGGGCACGGGTTCCACACTTTCCCACGGTGATCTCTTATAGCAAGGGAGCTTAAGGATCGGGCTCTCATTCACGGCTAGCGGAGTTATGAACTAATATTAACTGAAAAAATACTAAGTAGAGCAAAGTTTGGAGCACTTACTCGACCGGTTTGAAGAAATCGGTCCTGCTCGGAGACGTGGGCGAACGGGGAGGCGTGGGGTCCCCACACGCCGCGGCGGGGCAGCTTGACCTGTTTAAGAAGTTACAACACTACACCCCATGCAAGGGGGGGACCTTGGGGAAGGGAAGACGATGATTACACCCAAACACTACCTCCCACAGGGAGGGGCTGTAAGCCGGCTAGGCGGGGAGGGGGAAATTGTAAAAGGAAAAGCCGAAGGGTGGAGGGGGCTGCCTCTGCCCGCGCTCTGTGAGAGCTGATAGATGGTCGAAGAAGTGGCTCCTGTGAATGCTCCCGAATTTTTTTGGGGACGAAATCACCTGGAAAATCTTCGTAGGAGGACCGGGAAGTCGTCCAAATTTTTCTGGAATTTTGGGAAGTCGCTGTTGGCCGGGGCAGAGTCTCGAACAGGGAGGCAGACCTTCAGTTCTGACTGCTTCTGGATCACCACAGCAAGAAGAAGAGGTTGCCACCAGCGCTCCCTAGCTCAGAATGAGGCGCCGCTGAAGTCGTTGGAACCGCCTGTGAGTCCACTTCGAAACGATCCTGACGGAGATGCCAAATGTTGTTGGAGCAGACCGGTAGACTCTGAACACTGAGGGGGGGTCGGTGCATATAGAGTGGAGGCAGAACCGCACACCCGGGGAAGATAATTGATAACTTTCAGATCCGGACGCCGAACTGAGTTCTGCTTTCTTGGGGATGAAAGAAAACTAGGAGTAGAAGATTTTTTCAGAAGAACTCTCATTCAGATTCCCAGTAGTATTGCCGCAGTCGAGCTTCCACTCAGGTTCTATTTTCCTGCCAGAGAAGCTTTGCGTAGTCGAGGAAGAAAGGTTCTGCCGGTCAGCACGGTGCTCGGATGATGTCGAAACCACCGCCGTTGCGAAGTTGACTGGGAGACACTTCCGACGGTGCCTCTTGATCCTTCAGAAACATCAGAGGAAGCCGTGGTCGCCTCTGCAAGTTGCTGATTTCTGCAGGTCTTCAACTGCTAGCAGGTTCGCCGAAGTAGATCTCCTATGACCACGAACGGAGATGACGAAGATGGGAGTGGTGAAGGGGAGATGTTGGTTGGTTGGAGGGATGTATGGGGGTGGTATTGTGGAAGGTTAGAGGGGGAGGGGTAGCTGCAGAAGGGGGGAAGGGCGCAGGTGTTTGTGGATGTTTCAAAGGGGGAGGGAGAGTGAGGAGTGTGGGAGATGTCAAGATAGATGAATGGACGGAAGGGGAGGGGGGCGACCTGCTCAAAGGGGAAGGGGAGTTGGGTGGCCAAGGGCTAGGGAGGGAAGGGAATTTTCAAATTCAAATGGCCTAGGGAGGTGGAGGGTTGCATGGGGGTGAGGGAAAACTGCTTGGGGAAGGGAAAGGGGTGGTTGGTGGTTGGAGGGTGGAGTGGGGATTGGGGGTTCTCCCTTGGAACTAGGGGAGGGGGTGGAGTAAAGAGGGTTGTGGGGAAGGGGAGTGGCCTTAATGGGGTAGGTGGGTGAGAGGTGGTTGGGAGGAGGAGGAGAGAGGGTAGGGGGCGAACCCCTTAGGGAGGGAGAGAGAGAAAGAGAGAGAGAGAGAAGGTGGGTTGGGGATTCTCTCCCCTAGGGTTTCTCACCCAATTGGATTCACTCCACTAAAACTAAGTATTTGAACTCTCAAAGGGCAATTTTTTTCATTCATTCATTGATTTCAAATGGGGGGGAATGGCGTCTTATATATAGGCAACCCACATTTTATAAAAAGTCCCTGACTCTTGCAACAATGACAAATAACCAAGGGAAGGGGGGGGCGCCCTTGGGCCTAGCCCAATGAATTGGGCCCATAAACTAATCTATCAACCTAATGACACTTAATCCTAGGTAAATGACTCATTAACCTAGGTACAAGACTCAAATAAAAGGAAAATTACATAATTATGACTCAAAGAAAATTTGAAAATTACATGAATTGACTAAGGAAAATGTGACGGACACATTGGAACCATGCTAGCGAGCAACCGGGGTTTTGAAAATATGAAGGGCGAGAGATGCCCCCATCATACTCCCAGGGTGCGGAGAACTCGACTCCGTCGAGTAAGAGTCCTACCCTCCTCGGAGGGTGTAGAAGTGATGCCACCCTCAAGTCTTCCGAAGGAGACCGATCCATCCACCCGACGAGGTAGCGCTCATTCACCTTGCTCCTGGTGATAGTGACCTATTCATCCAATATTCGTTCAATGCGCTCACGCTGGGCTCTCTTGGCTGGTGATCTCTCCTCATGGGTGTGTGCTCTCTAAACAGGAGGAATAGGCTCAATATTCTCACTAGGTATCACCGTGGGCCCCTTATATGGTACTAGGTCGGCTACATTGAATGTGGGACTCACTCCATACTCCTTGGGAAGATCTAACTCATAAGCATTATGCCAAGGCGTCTCAGAACCTGGAAGGGACCAGCCCCACGAGACCTCAATTTCGAGATGGCTCCTGGGGAGAGTCTCTCTATCCTCACCATCACAAAGTCACCCACGTAGAATTCTTGGTGACGTCGATGAGAGTCGGCCTGCCTTTTATAAGTCTCATTCTTTTTGCTGATGTGCTTGCTAAGGTTTTCATGTAATTTTGTGAATGCTGACATTCAAGGGGTGATGGGTGAACCTAGGCAACCAAAAGTAGACCAATCATGCTTTGATGCCAAGAAGACTTTGATGGAATTAGGAGGGCCGGGGCAACCATATGTGGACTTATCATGCAATGCTGTCATGTAGACTTTGGTGGGCCTAGGTGGGTCGGGACACCCGTAGGTGAACCTATCATGCAAAGTGGTGATGAATGTCGGGGGACCCGGACATCCGTAGATGCTTTTGACATGTGTATGACCAATGTTAAATGAGGGAGGGTCAATACACCCGAATATGAACCAATCATGCATCCTACTTGACATGTGGGTGATATGAACGAGTGGACCCGACTTATGAATCATGCCAAGTGGTGTTGTACGCCAAGACTTATGCACTCTTGTGCCAAAGAGGTCTCCTATGTGTGGGCTTTTGGACTTCCATTGGAATGGATCAAAGGGGTCTAGGAAGGTGGATATCATGAAGTAGGGCACTTCCTTGATCCCTAGAAGTATATTGTTCATAGTCATGGCTCCCATGGTGTAACTCGAGTCTAGGAAGGGGTGGGTTTGATCCATCACGGTGGGTTGGAGTAGGGAAAGGTGGGTGGTGGGTAAGGTGGTTGGGCCACATGGGTATCCGTACTCCCATTGGAAGGGGTCAAAGGGATCATGGTAAGAGCTATCTAGAGAGAGGAACTCCATGTCCCCAAGGTCCTCACAAGGTGGTGAGTCATCCTCCTCCCAAGTAGTTGGTCCAAGGTCTCTAGTGGGTTGACCGTTCAAGGTACTTGGGATCTCAAGGGGTGGGGAGTAGACCGGGATGGGTTCTTCCTCCAAGGGGAGAAATAGGAGGATCTCACTAGTACAATGCCCACTTGTGCAAAGGGAGGTGATGGAACCGATGGATGGGTGGACAAAGTTGACGGTGCTAGGCTCCAATGGTCCCATGGCTAGTAGGCCGGTTAAGTGGGCTTGCCAATGTAGGCAATCCACAAGGTCTCCCAAGTCTTCCACAGAGTAGAAGTTTTGATAAGTGACATGGGGAGGTCGGGTGGGAACAATTTGGGATTTATATCCCAAAGGGGGTGAGCTAGGGAGGGTGGGACATTGCTTGAGCCATTGGAGTATGGACTCATCTATGGTGAGGGTGCCATGTGTGACGGTGCATGGCCTTTAAGGATCCGGACCATGAGGGGTGGGGGAAGATTGAGGCTCTTCTTCTTTATTGGTGGGAGCTTGGGCTTCCTCTATGGTGATAAGAGTGTCCATATGGGCATAAATCTTCCTAAGTTCATTTCTCATCTCAACCCAAGAGTCGATGGGCTCTTGCATTCCAACTTCCCTTAAGCCTACAATGTTTTGCCATTCATTCCTAGCTTGGCGCCAGAGCAAACTTTTGGCATAGTTGACTTGCATAGACCCTGACAGGGTGAACCTCCCAAAGTGGTGATCTATAGAGCTTTCCCATTCTAGATATAAACTAGGGTGGGATCCATCAAACACAAAGACGTCTATTGGGTCCAAGCGAGACGAGTAGGCTAAGTAGGAAGTGGCCATGATGATCGGGTGATAAATGCAATGGCCCTAGGACAAGACTTAGTAGAGATAAGTCTAAAACTTGCTCTGATACCAATTGATGTGACACCACCTAGGACTTACCAAGCAAGCACAATTTAGCATTCAAACGGACCGATAATGGCGACCGCTCACCCGATGCTCACCCAAGTCCCGGGGTAACTTGGCAATGCCAAGGTGAGGTTGAGAGGGTTGGGCCCTTGCTGGTAGAGGGCCAGCAAGGCCAAGGTTGACTCCCAAGGGTAATGGCAGCCCAATTCAAGGGAGCCGACGTCGTGCCGAGGGCACGGGTTCCACACTTTCCCACGGTGATCTCTTATAGCAAGGGAGCTTAAGGATCGGGCTCTCATTCACGGCCAGCGGAGTTATGAACTAATATTGACTGAACAAATACTAAGTAGAGCAAAGTTTGGAGCACTTACTCGACCGGTTAGAAGAAACTGGTCCCACTCGGAGACGTGGGCGAGCGGGGAGGCGTGGGGTCCCCACACGCCGCGCCGGGGCAGCTTGACCTGTTTAAGAAGTTACAACACTACACCCCATGCAAGGGGGGGGGAACCTTGGGGATGGGAAGATGATGATTACACCCAAACACTACCTCCCACAGGGAGGGGCTGTAAGCCCGCCAGGCAGGGAGGGGGAAATTGTAAAAGGAAAAGCCGAAGGGTGGAGGGGGCTGCCTCTGCCCGCTCTCTGTGAGTGCTGACAGATGGTCGAAGAAGTGGCTGCTGTGACTACTCCCAAATTTTATTGGGGACAAAACCACCTGGAAAATCTTCATAGGAGGACCGGGAAGTCATCAAATTTTTCTGGAATTTCAAGAAGTCGCTGTTGTCCGGGACAGAGTCTCGAACAAGGAGGCAGACCTTCAGTTCTGACTGCTTCCGGATCACCACAGTAGGAATAAGAGGTTGCCACCAGCGCTCCCTAGCTCAGAATGAGGCGCCGCTGAAGTCGTTGGAACCGCCTGTGAGTCCACTTCGAAACGATCCTGACGGAGATGCCAAATGTTGTTGGAGCAGACCGGTAGACTCTGAACACTGAGGGGGGGTCGGTGCATATTGAGTGGAGGCAGAACCGCACACCCGGGGAAGATAATTGATAACTTTCAGATCCGAACACCGAACTGAGTTCTGCTTCTTGAGGATGAAAGAAAACTAGGAGTAGAAGTTTTTTGCAGAAGAACTCTCATTCAGATTCCCAGTAGTATTGCCGCAGTCGAGCTTCCACTCAGGTTCTATTTTCCTGCCAGAGAAGCTTTGCGTAGTCGAGGAAGAAAGGTTCTGCCGGTCAGCACGATGCTCGGATGATGTCGAAACCACCGCCGTTGCGAAGTTGACTGGGAGACACTTCCGACGGTGCCTCTTGATCCTTCAGAAACATCAAGAGGAAGCCGTGGTTGCCTCTGCAAGTTGCTGATTTTCTGCAGGTCTTCTACTGCTAGCAGGTTCGCCAAAGTAGATCTCCTATGACCACGAACGGAGATGATGAAGATGGGAGTGGTGAAGGGGAGATGTTGGTTGGTTGGAGGGATGTATGGGGGTGGTATTGTGGAAGGTTAGAGGGGGAGGGGTAGCTGTAGAAGGGGGGAAGGGCGCAGGTGTTTGTGGATGTTTCAAAGGGGGAGGGAGAGTGAGGAGTGTGGGAGATGTCAAGATAGATGAATGGACGGAAGGGGTGGGGGCGACCTTCTCAAAGGGGAAGGGGAGTTGGGTGGCCAAGGGCTAGGGAGGGAAGGGAATTTTCAAATTCAAATGGCCTAGGGAGGTGGAGGGTTGCATGGGGGTGAGGGAAAACTGCTTGGGGAAGGGAAAGGGGTGGTTGGTGGTTGGAGGGTGGAGTGGGGATTGGGGGTTCTCCCTTGGAACTAGGGGAGGGGGTGGAGTAAAGAGGGTTGTGGGGAAGGGGAGTGGCCTTAATGGGGTAGGTGGGTGAGAGGTGGTTGGGAGGAGGAGAAGAGAGGGTAGGGGGCGAACCCCTTAGGGAGGGAGAGAGAGAAAGAGAGAGAGAGAGAGAAGGTGGGTTGGGGATTCTCTCCCCTAGGGTTTCTCACCCAATTGGGTTCACTCCACTAAAACTAAGTATTTGAACTCTCAAAGGGCAATTTTTTTCATTCATTCATTGATTTCAAATGGGGGGGAATGGCGTCTTATATATAGGCAGCCCACATATTATAAAAAGTCTCTGACTCTTGCAACAATGACAAATAACCAAGGGAAGGGGGGGCGCCCTTGGGCCTAGCCCAATGAATTGGGCCCATAAACTAATCTATCAACCTAATGACACTTAATCCTAGGTAAATGACTCATTAACCTAGGTACAAGACTCAAATAAAAGGAAAATTACATAATTATGACTCAAAGAAAATATGAAAATTACATGAATTGACTAAGGAAAATGTGACGGACACATTGGAACCATGCTAGCGAGCAACTGGGGTTTTGAAAATATGAAGGGCGAGAGATGCCCCCATCATTATCTTTTCCTCTTAGTCGGGGTACTGAGGCCATCGTGGTCCAGAGACTGGATGCTCCTTCTCTTCAGGATCCTTGGTTCGACAACCTTAGGAAAGCTGTAGAGGCAAAGGTTGAGAAGAAGGATTTGAAGGAGGTTTATTTCTCAGAATTAGAAGAGATCTTGGAAGAAGAAGAATTGCCATGGTATCATGAAATTGAGCAGTATTGCAAGGATGGATCATTCCCAGAAGGGGCAAATGTTGAGCAACATATGGGCATTCAAAGAGCCGCCTTGAAGTACACCATCATTATAGGAGAATTGTACAGGCGCGCTCTCAATGGGATGCTCATGAGGTGTCTAGACGATGATAAGGCTTGGAAAGTGGCTGAAGCGACTCATTCTGGTGAGTGTGGAGGTCATGTGAACGGCCAGGCGCTAGCAAAGAAGATTCTTAGGTAGGGATATTATTGGCCCACTTTAGAGGAAGATTGCTCCCTCTATGTGCGTAGGTGTCTCAAGTGCCAACTCCACGCTGATAAAATATATGCTCCTGCTTCATCTCTCCATCCTCTCTCTGCTCCTTGGCCATTCTGCATGTGGGCTTTTGACATTATAGGCTCGCTAGGTGATCCCAAATCTCAGACCAAGAAAAACTCCTTCATCCTTATCGCCACTGAGTACTTCACCAAGTGGGCTGAAGCTGAAGCATATGCAGAGATCAAAGCTACCATGGTGTGCCGCTTCATCATGAAGAACATCATCTCGTGGTTCGGAGTGCCATGCAGTATTGTCACCGATAACGGGCCTCAGTTCATGTCGCAAGAGCTCCAGGACCTCTGTAAGAAGTCCAATATTGCATTGCATCATTCATCTGCATATTACCTTCAAGGCAACGGTCAAGCTGAAGCCAATAATAAAATCTTTCTTAAAATCATAAAGAAAACGTGTGAATCTCATAAATTTACTGATTGGCCTGAACGGTTAGTGGAAGCTCTATGGGCTTATCGTACCCCCGTCCGTACTCCTACGGGGCAAACCCCTTATGCTCTCGCCTACGGGATGGAGGCAATACTTCTATACAAGATTTTAGTCCCTTCCCTAAGGGTGTAGCTCAATAAGGAACTTAATCTCGACGAGCGTCGAGAGACTTTGCTAGTCCAGCTGGAACTCTTGCATGAGAAGAGGATGAATGCGGCCGATCACATTTCCGGTTATTAAAAATTTGTTTCGTGTTATTTTCAAAAGAAGGTAATTGAACGTAAATTTTGAGTGGGTGATATGGTTTTGAAACCTAAATTTATTAGGTCTGGAGGTCCCAGGTCTAAATTACAACCTAAGTGGGAAGGGCCGTTCGTCGTTAGAGAGGCTTATCCAGGGAACGCATATCGCTTGGGCAACGTGGAGGGTGAAGAGTTGTCTCACGCGTGGAGCGGGTTGTACCTTAAGCTCTTTTACCCTTAGAGTCAGGCTAATGGTAGCCCGGTAGTGAGGTGTCCCTCTCCTTGATCACAAAGATAATCCCTAGCATGACACTCACACACTACACGACGTCCGTGGTTGGATTTCCCTTTTTTTTTGCCCAACACCGTTTCTACTCTGGCCATATTTAGGGGAAGTGAAAGTCCTTGTTTTTTCCTCTCTTTGGCCGAGTGTAGGGGCAAGCGGTGAATAAGGTGGAGATGACCAATATAGACACCCCGACGAAAGGAAGTCTCAAATAGGGGCAGTCAGTTATGACCTTATTCATAGAAGAGAAAAGAAACAAACAACAAAGAAAGAGGAAAAAAAAGAAGAAAGGACAAGGGCGCAAGTCAAGGCAAAAGCCAAAAGCTTGTCCAAAGCTCAAAGCTCAAAGCCCAATTGCTCCTAAAATATGAAACTAGGCATGGCAAGAGTGACAGTACAGTTTCCCCGCGGGATGTCATGAGTTCAGTCGTATGCGTGCCTAGAGTGGATGAAGGTTCGATGACAGACACAAAGCCCCATCGCAACAGACTGAATTTCAGAAGGGGTTGTCATGAGAAGAACTCAAGCCCTAAAAATGTCTATACCTATCCTAGGCTTGCCTCCCGAATTCTCTTTGCTTTTCAAGGACTAGACCGTACCCTGGGTATGGCCATAGTAGAGGCACCGTCATGCGAATTGGTCCCTGGCCACGGATTGTCACCTTCAGCGCACGTAATAACTTTGGAGACTCCTAATGAGATAGGTAGGGCTCTCACTGCCGGGTCAGAGCAAGCCGAGCAAAATCTAAAAAAATTAGATAGTTCAAAAACCAAAAAAGTAGATATTTCAAAAACAAAAAAATTAGATATTTCAAAAAATCAAAAAAATTAGATATTTCAAAATCTAAAAAAATCAGATATTTTAAAATCTAAAAAAAATCAGATATTTCAAAACCAAAAAAAATCAAATGTTTCAAAAAATCCCAAAAATTTTCATCGCATTTCATAGCATGCATTGCATTGTATTTTTCTTCATTTGGTTTTGTGCCTATTTAATAAGGCTTAACCCCTTGACCAAATCTCAAGAATTGATCGTATTTAACTTGCTCTAGGCAAGGGGTTAAGCCTAAGAATAGATCTAACTTGTTTGCTCATTTTTAGTGTGCAGAAATAGGTTACAATGCTCAAATTTAAGGCTCACAGATTATCTATTCTCCCATCTTAGCGGTTGCCTCTGAGACCGTTACATTCGATTGGCGACTATTCAAGGACCGCATGCTCACCCAAAAGTCCAAGGCTCACGGGTTCCCTGTCCCTTCCCCTTTGCGGTCCTCCCTTAGACCGTTTCATCACGCTAGCGTCCTCTCTAGGACCGCATTCCCCACCCGAGAGCTTAAATTTACACAGTTGTTTGTTCCTTCCTGCTTGCGGTCTGTCGTGGGACCGCTAAATGGAGTTGGCGGTCATTTTGTGGACCGCTTTTCAACCCGAGGATTCTTTAAAATTGAACAATCAAGCCAAAAGAAAAGAACTTCATGCCAATTGTTTCAACCAATCTTTTATTTATTCATTCAATGTTAAAAATACATCATCCTCTCAATAAATTCTCTCTATACATCATCGTGAAACTCAAAACTCACTCAACCTCACATCCGCGCGGGGCCGAATCTCGCGTAGCGCCTTCACATAAGCTCGGTAGTTCTTTTAATCTTCTACCACCTCTGCCTGCAAGGTACAGACTCGACTGATCTCCCACATGGTCAGAGCCCCCCGAACCACTTGCTCATCCTCCTCGGTCCCGATCTTCCTAGCTTGAAGGGGAGGAAGGTGTGATAGTAGTGGAACCATCGTGCGGGGTAGTCCAACCTGTAAGTAGCACCGATGGGGGTTGTATATCGCCAAGGTAGTGTTCCCCACTAGCTGAAGGTCCAATCCCAGTTGCCGAGGTAGCCTAAGGGTAGTGCCCTGCAAGGCCCACGGTCGCATCACGAACCTATTAAGCAGCATGGTGTTGAGAAAGAGTCGCCAATCATCCATTGTTCTTTTATCCACGGTCTGGCACTCCACATGCTTAGGGAACCTAGATGCACCTCCAATGAAGAAGAGTGGGTGGCTCCCAAAGATACGGCTCGCTGATGGCACATCCTCCTTGGGTAGAAACTTCAATCTGACCCCCATCCAACACTCAAGGGCTATCATGGACCCAAAAAGAGGACTCCCAAGGGAAGCTGAGCTAAGGCCCTCATATAGGTAAGAAAGGATGGCCTGTGAGATGGATAGACCCCGCCACAACCCGCTGATGACGCTAAGGTTTGGAATGTCCAAAAGGTGATCGGTGGTAGGAAAGAGTAAAACCCCACATAGGCAAATAGAAGTGGCTTTGGCTATGGCCTCATTCCACCCACACTTGTTCTTGTAGTGGGAAGTGATCCACTGGGCCATGGGGATCAAATGAATATGACGAGGGCTAATCATGGTTCTGACATCCTTTGGGTTGGGTATGAATTCCCCCAAGATAAGAGAAGGGTCTATAGGATCGACTGTGTGGCACACTAGGTCCTCGTCCCCCACTTTAGTCTTAGGAAGGGCTAGATATTGATAGAGTAGATGGACACTCTGATACCTATAGATAGAGTATCTATAGATGATCTAGAAGGTGGTGAATAGATCGGTCACCCACTAAAACTTACTACAGCAGAAACAGTTGCGGAAAATAATCAAGCTATTGAAGGACGACTGGAAGGCACTTAATTACAAATAGAATGAAACAAATTAAACAGATCGGCTCTCATGCGATCCTAAGCAATCATCTACTAAGCGATGAACAAAGATAAATGACAAGTGTAAACCACAATCAATCGCACAGTGGACAGTAGAATTCTAAGGTGGTTCGATCTCAAACCCGAGATCTACGTCCACCCCACACTCAAACTAGAGTGTGGCTTAACTGCTGATACACACCTTTCGCTGATCCACAACTTCGGGGTAAAAACCCTACAAACCGCTGGGCCATACAGCTTATGCCGACCAGAGGATATTACACCTTTGCAACCGCTGGGGCTTACATCTTTACTCGTCCAGAGGATACCACACCTCTGCAACCGCTGGGGCTTACAGCTTTACCCGTCCAAAGGATACCATACCTCTGCCCGCTGTGCGTCACAGCTTGCTCCACTGACAAATAGCTTGAAAAAAGAGATTATAAAATGAAAAAGAAACAAGCGAAGAAACAAGAATCCATGAAGGAATATAGCTCAACACTGAGCGAATTCGGCTCCGGTTCTGAACTTGGAGACTGAAGAACAACCTTTCTCTCTTAATTCTCTCAAAACACTTCTCTCAGAACTCTCCTTCTTTTCTGCTCTCTCTGTCTTCTTTTTCTCTCTAGATCGTACAGGTGCTAGCTCTCACTGCTTCAGCTCTCAATAACGCAATTTGCTCTTCTGGCACGATCAGTCTTCTCTTGAAGGAGAAGCTTCTTATTTATAGTAATAACAGAGAGGTAGGGCGTGTGCTCTCCATGATTCCCACCCAAGCACCTTGGTCACGTGGCAGCATCCTAACTTACTTCTTTACACATGTCACGATCCTGGCACCTCCTCCAATCTTGGATCACGTGCCATTCTTAATTTTCACGAAAAGGCATTTGTCAAGGCGTTAGACATAAAGTCACCTACAGACATGATGAGGACATCACTCATGATTCCCTCTGGCTCGGGACCTCCCTCCCCTCCGACGAGATCCAGTCTTGAGCTCCATCACTTCACCGCTCGCTGCAGCACCTTGAGGAGCATCTTTGTGCACTTGTTACCTTTATTTTGAGTCATTATGATGTAATTTGCTTTTATTTGAGTCCAGTATCTAGGTTACGTGTTTATTTCCTTATGTTTAGTAGTCTTCATGTGGGTTCTGGGCCCGAATCCTTGGGCTTGGCCCACTTCCTCTTTTCCTTCCCCTAGTCTTGTGTCAGTTATCTATTTTGCAAGGACTTATTGTAAATTGGGGATTCCCTATAAATAGGGCCCCAAACCCTCCATTTTGAGCTAATGAACATTTGAATATTTTGAGCATAAGTGTACCCCTCCCTCTCTCTTTTTAGTTCTCTCATTCTCCCTCTCTCTCTCTCTCTAGGGGGCGAATCCCACTCTCTCTCTTCCCCTTCTCTCTCTCTCCCTTGGGCGAACCTGCCCCTTCCCCCTCCTTGCCACATCACCAGCCACCTCACCCTTCCACCCTTTCACCTCCCCAAGAGCATTAACTCCCATCAATACCTCCACTTCCCCAAGCAACCCTTCCCATTCCCCATACACCTTCTCCACCTCCAAGACACCCCTCCCTCTTCCCCAAGCAACCCTTCCACTCCCCCACACACTCACTCATATCCCCAGGGCAATCAAACCCCACTCCACCACAACTTGCGCACCACCCCTCCATCTATCCACCCCCCCTTGGCCTTGGCCGACCACCCCATCCCCATCTACTAGCTGCGGCCACTTCACCCCTCCCCCCCTCTTGGACCTCCATCTCCCCTGCTCCACTCCTCTCTTCATTCCCACACATCCCTCCCCCATCTACTATCACCCCCACCCTTCCCTCCATTACTAATCTCCACTCCCCTTAACCAAGCTCCACCACCATCCCTTTCCTTTGGTCAAGTCTGCAGGTGGCAGAAGAAGACTCGTCTTGCAGAAGCTTCCCCGAGTTGACACGGCTACATTTGGGGGCGTACCATACCTTTCTGGAAAGGGCGTCCAGTCATCTTCGCAGGAGAGGTGATTCCATCCTGTTCCGAGTTCAGGGCTGTCCGGGAGAGCCAATCTCCCCCGACTGCGCAGAGCTCCCTCTACAGAGTTCCTGAACCCGGTTCGAAGCTGCACCACGGCCGACGGTTGAAGATTCAAGCCACGAGTCCTTCTATAAATATCTTCCTCCACCTGTCCTCTTTCTGGATCAAGAAGTAGAAGTACGTTCGGCGTCCGGAGGTCAGAGCTTTCATTTTTCTCCCTCGACTGGTCGGGTCTTCCTCCCACAACCTGCAGCGACCTGCTGCCACTCATCAGCGTCCCCCAGTCCACCCCTACCTCAGAAGGCTTCCCCGCCAGTTTTCCCGCGAAGAGGGTCCGTCCACGGTTCCAGCAACTTTGACGGTTCAAGATTTGGTGCCCGGGAGCCGCCGGGACAACCTCTGCAAGTCACTGTTCATGTCAGGTAGCTATTGCGGCCAGAAACTGCCACCTT
Organism: Amorphophallus konjac; assembly: GCA_022559845.1. Lineage (NCBI taxonomy): Eukaryota > Viridiplantae > Streptophyta > Magnoliopsida > Alismatales > Araceae > Amorphophallus > Amorphophallus konjac. Next base: position 499,281,131 of record CM040121.1, on the reverse strand, counting down.
GTTCAAAGCTCAACCCAGACCAGCCACTGCAGCCGAAGAAATTGAGAAAATTCTGAAGCATCCTGGTTCCAGATACGAAGATTTTCCAGCTGCTCTTGTCTTCAGCAAAATTCTAGAACGTGATTTACAGCCTCTACAGCGACTGGCAGTCAGCCATCACAGCAAGCAGGGAGTTTCCATTTCGGCTACACCGGCGCGTCTTCCGGCGAATCTCCCTCTCCCGCCTGGCCGGCTTACCGCCCCTCCCTGCGTGGAGGTAGTGTTTGAGTGTACTTAATTGTCCCCACCCTAAGTTCACCCTCCTGCGCGAGGAGTAGTGATTGTAATCATTCAAAACAGGATTGAAGCTTCACCGGCGCAGTGTGCGGGGAACCACACTTCCCCGCTCGCCCTCGTCTCCGAACGGGGTTGGTTTCCTCAAACCAACCAGGTGAGCCTCTGCCCTTGCTCCACTACTCCTGTTCATTTCATATCTGCAAAATTTATCCGCTGGTCGGTGAGAGAGTGCCCGAACCCCGGAGCCACCAACCCTTGTGTGGTCACCGTGGGTGATAGTGAGCGAGTGACCTAGTGCCCCCAAGGCACCCGGCCGCCCTTGTTTGTGGGCTTCCTATCCTCGGGAGGGACAACCTTAGCGGTGCTGGTCCTCTAGCCAGCCAGGGGCTTTCTCCACTGCCTCGACTCAGCATCCCCGAGTCATCATGGGAAACGGGTGTGCGCGGTGTGACGGCGACTTTCAAGTTGCTCCGAACCTTGTTGTTGTGATTGCGAATAGAGTCCAAGGATCATTTCGCTTGCTGCATATTTGTGTCACATCAAGTGGTATCAGGGCAAGTTTTAGATTTGTCTCTACAAGCCTAGGTCCTAGGGCAATTGCATTACCATCCCGTGTCGGTCACCTTGTCTTTGTGCATGTCCACCCGTAGGGGTACCATATACCGGCCCGATCCTTCTACTTCCGATCCACCCATGGATCCCAATTTCCAAGGCAACCAAAACATCCCTAGGGAAGCTCCCCAAGCTCCTACGGATCGACTTGAGGCTGCCATTCAAGCCCTCACGGAGCAAATGAATGGATTTTCCACTCGATTAGAGAGATTAGAAGAAGCTAGGGTCCCACCTAGGAATCATGTCCACAGGGCTCCGCCTCCGCGGGTTGAACATCAGAGGGAAGACCTAGAGAATGAGTGGTATCATGAGCAAGAGAGGGCCCCACAACCTCGGTACCAAGAGAGGCGACCACGAGAGGATCCGGATGACTTCCTCTTAAGAATGATCAAGGTAGATGCTCCGAATTTTGATGGGTCCCATAACCCAAGTGCCTATGAAGAATGGGAGCATGGCATGGACCAATACTTTGATTGGTACCCAATGTCCGAGGAGAGAAAGGTTAGGTTGGCCAAGATGCACCTTCTCAAACTAGCCAAGACATATTGGTTAAAGGTAGAGAGCCAAAGGAGGATTAGGCGGGAGGAACCCATTGACACTTGGCTCGACATGAAAACCCAACTCAGAAACAAATACCTTCCTAATTCCTATAGCCAACTCCTCCTTGACGAGTGGCAAAGCCTTACCCAAGAGGGAAAGACCGTGGAAGAGTATATAGAAAAATTTGACTCATACCTCTTAAGGTGTGGTGTCGTCGAAGAGCCAGCCGTCACTTTATCCCGGTTTAGGAATGGTCTCCTCCCCCACATCAAACGGGAACTTTTCATGAGGGAAGCTCATAGCCTTGAGGTCGCCTATCAAATAGCCCGGGATGTAGAAAGGTTTTCTAGGAACCCAAGGTTTGCCCCCCCCAAGGGCCCGGGACCCCGACCCAACCTCCCTCCCTTGTTGAGAACACCTCCTCCCAGTGGGGGAACCCCCACTCGGCCCTACCCCAAGCCAACCAATCCTACCCCCACAAAGGCCACTCCATCCAACCCTCCTCCCCGAAGGGAGGAATCCTCCAAAGGGAAGACCCCAGGGAGTAGTACGGTTAAGTGTTTTCAGTGCCATGGTTATGGCCACATAGCCTCCCAATGCCCTTCCAAGGGGTTGTCGAGCCTTGTTATTGAGGGCGGACCTACCACATCCCAGGAAACCCATGAGAATACTATTGAGGAACACGAGGCTGCTTTAGGGTGGGAAGAGGAATACGAGGAGCAATTCTTTGAGGAAGGTGTAGAAGATGACCCCCACTTCACCCACCTAGGGGTGATAAGGTGCACCCTTACCCAACCTCAAGGGGACGACTGGCGGAGGACTTCCATTTTTCACACCTTCATCAAAATCGGGAACCATGTTAGGAAGGTCATCCTAGACAACGGAAGTTGTGTCAACTCCGTGTCCCCGGACACCGTCAAGCTCCTAGGGCTTATCCCAACACCCCACCCCAAACCATATCGGGTATCATGGATAAACAACCATTCCCTACCCGTCAACACATGTTGTCTTATTCCCATCACCTTTTCATCCTACCAAGGGCAAATATGGTGTGACATCATACCTATGGCTGTAGAAAGCATCCTACTAGGGAGACCTTGGATATATGATGTTAATGCTACCATCTATGGGAAAACGAACACATGCACATTTGAACACGAGGGGAAGACCATTTGCCTCAACCCTTCACCACCCCGAAAGGAACCACCCTCCAAGGGAATTCTCCCTACACCACCTCAAAGCCCAGGGGTCTCATCACCCCCCACCCAACCAACAAGTCAACCGTCCACCCATGAGAACCCCACCAAGGGCCTACACCTCATCACTAGACAAGAACTCGAGGAAGAGGTAGCTCTCGGAACACCCGTATACGCTGTAGTCATATGCCTCGGGGAACCCACCCCCTCCAACCCTCATCCCGTGGAAATCCACCCTCTCTTAGAAGAATTCAAGGATGTGTTCCCCGAAGAGCTCCCCGATCAACTGCCACCCATGAGGGATGTCCAACATGCTATTGACCTTGTCCCAGGGGCCACCCTCCCAAACCTTCCCCACTATCACCTCAACCCCACTGAGCATGCTAAATTAAGGAGGCAAGTGGAGGAACTCATTAGAAAAGGCTTCCTCCGATCTTAGCAAAAGTCCTTGTGCTGTCCCAGCCCTCCTTACACCAAAGAAAGATGGGACATGGCGAATGTGTGTCGATAGCAGGGCCATCAACAAGATCACAGTCAAATATAGGTTTCCCATACCTAGACTTGACGATATGCTTGACATGCTAGCCGGGGCCACCATTTTTTCCAAAATAGATCTCAAAAGTGGCTACCATCAGGTTAGGATAAGGCCCGGGGATGAATGGAAAACTACCTTTAAAACCAAAGATGGTCTCTATGAATGGTTAGTGATGCCTTTCGGGCTTTCAAATGCCCCGAGTACCTTCATGCGTCTCATGACGGAAGTCCTTAGACCTTACATAGGAGTCTTCCTAGTGGTCTATTTCGATGACATCCTTATTTACAGTCGGACTAGGGAGGCCCACTTCAACCACCTCAGGCAAGTCTGCACTATCCTTAGGAAAGAGAGTCTCTATGCCAACCCAGGAAAGTGCCACTTTCTGACAGAGTCCATTACTTTCCTTGGGTATATGGTTTCCACTAAGGGAGTATCCATGGACCCCGAGAAGGTCGGAGCTATCATTGACTGGCCGGAGCCCCGCACCCTCCATGAGGTCAGGAGTTTCCATGGATTGGCCACTTTTTACCGGAGATTCATCCGTGGATTTAGCACAGTCACAGCCCCTATCACCGACTGCCTTAAGAAGGGGACCTTTCTTTGGACCAATTCGGCCTCTAGGGCCTTCCAAGAACTCAAAGAGAGGATGACCCAAGCCCCTGTATTGTGCCTCCCTGACTTCTCCAAAGTCTTTGAGGTGACTTGTGATGCCTCCGGGGTAGGAATTGGCGGGATCCTCAGCCAAGAGGGACACCCAGTGGCCTACTTTAGTGAGAAGTTGTGTGATGCCAGGATGAAGTACTCTACCTATGACAAGGAATTTTATGCGGTGGTGCAATCCCTCTGCCATTGGAGGCACTACCTCCTGCCCAAGGAATTTGTCATATTCTCCGACCATGAGGCCCTAAAATACCTCAACTCTCAGCAGAAACTGAATGCCCGGCATGCCCGATGGGTCGAGTACATCCAGGCCTACACATTTGTGATCAAACATAAGGCCGGAAGTGAAAACCGTGCTGCTGATGCACTCAGTAGGAGGATCTCCCTGCTAGCTACCATTCGGGTAGAAGTAATAGGGTTCGATCGGGTTAAGGAAGAATACCCAAACTGTCCCAACTTTGGACATGTCCATGCCGACCTAATCACCCCTTCACCCCAAGAACACCAGGGTTTTATCCTAGAGGACGGATTCATCTTCAAAGGACATAGACTTTGCATCCCTAGAACTTCACTGCGGGATTTATTAGTCTGGGAATTACATGCAGGAGGCCTGGCTGGGCACTTTGGGGTTCACAAAACCATTGCCTTGGTTGAAGGACAGTTCTATTGGCCCAGTCTCAAAAGGGATGTGGCCAAAATCGTGGGGCAATGTCGCACATGTGCGACTGCTAAGCAAGTCAGACAGAACACAGGCCTATACACCCCTCTACCAGTCTCGGATCGGCCATGGCAGGACCTGAGCATGGATTTCGTGTTAGGGCTACCTCGGACCCAGAAGAAACATGACTCCATCTTTGTTGTAGTGGATAGATTCTCAAAAATGGCCCACTTCATCCCCTGTTCTAAAACCTCTGACGCCTCCCATGTGGCCCGTCTGTTCTTTGATGAGGTGGTCCGCCTCCATGGCCTGCCCAAGACCATCATTTCAGATAGGGACGTCAAATTCACAAGCTACTTTTGGAAGACCCTCTGGCATCTAATGGGGACCCTGCTTAAATTTTCCACGGCCTATCAACCTCAAACCGATGGCCAGACCGAAGTTGTCAATCGGAGCCTAGGGAATCTCCTGCGGTGCCTTGTTGAGGACCGCCCTGGAAATTGGGATCTCATTCTACCTCAAGCCGAGTTTGCATACAATAATTCCACCAATAGGTCCATAGGCATGAGTCCCTTCGAAGCTGTGCATGGCTACAAGCCCAGGAAACCAACAGATCTCATTCCCCTACCCCCTCATGCTAGGGTATCCATCACTACTGAGTCTTTTGCACAACACCTTAGAGAATTACATGAGAATATTTGCAAAAACATCAACAAGAGCAATGAGATTTACAAGAAGTCAGCTGATTCCCACCGCCGCCACCAAGAGTTCCAAACTGGTGATTTTGTGATGGTGAGAACTGAGAGGCTATTCCCTGGGAATACCTCAAAGTTGAGGTCTCGTGGAGCCGGCCCCTTCCAGGTACTGAGACGACTTGGCACCAATGCTTATGTGTTGGACCTCCCTTAAGAATACGGAGTAAGTCTCACATTCAATGTGGCTGACCTGGTACCCTACAAGGGCCCCACGGTGACACCCAGTGAGGAGATCCAGCCTACTCCACCCCTTGAGAGCGCCCCCACACCTCAGAGAGCTCCACCCAACTTGAGAAACCAGCGTGATCAAGTGGAGCGGATATTAGATGAACAGGTCACCAATACACGGAGCAAGGCGTATGAGCGATACCTGGTCAGGTGGAAGGGACGGCCCCCTTCGGATGACGCCTGGGTGAGTCGGGAGGACCTCCAGCGGTTGGACCCCGACCACTTGGAGCAGTATCACAGCAGGAAGGACCTCTACTCGATAGAGTCGAGCTCTTCGCGGCCCGGGGGAATTGATGAGGACATCACTCACGATTCCCTCTGGCTCGGGACCTCCCTCCCCTCCGACGAGATCCAGTCTTGAGCTCCATCACTTCACCGCTCGCTGCAGCACCTTGAGGAGCATCTTTGTGCACTTGTTACCTTTATTTTGAGTCATTATGATGTAATTTGCTTTTATTTGAGTCCAGTATCTAGGTTACGTGTTTATTTCCCTATGTTTAGTAGTCTTCATGTGGGTTCTGGGCCCGAATCCTTGGGCTTGGCCCACTTCCTCTTTTCCTTCCCCTAGTCTTGTGTCAGTTATCTATTTTGCAAGGACTTATTGTAAATTGGGGATTCCCTATAAATAGGGCCCCAAACCCTCCATTTTGAGCTAATGAACATTTGAATATTTTGAGCATAAGTGCACCCCTCCCTCTCTCTCTAGTTCTCTCATTCTCCCTCTCTCTCTCTCTCTAGGGGGCGAACCCCACTCTCTCTCTTCCCCTTCTCTCTCTCTCCCTTGGGCGAACCTGCCCCTTCCCCTTCCCCCTCCTTGCCACATCACCAGCCACCTCACCCTTCCACCCTTTCACCTCCCCAAGAGCATTAACTCCCATCAATACCTCCACTTCCCCAAGCAACCCTTCCCATTCCCCATACACCTTCTCCACCTCCAAGACACCCCTCCCTCTTCCCCAAGCAACCCTTCCACTCCCCCACACACTCACTCATATCCCCAGGGCAATCAAACCCCACTCCACCACAACTTGCGCACCACCCCTCCATCTATCCACCCCCCCCTTGGCCTTGGCCGACCACCCCATCCACATCTACTAGCTGCGGCCACTTCACCCCTCCCCCCCTCTTGGACCTCCATCTCCCCTGCTCCACTCCTCTCTTCATTCCCACACATCCCTCCCCCATCTACTATCACCCCCACCCTTCCCTCCATTACTAATCTCCACTCCCCTTAACCTAGCTCCACCACCATCCCTTTCCTTTGGTCAAGTCTGCAGGTGGCAGAAGAAGACTCGTCTTGCAGAAGCTTCCCCGAGTTGACACGGCGACATTTGGGGGCGTACCATACCTTTCTGGAAAGGGCGTCCAGTCATCTTCGCAGGCGAGGTGATTCCATCCCGTTCCGAGTTCGGGGCTGTCCGGGAGAGCCAATCTCCCCCGACTGCGCAGAGCTCCCTCTGCAGAGTTGCTGAACCCGGTTCGAAGCTGCACCACGGCCGACGGTGGAAGATTCAAGCCATGAGTCCTTCTACAAACATCTTCTTCCACCTGTCCTCTTTCTGGATCAAGAAGCAGAAGTGCGTTCGGTGTCCGAAGGTCAGAGCTTTCATTTTTCTCCCTCGACTGGTCGGGTCTGCCTCCCACAACCTGCAGTGACCTGCTGCCACTCATCAGCATCCCCCAGTCCACCCCGACCTCAGACGGCTTCCCCACCAGTTTTCCCGCGAAGAGGGTCCGTCCAAGGTTCCAGAAACTTTGACGGTTCGAGATTTGGTGCCCGGGAGAGGCCGGGACAACCTCTGCAAGTCACTGTTCGTGTCAGGTAGCTGTTGCGGCCAGAAACTGCCACCTTATTCGAAGCTCGACCCAGACCAGCCATTGCAGCCGAAGAAATTGAGTAAATTCTGAAGCATCCTGGTTCCAGATACGAAGATTTCCCAGCTGGTCTTGTCTTCAGCATAATTCTAGAACGTGATCTACGGCCTCTACAGCGACTGGCAGTCAGCCATCACAGCAAGCAGGGAGTTTCCATTTCGGCTACACCGGTGCGTCTTCCGGAAAATCTCCCTCTCCCGTCTGGCCGGCTTACCGCCCCTCCCTGCGTGGAGGTAGTGTTTGAGTGTACTTAATTGTCCCCACCCTAAGTTCACCCTCCTGCGCGAGGAGTAGTGATTGTAATCATTCAAAACAGGATTGAAGCTTCACCGGCGCAGTGTACGGGGAACCACACTTCCCCGCTCGCCCTCGTCTCCGAACGGGGTTGGTTTCCTCAAACCAACCAGGTGAGCCTCTGCCCTTGCTCCACTACTCCTGTTCATTTCATATCTGCAAAATTTATCCGCTGGTCGGTGAGAGAGTGCCCGATCCCGGAGCCACCAACCCTTGTGTGGTCACCGTGGGTGATAGTGAGCGAGTGACCTAGTGCCCCCAAGGCACCCGGCCGCCCTTGTTTGTGGGCTTCCTATCCTCGGGAGGGACAACCTTAGCGGTGCTGGTCCTCTAGCCAGCCAGGGGCTTTCTCCACTGCCTCGACTCAGCATCCCCGAGTCACCACGGGAAACGGGTGTGCGCGGTGTGACGGCGACTTTCAAGTTACTCCCAACCTTGTTGTTGTGATTGCGAATAAAGTCCAAGGATCATTTCACTTGCTGCATATTTGTGTCACATCAAGACAGTTATACGAGATGTAAAGAGATTGCACGGAGTAGATATTCTTGACAGAACTTAATTGCACAAATTCAATATGATGTTCATACACACATGCACAGACTTAACATTCATGCACAAGCAAATGAGAGTTGAATTTCAACACAAGGCCTATGGATGCACTAACTATATATATATATATATATATATATATATATATATGAAATGTGCAAGTGTTGCACAGACCTGATCAACTCGTGAGTGGCCTTGCTTAGACTACAACCGTGCGAAGATGAGAGTTGCACAGACTTAATGTGCTTGGTGCAAGTATTGCACCGACTTGATGACATGCCACGAGAGGCGTTGCACTGACTTTGCTATGTGTAATGCAACCAATGCACCGACTAGCTCAAGAAGGAATGCACAGACTCTGTGTGCATGGTGCAAATATTGAACCGACTCGAATGCGTGCGACTACGGTTATTGCACCGACTTAGAACCTCATGTGCACAAGACCGAGCATGAGGCAAAACTTGCACCGATGCAAGCGTTGCACCGACTTGTGTATACCTAATGCAAAGATTGCACAGACATGCAAGACTTGAACGTTTAAAGTATGCACCGACCTCATGAATGTTTATTGCATGAAACCTGACCATGCACCGACTAAGGTTAGTGCAATGTCGAAAGTTGCACCAACTATATCATCACATGCACAGACCTTAATTAGGATATAGCCATACTATCATTGACCTTATGCATGGTGACTTATAGTGTTTGCCATCATCAAAATCACAGGGGCACAGCAATCTCTCCCTTTTTGATGATGGCAACACCAATGGACAATGCATATGCATACTGATGCATCTTTAAAATGCTCCTCCTGAAAATATGACTCAGAAACAAATTCACCCCCTTTATGACTCTCTATCCCCCTTTCCCCCTTTGAAGAGATAAACAATTGTCCCCCTTTGACTTCAGAAAAAAGGAGGAAGGGATATGGAAATCAGGGAGGATGAATGAGACTAAATAACATTCTATGCAATTGTTCAGGAAATGAGCAAATTATTACACAACCCTTAGGATATAAAAATCAACAATGTGCATTCTTAATTAAATTTAGGTTTAACAGTTATAGAAAGTAGAGTAAAGCAACTGACTTCCTAAAATAGGGCTATAGACTCCGTTTATAGCAATGAACCTAAAACACATAGCCATAATAAACTAAGTCAGGACAGTACCCTACTGATTTCCGAAATAGTGAATATCAAGGAAGGTCACTTGAATTTGTATTGAAGTTAAACAGTTGACACTCAATGACTTTTGTTTTCCAAGGGTTACAACAGTTCTTTTTCACTTTTGGGTTTCTGAATCTGAACTTAGTGAACATACAAGTGTCATTTATGCCGTTGACATTAGGTGTACACCTTGATTAGAGGCCAGTACCCCCAGCTACTAAGTATAAACTACTATATCTGTTTCTGATCAAAAACTAAAAAGGTAGTTTGCACTTTTGACATTGAGGGTACACCTTGATTAGAGGCCAGTACCCCTAGTTACTCAGTGAAACCACCCCTACAGATTTGACCAAATGAACGAAGTTAACCTGAGTCACTTCATGACTTGAGGTATTCTCCATTTCTTTGATGGAGGCCTTAGTTTCTCAGTGCAATTAAGTCATTGCTCTGTCACTTTGTTCATTTCTTTTCTTTTAATGATCTTATTTTTGCTGCCCTTACAACTTTTAGAGTGACTGTTTAAAGACAATACGCACTCTAGTTTTTTTATCTAGACTTCACTAAGTCTGTTATGTTCAGGTACAGTGAAGACTTTGTCTATTCTAACTATGAGAAAATAAAGTTAAGAGCTATAAACAGTTTCTAACACCTTATTTTCTGATGAACTATCTCTGAACTCTTTAGTCTATTAAGGTTAAACCTTCAATTCAGTCAAGAAGCAACTGTGATTCTTATAAATGAAGAGTTGCGATAACTACAGCTTACTTTAATGAACCGATAGAAATAATGGTATTCAATCAGGGTGAAAGAAATAATCATGAAAGCGCAGGAGTAACTCAAAGAATTTTCAAGAATAAGTTGAATGTAAATGATGTCACGAGATAGGAACTTATGAGATTGAGGAGAGAGAGTGGAAAGAGTTGAACTTTGAACAGACATCACTCAACTCCCCCTGACAACATGATGCATCGACCTTATCATGCATGAGGAATGCAGTGCATCGACCTGAACGTGCAGAATGTAGACAATGCACCGCCCTATATATATGTGTGCGGTATGCAAGTGCACCGACCTACATGTGACTTGAGTACGATATGCACCGACCTAGATGCTGAATGCTCATGCAGTGCATCGACTATGTCTAAGACATGCAATGACTTATGCTCGATGCAAAACATGCAATGACTAGAATGCTTACATAATGCAACTGTGAAAAATAAATGCTCATGCAATGCATCGACTAGGTGCAAGACGTGCATCAACTAAGACTCTGTGCAACTCATGCACCAACATCAGAAATAGTATGCACAAGACATCAAACAACCATTGTACTCAGTGCAAAATAATTATTCAAGCATCAAACATTCTTTATTCAAAATTTAAAGAACATGCTGACACAATCATCTCCAAACATTATAACAAACAGATTAAGAATGAAATTATTCATCATTTTCCTGCTGAAATTTGCAAAGCCCCAATTCTCTTCTTAAATATTTAAATCTTTCATTTCCAAGAGGCTTGGTAAATATATCAGTAATCTATTTTTCAGTTTCAACAAACACTAATTCAATTTCATTTTTACTCACTACATCTCTAAGAAAATGGTGTTTAATTTCGATGTGCTTAGTCCTAGAGTGGTGAACATGATTTTTAGTAAGGCAGATGGCACTAGTGTTATCACATAGAAGTGGAATGCATCCCAGATTTATCTGATAATCTGAGAGCTGGTGTTTAATCCATAGTACCTGGGCAGCACAGTTCCCTATAGCAACATACTCTGCCTCTACAGTGGAAAGTGCCACTGTGTGTTACTTTCTAGAAGCCCAAGATACTAGGCAACCACTTAGGAATTGGCAATAGCCACTAGTGCTCTTCCTATCTACCCGACACCCAACATAGTCTGCACCAGTGTAGGCTAGAAGTTTTAGCAAGATACCATAAGCCTAGTTCTTGGGTGCCTGATAAATACCTAAAGATCCTTTTCACTGCTCCAAAGTGTTATTCCTTAGGACTAGCTTGAAATCTAGCACATAAACACACTGCAAATTGAATATTAGGCCTAGATGTAGTAAGATACAAAAGGGATCCGATCATACCTCTGTACAGCTTTTGATCCACAGGGTTACCTTTGGTATCTTCATCAAGACTTGTTGAAGTACCCATTGGAGTTGCAATGTCCTTGAGGTTATCGAATTTGTACTTCTTCGGAAGGTCCCTTATGTATTTGGACTGATTGATAAAGGTTCCATCTTTGGTTTGTGTCACCTGCAGTCCAAGAAATAGTTTTTGCTCACCCATTGAGCTCATCTCAAATTCTTGTGTCATAAGTTCAAAAAATTCCTTACACAATTTAGGATTGGTTGAACCAAAAACTATGTCATCCATATAAATATGAACAATGAGAATGTCAGGATGACTTACCTTGGTGAACAAAGTTTGGTTAACCTCACCTCTTGTGAATTTCTTCTCGGTAAGGAATCTGCTGAGCCTGTCATACCAAGCTCTAGGAGCTTGCTCAAGCCATAAAGAGCTTTATTCAATTTATAAACATGAGAAGGGAAATCTAAGCATTCAAATCCAGGAGGTTGTCAGACATAGACATCCTCTTTTATTTCCCCATTGAGGAAAGTAGATTTTACATCCATCTGTTGGAGAGTTATTCCAAAAGAGCATGCATAAGCCAAAAGTATTCTAATTACCTCTAACCTGGCTAAAGGGGAAAATGACTCTTCAAAGTCAATTCCGAATTCTTGGTTATACCCCTGAGCAACAAGTCTGGCCTTATTCTTCACTACATTACCTAGCTCATTAGTTTTATTTCTAAAAACCCATTTTGTTCCAATGATAGTCCCATGATCAGGAGGTGGGACCAGGTGCCACACCTTATTCCTGTCAAACTGATTAAGCTCCTCGTGCATGGCATTGATCCAATGCACATCTTTGAGAGTGTTGTCAATGATTTTGGGTTCAACATGAGAGACTAATGCAAAATTATTCAATTCATTTTATACTCTAAAGAAACCTCTAGTCCTAGGGGGTTCATGCATGTCACCAATGACATTTTCAACAGGATGATCTCTTAAAAATCTGACATTAATGACTTGGTTACCTTGACCTTCATTTACCTCCCCCTGAACAGCAGGCTCCTCTGCAGCAGGTAGTGCACTTACCTACCTTACTTGATCCGATGATTTTACCCTTTGTGTTGTCGCCGAAGGTGACAAGGCCTCCATTCTTCTCTGTCAGTAAGCAAAACTTGGCCTTGTCTCCTGTCATATGCCTGGAGCAGCCACGATCCAGGTATCACATGTTGTTCCTGGTTGCCAGGCATACCTGTACACAACCAGGGAGAAAATTTTAGAACCCAAGAATGTTTGGGCTCCGAAACAGATGCAGAATAGTTCAAACAAGATAATATACTCTTGGGAATCCACATTTGTTTAAACATGGTTGGCTTAGTGAATTTCCCAACATTCTTTTCATCGCTTCTTTTCTTCTCAGCACCAATAGAGTGAGCCTTCTTTTTCTGGTGATGTGTCCTGGCACCATTGTTATTAGAAAATTTGGTGTTTCTGTGCCAGTGCCTAAGCCAATAGGTATTCAGAAAATGGTGGCCATAGTTGGTCCTAGGCAGACCAAAAAAAGATTGTCTACTATGAGCCCATGTCCTAGACTGACCAACCCAATTTCTAGCCTAAGGTCTATAAGAATGAGTGGGAAAAGACTGATACATAGACCTCCCTTGAACTTTATTCCATCCAGACCTATAGGATTGTTGTGGCTGTCTGTAATGGTGGGTCTGGACACTAGGTCGGTGGAACTGGCCTGGTTGACCTCTAACTGAACTCTGTCTCCCCTGCACCTTTGACCCACCTGGCTTGTGCATTTGTGTATATTGAGTCTTCTTCTTGGCTGTTGGTGGTGGTGGAGACTTGGTGGCCTTGCCCTGGGGTTTGGGTGTGCAAGTAGACTGACCCTTGACCTGAGACTAACCCTTAGGTGTAGGGCAAGGTGTGCTAGGCTCACCAACCTTCTGCTTACCTTTGTCCTGAGCACTAGACATTTTGAAATTAGTAATGTTAGCAGCATATTTTCATTATTCATTTTGATAAGGGGTCTCTTCTCCTTTTTTTCTACAAACGAAATTGTCTTGACAACAAAGCTTTTCTTTGCAGTACGATTGTACCCGAGACCCTCTTTCCTGAAATTGACTTTTGACCCCAACAGAGCATTCAAATTATCAGATCCTTGGGTCATTTTTCAATGATTTTCTCTTTGTCAGTATTTTCTTTTTCTAGTTGTTCGATTGAATTTTTTAATTCATTATTGACACCTAGGACAACTTCATACTTCTCATCAACAATTTTCATTTAATTTTCAAATTTTTGCAATGCCAGTTTCAAATCATCAATAACATCTTTCAGCATTTCATTTTCTTTTCTGCAGTCAAAAAAGGCATGCTTTAAATCATCAAATTCAGAGTAAGAATTTTTTAATCTATCATTTTCAGACTGTAAACATGCAAGTTTATCAGACATTGTCTTATCATTCAAAAGAGAGTTAACCTTTTTCTTCAAATGCATGTTCTCTTTCCTAATATCATCTACTTTGTCTAACAAATCTCCGTAGGCATCTTCCCAATCAGAAATGGTATAATGCTCAAAGGGAGATGATACCTCATCGGAGTCTTCTTCCTTTTCTTCATCATCTTTTGCCATCAGGCAGATGGACTTTTCTTCGTCCTTGCTCTCAGATGTGCAGCTTAATGTGCCCTCGTCCTCGTCGCTCCATGTGCTCACCATCGCCTTTCCATTGTGAGCTTTCTTCTTTGACTTCTCTTTCAGCTTCTGGAGCTCGGAACAATCTATCTTAATATGGCCGGCCTTCCTGTAGTGGTAGCAAAAATTAGTGTCAACTTTCTTGGCAAGGTTAGATCTATACCTTGTTTGCCTCCTGCCGCCACCAAACTGCCTTCGGCGGAAGTTTCTTCCCTCCTTTCTCAGAAATCGCCTAAATTCTCTGGTCAGCATGGCCAGTTGGTCTCCATCGATCTCTGACCCAGAGGGGCTTTCCTCACTTGATGATCCACTGTGGTTGGATCTGCTCGATCTGTTGAAGCTGGCCTTCAGAGCAATATGCTTCTTCCTCTTCTCGATCTCCTCAGTCTTGGTAAGGTTCATCTCGTAAGTCATTAGTGAACTAATAAGCTCGTCGACCTTCAAGTTCTGCAAATCCCTTGACTCCTCAATAACCGTAGCTTTTGTATGCCATACTGGAGTCAGGGACCGAAGCATCTTCCTCACAATTTCATAGTCCGAATAATTCTTTCCCAGACTCCTGAGGCCATAAGTAATGATCATGAGGCGTGCATACATTTCTGTGATGGTCTCACTAGGCTTCATTCGAAAGGCTTCATACTCTGAGACCAGCAAATTCACCTTGGTCTCCCTTACTTAAGAGGTTCCTTTGTAGATGACCTCCAACTTATCCCACATCTCCTTTGCAGTGGTGCATGATGATGTTGTGCATCCCTTTAGTTTTGATGATGACAAAGGATATGTGTGATTAATCTATTTTAATAACACAACACATGCAAGATTGATTGATTGCGTCTTCACATGATGGATGTGTCCAATTCAATGCAAATCTGATAGTTCAAGTTATTTCAGGTTTACTGAAGTACTAATGAAATCAACAAATCAGAAGAAATGTCAAAGGTTGCTTGTCGACCAGAGAAGTGGTCATTGTCGACCAACGAATCCAACCAAACACAGCTCAAGTCATTTTTCCTCTGTACGCGCTCTGGTTGTCGACCAAAGCCCTGCTCGTTGTCGACCACGGAACAGACAGAGCATCAGACAGAACTGCCAGTCATCTGGACATTGCCCCTTGTCGACCAGCGACAGGGCTATTGTCAACAATGAGCGATACGAGCATCAGCCTGAAGAACCAGCCGTCTGGACACTGCTCATTGTCGACCAGAGACAGGGTCGTTGTCGACCACAAGCGGTATAGCGTCCAGAACCGAATTCCAACCGAATTCAGTTTCGGTTCCTTGAAACCTGCAGGTTGTTGTTGCAGGTTGTTGGGCTGTTCAGAGGATAAGATTCCGCACGGGATTCAAGGAGAGAATCTTGCTAAGAACCGGTCAAACCTTTTTAAGATTCTATTTAATCTTCTCCCTGGTTTTTAGCGAGTAACCCAACAGGTTTGCACTTGCGCGGGAAACAGCTCCGGGTTTGATAAGAACTGGTGCAAAAAGGAGAAGAAGACAGAGAACTGAATAGGGGAACACAGAGTAGAAGAAAAAGAAAGGATACACTCACGAAGATACTCTGAAAAAGGAAAGAAGGAGTGGCTCTTCAGAAATCACAAAGACTGCACAAGACCGAAGGCATCTTCATTGCTGCAGAAGAAAAGACCGACTCAAGACAAGCAAGACTCCAGCAGCGTCGCAGCTGAAGGCAATCGTCTGGAAGTTCCACAGGGAGTCTATTCTTGTTATCTGCAGTCCCAGGCTGAACTCTTTTCTTTGATTCAAACGCTCTTGTTCAGTCCTGTTGCATTTTTTGTTCTTTTCATTACATCAAGTGTCAAGCTGTGAGGCAGCGGGTACAAGCTGTGTGTCAGCAGAAGAAGCTGTGTATCAGCGGTGTATTGGTTGAGATCAGGAGTTCTCATTTAGTGAAGCCTTGCTCAAGTTGAGCAAGGGGTGGACGTAAGTCTCGGGAAGAGACTGAACCACCTAAAAATCTGTCTTGTGGTTTTGCTTGTGGTGTGTGTTCTTCTTATTGCTTGCTGTCACGGTAGTTATCAGTTTTATCTTTGCAACCCATAGTTTGCTTAAGGTCTAGTCGATCTTTGGTTTATAAATCGAAAAAGGGGCTAGATCTATTCACCCCCCTCTAGATCTATTCAGTCCGTACTCAACACGTGGTATCAGAGCTAGACTCTCCGAAAATGTGGTCTAACAACCAGGAGAGACCTAGCGGACTGAACTCTAGAAGTCTAATGGCTGAGGGACACTCAGTAACTAGACCACCATACTTTGATGGAAATGATTACTCATACTGGAAAAATCGTATGCAGGTGTTCTTGAGAGCACAAGATCATGAGATGTGGAGAGTAGTGAGCCGCGGACCCTATGATCTGCCCGAAGACGAGGATACCTGGACCAGAGAACAGGTCAGAAAATCAACCATCAACTGGGGAGCTATGAACGTAATGCAATGCGCACTTCACCCCACGGAGTTCTCAAGAGTCTCACAATGTGCAACAGCCAAGGAGATGTGGGATCGACTCAAGGTCATCTATGAAGGTACTTCAGAGGTAAGAGAGTCCAAAGCAAATATGCTAGTCTCAGAATACGAAATGTTTAGAATGAAAACTGACGAAAGCATTTCTGAGATGTATGCCAGACTAGTACAACTAACAAATAGCTTAAAGAGTCTAGGGAAGACCTACAAAGAGCAGGAGCTTGTGAGGAAAATCTTAAGGTCCCTCACACCTATGTGGCATACCAAGGCCACAGTAATTGAGGACTCAAAAGACCTCACAACTATGACTGTGGATGAACTGGTAGGTTCCCTAATGGCCTATGAGGTCAATCTAAAGAGAAAGGAAGATGAGGGCAAGAAAAAGAAGCAGCTCGCCCTGAAGACTAAAATAGGCACCTCTGAATTATCTGACACTGATAACTCATCTAGCACAGGTGAGGAAACTGGCGAGCTAGCCATGCTAACAAGAAAGTTCAGAAGGTTCCTGCGGAAGGAAGGTAGGGGATTTAAAAATCCTAAGGGCACGGTAAGGAAATCATCCCAGTTTAAGTTTGACAAAAACAAAGCTTCATCTAACAAGCTTGTTTGCTACAACTGCAGGAAACCAGGACACATGAAGGCTGAATGTCCAGAGGCTCCTAAGAAATCAAGCTTCAAGTGGAAAGGCAAGAAACCAAAGGCAATGATAAGCACATGGAGCGAGGAGGAGGAAAGCAGCGAAGAGGAAACAACTTCCGAGGAAGAAGAAGGAAACACATGTCTAATGGCCAAAGGAGACAGCAACGATTTTGAGGTAACCTCCCCTTGTCAAGACTTTTCTAGCTCAGATTGGGAAGAAGCCTATTCAGATTTACTTGATACATATGAAAGAATAAGAAAGGAAAATAAAAGTTTGAAGAAGAAGGTTAATCAGTTCAATAATGACAGCAACTCAATTGCCAACAGAACTGAACTAGAATTGGAAATCACCACCTTGCAAAATAAACTGAATCAACGCGAGATAGATGAAGAAAACGTCAAAGGGATATTAGAAGAAAATGAAGTACTGAAAAACACAATTGACGAGTTAAAAATAAAGACTCAAGAATATGAACAGGAAACTAAGCTAACTCAAGAAAGAAACAACTCACTCAAGGAAGAAAACAGTCAACTTCTGAAAGAAATAGAAAGAATCCAAAGTGAACTGAAAAACAAACAGGAAACGTTGGAAAAAATGACTAAGGGTGAAGAAAACTTGAACGCGGTGTTGGGAATAAAAGTAAACTTTCAAAAGAGGGATTAGGGTACAACCCATCAGCTAAAAAGGAATTCCAACTAAAAACGTTAAATGAAAAAGCTGACACAAAAGGAAAAGGCCCCTTGATAAACCTATATCAAAACAACCAAAAGGACATAGCTGAAAGTTCCTCTAAACAGACTAATGTCACCTTGGAAGAGAGGAACTCTAAAGGGAAAATGGTCAATCTACATCAGCTTAAAAACAACAGCCATATCAGACGAGAAGGTCAAATTCACAGAAGTAACCAGACAAACAGAGCATTAAATCATGTTAATAAACCCAAACCTGTAAAACAAGGTGTCTGGAAACAGGCTGGTCGACAACAGACTCCTCCTATGTCGACCAGAGGATCTGCCAGAACAGGTGCTGGCTTCTGGAGAAACCCTGGTCGACCACAGACATACCAGATGTCGACCAGACACACAAACAGAACTCACAACTTCTCTCAGCTGAAACAGAATGGAAATTGGAATTTAAGAAAATGGACTCAAAATAGAGGAACATTAAATCAAAAGGAACACAACCTGAACAAGTTAAGAAACGAAAAGACAAACTGTTCTAACAAAATTTGGGTTCCCAAGATGTTGTTACAGCAGTTTCATGATTTCACAAGCTATCTTGGACCCGGGTACCAATGGGGTCCAAAAGTTTCTGTGTAATTCGTGATGCAGGAATGTCTGGCAGCCATGCACAACAAGTGGTACTTAGATAGTGGTTGCTCAAGACACATGACAGGAGACGAGACCAAGTTCTCCCAGCTAAGCTCAAAAGATGGAGGTTATGTGACGTTTGGAGGAAATAACAAAGGCAAGATTATCGGAAGAGGTAAGATAGGTAAGAAACCTTCAAACTGTAATGACAATGTTTTGCTGGTGGATGGACTGGAATATAATTTATTGAGCATCAGTCAACTATGCGACAAAGGCCATAAAGTAGTATTTGACTCCAAGACCTGCAAGATTATTGAACCAAATTCAGATGCAGTCAAGTTTATGGGTGAGAGAGTGAACAATGTCTACATGATAGACTTGGATGATCCAGCCCACTCCAACTTGTGCCTAACCGCCAAGAAGGAGGACTTGACCTGGTTGTGGCACCGAAGGCTAGGGCATGTTAGCTATAGGGTGCTGCACAAACTTGTGAAAAATAAAATGGTTCTTGGTTTGCCTGAAATTTCGTTTGCTCAAAATGTCAAAGTATGTAAAGCATGCACCCAAGGAAAGCAAACAAGAAAATCATTCAAAGGTAGAACTGAAAGTCAGTCATCTAGACCCCTAGAACTTGTACACATGGACCTTTTTGGCCCAACAAGAATTGCCAGTCTTAGTGGTAAGAAATATGGTTATGTTCTAGTGGATGATTTTTCCAGATTTACATGGGTAATGTTCTTATCACATAAAAGTGATGCTTTTCATGAATTTCAGGAATTTTACAAAAGAATGAAGCAGGATGGTAAGTCCAAAGTGTGTACAATCATATCTGACCATGGGGGGGAGTTTGAAAATTCTGATTTTGATGTATTCTGCAGAAACAAGGGCATAACCCACAGATTCTCCTCACCAAGGACACCAGAGCAAAATGGAGTTGTAGAGAGAAGGAACCGCACTCTTGTCGAGATGGCTAGAACCATGTTGGTTGAAGCTAATCTTCCAAGGAAGTTTTGGACTGAGGCGGTCAACACAGCATGCTACATTGTAAACCGGGCAATGGTAAGACCATCTAGTGCAAAAACTCCATATGAAATGCTCAAAGGTAAGAAACCATCTCTAGCTCATCTTAGAATCTTTGGTGCAAGATGTTTCATTCATAACAATGATAAGAGAGTCTTGGACAAATTTGAACCAAAGAGTGACTCAGGAATATTCTTGGGCTATTCTGACCGATCAAGAGCCTATCGGGTTTTTAACACCAAAGATCAAATTGTTGAAGAATCCCCTCATATCTCATTTGATGAAGTTAATGATCTTATTAAAAATGAACAGGTCAGCAAGGAAGAAGAAGATGGAGAATTTCTGAAAGACAAAGAAGAACCGATGGAGAACGAAGAAGCACAGAATCAAGAAAGAAACCAAGGTAATTCCAATGATCAGACCGAAGGAGAGATCATCTCAGGTAACAATCTTGAAAACTTGAGACTTCTTAGAGATCATCCCTTAGATAACATTATTGGTGGAATACATGATCCTAGGAAGACTAGATCTCAGATTAAGGCCATTAATGAACTGGATCAACTTGCTCTTGTGTCCCAAATAGAGCCCAAATCTGTAGAGGAAGCCTTAAAAGATGAATCATGGATAAATGCTATGCATGAAGAACTAAATCAGTTTGAAAGAAATCAGGTGTGGAGACTTGTCCCTAGACCTTCATCTCACCTTGTAATTGGAACCAAATGGGTATATAAAAACAAGTTGAATGAAGAAGGGGTTGTAATGAGAAACAAGGCTCGGCTGGTGGCTAAAGGGTACAACCAGGAACTTGGAGTTGACTTTGAAGAATCATATGCTCCAGTTGCTAGATTAGAAGCCATCATGATATTATTAGCCTTTGCATCTTCTCATGGAATTAAACTACAACAAATGGATGTAAAAAGTGCATTTCTAAATGGTATTATAAAAGAAGAGGTCTATGTGGAACAACCCCCTGGTTTTGAAAATGATGAACTTACTAATCATGTGTTCAAATTGCATAAAGCTTTGTATGGATTAAAGCAGGCTCCTCGGGCTTGGTACGAAAGGTTGAGCTCCTTCCTCACTAAAAAGGGATACACAAGAGGTAAAATTGATCAAACATTATTTTCCAAGACCCATGGTAAGGATATACTGATTGTACAAATCTATGTGGATGATATCGTGTTTGGATCTATTGAAACCTCTTTGTGTACTGAATTTGCAAATTTAATGACTAATGAGTTTGAAATGAGCCTAATGGGTGATTTACAATTCTTTCTTGGATTGCAGATCTCACAATGCAGAGAAGGATATTTCATAAATCAATCCAAGTACATAAAAGAAATGTTGAAGAAATTTGGCATGGAAAGCTGCAAGCCAATCGAGTCACCCATGGGTACAAGTGCAACCTTGGAAGCAGATATAAAAGGTAACATGGTAGATGCCAAGAAATACAGAGGTATGATCGGATCCCTACTATACTTAACTGCATCAAGGCCAGATATTCAGTTCAGTGTATGCATGTGTGCTAGATATCAGTCTAGTCCTAGGGAATCACATTTAGGAGCTGTCAAGCGTATCTTTCGATACCTTGCCGGCACCCAAGAATTGGGTTTGTGATATCCTACATATTACAAACTAGATCTGATTTCATATTCGGATGCTGATTATGCTGGTTGTAAAATTGATAGGAAGAGTACTAGTGGTTATTATCAATTCTCAGGTGGATGTTTAATATCATGGGCTTCTAAGAAGCAGCACTTTGTGGCACTCTCCACTGCTGAGGCTGAGTATGTCGCAGTAGGGAGTTGTGGTACACAGGTTATGTGGATAAAACATCAACTCCAAGACTACAATGTAGATCTTGGCTATGCACCCATTTTATGTGACAACACTAGTGCTATTAACTTGTCTAAAAACCCCATTCAACATTCTAGGACAAAACACATTGAGATCCGTCATCATTTTCTGAGAGATGAGGTATCCAAAGGAAATTTCATGCTTCAATTTGTAGAAACTGAAAAACAATTGGCAGATATTTTCACTAAACCCCTTAACAATGACAGATTTTCAACTCTAAGAAGGGAGTTGGGGATATGTAGAATATCTCCTGAAAATTCTTGAAATGCTCATATTCATGTGTTCTCTGTATAGCTTTCTGTCATTTCTGTAATTAGATATGTCAGTTAGATCTCTGGTACTGATTGTGTTTGGAAGCTCTGGTGTCGGCTGTTACTCAAGCAACTTTCTGGAAATTCCTGGCAATGCTACTGGTTAGCTCTGGTGGTCGACCCAAGACAGGGCACTGGTCGACCAAGGCATCAAGGCAGGAAACTGTTTGGTTCTGTGACTACGCAGATGTCGACAATAGATAGTCCCATAGTTGACAATAGATTTATAAGAAAGCAGATGTCAACATCAGGCAGGGTCTGTGACTGCGCAGATGTCGACCAGAGACAGCTCCATGGTCGACAATGGATCTGTAAGGAAGCAAATGTCCACTTTAAACAGGTTCCTGGTTAACACTAGTTCTGGTAGGAAATCTTCTGGATTGTTTAAACTGTTTGAGCTCAGATTCATCTTCACTCATTCACCATCATCCATACTTCCCATTCCCTGTGTCTTTCTATCTCATCCTGGCCAACATTACTTCTTAATTCAGCATGGATTATCAAATTGAGGGGGAGAAAAAGTGTAAACTCATTCCTTGACAAAACATTGAATAACCTAGCCATATCTTCCTATAAAATCACCAATGTATTCAATAAGAGTAGAGGTTGAGTGTAGTAATGAGGATTTCGATTGTACTACTTCAATAAATTCAAACCATAACTATGATTCTGTCACATGATTTTGGAGACTTATGATTGTTAGTAGTAAGTCGGTTTCTCTACCTGTGCCCGTTCTGAACAGTTAATATAAATCCAAAAATATAGCATGAATGCACGTGGAATACGCCATAACTCTGTCTTCATGGTAGAGCAATGGATTGGATTCTGAGAAACTACTGCCTCCCATCTTAAGAAAAAATGGATGAAAAATAAGTGAGAGGCATGTGTGTCATGAAGAATCAATCTATCTCTGCTACTATCAAAAATTATTGAAACTGGGCATACTGAGTAACTGGGGATATTGGCGTCTGATAAACGTATATCCTCACGGATCAAAGGTGTGTCCCAGTTAAAAGTGGAATGGTTAGGCATGCTAAGTAGCCGAGGTTTCTGGCGTGTAAAAAGCGTGTCTCCTCGTGTAGAAAAGCATGTGATAAACCTGACCACAGCTTTCAAAATGATTCCAAAAGGAAACACTCAAAATTATCTAAAAGGCAGAGGAAAATGGTTGACCAAAGGTATGGCATGCAAAGAAAAGTTGAAAACACTGTTCAGCAAGCACAGCTATTAAAATCATCTCATGAAATCTATTATAAGTTTAAGAGGTCATGTGGAGGAAATTAGATATGGGGCGTAAGCTTATTGGTGCAATACTTTCAAATTCAAGTGAATCACTAAGCCCACTCTACTAGTTTACAAGGTGGTCTTTGCATAAGGGTGGAGAGGTTACATAAATGCTTCATTAAGGAACGGATGTACACTTCAATAAATCCCCCAAATTTAATTCGGCTGATTTAATCCTGGCCCTTCGTTTTCAACATTGCGCTGGTTCCACTACCCTAGAATCTATGACCCAGATCTCATTCACTAATATCCTGCCCTATAAATTGAACCGACTGGGTCCCTACTCTTCTCACCCTTGCCGTTTTCACCCTTCACGGTCGTCCTCCATCTCCAGTCCCCTTTCGACCCCTTGTGCATCCCTCTCTCTCGCC
Organism: Amorphophallus konjac; assembly: GCA_022559845.1. Lineage (NCBI taxonomy): Eukaryota > Viridiplantae > Streptophyta > Magnoliopsida > Alismatales > Araceae > Amorphophallus > Amorphophallus konjac. Next base: position 499,257,738 of record CM040121.1, on the reverse strand, counting down.
TCAACACACTCTCTCGCTACCTTCCACCATGAATCCGTCGCGTGCTCAGAGGTCGTCCAAGCGAGCAAGGGATCAGGTTCCTGTCGAAGCGTCGCCGCCGTCCAAGCACTCCAAGCAGAAGGCCACGCAGGGTCAGCCATCGACCACTCGGCGGTCGACAACGGATAAGACAGCAACCTTAGATATGCCCATCGTCCATCCAGTCTCTGGATCACTGAAGCCCCGGACCATCCTGTCCCCAAGAATAGTAGATTTCTCCGATCAGAAGCTGATGGAGATGTTCCCAGAACTGCTGGAAGTTTTGGACGCCCAAGGCTGGACAGAGTTTGTCTCTGCACATACTATGTATTCCCCACAGCTTGTGCAAGAGTTCTACCACAACCTGCAAGTCGTGGATGACAAGGTCTATACAGTAGTTCAGGGTGTCATCGTCAGCCTCGACTTCAAGCTACTCCACAAGGCGCTAAAAATTTCCAGGCATGGTACTGCCTTCAATCCTGAGGATTTTGACTTCAAAGCAGCATATGCCGTGGTCACTGGCCAACCAGTCCCTGAGGTCCTTCCAAAATCCCTCAATGCCAACACTTTCCCTCCTCTTCATCGATTGCTCCATCACCTTCTTACCACCATAATCCAACCAAGAGAAGGCGCCAGGGAACATGTAAGTCGACTTCACCTATTTCTTCTCCATGGCCTCATCACACGCCAACCCATCTGCCTTCCCAAGCTCATGCAGAATACTTTCAAAACCCTCTTGCATTATCCCCTGAACTCTCTTCCATATGCTGCCCACATAACTGCCATTTTGGAAGCAGCCACTATACCCATTCCTCACGCTCCGCGCGTTGTCATTCCCAAACGACACGTATACTCGTTCCATTACGTGACCACATTTTTGGGCTATAAGAAGGTAGGAGATCAAGTCCAGCGCACCCTACCATCCAAGGGTAAATCCAAAGCACCGTTGCCTCCCTCTTCTCCACCACAGACACCAATTCATGTTAGCCCTGCTGCAACCCCTCCACCTGAGGTGATTCCCACTCACACTCCCACTTTTACCACCACTGCTACCCATCCTCCACCTTCACTCGCTATTGTGCCATGGCAACCAGGCACTGCAGCCACTCATGTTCCATCTACATCTGTTCCACCTACCCATGTTCCCTTTACCTTCGCTCCGTCTACTTCTGCTCCACCACCTCCTTCCACCTCCAACACTGAGTCTCACGAAGTGCTTCTCCAGATAGCATCTCAGCTGACCTCACTCACAACTCAATTCCAATCCTTTCAAGAAAGTATGAATGCTGCAACCGGGCGCTTGGAGCTGAAAGTCCAAAGACTAGAGCAGCAGATGGAGACCAGGTTCATCAAGCAACAGGAACCCCTCAGAACATGCTAGCTCTCGGTTTAACAGACTGGTTGCCACATTAGCTGAAGTGTCAGCAGAGATGGGTACACGCATTGAGTTCACAAACCAGCAGATTAAACAGAATCACCATGCTACTATCTCCGAGATCCAGAAGCTAAGGCTTTCTTATGCACACATAGTTGACAAGCTGGATCGGATGGCAGAGAACGTGAAGCCCGAGACTTCTTCGTCCTCCTCGGAGTGAATGTCTGGATACTCCTCTTTTTGCTGTTGACAAAGGGGGAGAGAGTCTATGTGTGTCATTGTCTATCTAGGTGTGTCTAGATGTCAAGTCTTTGCCTTTGTTTTCATTCATGTAATTCGTGTTATGATACTTTTGACAGGCATATCAAATGAATTTTCTGGCTGAAATCTGTGATAATGATATATGTTATGATAGTTTCTGAATGGCATATCAAATGCATTTTCTGGTTGAAATAATCTCCTGATTGTCACAATGACTCATGGTTGTCATCATCAAAAAAGGGGAGAATGTTGTGCATCCCTTTAGTTTTGATGATGACAAAGAATATGTGTGATTAATCTATTTTAATAACACAACACATGCAAGATTGATTGATTGCGTCTTCACATGATGGATGTGTCCAATTCAATGTAAATCTGATAGTTCAAGTTATTTCAGGTTTACTGAAGTACTAATGAAATCAACAAATCAGAAGAAATGTCAAAGGTTGCTTGTCGACCAGAGAAGTGGTCATTGTCGACCAACGAATCCAACCAAACATAGCTCAAGTCATTTTTCCTCTGTACGCGCTCTGGTTGTCGACCAAAGCCCTGCTCGTTGTCGACCACGGAACAGACAGAGCATCAGACAGAACTGCCAGTCATCTGGACATTGCCCCTTGTCGACCAGCGACAGGGCTATTGTCAACAATGAGCGATACGAGCATCAGCCTGAAGAACCAGCCGTCTGGACACTGCTCATTGTCGACCAGAGACAGGGTCGTTGTCGACCACAAGCGGTATAGCGTCCAGAACCAAATTCCAACCGAATTCAGTTTCGGTTCCTTGAAACCTGCAGGTTGTTGTTGCAGGTTGTTGGGCTGTTCAGAGGATAAGATTCCGCACGGGATTCAAGGAGAGAATCTTGCTAAGAACCGGTCAAACCTTTTTAAGATTCTATTTAATCTTCTCCCTGGTTTTTAGCGAGTAACCCAACAGGTTTGCACTTGCGCGGGAAACAGCTCCGGGTTTGATAAGAACTGGTGCAAAAAGGAGAAGAAGACAGAGAACTAAATAGGGGAACACAGAGTAGAAGAAAAAGAAAGGATACACTCACGAAGATACTCTGAAAAAGGAAAGAAGGAGTGGCTCTTCAGAAATCAAAAAGACTGCACAAGACCGAAGGCATCTTCATTGCTGCAGAAGAAAAGACCGACTCAAGACAAGCAAGACTCCAGCAGCGTCGCAGCTGAAGGCAATCGTCTGGAAGTTCCACAGGGAGTCTATTCTTGTTATCTACAGTCCCAGGCTGAACTCTTTTCTTTGATTCAAACGCTCTTGTTCAGTCCTGTTGCATTTTTTGTTCTTTTCATTACATCAAGTGTCAAGCTGTGAGGCAGCGGGTACAAGCTGTGTGTCAGCAGGAAGAAGCTGTGTATCAGCGGTGTATTGGTTGAGATCAGGAGTTCTCATTTAGTGAAGCCTTGCTCAAGTTGAGCAAGGGGTGGACGTAAGTCTCGGGAAGAGACTGAACCACCTAAAAATCCTGTCTTGTGATTTTGCTTGTGGTGTGTGTTCTTCTTATTGCTTGCTGTCACGGTAGTTATCAGTTTTATCTTTGCAACCCATAGTTTGCTTAAGGTCTAGTCGATCTTTGGTTTATAAATCGAAAAAGGGGCTAGATCTATTCACCCCCCTCTAGATCTATTCAGTCCGTACTCAACAGATGAAACCCGGGAGAACTCGGTGGGATGAAGTGCTCACTAAATAGCATTGATTGCGCTCCAATTAAGGGTAGATCTCCTGATCTCCTCTCTTGTCCAAACTTCCTTGTTCTCATGAAGCTCGAACGGACCTTTGCTGACTACTTTCCAGATCTCATAATCTTTCACCCTTAGAAATACTTGCATACAATTCTTCCAGTATGCATAGTTGGATCCATCGAAGTATGGGGGCTTGGCAGTGGAGTGTCCCTCAGCTGTCATCCCTTTCGCGTCCATGGCCGTTGACTCTTCAGGACGTTGATCCTTGCAGAAGAGTTAGGCTCTGATACCAAGTGATAGAGTAGATGGACGCTCTGATACCTATAGATAGAGTATCTATAGACGATCTAGAGGGGGGTGAATAGATCGGTCACCCACTAAAACTTACTATAGCAGAAACAATTGCAAAAAATAATCAAGCTGCTGAAGGATTACTGGAAGGCACTTAATCACAAATAGAATGAAACAAATTAAACAGATCGGCTCTCACATGATCCTAAGCAATCATCTACTGAGTGATGAACAAAGATAAATGACATGTGCAAACCACTATCAATCGCACAGTGGATAGTAGAATTTTAAGGTGGTTCAATCTCAAACCTGAGATCTACGTCCACCCCACACTCAAACTAGAGTGTGGCTTAACTGCTGATACACAGCTTCCGCTGATCCAATGCTTTGGGGTAAAAACCCTACAAACCGTTGGGCCTTACAGCTTACGCCGACCAGAGGATACTACACCTCTGCAATCACTGGGGCTTACAACTTTACCCATCTAGAGGATACCACACATCTGCAACTGCTGGGGCTTATAGCTTTACCCATCCAGAGGATACCACACCTCTGCCCGCTGAGCATCGCAGCTTGCTCCGCTGACAAATAGCTTGAAAAAAGAGTTTCTAAAATGAAAAAGAAACAAGCGAAGAAATAAGAATCCACGAAGGAATATAGCTCAACACTGAGCGAATTCAGCTCCGGTTCTGAACCTGGAGACTGAAGAACAACCTTTCTCTCTTAATTCTCTCAAAACACTTCTCTCAGAACTCTCCTTCTTTTCTGCTCTCTCTGTCTTGTTTTTCTCTTTGGATCGTACAGGTGCTAGCTCTCACTGTTTCAGCTATTAATAACGCAATCTGCACTTCTGGCACGATCAGTCTTCTCTTGAAGGAGAAGCTTCTTATTTATAGTAACAACAGAGAGGTAGGGCGTGTGCTCTCCACGATTCCTGCCCAAACACCTTGGTCACGTGGCAGCATCCCAACTTACTGCTTTACACGTGTCACGATCCTGGCACCTCCTTCAATCTTGGATCACGTGCCATTCTTAATTTTCACTAAAAGGGATCTGTCAAGGCATCAGACATAAAGTCACCTACAGACAGTTATACAAGATGTTAAGAGATTGCACGGAGTAGATATTCTTGACAGAACTTAATTGCACAAATTCAATATGACGTTCACACACACATGCACAGACTTAACATTCATGCACAAGCAGATGAGAGTTGAAAATCAACACTAGGCCTACGGATGCACTGACTATATATATATATATATATATATATATATATATATATGCAATGTGCAAGTGTTGCACAGACTTGATCAACTCATGAGTGGCCTTGCTTAGACAATGACCGTGCGAAGATGAGAGTTGCACATACTTAATGTGCTCGGTGCAAGTATTGCACCGACTCGATGACATGCCACGAGAGGCGTTGCACTAACTTAGCTATGTGTAACGCAACCAATGCACCGACTATCTCAAGAAGGAATGCACAGACTCTATGTGCATGGTGCAAATATTGCACCGACTCGAATGTGTGCGACTACGGTTATTGCACCGACTTAGAACCTCATGTGCACAAGACCGAGCATGAGGCAAAACTTGCACCGATGCAAGAGTTGCACCGACTTGTGTCTACCTAATGCAAAGATTGCACAGACATGCAAGACTTGAACGTTTGAAGTATGCACCGACCTCATGAATGTTTATTGCATGAAACCTGACCATGCACCAACTAAGGTTAGTGCAATGACGAAAGTTGCACTGACTATATGGTCACATGCACGGACCTTAATTAGGATATAGCCATACTATCATCGACCTTATGCATGGTGACTTATAGTGTTTGCTATCATCAAAACCACAGGGGCACAACAAATATGTCTCAATCTCCTCTATAAGGACAGTAGCCTCAAAGGATGGGTAGACGAAGGTATTTGTTTGGGGGTGCCATAACTCCACCAAAGCTGAAATGCTATGCCAATCAAGGGAAATTTTCTGGAAGTTTTTGGCTAGAACAAGTAAAGGATGGAGGTGCCAAGCTCTTCAGATGGAAATAACCTCTAAAGGAAGTCCCTTTATCATGGGAGCCACCCACTTCAGGCTAGAGTAACGTCGTGGGCTAGGAAGGAGATGAAGGAACAAAGAAGAAAGAAGAAAGAAGAAGAAAGAGAGAAGCAGAAGAGAGGCAATATGAGAATTTGAGGAATGTTGTCCCTAGGTTCTCGTATGGACAAGAAGGGGGGTTAAATTGTCCCCGCCAAACGCACTGGTAGGTTTTAAAATTTAACACAGCGAGTTGAAATAACTACCAACACAAAAAATGATTGATGATTGCACGAAATATAAGCTATAAAGAAATTAATTCTCTCAAGCATACCGTTCTCACACGATTAACAAGAGCAATATATATATATATATATATATATATATATATATAGGCAAATCACAGACACATAGATGCGAGACAGATTTTTTTAGGTGGTTCGGGACCACGACGGGCTCCCTACGTCCACCCCTCACCAAACCGGTGAGGATCCACTCGCTTCAATGAAGCGCATGGAGCTTTCGCTCCAAGAGACACTGAGACAATGTCTCTTACACGATCCTACACAGATCAACAGTCACACACACACTAGCCGCAACACCCGTGGCACAAGAGTAACATGACCGTTCACAGACGATCAACAGACTTACAGAGTTGAAATTTGGAAAACAAGATATGTTCAATACAAGCATAGAAACCTGAAGCTAATGACTCCACTAAGCACAAAGAATATGTAGAATGAAATCTCCATGGAAAGAAAGGGCTATAGTATGTCTTCTCTAAGCCTCGGGTCGGAGGGTAGTTGGATGTCGACGATGAGAACGTCCTCACGTTCCCCTTCTCGTTTCGCTACTTTTCTTCTTCAATCACGAACTCCAGAAACGATCGAAAGTAGATGAAAATCCGGAGTCTTTGCTCAACTCCTCTCCTTCTCCACTTTCTTCTCCTGCAAGAAAGATGGAACGTTAGCACTCGTGTTTTTTGTATATATCATCATGAATATATATAGCAGCATACGAGGTTCAAAAGACCACAAAGCCCTTATAAAAACCCTTCAAATACACACCCAATAGATGGGTGAAACCCTAAGGGTACTGGGGTAATAAACCAAGCCAAATGGATCATGAAATGTGGGTCTCGATATCAATCTGGTAGACCCGTTCTGGATGCCCGGGACAAGTGTCGACTCTTGTTCACGGGTGTTCTGTTAAAGAACAAAATATAACACAGGGTGAAAGTGTCGACTCTTAGAGTCGACACATTTCATCAAGCGTTCTGTTTGCAACAAGAAACAATCTCTGGTACCAAATAGAAAATTCTCAAGAACATATAGGGATAGGTCAGTGCACAATTGAGAAGGCTCGGTGCATATAAGGCCAAAGTCTGTGCACATTCAAAAACTCATAAAACACAAGTCGGTGCACATTGAGTTCAACACAAGAAAGAGGTTGTTTCTCAATTGAGAAGGCTCGGTGCATATAAGGCCAAAGTCTGTGCACATTGAAAAACTCATAAAACACAAGTCGGACACATTTCATCAAGCGTTCTGTTTGCAACAAGAAACAATCTCTGGTACCAAATAGAAAATTCTCAAGAACATATAGGGATAGGTCAGTGCACAATTGAGAAGGCTCGGTGCATATAAGGCCAAAGTTTGTGCACATTCAAAAACTCATAAAACACAAGTCGGTGCACATTGAGTTCAACACAAGAAAGAGGTTGGTGCACGTTTATGAGACTCGGTGCAAGTTTGAAAGATGCCAAGGAGGTCGGTGCACATTGTGTAGAAACTTTGGTTTGGGTCGGTGCAAGTTTTGTAGAACAACAGTTGGTGCACGTTTATGAGACTCGGTGCAAGTTTGAAAGATGCCAAGGAGGTCGGTGCACATTGTGTAGAAACTTTGGTTTGGGTCGGTGCAAGTTTTGTAGAACAACAAGGACCAGCTCGGTGCACATATGAAACTCGGTGCAAGTTTATGAAATATAGAGATAGGTCGGTGCTTAGTTTTAAAGCACTAAAACAGGTCGGTGCACTTTTGTGAAATAGCAAAAGATGGGTCGGTGCACATATATGAAAGTCAGTGCACATTATGAAGAAAATGAGGGACAGGTCGGTGCATTGTTTTGAAAAATGGCAAAGATAGGTCGGTGCAAGGTATATACAATAGTAAGATGAGTCGGTGCGTGTTTGAAAAATGCTAAAGATAGGTCGGTGCAAACTATAATGAACCAGTAAGATGGGTCGGTGCAAACATGTAAAGCTTCAAAAGACAGTCGGTCCACATTCTAGGCAGATCGGTGCAAGATTTATAAACCTCGTAAGAGTGTCAACTCTCAGAGTCGACACCTATTACCTGCTGACCCAGAAATCCCACTTATAAAAGATTTTCTGAAAATCAAGCCTTACCAATGGATGGACTGTGAACATGAATGGAATCTTTGAACCTGTTTTGTGTTGTGGATGATAAGGTACTTGATTGTTCAATCTATTTTAGTCCAGAATTATATTCACCATAGCTTTCAGTCCTATAAAGCAAGGTTATCATGTATTTGATTAGATCCTTGATCATCATTCAATCTTCAATGGATATTTTGCATACCACATGCACACAAGCATGCACACAAGTTTTGTCAACATTAAAACTAAATCATCAAGCTCACCAAGGGGTCCAACAATCTCCCCCTTTTTGATGATGACAAAACATGCATTGTGTGCCCAAACTTTGATATCAAGCCAGAAAATGTGTTTGTGCATGGTTCGAGTTAGTTTGAGTGAATGCAGTTGGAAAAGATATTCACAATGAAAAAGTTATGCATATGATCATTTATGAGAACTTAAAATCTAAGGCCATTATAAACATGTATGAAAGTCTGACCATTATGAACATGTATGAAAATCTGAAGAGCTATGTATGCACACTATATCACTATATTCTCCCCCTTTTTGTCATCACCAAAAAACTTGTTGACAATGGGGTTATTAAATTTACTATGAACATGTATGATCAGAATTTTGAAGTTATTCGTGCAAGCAATCAAGCAAGCAGGCATGAAGGTCAAGCAAGCATGTACCATATGAATAACTCCCCCTTAATGGGGTAAATGGATAAAGAGTGAATAGTTGATTCAAAATCAAATTGTGTCCCATAAAGCATAGTCAAAGAAGGTAGTGCATTCATATGCTCGAGGTTCTATATATACCATGATAAGAATAAATTCAAGGTACACATTCATCACAAAAATACCCAATGGAAAGTTATGTAAATGAGCAATGAACTTCAAACTTATATGGATATGAACAGAATTTCTAGAAAACACTAGAGGGTTATTTTCTTTCTACACTTCCATCTTGATCCTCGACTATTGGTCGCTTCGCACAGCCCCTTTGTGTTTCTTTTTATTGGACTTCACCGTTCGACGCGAGTCACCTCATGTGTCTCAATGGGATTTCCCGGCTACTAGGATTCATCGCGCAATGTGGATTTTTGTTTCACCTTTTGACGCGAGTTTCCTCATTTATTTCAGTGGGGATTCCCGGCTACTCGATTTGACATTCCACTTATAGAAGTTGGTGGGGTAGGCAGCTTTTTCCACATGACACTCTTAATTTCCATGTAGAAGTTTGTTTCCCTTAAAGTGTTAAAAGGAATTTCTGAAATCCTTATCAATCAAAGTCATATACATCATTTTTGAATAAGGTATGAGTAATTGCTTTGGATGTAGAAAATGAATTAGCCTAGACATAGTTATGACTCTCCCTAAATGTATGCACTCTAGAAATAAATCCTCCTTTGTATATGACACGATTCACAAAAGATTAAAATCACTGCATGATTATTTAACAAGGAGGTGAGATCTTAGAAAATTTTTAAGGAATAGTTTTCTAAAATATATACATGTAGTCAAGCAAGGGTTTGTATGATATTTTCATGCAAAGTGATTTCCGGTACACGGCAGAGAACTTAGGTCCGAAGACCACCTCACGCGTCGAGAGTGCTTCCAGATGGACGTAATCCACCCTTCCACAACTCAAGATTTAAAATACCGAAGAATCATGACAATAAGGCACGTAAGTATGTAAAGTATGTACAAGCAGATGCATGTAAATGCAAAGATAATGAAGAGTTATTTCCTATTCACAAGTATGCAAAATATGTGCGACCTAAACCAAGAGGTTGAGTATATGCAAATCTGAAATGTTATTTTCAAAATAAGCAAATAGTGTATGAAATCCTAATATGCACAGTTACTCATTCAAATAGCAAATTCCAAGTTCTCTTCTTATTTGAGTGAATTTTTTAGGAGTTAAGGGTTTTATAAAAATATCTGCAAGTTAGTTTTCCGTATTTACATATATAAGCTCAAAATGACTCTTACTCACATGATCTCGCAAAAGTGGTGTCTAATCTCTATGTGCTTTGTGCGAGAATGCAAAATAAGATTTTTGGAAATATTAATGGCAGAGGTGTTATCACAAAGAATAGGTGTGTTATTTAAAATAATAGTAAAATCAATGAACTGTTGTTGGATCCATAGCTCTTGGGCCGCACAACTACCAACAGCCATGTATTCAGCTTCGACAATTGATAATGCCACTGTGTTTTGTTTCCTAGAGGCCCATGAAACCATGCATCCTCAAAGAAACTGACAATACCCGCTCGTGCTTTTACGATCCACTAAACACCGAGCGTAATCAGAATCAGTGTAAGCTACTAAGTCAAAACTGCAACTACGAGGAAACCAAAGACCAAGATCCGTGGTGCCTAGAAAATATCTGAAAATCCTTTTGACCGCTAACATGTGTGGTTCTCTAAGATCGGATTGAAATCTCGCGCACATGCAAACACTAAACATTATATCCGGCCTACTAGCAGTCAAATGCAACAAAGATCCAATCATGCCTCTAAAGAGTTTCTGATCGACAAAATTATCTTTTTCATCCTTGTTCAATTTCACCGTTGTTGACATCGGTGTCTTGTGTGGCTTCGCATTGTCGAATTTGAACTTCTTGATGAGCTCCGTTGTGTATTTCTCTGATTTATTAAAATTCCATACTTTTGCTGCTTCACTTGCAAACCTAAGAAGAAGGTTAACTCCCCCATCACACTCATCTCAAACTCCCCCTGCATCAATTTAACAAAATCATCATTTAATAAATCAGAAGTGGCTCCAAAGATAATGTCATCAACGCATACCTGAATAATAAGCATGTGTTCATTGTTACTCTTAATGAAAAGGGTTTGATCGATATTACCTCTTTTGAAGCCATTTTTCGAAAGGAATGTACTCAACCTTTCATACCAAGCATGGGGGGCTTGCTTCAGACCATACAAAGCTTTGTCAAGTTTGTACACTTGGTCTGGGTTCTTCTCATCTTCAAATCCCGGTGGCTGCTCAACATAGACATCCTCTTTCACTACATCATTTAGAAAAGCACTTTTAATGTCCATTTGAAAGAGTTTTATATTCCTAAAGCATGCAAAGGCTAATAATATTCTAACGGCCTCAAGCCTAGTCACGGGTGCAAATGATTCATCAAAATCAATTCCTAATTCTTGGCTATAGCCTTGGGCTACAAGTCGGGCCTTATTCCTAATCACCACCCCTTGATCACTAAGTTTGTTTCTAAAAATCCACTTAATTCCTATCACCGGGTGATTCTTAGGTCTAGGCACAAGAAATCACACCTTATTTCTTTGGAATTGGTGTAATTCCTCCTGCATAGCCAAGATCCAAAAATTATCATTTAATGCTTCATTTACATATTTGGGCTCAATATCGGAAAGAAATGCAAGATTATCAAATTCTTCAACTTCCCTGATTGAAGCTCTAGTTCTCACGCCTTGTTCCATGTCTCCTATGATATTGTCTTGTAGGTGGTCCCTGTGGAACGTCCATTGCTTGGGGAGCTCTTCAATTCGGGTTGGAGCTTCATCATTCTTGTTGCTCGACTCCGCTTGATCCACATCTTGATTTTCCTTATCTTACTTTTCTTCTCCATCTTCATGCCCTATATCAATAAAGTGATTATCTTTGTCAGACAATCTTAGAGTGTATTCATCAAGGATCACATGAGGGCTTTCCTCTACCACAAGAGTACGTAGATTATATACTCGATATGCTCTAGATGATGACGAATATCCAAGGAATATACCTCTATCACTCTTTGCGACAAATTTTTTAAAATGATCTTTAGAATTATTCAAAATGAAACATGGAGAACCAAAAGGTTTAAGATATGTAATATTCGACTTCTTACCTTTATACAGCTCATATGGAGTTTTCTTGAGAATAGGTCTTACCATGGCTCGATTGATGATATGGTAGGCCGTGCTCATCGCCTCGGCCCAAAAATACCTTGGTAAACCATTTTCAGCAAGCATGGTTCTCGCCATCTCCACGAGCGTCCTGTTCTTTCTTTCCACGACTCCGTTTTGTTGTGGGGTTCTCGGTGCTGAGAAGTTGTGTGAAAACCCATGTTTCCTGCAAAAGTCATGGTTATCAAACTCTCTTCCATGATCACTTCTAATTGCGTTAATTTGATACCCCTTATCAGTTTGTAAATTCCTGCAAAGATCTTCGAACTCCTACAAAGTATCATTCTTATGAGTTAAAAATAATACCCAAGTGAACCTTGAGTAATCATCTACAATGACAAACCCAGAAAGTTTTCCTCCAAGACTGTGAGTCCTAGTGGGACCAAATAAGTCTAGATGAAGGAGTTCAAGGGGTCTAGAGGTGGTGACAATATATTTGGATTTGAAAGACACCCGGGTCTGTTTTCCCATAGCACATGCATCACAGATTTTATTTACAGCAAAATTCAGTTTTGGTAACCCTCTTACCAAGTCTTTTCTATACAGTTTAGAAAGAATGCTAAAGCTAGCATGTCCAAGTCGCCGATGCCACAACCATTCATCATTCGACTTATTAGCAACTAAATAAAGATTTTCATTATGATAATTTTCAAAATCAACAGAATAGATATTTCCATCTCTAAGACCAAAAAATTTTATTTCATGAGAAACTTTATCTACAATGGAGTAGTGTGTGTTTTCAAAAATGACTTTGTGACCTTTGTCACAAAGTTGACTAATGCTAAGCAAGTTATGATTCAAACCATCTACAAGTAAGACTTTTTCAATGGATTGGTTCGAATCCTTACCTATTAGTCTAATTCCCACAATTTTACCTTTGTCGTTTCCGCCAAAGGTGACCAATCTGCCATTATTTTCCTTCAGGTCTGAAAAGAGTTCCTTATTTCCCATCATGTGTCTGGAGCATCCACTATCCATATACCATTTGTTCCATTTGGCTCTTAAACAGACCTACACAATCAAAGCTAATCTCAAGCTGATTTAGGTACCCAAGCAAGCTTGGGTCCCGAAGTGTTAGTCCTACAATGAGAAAGATGCATTCTATTTTTCCTTTTAAAATACTTATCATCGACCCTCATTAAATCACAAACATACATTGAGTGGCCGAACATTCCACAATAAAAGTATGTAACATTTGGCTTTCTGAACCGACTCCTATGCATGTATGATCTATCAACAAAAGAGTTCATGCATGAGTCAACATGATTATAGCCATATGAATCAAATGATTTTTAAAATCTATTTTTCACAAATGAATTTTTCTTAGTGGGTGAGTGTCCCACACCTCTCCTCTCATTCCTAGCATTTTCATTGCTAGATTCACCACTTTGAAACATTTTCTCTTTTCCTATCAACTCTTTTTGAACAACATCTTTCGATTCTTTAGTTCATTTTGCATGGTATTGAAGTTGGTTTGAATCTCCTTCTTGGATTTTTCACATTCACTCAACCTAGCTTTAAGCTCATCCAACTCCATAACCAATTGAGCATTTTCATTTTTTTAGTTTCTCAGCATTTTCATACGCATGTTATTTTTCTGCTTCTAGACACTCTAGTTCATCCACATACAAGGATAGCTTAGATTCAAAATCTTATTTTTCATCCTTGAATAGTTCAATTTGCATTTCATAAAAGCTACACCTATCACATGGATTAGTAGAGCTGATCAAATCACACAATTTCTTTTTCAGATTTTTGACATCCGATTTAGACCTCTTATATTTCTGATATAAATCTGCATAAGCTTCATGCCATTGTTCAACAGTAAAGTTTTTAGAGTCAGAATTTACCTCTGAATTATCTTCGTCTGCCATCAAGCAAAGATCCTAGACCAGCTCGTCCAGTCCATTCTTCTCATCTTCGGATTTTGAGCTATCTAAATCCTCATCGCTCCATGTTGCCTTCATTACTTTTCCTTTCTTTGGCTTTTTCTTGTTCAGCTTTTTCTGGAGCTCGGGGCATTGGCCCCTCATATGGCCAGACTTCTTACACTCATAGCAAACAATTTCTTCCTTCTTGCTTAGCTCGGGTTTCTTGTTGAAATTTCTCCTCATGAATCTTCTAGGAAGATTTCCATCTCTTCTAAAATATTTTCTGACATTCCTTATTACAAGAGCCATCAGCTCTTCCTCATCACTGTCCATAGATGAGTCTCCATCGCTTTCATCAGATGATCCTGGATAAGCTTTCAATGCAATCGTCTTCTTCTTTTTGCTTTCATCCTTAGCTGACTTCATGATGTTGATTTCGTAAGTCATCAATGATCTGATCAGTTGATCCACCGTGAGTGTGGTGAGATCATTTGAATCTTCTATAACTGTTGCCTTTGTGTGCCATGGCGGTGTGAGTGACCGCATCACCTTCCTCACGAGTTCTTGATTCGAGTAATCCTTTCCCAAGGCCTTCAAGTTGTTTGTGATCTCGCTCAGCCTTGCATACATTTGAGATATATACTCCTCGGGTTTCATTGCAAAAAGCTCATACTCCCGAACCAACAGATTTGCTTTAGTCTCCCGTACTTCTGAAGTACCTTCATAGATCGTCTTCAATTTGTTCCACATTTCCTGCGTAGATGAACACATAGAAATACGTGAGTATTCATTAGGGTGTATCACGCACTAAATAATATTCATAGCTTTAAAGTTTGCACATGATTTCTTGATATGCTCTTCTTCCCATCCATCCTCATTAGGAGGTAAAACGTAAGAACCTTTGTTTATAACCTTCCATGCGTCATAGCCTTATGCTCGCATGAATATAGTCATTATATTTTTCCAATAGGGATAGTTAGTCCCATTAAAGAAGGGTGGTCTGTGAATCGAATGTCCCTCGGGGACCATTCCCTTGTTGGCCATACTAAGAGATCTTTTCTCAACAACCGTGAGGTTGTCCTAAAATCAGAGACCAGCTCTGATACCAGATTGTTGTCCCTAGGTTCTCGTATGGACAAGAAGGGGGGTTGAATTGTTCTTGCCAAATGCAGTGGTAGTTTTTAAATTTTAACGCAGCGAGTTGAAATAACTACCAACATAGAGAATGATTGCATGAAATATAAGCTATAAAGAAATTAATTCTCTCAAGCTTACCGTTCTCACACGATCAACAAGAGCAATATATATATATAGGCAAACCAGAGACACACAGATGCGAGATAGATTTTTTAGGTGGTTTGTGATGGAGGCTACACCCGTGATTCCCTTTGGCTCGGGTCTTCCTCACACTGCGGTACCATTTGAGTTCGGGCCTCTCTCCATAACGGCCCAATTATCCTTTTTGTGCTTTCTATTTGAGTCATTTGATGTAATTTTCATTTTCTTGAGTCATGTTCCTAGGTCTTGTGTTTATTTTCCTAAGTTTGAGTGTCATTATGTTGTTTAGTTAGCTATTGGGCCCATTTCATTGGGCTTGGCCCAAGAGCCCCCCTACCCCCTCGGTTATTTGTCATTGAGTCTTTTGTCAGGGTCTTATTATAAAATGTGGGTTACCTATATATAGGGCCCCATTCCCTTCATTTGGAACTAATGAATCAATGAATGAAAAACTTGCCATTTTGAGAGTTCAAACTTCTTATCTAGTGGAGAGATTCCATTATTTGGGTGAGAGACCCAAGGGGAGAGATTCCCCACCCATCCCTCTCTTAATTTCTCTCTTTCACTCTCCTTTCTCTCTCCTCCACACCCAATTTTGAAAATTTTCTCTATCCTCCCCTCCCAACCACCTCCACCCTCCCACCTACCTCCATTAACTCCTCTACAACTTCCCACAAGCCATCATTACTTTCCCCTAGTCCCAATAGACCCTCCACCAATCCACACCCCACCCTCTAACCCCCAACTACCCATCCCCTTCCCCAAGCAGCCCTCCACCTTCCCAAGGCACCTCTTCCCATCCCCAAGACCACCATTGATCACCCCACATTAAAGAAAATTCAAACTCACATTCCCTCCACCCACTTGTGCCCCCCTCACCTTCCCCCTTCTCCCTCCAAGCCCAAATTCGTAGCTCCTCCTCCCACCACCTGTTAGACCCCCTTCCAGACCCTATTCTCCCCCCCCACACCTTGGAACACCCCGTCCTAGACCCCTCACAGCCAGGGTTCTCCCCACAGTCATCCACCTCCATTTCCCCTCCCATATACCCCATTTCCCCCCATCATCTTCAACCTCCAGTTTTTAGTTCGCAGGCAACAGAAGAGTAGCAGATTGCATAGGCGACCCCGACCACATCCCAGTGAATCTGAAGGCCCAACAGGTATCCACGGAAGCGTCTACCGGTCTTCTTCGCAACGGCAGTGGTTTCATCTTCATCCGAGCTGTGTGCTGCCCGGGAGCTCTGTTCTCCCACAACTGCGCAGAGCTGCCCCTGCTGAGTACCAGAACCGGAGTAGAAGCTTCACCACGATGAACCTAAGAAGAATCAGCTCAATTGCTCTTCTGAAAAGTTCTTCCGCTCCCTGTCTACTTTCAGAATCAGGAAGCAGAACTCCGTTCGGCATCTTGTAGCAGGAGTTATCTATTTTCTCCCTCAGCTACATAGTTCTGCTACCCACAGTCTGCACCGACCTGTCAACAGTGTTCAGAGTCCCCTGGCCTTCTCCTACATCGTTTCGCTTCCCCGTCAGTTTTTTGGTGAAGAGGGCGCGAATCATATCCATCCCCATCAACTTTCCCAAGAAGCCCAAATCCTCATGGAAGCTCCATTGCCAACAAAGTGGGTAGCAACACCTCTATCATAGAAGCCCTACCTAATGTCCTTAATCGGCTTGAAGATATCATGACTCGACTCGACCGACTTGAAGGAAATAGCCGTGCACCAAGAGTGAATGAGAGTGACCTTTGGGGAAATCTAGAAACCATATTTTTAGAACACTTGAAAATCAAAACCCCCGCCTTTGATGGATCCAACAGCCCAAGCCTTTACTTAGATTGGGAGATTTCCCTAGACCAATTCTTTAAAAGTTGCCCCTTGAACGAAGAAAGGAGAATGAGGCTAGCCAAGGCACACCTCTCCAAACAAGCTAAAACTCATTGGTTAGTTGTGGAAGGTTTAAGAAGGATCCGCAGGGAGGCCCCCATTAGCACTTGGGATGAGATGAAGGTCGAGCTTAGGAAAACCTACACTCTCCAACCCTCTCCCTCCTACTCAAATCATAAAAGCCCAAGGAGCACTTCAACTCCTTCATCCCCACCCGGTCAATCCAAGACCCCAATCACCCATTCCCTACCACTTCCCATCTCTCCCACCCCAACCACTACATTTACACCCCACCTCCAAGTCCACACCACAACCATAGGTCCCCATACCCAATTTGGCCCCATGGCCAACTCTCCACCTAAGCCCATGGTAACCCCCACCACTACCTCTCCATCACCCCCAAAAGGGGACACTCCTCCCAAAACCAATCAACCCAAACCCCTTCAACCCACACATCTTCCTCTCCCTACCCCAATCCAAATCCCACAAAAGCCTCCACTACTACCCTTACCTATCCTAACCCAAGTTTCCCACTACCTACCACCCCGGATACACTATGCCCCAATCATCACCACACCCTCAAAAGCCCCTCTTACCTCCTTGGAAGAAGAACCCATACCCCACCCCATAGTGGTGAACACTCCAAACCCACTCTCCACCTTGGAGGAAACCCAAGTCCAAGTTGAAGAAGAAACAACATGCGAGGGTCTTCACCTTACATCACCATCTTTAGTTGGAGTCAATCTCATCTTAGGGGAACCCCTTGTTAGTTGGCTAAAGGAGAGCCCAATAAGAGAGATCACGGCCCACGATTTCCCACCCATGAAGGAAAACTATACCATAGTGCCCATCTCCTCTTATCACACCACAATCCAAGCATCTTATCAAGTAGAGACCTTAGAGGATTTTGTTAGAGACTTAGCATGGCAAATTGAGTTCACTAGCATGTTGACCCCTATGGCCGAACAACCTAGTAGCCTTGGCCTCCTACACCCATGCATCGGGTCAATCACCTCGGTCTATATCATTGGTTGCTACACTAGCGACCTCCTTTTTCTTCTCCCTATGGTAGAAGAACCCATCTCGATCCACTCCCCTACCATTGAGATCCCAAATACTTTGATCGGCCAACCCACTAGAAAACTTGGCCCAATTACCTTGGAGGAGGATGACTCACAATTTGGGAACCTTGAAGACATAGAGTGCCTCCCTCTAGGAAGACCTTTCCACAACCCCTTTGATCCCTTCCTATGGGAGTCTAGTTCCCCATGTGATCCAACCACCTTATCCACCACCCACCATTCCCTATCCCAACCCACCATGTTAGACCTAATTCACCCCATCCTAGACCCGGGTTACACCTTGGGAACCATGACCTTGGGCCACATACCCCTAGGTAATAAGGTTGTGCCCCACCCCATGATGACCATCTTCTTAGATCCATTCGATCCTTTCCAATGGCAGTTAAAGGGTTGTCCCACACCTATACACATGAAAGTCACCTTTAGGAAAAATATGCATGTGTCTAGACTTACCACACCGCTTGGCATGAACACTATGTTGGGTCCATTCATTCATATCACCCACATGTCAAGTAGAAAGCATGAGTGGTCCAAATTCAGATGTAGTGGTCCACCTTCACTCATCATGAGTCGTAGGCATGATAGGAGTATTCATGGATGTTCGGGTCCCCCAGCATTTGTCACCCCCATGCATGACCGGATCACCTATGGATGCCCCGGTCCTCCCCATTCCATCAAAGTCTTCCTGGCGTCAAAGCATGATTGGTCTACTTTTGGTTGCCCAAGTCCACCCATCACCCCTAGAATGTCAATATTCACAAAATTGCATAAAAGCCTTTGCAAGCACATAAGCAAAAAGAATGAGGCTTATAAGAGGCGGGCCGACTCTCATCGGCGTCACCAAGAATTCCATGAGGGTGACTTTGTGATGGTAAGGATGGAGAGGCTCTCCCTGGGAGCCACCTCCAAATTGAGGCCACGCGGGGCTGGTCCCTTCCAGGTCCTAAGACGCATTGGTGCAAATACCTATGAGTTAGATCTCCCCGAGGAATATGGGGTAAGTCCCACATTCAATGTCGCCGACTTAGTGCCATATAAGGGACCCACGGTGGTACCTAGTGAGGAGATTGAGCCTATTCCTTCCCTTGAGAGAGCACCCACCTGTGAGGAGAGACCACCAGCCAAGAGAGCCCAGCGTGAACGTATAGAATAAATATTGGATGAACAAGTCACTACCACTCGGAGCAAGGTATACGAGCGCTATCTCGTCAGGTGGAAGGATCGGCCTCCTTCGGAGGATTCATGGGTGAGTCAGGAGGATCTCCAGCAGTTGGATCCCGACCTTCTCGAGCAGTACCACAGTCGGATGCACCCCTACTCGACGGAGTCGAGCTCTTTGCAGCCTAGGGGATTTGATGGAGGCATCACCCGTGACTCCCTTTGGCTCGGGTCTTCCTCACACTCCGGCACCATTTGAGTTCGGGCCTCTCTCCATAAAGGCCCAATTATCTTTTTTGTGCTTTCTATTTGAGTCATTTGATGTAATTTTCATTTTTTTGAGTCATGTCCCTAGGTCTTGTGTTTATTTTCCTAAGTTTGAATGTCATTATGTTGTTTAGTTAGCTATTGGGCCCATTTCATTGGGTTGGCCCAAGAGCCCCCCTACCCCCTCGGTTATTTGTCATTGAGTCTTTTGTCAGTGTCTTATTGTAAAATGTGGGTTGCCTATATATAGGGCCCCATTCCCTTCATTTGGAACTAATGAATCAATGAATGAAAAACTTGCCATTTTGAGAGTTCAAACTTCTTATCTAGTGGAGAGATTCTATTATTTGGGTGAGAGACCCTAGGGGAGAGATTCCTCACCCATCCCTCTCTTAATTTATCTCTTTCACTCTCCTTTCTCTCTCCTCCACACCCAATTTCAAAAATTTTCTCTCTCCTCCCCTCCCAACCACCTCCACCCTCCCACCTACCTCCATTAACTCCTCTACAACTTCCCACAAGCCATCATTACTTCCCCCTAGTCCCAATAGACCCTCCACCAATCCGCACCCCACCCTCCAACCCCCAACTACCCATCCCCTTTCTCCAAGCAGCCCTCCACCTTCCCAAGGCACCTCTTCCCATCCCCAAGACCACCATTGATCACCCCACATTAAAGGAAATTCAAACTCACATTCCCTCCACCCACTTGCGCCCCCGTCACCTTCCCCCTTCACCCTCCAAGCCCAAATTCGTAGCTCCTCCTCCCACCACCTGTTAGACCCCCTTCCAGACCCTATTCTTCCCCCCCCACACCTTGGAACACCCCCTCCTAGACCCCCTCATAGCCAGGGTTCTCCCCACACTCATCCACCTCCATTTCCCCTCCCATATACCCCATTTCCCCCCATCATCTTCAACCTCCAGTTTTCAGTTCACAGGCAGCAGAAGAGTAGAAGATTGCAGAGGCGACCCCGACCACATCCCAGCGAATAGGAAGGCCCAAGAGGTATCCTCGGAAGTGTCTACCGGTCTTCTTCGCAACGGCAGTGGTTTCATCTTCATCTGAGCTGTGTGCTGCCCGGGAGCTCTGTTCTCCCACAACTGCGCAGAGCTGCCCCTACTGAGTACCAGAACCGGAGTAGAAGCTTCACCACGATGAACCTAAGAAGAATCAGCTCAAGAGATCTTCTGCAAAGTTCTTCCTCTCCCTGTCTACTTTCAGAATGAAGAAGCGGAACTCCGTTCGGCATCCTTTAGAGGGAGTTATCTATTTTCTCCCTCAGCTACGTAGTTCTACTACCCACAATCTGCACCAACCTATCAGCAGTGTTCAGAGTCCCCTGGCCTTCTCCTACATCGTTTGGCTTCTCTGTTAGTTTTTTGGCGAAGAGGGCTCGTCCACGGTTCCAACAACTCTGACGGTGCTTGATTCCGAGTTCGGGAGCTGTCGGGACATCGTCTGCAACCTGCTGTTGGAAATCAGGAGCTGCCAGTCCGAGAGTCTGCATCCCTGTTCGGGCCTCCACCCAGACCGGCATCAACTACAGAAGAAATTAACAAAATTTAGACGACTTCCCCTGCCTCCTACGAAGATTTCCCAGGTGGTTTCACCCCCAAAAAAATTCGGTAGCAGCTGCAGCAGTCAACTCTTCTGTCACCTGTCAGCACCCACAGAACCGGGCAGAATCGGCAACCTCCCGTCTTCGGTGTTCCTTTCTCCAATTCCCCTCCCCGCTTGGCCGGCTGAAGGCCCCTCCCTGCGTGGAGGTAGTTTTGGATGTAATATCCATTAACCCCTACCCCAAGGTCCCCCTACTACGAGAGGAGTAGTGTTGTAATTGGATTGAGCAGGTCAAGCTACACCGCCGCGGCGTGTGGGGATCCACTCGCCTCCCCGCTCGCCCTCGTCTCCGAGCGGGATCGGTTTCTTCAAACCGGTCGAGTAAGTGCTCAAACCTCACTCCCTTTAGTATTTGTCTCTCAATATTAGTTCTTAGTTCCGCTGGCCATGAGAGTGAGAGCTTGATCCTCAAGCCCCGTTATCTTGAGTGATCACCGTGGGAAGAGAGTAACCGGTGCCATTGGCACTTTGTCGACCCCATTGAATTGGGCATCCACATCCATTGGGAATCAAATCTTGGCCTTGCTGGCCTCTACCAGCAAGAGTCCAACCCCTCAACCTCACATTGGCATTGCCAAGTTACCCCGGGACTTGGGTGAGCGACGGGAGAGCGGTGGCCCAAATTGGCCCTTTTGATTGTGAATGTGCTTGCTTGTCTAAGTCCTAGGGGGTATCACATCAGTTTGGGACCACGACGGGCTCCCTACGTCCACCCCTCACCAAATCGGTGAGGATCCACTCGCTTCAATGAAGCGCACAGAGCTTTTGCTCCAAGAGACATGGAGACAATGTCTCCTACATGATCCTACACGGATCAACAGTCACACACACACTAGCCGCAACACCCACGGCACAAGAGTAACACGACCATTCACAGACGGTCAACAGACTTACAGAGTTGAAATTTGGAAAACAAGATATGTTCATTACAAGCATAGAAACCTGAAGCTAATGACTCCACTAAGCACAAAGAAGATGTAGAATGACATCTCCATGGAAAGAAAGGGATATAGTATGTCTTCTCTAACCCTCGGGTCGGAGGGTGGCCGGATGTCGACGATGAGAACGTCCTCGCGTTCCCCTTCTCTTCCGCTCCTTTTCTTCTTCAATCACGAACTCCAGAAACGATCGAAAGTAGATGAAAACCCGGAGTCTTTGCTCAGCTCCTCTCCTTCTCCCCTTTCTTCTCCTGCAAGAAAGATAGAACGTTAGCACTCATGTTTTTTGTATATATCTTTCATCATGAATATATATAGCAGCATACGAGGTTCAAAAGACCACAAAACCCTTATAAAAACCTTTCAAATACACACCCAATAGATGGGTGAAACCCAAAGGGTATTGGGGTAATAAACCAAGCCAAAGGAATCATGAAACATGGGTCTCGATATAAATCTTGTAGACCTATTTTGGACGTCCGGGACAAGTGTCGACTCTTGGAGTCGACTCTTGTTCACGGGTGTTCTGTTAAAGAACAAAATATAACACATGGTGAAAGTGTCGACTCTCAGAGTCGACACATTTCATCAAGCGTTCTGTTTGCAGCAAGAAACAATCTTTGGTACCAAACAGGAAATTCTTAAGAACATATAGGGATAGGTCAGTGCACAATTGAGAAGGCTCTATGCGTATAAGGCCAAAGTTTGTGCACATTCAGAAACTCATAAAACACAAGTCGGTGCACATTGATCTCAACACAAGAAAGAGGTTGGTGCCCGTTTATGAGACTCGGTGCAAGTTTGAAAGATGCCAAGGAGGCCGGTGCACATTATGTAGAAACTATGGTTAGGGTCGGTGCAAGTTTTGTAGAACAACAAGGACCAGCTCGGTGCACATATGAAACTCGGTGCAAGTTTATGAAACATAGAGATAGGTTGGTGCTAAGTTACAAAGCACTAAAACTGGTCAGTGCACTTTTGTGAAATCGCAAAAGACGGGTCGGTGCACATATATGAAAGTCGGTGCACATTATGAAGAAAATGAGGGACAGGTCGGTGCATTGTTTTGAAAAATGGCAAAGATAGGTCGGTGCAAGGTATATACAATAGTAAGATGGGTCGGTGCGTGTTTGAAAAATGTTAAAGATAGGTCGGTGCAAACTATAATGAACTAGTAAGATGGGTCAGTGCAAACATGTAAAGCTTCGAAAGATAGTCGGTGCACATTCAAGGCAGGTCGGTGCAGGATTTATAAACCACTTAAGAGTGTCGACTCTCAGAGTCGACACCTATTACCTGTTGACCGAGAAATCCCACTTATAAAAGATTTTTTGAAAATTAAGCCTTACCAATGGATGGACTGTGAACATGAATGGAATCTTTGAACCTGTTTTGTGTTGTGGATGGCAAGGTACTTCATTGTTCAATCCATTTTAGTCCAGAATTATATTCATCATAACTGTCAGTCGTGCAAAGCAAGGTTATCATGTATTTCATTAGATCCTTGATCATCACTCAATCTTCAATGGATATTTTGCATACCACATGCACACAAGCATGCACACAAGTTTTGTCAACATTAAAACTAAACCATCAAGCTCACCAAGGGGTCCAACAAGGAATTTAATGAAATTTAAAAACTATTACTTTAACTTACCTCTCCTGAAAAGCTGGTGCTCAGATGATTGGAGATGGAGGTCAGCTGTTGCAGCGCCCCGTCCTGCTTTTTAGCCAGTCTTGGCCTGTTGTAGACACCCTCACCCATTTTGCTATGATGTGACACAACCTAAGACTTAGGCAAACAAGCACATTCACAGTCAAAATGGGCCAATTTGGGCCGCTGCTCTCTCGTCGCTCACCCAAGCCCGGGGTAACTTGGCAATGCCAAGGTGAGGTTGAGGGGTTGGGCCCTTGCTGGTAGAGGGCCAGCAAGGCCAATATGTGATTCCCAATGGGTGTGGATGCCCAATTCAAGGGGGCCGACAAAGTGCCAAAGGCACCGGTTGCAAATCTCCCACGGTGATCACTCAAGACAACGGGGCTTGAGGATCGGGCTCTCACTCACATAACCAGCGGAATTAAGAACTAATATTGAAAGACAAGCACTAAATGGAGTGAAGGTTTGAGCACTTACTCGACCGGTTTGAAGAAACCGGTCCCGGTCGGAGACGAGGGCGAGCGGGGAGGCGAGTGGATCCCCACACGCCGCGTCGGGGTAGCTTGACCTGCCCAAACAAGTTACACCACTACACCTCTAGCAGGAGGGGGATCTTGGGGTGGGGGTTAATGAGATTACAAATAATACTACCTCCACACAGGGAGGGGCCTTCAGCCGGCCAAGCGGGGCGGGGAAATTAGAGTAAAGAGGATGACTAAGTGACGGCACCGAATCTGCCTGCTGTCTATGAACAGGGACAGATAGTCGGTGTTGCTGCTGTAGAACCCGCTCAGGAATTTTGCTGGTGGCAAGACTGGTGGGGAAATCTTCGTAGATAGGAAGGGAATGCCTCAGAATTTCCTTAATTTCTTCTGGAGTCGCTGCTGGCTGGGATGGAGGATTGAACAGAGCCTCAGATTCTCGGACCGGCAGCTGTAGACTTCTAATAGCAGATTGCAGAGAATGCCCCAGCAGCTCCCGACCTCGGAATCAAGTGCCGTCGGAGTCGTTAGAATCATGGATGAGTCCTCTTCGCAGAAAAACTGACGGGGATGCCAAACAATGTCGGAGAAGACTAGGGGATGTAGAACAATGGCGACTGGTCGGTGCAGACTGTGAGTAGCAGATCTGCGTAGCTGAGGAAGAAAAATGAGAACTCTAGATCATGAATGCCGAATGAAGTTCTGTTTCTTGATTATAGAAGTAGACTGGGCGATGAAGAACTTTGAAGAAGAACTCGTGGACTGGTTCCTTCTGGGTTCGTCGTGGCAGAGCTTCTAGTCTGGCTCAGGTCCTCAGCCGAAGTACAACTGCGCAGTTGTGGGAGAATGGACCTCCTGGACGGCTCAGAGATCGAAAGAAGATGAAACCACTTCTGTTGCGAAGGAGACTGGTGGACACTTCCGACGATGGCTCTTGGGTCTTCAAACGCATCCGGAGGAAGTCGTGGTGGCCGCTGCAAGTTGCTAGTTCATCTGCAACCTCTGGACAGTAAACTGTAACTTCGAAGTAGCTTCCAATGACCAAGAAAGAAGAAGGGGAAGGGGGTAGATGAGTGTGGGAGTGACCCCTGGTTGTAAGGGGGTCTTGGAGGGGGTGTTCTAAGGTGTGGGAGGTGGAGAATAAGGTCTGGAAGAGGGTCCAATAGATGGTGGTAGTGGGGGCTGCGAATTTGGTTGGAATGGAGAGAGGGAAAGGATATTCGAAAATAGGTTTAAGGGTGGGGTTAAATTTTTATCTTGGGAATGTGGGGGTTGTGTTGGGGAAGGGAAGGGGTGCTTGGGTAGTGGAAGGTGCTGGAAGTGGAGGGTAGTTGGGGGTTGGATGGTGAGGAGAGGATTGGTGGAGGGGGTCTTGGGAAGGAGTGGAGTATTGATGAGGGTTGTGGGGAATGGGAAGAGGCTTAAATGGGGTAGGTGGGGAGTGGAGGTGGTTGGGAAGGGAGGAGAGAGAAGAAAATTTAAATTTGGGTGTTGAGGAGAGAGAAAGTGGAGTGAAAAAGAGAGATTAAGAGACGGAAGGGTGGGGAATCTCTCCCCTAGGGTTTCTCACCCAAAAAATAGAATCTCTCCACTAGATAAGAAGTGTAAACTCTCAAAATGGCAAGTTTTTTCATTCATTGATTCATTAAGTTGGAATGGGGGGAATGGGGTCCTATATATAGGAAACCCACATTTCTACATAAGTCCCTAACAATTGACTCAATGACAAATAACCGAGGGGGTAGGGGAGAGCCCTTGGGCCAAGCCCAATGAATTGGGCCCAATAGCTAACTAGACAACCTGATGACACTCAAACTTAGGGAAATGAACACAAGACCTAGGAACATGACTCAAATAAAAGGGAAAATGTTGGTTTGTGTGTCTTCCCTAAGTGTTTTGACGATGAGCAACACTATGTTAATTGTTCTTGTTATTTTTTTTCAGATATCTTGCACTTGAGTTATCCATGGTCTTATATGAAATAGTTGCAAAGAGGTAACACTGCGTGTGTTCGTTCATGTTCTGTCTTCGTGCTGTTTTCCTCAAACATCATGTAGTTCTTGCTTCGCGTTTTCACCTCGTGTCGAGCTAGCCATGTTGTCGTCTGATTGAGTGTTGTCTTTCACCTCGTGCAGTATTTGTTTACTGTGTTGGTTCCATGTCAACCTTTGTATTCCTGTCTTCGAGTCCATTCGCTGAGTCTCTAAGTCAGTCTAAGTTCAAGTGTTCATTTCACTTTATGATTGTTTTCTCTTCTCATGACTTCGTGTCGTGTTCCTGAAGCTGCTCTAAAAGTTCTGATGAACTTCGAGTAGTTTTCTTGTAGACCTCGTGTCGTTCCTACTTAGTAACCACACTTCGTGACGGTTACTATAGTCCACGTCTTCGTGTTGGTTTTATGCACTCCGTGTCGTCTTCTTTGTTTCATTCTGTTCTCATCTCACTTCGAGTCGTTTCTCTGCATACTGTCTTCGTGTTGATTGGCACTTCTTCTTGGTTACAACACCTCGTGTTGTACTGTTTGACTTCGTGTCGGTTTCGGTTGCTAGTCCATGTTGTTTTCATGTCGTTCTCTTTATTGCCACCTCGTGTCGTCTTAAGTCTTCGTGTAGTTTTACCTCGTGCAGTCTGATCCCGTGTTATTTACTGTTTCGACTTCGTGTCGTTATCAGCCCGTCCTGTTTTCATCTCGTGCTGTTCTTACTGGCTTCGTGTCGTTTTCTATATATAGTGTGTGTTTGTCACCACTATACTTCGTGTCGTTACTTTTTACTTCGTGTCAAACTTCTCCTCGTGTTGTTTTCACCTCGAGTCGTTTCGTTATATTCTGTCCTCATGTTGGTTTCTCGCTTTAGTCTTCATGTCGGTCTCTGTCGTTAGCCCGTGTTGTCCTCGTGTTGTTTTTGCATTCGTGACCTCGTGTCTCTTTTGCTTATAACCTCTCCTCGTGTCATTTTCTTCTGTGTATCTGACCTGTTACAGAGTATCTCGTGTCGTTCTTGTGTCATCTCGAGTAATAGTCACGTCGTGTTGTTACTATACCTCATGCAGTTTTGGTTTTAATGGCCATGCAGCCTATTAAAGGACTTAATCTCATTACAGGTCCGAGGAAGAACATTCCACACTCCAGGGTTGCACGTGATCCGAGACAAGAGGAACCAATCTGATAAAGGCACGTGGCAGGAAGATTCTGGATCGAGCGTGGGAGGCACACGCATTTTGTGCCCTATCCACCTGCTGTTCAGCTATAAATAGAATCCTTCGTCCTCAGATGAAGGTGATCGAAGAAGAGAGGCATAGAAGAAAAAACAGGAAAATTGAGAGCCCTTCGATCCAGGAGAAGAAAAGAAAGAAGAAAGAATAGCAGAGAAAGAAAAAGAGAGAGAGAGCAGAAGAGTGATCAGAAGAGTTGTTCTGACTTGCGGATCAAATCCGAAGTCTATTGCTCTGTGTTGAGCTACATTGTTTCCATTTTCTGGCATTTGATTTTCTTCGTTCGTATTTTTCCGTTTATTGTTCTTATCTTTCTTCTACTGTCCTTGTTTGTGTTTCCGATCCTCTGGATTGAGGTCGGGGTCCTCCTGTGAGATCAAAAGAAGGGAGATTCATTCTCCTATTTGCAAGCAGCAGGTGAGCTGCTTGTAGGTTCCCTCCGGGTTGGGAGGAAGAGGGGTCTTCGACCTCTGGTTCACTAGTAGCAGGGTTGCTACTAGTGGGGTTCCCTCTTGGTAAAGAGGAAGAGAGACGTAAGTCTCTGAGTTCTAGTGACTGCAGGTCGCTAGAGGTTCCCTCCGGGTAGGAGGAAGAGGAGAGGTTGTTCTCCTGGGAAGCTGTGTATCAGCAGTTGTCTGGCAAGCTGTGTTGCCCAGCCTTTAGTGAAGCCACACTCGGTTTGAGTGTGGGGTGGATGTAGGTCTGAAGGACCGAACCACCTTAAAATCCTCTGAGCCCTTGTGCGATCGATTGTGGTACTATCATGATATGCCTTCTATTTGCTTGAGCTATTAACTACACTGCATCATATTCGTTAGCCTGAGCTCAAGGTTTATTGCATTTAGCAATATACTCTGCAGAATTTTTTTTAATTCTTTAAAAACAGTGATCTATTCATCCCCTCCCCTTCTAGATCACTTCATATTGTACTTATCAGTTGGTATCAGAGCAGGTTTTTCCCAGAATGTGGTCCAACGGCCAGGGAAACGGATCCACTGGTCCTCGCAGTTTCATAGCTGATGGGCAGTCTATCAACCGTCCCCCCTTCTTTGATGGTAATAATTACTTCTTCTGGAAGAACAAGATGGAAGTCTTTATCAGGGCCCAAAGCCACAAGCTATGGAAAGTTATCACAAATGGTCCATACACCCTTCCACCAAATGAAGATATGTGGACAGAAGATCAGGTCAAACTCTCCGCACTGAATTGGACAGCTGTTAACATCATACAGTGCGCCGTCCACCCGGAAGAGTATTCAAGGATCTCAGCGTGCAAGACTGCAAAGGAAATGTGGGATGATTTGCAGTTAATTCATGAGGGCACATCTCAGGTGAAGGCTACCAAGATCAACATACTTACAACTCAATATGAGTTATTTAAGATGAAGGCAGAGGAGCCGATCACAGAAATGTATGCCAGACTATCCGTGATCATCAACAGTCTGAAAGGCCTTGGAAAGGATATTCAACAAGAAGACATAGTCAGGAAGATCCTTAGGTCTCTAACTCCCGTCTGGGAAACCAAGGTGACTGTAATAGAGGAGTCAAGAAATTTATCCATCATGACAGTGACCCAGCTGATTGGATCCCTCATGACCCATGAAATGAATTTCAAACATGGAAACGATGGGCATGACAGAAAGGGAAAGAATGTTGCTCTGAAGGTCTCACGACATGCTAAGAAGAACAACAGCAGCAGCAGCAGCAGTGATGATAGCAGCGAAGGCTCTGATGGATTCTCAGACCTGGACAAGGACGAGCGAGCTATGCTCACCAGGCAATTCAGAAAGTTCCTGAGAACTAAAGGAAAATTCTACAGGAGGAAGAAATTTAATGGTGCAATGAAGTCTCCTGAGCGAGGATTTGAGAAGAACCGGTCTGCTAAGAAGATCACTTGCTATCATTGTCAGAAACTCGGTCACATGAAAAGTGAATGTCCAGAGCTACAAGCTAAGGCTCCAGGACACCAGAAGAAGATGGTGCACAAGAAGAAGAAGGCCATGCTGTGCACATGGAGCGATGAGGAGGAGGACCCAGAAGCCACTTCGTCCAGTGAAAATGAAGAGAAGACCTGCCTCATGGCCGATCATGAGAAAGAGGTAACAAACCTGTTTGAGAATTTTACTTTGGATGATTGGGAGGACGCCTATGGCGACCTGTTAAGTAAATATAATTGTTTAAACAAGGAGCACAGAATGCTTAGATGTAAGTTTCATTCTTTGTCTGAAGAACACTCTTCTATTGTCACTGATAGCATGAAAACCAAGGAGATGGTCATTGAGCTAGACCAGGTTAAAGGTGAGATTGAGAGGTTGAGAATGGAAAGAGAGGAGAGTCTAGCTAGAATAGATGAGCTGAAGTGTAAAGCTGAAGAGTGTAAAGGAGAGATTAGACTGATGGCTGAAAAATATGAGGCAGTTAGAAAAGTTAATCAGGAACTTCAGGACCAATGCAATGAATTTAAGAAGGAGATTGAGGACAAAGAAAAAGTGCTTGAGAAGTTTACAGAGGGGAGAAACAACCTGAATGTCCTTCTGGGGTCGAGGGTAAACTTCAATAGGGAGGGATTAGGATACAATCCTACTAGTAAAAAACCCTTTGAATTTAAGACTACCACGTTCTGCCCCGCCAAAGGCAAAGAGAAACTGGAAACACCATCCAGTTCCAAATCTGTCTCTACAATGAAGTTTTCGACCGACAAATTCATTCAATCCATTGATCAGCAACCTAAGTCGGGAAACCCTGAAACAAGAACTGCTCATGTGCAACAGGTGGGGAACAAAGGTTCTCACAGAACCAGTCCTATTG
The DNA here is from genome assembly GCA_022559845.1 of Amorphophallus konjac. Taxonomy (NCBI): domain Eukaryota; kingdom Viridiplantae; phylum Streptophyta; class Magnoliopsida; order Alismatales; family Araceae; genus Amorphophallus; species Amorphophallus konjac. Next base: position 499,227,473 of record CM040121.1, on the reverse strand, counting down.
ATGTCACAAAAAGAGTGAAAAATTTTGTTAAGAAAGCTCATCATGCTAATTATCAAGTAGAGCATGGCAACGTTCACCAGTTTCAGCACAAATTTTATTGGAGTAAAAATGCTTACCTGAATTATGCTCAACACACACGCGTATCCTCTAAGAGGCCAACCAACAATGTTTGTGTTCAGAAACAGCATAGTTCAAATGGGAATAAGTTCATTCAACACCCACCAAGAAATGCCAAAAGGGAAGAATCAACCCACATAAAACCACTGAAGAAAACAGTAAAACAGATATGGGTTCCTAAGTGCTTTTTGCATAATCTGAAAACTGGCTTTGGACCCAACTTGAATTGGGTCCCACATTACTCTGTCTGAATTTTTGCAGGTCAGCCTGGCAGCTGAGCATAACAAGTGGTATCTTGACAGCGGCTGTAGCAGGCACATGACAGGAGACCGGTCCAAATTCAGCAAACTAAAAATGAAGCTTGGGGGCTTGGTCAAATTCGGAGGAAATAACAGAGGAAGAATAATTGGAATTGGTACGGTTGGTAAGTCCTCTACTAACTCCATTGAAGATGTGTATCTTGTAGAAGGACTTCAGCACAACTTGGTAAGTATAAGTCAGCTTTGTGACAAAGGACACAAGGTACGCTTTGACCACAACTCTTGCACTGTCTTTGAGCTGAATTCTGATAACATCATGTTCAAAGGTCATAGAGTAAATAATGTGTACATCGTTGATCTAGATGATAATTCTGAAACAAACTTGTGTCTGTCTGCTAATTCTGAACAGGTTGCTTTTGACTGGCATAGGCGTCTAGGCCACGCTAGTGTGTCTACTTTGAATAAACTGTCTAATTATAACCTAGTCAGAGGTTTGCCCAAAATAAAATTCCTGTTAGGGTCCAAGCTCTGTGATGCTTGTGCTCAAGGTAAACAGACTCGTGCAGTTTTTAAGCTGAGAACTGAGGGTCTCTCATCTAAACCACTACAGCACTTGCACATGGATCTCTTTGGTCCTACTCGAATACAAAGCCTGTCAGGTAAGAGATATGGTCTAGTCATAGTTGATGACTTCACTAGATTTTCTTGGTTGTTCTGTTTAGCAAATAAAAATGATGCTTTTGTTCACTTTGAAGAACTTTTTAATAAAATCAAACTGCAAGGTGAACATAATATCATTACAATTCAGTCTGACCATGGAGGAGAATTTGAAAACTCTTCATTCTCTGAATTTTGCTTAAGAGAGGGAGTGACTCACAGATTTTCTTCTCCCAGGACACCGGAGCAGAATGGAATTGTTGAGAGAAGAAACAGGTCAATAATTGAAATGGCCAGGACTATGCTGATTGAGAGTGGACTTCCAAGGAGATTTTGGGCAGAAGCTGCAAATACAGCATGCTACATTTTAAATCGAGCCTTGGTAAGACCTACTCATAAGAAAACTCCTTATGAACTCCTCAAGGGTAAGCTGCCAAACATTTCTTACTTTAAAATCTTTGGTTCCAAATGTTTCATCCACAATAATGGTAAGAATGGTTTGGATAAGTTTGAAGCAAGAAGCTCTCCTGGAATCTTTCTCGGATATTCAGAAACCTCTAGGGCTTACAAGTCTTCAATAAAGATGAGCAAACTGTTGAAGAAACACCTCATGTAGTGTTTGATGAGAATGTTCTATCTGACAAAAAGATAAATGATGACAGGGAGCCATCTGATGAGGGAGATTTCTTGGAGAAAATTGAAGAAGAAGAGATGCAGCAAACTGCTCAACCAGAAAACTTACAACAAGAAGAAGCAACTGAGGTAGGTGAACCCTCAGGTGAGGTAATCTTTCACAAAGACCACCCTAGTGAAAATGTCATAGGTAATTTGCATGACCCCACTAGGACAAGGTCTCATTTTAGAAATGTCCAAGAACAGGACTTAGCTGCCTTGACATCTCAGGTAGAACCCAAGACTGTGGAAGAGGCTTTAAAGCATGACTCTTGGGTATCCTCCATGGGTGAGGAATTAAATCAATTTGAGAAAAATAATGTATGGAAACTAGTTCCTAGACCTGAAAACACTCATGTCATTGGCACTAAATGGGTTTTCAAAAATAAGATTGATGAAAATGGAGCTATCTCTAGAAACAAAGCAAGACTTGTAGCTCAAGGCTACAGTCAGGAATTTGGTGTGGATTTTGATGAATCCTATGCACCAGTAGCTAGGATGGAAGCTATAAGAATTCTGTTTACATTTGCATGCTCTAGAAACATTCGGCTACAGCAAATGGATGTCAAAAGCGCATTCTTAAATGGGTTATTGAAGGAAGAGGTATATGTTGAACAACCTCCTGGGTTTAATTTCTCTGTTCAGCCTAACATGGTTTTTAGGTTGAATAAAGCCCTTTATGGATTGAAGCAGGCTCCCCGAGCCTGGTATGAGAGACTTTCTGAGTTCCTTGTGAGCAAGGGCTACATTCGAGGTAAGGTTGACCAAACCCTCTTCACTAAAAGTCTCGGAAAGGAGTTAATTGTAGTCCAGGTATATGTTGATGATATCATTTTCGGATCTAACAATTCAAAATTATGTAAAGATTTTTCTGAGTCTATGTCCCAAGAATTTGAAATGAGTCTAGTTGGCGAACTAAAATACTTTCTTGGGCTGTAGGTCAAACAAATGGAGGATGGTTGTTTCATAAATCAAACCAAGTATACTCTGGAGATGCTGAAAAGGTTTGGAATGACCAACCTCAAGACAATCTCAACACCCATGGGTACCAGCTCCTCACTGGATTCAGACGAAAAAGGTAAAGAGGTGGATGCTAAACTATATAGAGGTATGATCGGTTCACTCCTCTACTTAACTGCATCCAGGCCCGACATTCAATTTAGTGTAGGGATGTGTGCCAGATACCAGGCTAGGCCTACTGAATTGCATCTGGCAGCTGTAAAGAGAATTTTTAGATACTTATCTGCCACCCATGATCTAGGTCTCTGGTATCCTGCATCATGTAGTTTAGATCTCATTGCATACACTGATGCAGATTATGCAGGATGTAAATTGGACAGGAAGAGCACTAGTGGTCACTGCGAATTTCTAGGAGGGTGCTTAGTCTCTTGGGGATCCAAGAAGCAACACTCTATGGCTCTCTCTACTGCTGAAGCTGAGTATGTGGCAGCAGGGAGCTGTGGCACACAGGTTATATGGATAAAACACCAGCTTCTGGACTACTCGGTTGAGCTAGGTTGTACTTCTATCTTTTGTGACAATACTAGTGCAATAAATATTGCAAAGAATCCTGTACTTCATTCCCGAACCAAACATATTGAAATCAGGCATCATTTTAATCGAGATGAAGTAGCTAGGAGGACTTTTGAGTTGATCCATGTTGGCACTAACTCACAAATTGCAGATATCTTTACTAAGCCACTGTATACTGAAAAATTTAGCACTCTGCGCAGAGAACTAGGTATTTACAGAATTTCATGATTGAAAAATTGATTTCTGAATACCATGTCATGTGTTATTATGCTTATCATATTCATCATCTGTTGCTGAAGAAATAACTTCATTATGAGTGTTTGGTGACTCACTCCGTTTTGATTGAATAGTCTGTCCAAACTTCATGGTGTTCTCTTTGAAGTATTTTGAGGGTTGTCTTGGTTAAGTTTGTGTTGGGGTCAAGGTCTCAGGGGGAGCTGATTTATAATAGGTGTTTTGATCCTTGACCTAATTTGAACATACTCCGAACGACATTTTGCTGACATCAAAAGAGAATCAGGTTGATGAGGTGTATAAAAGAAAGAGTTGGATGCTTTATCCTTTAAGACTGTTCATCTAATTTCTTGTTGGAATTTCAGCTGTTAGTCCCACTGAGATCAAAATCTAAATTCAAAGATTATCTTCCTACACGGTAACTGTCTTCTGATCTAGTCAGTACTGCATACCTACTTAGTCAATGTTGAGTCCGAAATGAGGTATTTTGTGTTTTAGTCTGTATCACCTTGGATCTGGTGTATTGTTCTCAAACGGACTCAAGCTTCATTAACAAGGTTTTAAGAGCTGGTTAATAAAAACAAATTTCATAAAATTATTATCAACTTTGTTAACTGCTCATTGAGAAACTGGGATTTTCATCAATGAAGTGAATGTTTCCCATGTCATGAGATGGCAGTAATTATCTGGTCTTAGTAGTTGTCTTGATCATACAGAGCTATGGTACATATCTGGTTAGTAACTGGGGTGTCTGGCCTCAGATAAAGGTGTCACCTTAATGTCAACACCAGCTAGAATACTATCTCTGTCCTCTTATCTGAAGGGGTAATGTGGTCCTGCCACCGAGTAACTGGGGATTCTTGCCTCTAAACAAGGTGTCTCCCTAATGTCAAAGGTGTACTTGACAGACTTACCTTTGATCTTGACCATCTTTAAAGATCCTGCTCACTTGAAGTATAGCTTTTGATTTGTTTGTTCTCAATACCACAGGTCTTTGTCTTCTGACTGTCTTACATAATACTCTCTCAGTAAAGACTTATTTTGATCAAACTGGTATCTTGTACCTCACTTGCTTAGAATCTGGTTCTGTGTATGGAGCGAATCCTTATTCACAGTTTTTGCACAGTCTGACTAACTGATCCTCAAAAATCCTCACATAAAATTAATGGCTTTCTTAATTGACTAAACATCTCAATAGTCTCCATTTATCTGCCTTACTCTGTCCTGTTTTTCTCTCTATATTTAGCAATTTTCCTTTCTCTGTATCTTCAGATTTGCCCCTAGTTTTGATGATGTCAAAGGGGGAGAGAATTGTGTCGGGGGTTCAGAGTAGTGTTGAGGGGGAGTTAGTTTGTTGAGGGGGAGTTAGTTATCAAGTTTGAGGTAAACTGTTGCTGTGTTCAGGGGGAGTGTTCAGGTTTCTCAGGGGTGGTAAGGAAGCAAGTATGCTTTAAGTTGTCTGCATCATATATCCTGAATTGATCTCTTTTGAACTTATCTCTCATATTTAATATAGTGTTGTCATCATCAAAAAGGGGGAGATTGTTGGTTTGTGTGTCTTCCCTAAGTGTTTTGATGATGAGCAACACTATGTTAATTGTTCTTGTTATTTTTTTTCAGATATCTTGCACTTGAGTTATCCATGGTCTTATATGAAATAGCTGCTAAGAGGTAACACTGCGTGTGTTCGTTCATGTTCTGTCTTCGTGCTGTTTTCCTCAAACATCATGTAGTTCTTGCTTCGCGTTTTCACCTCGTGTCGAGCTAGCCATGTTGTCGTTTGATTGAGTGTTGTCTTTCACCTCGTGCAGTATTTGTTTACTGTGTTGGTTCCATGTCATCCTTTGTATTCCTGTCTTCGAGTCCATTCGCAGAGTCTCTAAGTCAGTCTAAGTTCAAGTGTTCGTTTCACTTTGTGATTGTTTTCTCTTCTCATGACTTCGTGTCGTGTTCCTGAAGCTGCTCTAAAAGTTCTGATGAACTTCGAGTAGTTTTCTTGTAGACCTCGTGTCATTCCTACTTAGTAACCACACTTCGTGACGGTTACTATAGCCCACGTCTTCGTGTTGGTTTTATGCACTCCGTGTCATCTTCTTTGTTTCATTCTGTTCTCATCTCACTTCGAGTCGTTTCTCTGCATACTGTCTTCGTGTTGATTGGCACTTCTTCTTGGTTACAACACCTCGTGTTGTACTGTTTGACTTCGTGTCGGTTTCGGTTGCTAGTCCATGTTGTTTTCATGTCGTTCTCCTTATTGCCACCTCGTGTCGTCTTAAGTCTTCGTGTAGTTTTACCTCGTGCAGTCTGATCCCGTGTTATTTACTGTTTCGACTTCGTGTCGTTATCAGCCCGTCCTGTTTTCATCTCGTGCTGTTCTTACTGGCTTCGTGTCGTTTTCTATATATAGTGTGTGTTTGTCACCACTATACTTCGTGTCGTTGCTTTTTACTTCATGTCAAACTTCACCTCGTGTTGTTTTCACCTCGAGTCGTTTCGTTATATTCTGTCCTCGTGTTGGTTTCTCGCTTTAGTCTTCATGTCGGTCTCTGTCGTTAGCCCGTGTTGTCCTCGTGTTGTTTTTGCATTCGTGACCTCGTGTCTCTTTTGCTTATAACCTCTCCTCGTGTCATTTTCTTCTGTGTATCTGACCTGTTACAGAGTATCTCGTGTCGTTCTTGTGTCATCTCGAGTAATAGTCACGTCGTGTTGTTACTATACCTTATGCAGTTTTGGTTTTAATGGCCATGCAGCGTATTAAAGGACTTAATCTCATTACAGGTCCGAGGAAGAACATTCCACACTCCAGGGCTGCACGTGATCCGAGACAAGAGGAACCAATCTGATAAAGGCACGTGGCAGGAAGATTCTGGATCGAGCGTGGGAGGCACATGCATTTTGTGCCCTATCCACCTGCTGTTCAGCTATAAATAGAATCCTTCGTCCTCAGATGAAGGTGATCGAAGAAGATAGGCATAGAAGAAAAAATAGGAAAATTGAGAGCCCTTCGATCCAGGAGAAGAAAAGAAAGAAGAAAGAATAGCAGAGAAAGAAAAAGAGAGAGAGAGTAGAAGAGTGATCAGAAGAGTTGTTCTGACTTGCGGATCAAATCCGAAGTCTATTGCTCTGTGTTGAGCTACATTGTTTCCATTTTCTGGCATTTGATTTTCTTCGTTCGTATTTTTTCGTTTATTGTTCTTATCTTTCTTCTACTGTCCTTGTTTGTGTTTCCGATCCTCTGGATTGAGGTCGGGGTCCTCCTGTGAGATCAGGAGAAGGGAGATTCATTCTCCTGTTTGCAAGCAGCAGGTGAGCTGCTTGTAGGTTCCCTCCGGGTTGGGAGGAAGAGGGGTCTTCGACCTCTGGTTCACTAGTAGCAGGGTTGCTACTAGTGGGGTTCCCTCTTGGTAAAGAGGAAGAGAGACGTAAGTCTCTGGGTTCTAGTGACTGCAGGTCGCTAGAGGTTCCCTCCGGGTAGGAGGAAGAGGATAGGTTGTTCTCCTGGGAAGCTGTGTATCAGCAGTTGTCTGGCAAGCTGTGTTGCCCAGCCTTTAGTGAAGCCACACTCGGTTTGAGTGTGGGGTGGATGTAGGTCTGAAGGACCGAACCACCTTAAAATCCTTTGAGCCCTTGTGCGATCGATTGTGGTACTATCATGATATGCCTTCTATTTGCTTGAGCTATTAACTGCACTGCATCATATTCGTTAGCCTGAGCTCAAGGTTATTTGCATTTAGCAATATACTCTGCAGAATTTTTTTTAATTCTTTAAAAACAGTGATCTATTCATCCCCTCCCTTTCTAGATCACTTCATATTGTACTTATCAGAAAATACATCAAATGACTCAAATAACAATTACATAGGACTCAAAATTAAATGACTAGAACATTCCGGATGCAACCGGGGCGAGGAGACGAGCTGTGAACGTGGGAATGGGAGGTGATGTCCCCATCATACTCTCGGGGTGCGGAGAAGTCGACTCCGTCGAGTAAGTGTCCTTCCCTCCTCGGAGGGTGTAGAAGTGGTACTTCCCTCAAGTCTTCCGAACGAGACTGATCTATCCACCTGCCGAGATAGCGCTCGTATACCTTGCTCCTGGTGGTAGTGACATGTTCATCCAATATTCGTTCAATGTGCTCACGCTGGGCTCTCTTGGCTGGTGGACTCTCCTCACGGGTGGGTGCTCTCTCAACAGAGGGAATAGGCTCAATATCCTCACTAGGTACCACCGTGGGTCCCTTATATGGCACTAGGTCGGTGACATTGAATGTGGGACTTATTCCATACTCTACAGGGAGATCTAACTCGTAGGCATTTGCACCAATGCGCCTCAAGACCTGGAAGGGACCAGCCCCACGTGGCCTCAGTTTAGAGTTGGCTCCCGGGGAGAGCCTCTCCGTCCTTACCATCACAAAGTCACCCTCATGGAATTCTTGGTGACGCCGATGAGAGTCGGCCCGTCTCTTATAAGCCTCATTCTTTTTGCTTATGTGCTTGCAAAGGCTTTCATGCAATTTTGTGAATGTTGACATTCTAGGGGTGATGGGTGGGCCTGGGAAACCAAAAGTAGACCAATCATGCTTTGATGCCAAGAAGACTTTGATAGATTTTGGAGGGTCGGGGCAACCATATGTGGACTTATCATGCAATGTTGTCATGTAGACTTTGGTGGGCCTAGGTGGACGGGGCACCCGTAGGTGAACCTATCATGGAAAGTGGTGATGAATGTAGGGGGACCTGGACATCCGTAGATACTTTTGACGTGCTTAAGACCCATGATAAATGAAGGTGGACTAATACATCCGAATATGGGCCACTCATGCCTTCTACTTAACATGTGGGTGGTATGAATGAATGGACCCAACATAGTGTTCATGCCAAGTGGTGTGGTAGGCCTAGACACATGCATGTTTTTCTTAAGGGTGACTTCCATGTGTATAGGTGTGGGACAACCTTTGAACTCCCATTGGAAAGGGTCGAACGGATCTAAGAATGTGGTCATCATGGGATGGAGCACAACCTCATTACCTAGGGAAATGTGGCCCAAGGTCATGGCTCCCAAGGTGTAACCTGGGTCATAGATGAGGTGGGTTTGGCCCAATATAGTGGGTGAGGGTAGGAAAGGGTGGGTGGTTGGTAAGATGGTTGGGTCATATGAGTCCCTTGACTCCCATTGGAATGGATCATATGGATCATAAAATGGGTCACCTAGGGGGAGGAACTCCATGTCTTCAAGATCCTTAAAAGGTGCTAAGTCATCCTTCTCCATTATAGTTGGGCCAATGTTCTTGACAAGTGAGTCGGCCATGAGTGGAGGGCTTGGCTTTCTACCCGAGATAAGAAGCTCTAAATCGAGGAGAAGGTTGGGCTCATCGGGTGTAGGGAGGAATAGAAGGAGGTCGCTAGTGTAGCAACCAATGGTGCAAACCGAGGTGATAGACCCTATGCATAGGTGTAGGAGGCTAAGGCTCCTAGGTTATTCGACCATAGGGGTCAACATGCTAGTCATCTCTACTTGCCATGCTATGCCCTTGAGGAGGTCCTCTAAGGTCTCCACTTGATAGGATGCTTGGATTGTAGTGTGATAGGAGAAGAAGGGCACTATGGGAAGGTCTCGTTCTATGGGAGGGAAAACATGGGCCGGGGTCTCTCGAATTGGGCTCTCCTTTAGCCAACTAACAATGGGTTCTCCTAAGATGAGCTCCGCCTCAACTAGAGAGGGTGGTGTAAGATAAAGACCATCGTGTGAGGTTCCTTCTTCAGCTTGGACTTGGGTTTCCTCCAAAGTGGGTGGTGGGTTTGGAGTGCTCACAACTATTGGATTGGGTATGAGTTCTGCTACCAAGGAGGTGAGAGAGTCTTTTGGGGTGATGAGGGTTTGTGTGTGGTGTTCCCAGGGTAGAGGGTAAAGGGAAACTTGGATTGGGATTGGTAGGATGTGGTTTGGGAGTGGAAGTAGTGGAGGTCTAGGTTGGGGTAGGATGGGGTTTGGAAGTGGAAGGTGGGTTGGGTGACATGATTTGGGTTGGGTGGTGGTGGCCGTCATGGTTCTAGGTGGAGGGATGGACACGGGGTCTACTTGGGTTTGAATGGTGAGAATAGGGTGAGTGGTGGTCCCTTTTGGGGAAACAGGGTCGGTTAGGGGTCTCTTCCCCTTGGGATCGGCTGGTTGTGGAGGGGTGGTAGTGGGGGCCAATTGAGTTTGGATAGATAGGTTTGCGGAAGGAGGTTTTGGTTGGAGTGTGGGGATCCTCATGGGATTTGGTGGAGAGGTGGTTGTTTGGTTTATTTGGGTCTTAAGGGAGAGGACTTGGTCGCGAAGTGTTGTTATGATGGTTGAGAGATGAATTGTTGGGGGTGGTGGGGGTGGAGACCAATGGTCGGTCTCAAGTTGGCCGGGTGGGGGTGGAGGAGTGGTAGTGCTCCTCGGGTTAGGGGTGCTTGAGTAGGAGGGGTGGAAATATTTGGGGATGTAGATCTTTCTAAGTTCTACCTTCATCTCTTCCCATGAGTGAATAGGTTCTTGTCTTCTAACCCTCCTTAAGCCCTCTATGTGTTCCCACTTACTCTTGGCTTGACCCCGAAGTCGTCCCTTGGCCTTTCGGACTCTCGCGCATCCATATACCCAAGTCTTTTCAAAGTACTTTTCTATGGTAGCCTCCCACCTAAGATAGTCACTAGAATGTGATCCGTCAAAGGTAATATCCCTATCTAGGATGAAGTCCATGGGTGGTGAGTAGGCTAAGTAGGTGGCCATGATGATCGGGGGAATCAATGCAAGGGTCGGATTGATGATGACTCCAATGCAAGCATGCCCTAGGACTTGACTTGATAGAGACAAGTCAATGACTTGCTCTGATACCAATTGATGTGACACAACCTAAGACTTAGGCAAACAAGCACATTCACAATCAAAACGGGCCAATTTGGGCCGCCGCTCTCTCGTCGCTCACCCAAGCCTGGGGTAACTTGGCAATGCCAAGGTGAGGTTGAGGGGTTGGGCCCTTGCTGGTAGAGGGACAGCAAGGCCAATATATGATTCCCAATGGGTGTGGATGCCCAATTCAAGGGGGCCGACAAAGTGCCAAAGGCACCGGTTGCAAATCTCCCACGGTGATCACTCAAGACAACGGGGCTTGAGGATCGGGCTCTCACTCACATAACCAGCGGAATTAAGAACTAATATTGAAAGACAAGCACTAAATGGAGTGAAGGTTTGAGCACTTACTCGACCGGTTTGAGGAAACCGGTCCCGGTCGGAGACGAGGGCGAGCGGGGAGGCGAGTGGATCCCCACACGCCGCGTCGGGGTAGCTTGACCTGCCCAAACAAGTTACACCACTACACCTCTCGCAGGAGGGGGATCTTGGGGTGGGGGTTAATGAGATTATAAACAATACTACCTCCACGCAGGGTGGGGCCTTCAGCCGGCCAAGCGGGGCGGGGAAATTAGAGTAAAGAGGGATGACTAAGTGACGGCACCGAATCTGCCTGCTGTCTGCGAACAGGGATAGATAGTCGGTGTTGCTGCTGTAGAACCAGCTCAGGAATTTTACTGGTGGCGAGACTGATGGGGAAATCTTCGTAGCTGGGAAGGGAATGCCTCAGAATTTCTTTAATTTCTTTTGGAGTCGCTGCTGGCCGGGATGGAGGTTTGAACAGAGCCTCAGATTCTCGGACCGATAGCTGCAGACTTCTAATAGCAGATTACAGAGAATGCCCCGGCAGCTCCTGACCTCGGAATCAAGCGCCGTCAGAGTCGTTGGAATTGTGGACGAGTCCTCTTCACAGAAAAGCTGACAGGGAAGCCAAACAATGTCAGAGAAGACTAGCGGATGTAGAACAATGGCGACTGGTCGGTGCAGACTGTGAGTAGCAGATCTGCGTAGCTGAGGGATAAAAATGAGAACTCTGGATCACGAATGCCGAATGAAGTTCTGTTTCTTTATTCTGGAAGTAGACTGGGCGATGAAGAACTTTGAAGAAGAACTCGTGGACTAGTTCCTTCTGGGTTCATCGTGGCAGAGCTTCTAATCTATCTCAGGTCCTCAGCCGAGGCAGAACTGTGCAGTTGTGGGAGAATGGACCTCCTGGACGGCTCACAGATCGGAATAAGATGAAACCACTTCTGTTGCGAAGGAGACTGGTAGACGCTTCCGACGATGGCTCTTGGGTCTTCAAACGCATCTGGAGGAAGTCGTGGTGGCTGCTGCAACTTGCTGGTTCATTTGTAACCTCTGGACAGCAAACTGTAACTTCGAAGTAGCTTCCAATGACCAAGAAAGAAGAAGGGGAAGGGGGTAGATGAGTGTGGGAGTGACCCCTGGTTGTAAGGGGGTCTTGGAGGGGGTGTTCTAAGGTGTGGGAGGTGGAGAATAAGGTCTGGAAGAGGGTCCAATAGATGGTGGTAGTGGGGGCTGCGAATTTGGTTGGAATGGAGAGAGGGAAAGGATATTCGAAAATAGGTTTAAGGGTGGGGTTAATTTTTTATCTTGGGAATGGGGGGGTTGTGTTGGGGAAGGGAAGGGGTGCTTGGGGTAGTGGGAAGGGTGCTTGGGAAAGTGGGAGGGGTAGTTGGGGGTTGGATGGTGAGGAGAGGATTGGTGGAGGGGGTCTTGGGAAGGAGTGGAGTATTGATGAGGGTTGTGGGGAATGGGAAGAGGCTTAAATGGGGTAGGTGGGGAGTGGAGGTGGTTGGGAAGGGAGGAGAGAGAAGAAAATTCGAATTTGGGTGTTGAGGAGAGAGAAAGTGGAGTGAAAAAGAGAGATTAAGAGAGGGAAGGGTGGGGAATCTCTCCCCTAGGGTTTCTCACCCAAAAAATGGAATCTCTCCACTAGATAAGAAGTGTAAACTCTCAAAATGGCAAGTTTTTTCATTCATTGATTCATTAAGTTGGAATGGGGGGAATGGGGTCCTATATATAGGAAACCCACATTTCTACAAAAGTCCCTGACAATTGACTCAATGATAAATAACCGAGGGGGTAGGGGAGAGCCCTTGGGCCAAGCCCAATGAATTGGGCCCAATAGCTAACTAGACAACCTGATGACACTCAAACTTAGGGAAATGAACACAAGACCTAGGAACATGACTCAAATAAAAGGGAAAATACATCAAATGACTCAAATAAAAATTACATAGGACTCAAAATTAAATGACTAGAACATTCCGGATGCAACCGGGGCGAGGAGACGAGCTGTGAACGTGGGAATGGGAGGTGATGTCCCCATCATGCTAGCTTCAATGGATCTTTTCATGGTGATTTGGGTGTTTTTGCTAAGGTTTTCAAAGCTAAGAGGGAGGGTTTTCTGTGAGCTACGAGTTCAGGTTGCATTCCTACTTATAGGGCTTAGATTTCTAATCCTTTTGCATTAGGATCGAGGTTGGGAAGCCTCAAATTGAGTTAGAATGGGTTTTAGCACGGTTTGGGCAACATTATCTACCCAATGGGACTCTCCAGGAGAGTCCCGCTCAGGTTCAACTGTGTCCCTAGCCTTGCGGTCTATCGCGCGACTGCTAAGTCAGGCTAGTGGTCGTTCAATGGCTGTTTCTTCCCCTTGCTTCGCTGTGTTCTCTTTCATCCGCCTAACGGTCACGTTATGACCATTTCTCTTAGCTTGCGGTCTGATGCAGACCGTCTCTTGTTTTCCCTCAATTGATAATCCTCTATCTTTTAGCAGCCTATCGCGAGACCGCTACCTTGGGGGTAGTGGCCCTAACGTGACTGCCTCTCTGCTCTGACCTGTGTGTTTTTCCTCAGGCCCCTTCTCTTAGTCTTCATGCCTAAATCCGCATTCCTCTTTCTCTCTATCAATCTTAGGAGTCTTTGTTAAGCTAATTAAGTCAGTGTCAGCATACACATATTTGCATTTCTAAAAGTGAAAAGGATCATGTTTTTTCATTATGTCAAGATCATGTACATGCATGTGTCTCATATAGTACATCAAGCGGGTCCCTCTCCTGGACCCCCGCTATCGTCGGTACCCTCACGCTTCTTCTATGGCGGGCCCATGGCCGTGCTCCCCTCCTCGCGGCATCACTGTCTCTCCTCCTCCTTGTTCCTCCGATGGCCGGAGGAGCTGGTAAAGTAGCCTCTGTACGCACTGCTGTGCGCACCTCGCCGAGTCCTACTACGGTCCGACCTCTTGCCCAATAGTCAGAGGGATTCCTTCAATCCCACCACTACGCCCTTCAGATCGGCAACCTGTAGCCGGGACCGCTCTAGCTCGCTCCTCAGCCCTGTAGCCTCCGCACGGAATCGCTCCTCCTCCTCCCTCTACCGAGTGGCCTCACTCAGCTCTACATCTAGCTCCTTCACCTGAACATGCATTTATTTCCATTAGTTTTTTTGCATTCATAATCATAAGGTCGAACAGAAATGAAATTGCTTGCTTACCCTCTCCGTGAGTGTGGCCTCGGCCTCCTCGGCCCGAGCAACCGCCCGAGTGAAGTCTGTGTTGGCCCAGACTAGATGGGGGACAAGAAGGGGGGTTGAATTGTCCTTCAGCCGAGATGGTGGATTTTAAAAAACTTTCTAAACTAAGCACAGTGAAAATAAAATTAACTACGTTAATTAATCTGAACTAACATGAGATACAATTGTTCTCTCAATCTTTCCGATCTCACACGGATTAACAAAGCAAATAACAAATGAGGTTAAGCTTAACGCGGATAGCGGATGAAGCAGTGTGCGATGGTGCAGTGAATAAAAACCAATATAATTGACATGTGAATGGAGATAGAGGAAATGGACAATCACACAGGCATTCACACGGAACACACGGATTTTTAGGTGGATCGAGACCACGACGGGCTCCCTACGTCCACCCCTCACCGAAACCCGGTGAGGCTTCACTACACACTACAAAATGTAGCAACACGGGGACGAGTCCCAACACTACACACGCTGCTTCCGCAGCAATACACACACGGGGTCTAGCCCCAAAACGCTGCCACCGCAGCACTCACACACACACAGTCGGGGAACACACCCCGGACACTAAACCACACGGAGTCACAGCTCCGTCTTCACACACAAGTATTCTTAATTTAACAAGACAAGAAGATAAATAATGATTGCCCAAAATATTAATCTATGCGCAAGCAAGAGAGTAGAAATGAGAGATGAAGAGATCCCCCTCAAATCTGCATTAAAGCCCTTTTATAGAAGTGGTAGGGTGCGCTGGAGGGCGTCGCCCCTTCACCTCCTCTTCCGCCAAAGGATAGATAATATTAGCCGCTTGGTTTCTGGTCTGCAAATCCCATAACACATGTATATATATGTATATATATTGCAGCTATAAGATGACCAGTCCAAACTTTAAGCTAATCTCAAACAAAAGTATGGACATGAATGATTTAGATATCCCACTTTGAATCTTCAACCGATCTTTGAGATAAGTTGGAAGGGTGCACTAAAGATTGATGAACCTGGGAGTGGAAGCGACTGTCGCTGTAGATTCAAACGCCTAGACAGCAGTTGATGGAGACTGACCGCAGCCGCCCTCCAATCTACACTCAGGCTCATGAGAGATGATCTCAAGCAGCCTTTTCTTCCTCGTCCAGCAGATGCACATGCCCTCTCCTTCTCTTCTTCACCTTCAGTAGATAGAACAATGTTAGCGCAAGGGGGCACCTCCCATCGTGGGAGAATGCGGCTACATATACCCAAGATAAAAGAATAACAAAATACATGCAAGCCCATGGGAAAAACTCTCTAAACCTCACCCAATAGATGAGAGAAACCCTAAGGGTTATAGGGTAAAAAGCCTAAGGCAATCGGACCTAAAACAATGAAGAACGAACAAAAGACGGCAGACCCAATTAGGGCTGCTCGGGACAAGTGTCGACTCTCAGAGTCGACACTTGTTCGCGGGTGTTCTGCCAGCGAACAAAAACCAACACACAAGCAAAAGTGTCGACTCTTGGAGTCGATATTTTTGGCCATGTGAACAGCGAAAGCACAAAACAACATGTAGCGTGAAGAGTGTTGACTCAAGGACTCGACACTTTTTCATCTGCGTGCTGGAAACACACAGGCCAGCATGCTGACCAGAAAGTGTCGACTCCTTGAGTCGTTACTTTTCCTGACAGCAGAGAAAACTACTATAAATCAGGATGAAAAGCCAGAAACCTTCAACCATGTTCAAACCCCTATTACCCCATACAAAAACCAATTAAATGCCAAGCATTAGAGGTCTTAAAAAGAACACTTATCCAGGGTTTCAAAGGATTTTTGGGATCTAAAGAACCTACAAAATTTCCATACTTAATATCATGTCAGTTTTTATTCAATGCAGTTAATAAGGACAAATATTTTTCATTGTCTCATTCACATAAGTCTTCCAACCTGCACACGGTACCTTTGAAATACATTCACATGTAGAATTTGATTCACATACTTTTAACCCAAGTAAGGCATTAGCTTGCAGTCCAGAGAATTGCTCCATACATGTAAGAGCCATTTTGAATTCAATTCGAACCAAAACACTGAACATTAGATACCAATATCATTATGCCATATGTCAATATTTCATCATGATCAAACAAGCATGAAGGACACTTGTAAAACCATTTTTAAATCATATCATACCAAAACATGGATTCAGTCCAAAATAACCTGAACTTTCACAAACCAATATAAAACCAGCCAACTAAGGATCATTAAACCTCATTCAAAGGCACTTAGATACTTGAAATTCCATGACTTAAACCCATCATATAAACTAACATAGAAGTCAGTTTCACAATCAAAATTAATCAGATTTCAGCATGAAAGAACCAAGATTTATTACCATCTAGGCAATCCAAAGCAAGAGACAGGGCTCAAGGAGCCAGGGGTCGACCCATGAGGTCGACCCTTGAAGTAGGAAATAAAAAGTCTGCCTAAAGGGAGTCCAGTTCAACCCAAGAGCATCCAATGCCATTCAACCTAGGTCAGAGGCCTTATGACCTTCTATGAAAATATGATTTCACCAATGAAAAACATCAAGTATGAAGTGCATCCAGAGACCAATGGTGAGGTCTATGCACATGAACAACTGAGAACTCTTCAGACCACACAAGTCCAAGCAAATGAGAGCATTATTCACCATGCATTCCATACCTACAAAACAAGACAACATTATATGAGCTCATCTATCATGAAGATATTTTCCACTAAACAAGCACACAATATTTTCACTTTAAAGCATACACAAACCACATAATATATTGTAATCATCAAAACCATTATCAAGAACAAGGAGGGAGCGTAATGAACCCAACAGTCTGCGTCCCGCTCAGCCCGATCTGCTGGTGGCTGGGAGGATGAAGACGGAGCGTCCAGTCCCTATCGCAATGCTCCCTCGGCCCGCTACATATAGAGGTCAGTCGATCAGTTGCATGGCATTTGCACTCTAAGTCTAAAGTTGAGTTGAACTCACCCGGAGCTCCAGCGAGCACTGAAACTCATCCCGCTGCTGGATAGTGGAGTGAAGGAGTCCCTGAAACTCCGCTATGCGTCCGTGAGGGTCTAGCTACATATAGAATGTTAGGTTGTCAGTGCATTAGGCATCACTAGAAAGCATGAGTTTAAAAATTCGTACCGGTCGTTGAGTGCCACAGAAGACCTGGTCGCCGTAGAGTCGGGCGTAGGTGTCACGTCCCGAGTGCAGAAGATACTCGGATGCGTGACGCGTCTATATAGACCGTGTCATTAGAGCGATAAGAATTTTAACATACATAATTACGGAGTGCGTAATTTACTAATAAATCTAATAAATTATAATAGTCCAAGTGATGATTATTTAATTAATCAAAAGTATTAAATATAGTCCATGAAAATTTTTAAATTTGGAAATCCAAACATTTGGCTACATGACTTAGCACAAGGTTTATACCACTAACTGACATAACTAGGAATACAAAGTAGACTCAAATAAATTCAAAGATACGACTAGCTAATGATAGATGGTTGGCGTTCTAGCACTCTTCACTCGGCCTCAAACCCATTCTTGTCGCTATCCGATTTACCTGAAAATGTTAAGAAGCAACTGGATGAGTGAATCGCTCAGTAGGAATTACATCTCAAATTCGAGCAATCTTTACGTGAATTACAATTTACATGTATTATCAGTATGGCTATGCATGACGTACGTATAAAAGAATCGGGTATGGAGGTATATCGATACATGATGAACAATAAGAGATCAAGAGCTTTATACAGAGAGTATATCAAGATTTCAACTATTTGACCAGCAATATGTCAAGAATTATAAATGTAAATGTCACTTCGGGTCTAGCAGGGATTCATGTACGATTACGAATTTAAGTGCGAGTATGTACTCATGTACAAGTATATCTCAGGTACGAGCAAATAAAATTTAATTCAAGCAAGTAAAGTTAAGTACGTATCAGTAGAATTGGCTATTTCAATCAAGCAAGTATTTCGCCCTTTCTCGGGCCACAAGTCAAGTATTGCCCGTTCCGGGCCACGCAAGTCAAGTCAAGTGAGTAAAGAGAGAGAGTAAGGTGGAGTGTCTCAAGTCAAGCAAGTACTCCGGTGCGATGCTAAACACCGTGGTCAATAAACTCCCATGGGCACAAGTACCTTCGGGTGCTCCTCCCAGGACCAGACCGGGCCCTATATGCACAACATTTCATGTATTACTTTTGACATCCACTCTCATTTTATAGCCAATATAGGGTTTCAAGGGTTGCCTTAGTAGGATATACAAGGTAGATTTTTATGGAATGGAATTTAAGGACTCATAATATGTAAGAAAATGACTTAGGGTTGCGTCGGTACAAACCACGATAGAAATGAGGGAAAAAAATATCAATTTATATACTTTTTCCTAAACCAAAAACTCTAGATAACTCTATAGTAAGGTTAAACAAAAGTTAGAACATCCCATAAGGGTCATTATGCAATTATGCCAGTTTACTATTTAAGAATACTATTCAATTACTATTTAAATTACTATTCATTACTATTCACTTACTATTCATTTACACTATTCACCCAAATAACGCCTTTCACTAAGTGTCATTTTTGTGAATGACGACTTTTAAACAATCGTCATTTCTAAGTTTAATGTATATATTAATCCTTTAGTATATTAATCATCCATGTAAAAAAATTAATAAATGTGAATCATGATACCTAATCTAATGCATGAGCATACCGTTAGATTCCTTATATTTTTCTCTACCTATCTACGTGTCTATATCAAAAAAATTCTTTTATTTGAAAAAGTGATACTATTCATTAAAATAATGATTTTTATATACTATTCATACCGTAAAAATTTCTCAAAAATAGAAAGTAAAGATATGGACAGGTAGAGGACATTCTCAGGAGTTCAGAATCATGCTCATGCGAAATTGTTGGGTTTTACTATTCAATAAATTAGGGTGATTTACGCCGGGAAGGTACATTCCGTGACTCAAAATACTATTGAAACACTATTAATTTTTAATACTTTCAATAAATCAGGAATTGCGTATATGCTTAAATAGAGAAAAATACGAGGGTTTCAGAATCATGTTCATGCTGGAGTTTTGTGATTAGGTTAAAAACATTATAATTATCTGAACATGATGGCTCGACATTATGAGTCACAGTTTACTATTTAAACACTATTCATTTTTTATTCTTTCAGTAAATCAAGAATCGAGGACATGGACAGGTAGAGAAAAATCTCAGAATCACAGAAATATGTTCAGTCAAAATTTTCATGGTCCGATTTATTAGTTATAGGTTTTTGAATATTTTGATTTACTGGTTTCTAAAAATTTCAGGAAAATGAATTGACGACATTGGTCATGTCTTCAATTAATTGACGACTGTTTGCACAGTCTCAATTTGGTAATTGATGCCCTGGTCAGGGGCGTCATTTACAAAACTATTTCACTATTCATATACTATTCATGCACTATTTATCTGTGTGAAAATGTTCTGAATCAGGAAGTAATAGTACGAATATGTTGAGAAAAATGTCAGGATTCCAGAAACATGTTCATGCAAAAATTTTGTACTTTAGTTTGATCGTTATGGATTTTTAAATATGTTGAATTATCAATTACTCAAAATTCTAAGAAATTAAATTGACGACAAGGGTCATGTCTTCAATTAATTGATGACTGTCTGCACAGTCTTCAATTTGGTAATTGACGCCCTGGTCAGGGGCGTCATTTACAAAACTGTTTCGCTATTCATACACTATTCATGCACTATTCATCAATGTGAAAATGTTCTGAATCAGGAAGTAATGGTACGAATATGTTGAGAAAAATGTCAGGATTCTAGAAACATGTTCATGCAAAAATTTCATGCTTTAGTTTGATAGTTATGGATTTTTAAATGTGTTGAATTATCAATTACTCAAAAGTCTAAGAAAATGAATTGACGACATGGGTCATGTCTTCAATTAATTGACGACTGTTTGCACAGTCTTCAATTTGGTAATTGATGCCCTGGTCAGGGGCATCATTTACAAAACTGTTTCACTATTTATGCACTATTCATGCACTATTCATCTATGTGAAAATGTTCTGAATCAGAAAGTAATGGTACGAATATGTAGAGAAAAATGTCAGGATTCCAGAAACATGTTCATGCAAAAATTTCGTGCTTTAGTTTGATAGTTATGGATTTTTAAATGTATTGAATTATCAATTACTCAAAATTCTTGGAAAATGAATTGACGACATGGATCATGTCTTCAATTAATTGACGACTGTTTGCACAGTTTTCAATTTGGTAATTGACGCCCTGGTCAGGGGCGTCATTTACAAAACTATTTCACTATTCACACACTATTCATGCACTATTCATCCGTTTAAAAATGTTCTAAATTAGGATGTAATGATACAAATATGTTGAGAAAAATGTCAGGATTCCAAGAATATGTTTATGTAAAATTTTAGTGCTCTAGTTCGATGGTTATTGATTTTTAAATGTGTTGGATTGATTATCTTCCAGAAATTCCAGAAATTAAAATGACGACACTGGGAGTGTCTTCATTTAAATGACGACTGTGATAACATTCTTCTATTTCGAAATTGACGCCCTGGTCAGGGGCCTCATTTACAAAAAGGGCTGGGGCCCTCCAGATTTTTAAACATGAACGTATTACACTAATAACGGAGGCTATATATTAAGGTTTGAAAATATGGTTAATAATAAAAAACTAATATGCTCAAAAACTCATGAAACTCATGAAATCATTATGTTCAACTCATAAAGATCATGATAATATGTATAAGCCTATTAAACTAGCATGATATATATATGATTATTGCTTGATTCAGATGATATATAGCATGGTTGACTAGTTAATCGAACTCTAAGCATGAATTAGTTAACCTATTTAGCTACTGGTTAGGCAAGAATTTGAGAACACCTATCTTTTGACGTATGATACGAGGTTCAGAGCTGTAGCAGGATCGCAACAGGATGTAGCCTCGGGAGGAAGACGCTTCTGTAGCACAGCAGTAGCCTCTGACAGTGCTACAGATGCGATTAGTTATAGGGAATCAAAAGGCATTAGTTAATGACTTGTGGGTCATGCTGAGTGAGCATTGTTTTTGCCAGCTCGAATGGGTTGCTCGTGTCTCAATCTTCTATAATCACGTGTTTAAATGACGCCCTTGTAAAGGGTCGTTCATTTAATAAATGACGCCTTTCATGAGAGTGTCATTTATTTGGGTAGTATTATTGTGGAATTATTAATGAGAATGACGCCCTTCAAGAGGGCGTCATTTGTTAGACACTACTGCCCCACTCACGTGATATACATATATATATTTATAGTTTATCATATTCAAATTTACGCCTTCATGCATGTCTTAAATTCTGTAAATGACGCCCATGTAAGGGGTCTTCAATTTGGAAATTGACGCCCTAGTCAGGGGCATCAATTCCTTTGGTGGTGGGAAGGAATCCACTGCGTACTCCCCATGGCCCATGTGTTTAAAGGTGTTTTTAAATTTATATAATAACCGTTTCATGATTTATTTCTTTGTACAAGACCTCCCAAGTAAGATTCTTTACCCATGTGCATAAAGTTGGAATGCACATTTGTATTCTAGTCCTCCTATAATTTAATTTCTTAAACAAAACCTAGGGCTCTTTTAAGAAGTGTGTATTACGTATGATGGTTTGTAATTTTATATACTATCCCCCTTAAGGTTTGGCCTTTTTACACAAAGCCCTCAAGATTCTTTATGTTATAAAGTAGGGTTGGCTTGTATATTTTCATTATAGTCCTTATGAGGTTGGATTCTTTATGTAAGGCCTTCATGTATGCGTTCTTTTTAAGAAGAAGTTTTGAATTTACGTAAAGGTATTTATCGGGGTGCTACACCCTCCCCCACTTAAAAGAATTTGGTCCCCAAATTCAACTATATTATACGGGAATAGGAAAGGTGTAGAGTACTTATAATTAGAATAACTCTGGAAATCGTCTTTTCATGGATTCCTCAGTTTCCCATGTAGCTTCTTGTTCTAAACATCAATTCCATTAAATTTTTACCATAGGGATCGTCTTGTTCCTTAGAACTCAAACTTCTCGGTCGAGGATCTTCAGTGGCTTCTGCTCGTAGGTAAGGTCCTTCTGTACCACTAAATCATTGTGGTCAATGACATGGAAGGGATTGTGCACGTATTTCTTCAGCATAGAAACATGAAATACATTGTGCACTTCTGACAGTTATGGAGGTAGGGCGATGCGATAAGCCACCTCGCCTACTCTTTCCAGTACTTCGAATGGACCAATAAACCTTGGTGTTAGTTTGCCTTTAACACCGAGAGGGGCCTTCCCCCGCCGCCACCGTGGCCTTTCCCCTATCACTGGCAGACCTCCTCCCCGAACTTCTTCTCACCATACTGGCTCTTTGGTCGTTTCCCACAGATGGCGCCAGATGAAGGGGCGTGATCTCGCGCTTGTCCTGAGCTGAGAGGATGATCACCTAGTAGTGAACTACAGAGAAAGGGAAACGAATCAGGAGGCACAGGGATGGATCCCTGGGGAAAATCCTCCGATGCTTAAGTTAGTAGAGCAATGGTGGAAGGTATTGAGGGAGGTAGAAAGAGGTGCGCGAAATCCCCTAACACCAAGGTGGTGAAGTGTTTCCTGCTCAGGGAGTTTTTAGGCGTGTGTTGGCCTTACCTGTCACGCCCTGAGCCTTTATTACAGAGGAAGACTCGCTCGGGGAGTGTGAACAGCCGGCATGGTAAGTCTCTTGCAAGTAAGAATCAATCAGAGCGCAAGACAATCACACAAGTAAATGCAATTGCACAAGATTTAATCAAACTTCAACTTTATTTCATAAATGATCAATCTTTAAATACAATAGCCTCTACTTCTCAATTTATTGACTCAAGAAATAGGAAAATTACATTGACTCAATCTAGACAATTTAGACTTCCTATGTCTTCACTCTTATCATAATAACATTTAATCGCTCTCGGACCCGTTACTTGAATCCCCCGAATCTGAATTCGAACTATTTCCATCTCCTGAAAAACATTGGAAAGTAGGTCATGAGCACACTTGCCCAGTAGGTATCTTCGCATCAACATGAAGGCATTATTAAAATGATTAACATTTTTGCTCTGAATAAATACGATAAAATCATGCAATGCGACGATCATGCGATTAAATCAAAGTAACAAGATAACCATGTAAGATAGAATGATCAAGAATGAGCTAGCAAGAATATAACACGAACAAGATATTGACCTTCCATGAACAAGAATGTAACGAGATTGTACTAGCAAGCCATATATTCCTCACTTTAGCATCTTATGCTTAAGAGCAAGTGCTTCGTGAATTTCTGTGGAATATCAAGCAAGAATGTCATGTCGTGCCGTGGATCTTCACTTATTTATAGAAATAGTACTCCCAGCGCAATGCGACGCTAGTAGCATCATACCCCATGATTTATAAAATAGTATGTTTCCGGCAATCAGTCGAGGGGACTAGCATAGAGCCCTTGAACATAATCAGTGTTTGATCGCATCTTCAGTTATAAATTAAGCTACTTCCACGCAATATAACAGTAAAGTATGGCCAAGAATATAGCACTTCCAATAATTTCATGATAACGAAAATCAATGAATGAATGCTTCAACGTAAGAATGTAGGAGTCAAGAAATAGACTTTAAACAATGTCATGCTCATAGAAATAAATCGACAGCATAACGGTATTTTCCTTAACTTCCATTTCATTTAGATCAATTTAAGCAATATGACAAGTTCTAGATCATCAAGGTTTGTCTAGAATCATTGGAATATCAACCCTTGGTCAAACATTGGGTTAACAAATGCAAGCTATGTAACGGTCATTGGCTGGGCCGTTACTTTATGTAACGCGCCAGTAATGGGCCGTTATAGTGATCCGAGTCCAGAAGGATACAAATAGACCTAGAGGAATGTGACGGTCTGGCACTGGGCCGTTACGTGATCCTGACGGTCCAGTTCAAGACCGTTACATTTCAAGAATCAAAACCACGATAGAGTGTTCTAATTAATGGGATTTCATTGGTACAACCAACTCGGCGTCCTAGTGGGAATCCCAGGCTCGCGGAGAATTACGGAGGCCTTGAAATAATGATTTCCTAGTCCATTGGACGGAATATCCAATAGAGAGGTCCTCATGTTCAAGATTGTGTTCCTATAGTGCGAAGTGTGAACTAATGACAACATACCAGAATATGTGCCATGTACTTATAGAATTGACTCTATTGACAGTGAGAGATATGTATAATCAATGTGAAAATCATGATAAAAACTCCGTCAATATAATGTTAAAAAGTCATGCTTTATAGTACAAAACTATAGAATTTGGTTTAACATAACTTAAGTAGAAGTGGTGACAAAACATGCAATACTTATCATGAATAATCAAATATCCTTAAAATCACATGATTAGGTTTAAAACTTAGGTAACTAGGCTTTCACAATAATAATATTGGCAGGTTATATTCTATCTTAGGGTTGACAGAACACAGAATATAACGGTCTGGAGATGGGGCGTCACAGTGAAAGTGACGGTCAGGACCCAACCGTTACATGAATGTAACGCGTCTGTCCAAGCGCGTTAGAATCAACAGTGCAATTCAAATACCACAGAGTGTGTAACGATCTGTCGTAGGGCCGTTACTTGAAAGTGACGGTCCTATGCTAGTGCGTTACAGTATCTGTTAACAGAAAACAATCATAGAAACTAAGAGATCAGCTCACATCATGTCTTTTATCAAAACATCATGAGTTTCTAGTCATGTTAATGAAGTAAGGCCATCTACATGCATAGGTAATCATGAATAGATGAATAGTCATGTTTTAATTTCTTAATTTGGCTAAGAGGTGCATGATGTGCATAGAACAAATAAAACATGAAATCAATGCTCTATAATGCATGGAATTCAATCAAACCAGAGGGCTTTTAGTCCTATAATGTTGTTTTTGCCGTTCATGAGATAACCTACCTCTTACTTAGACTGTAGTTTCTGAATTTGGTTGAGAACCTTGCCCTAGATCCCTTCCTTCTCTTATGACTTTTTCAGCAACTTCCTTAGGCTCTCACTCCACGACCTCTTGACCTAAAGATGTGAAATTTGGAGGGGAGTTAGTCTAAAGTATTGTAATCAAATACTTCTAAAGAACTTATATGAGATAGTGACTCCTTACCTTTCTTCTTTACGTCCAAAAAGTAAGGGTCGCACAGTTCAGAACTATGCCCTATTTATAAGGTTTAGACTAGGGTTTGAGGATTAGATCGAGTTTAGAGTCCTTATTTCATCAAATCCTAATCTCTAAGAGTCCTTAGAGTTTTTACAATCCTTCCCAAGTCGATCCATAGTGGATAGGAACATCAAGTTCTAATCTTTTCATGAGTCCCTTCACTTACGGTACTAACAGGATGTAACGGTCGAGTGCCCATGCGTTACATGGATGTGGCGGTCTTACGATAGACCGTTACAGTCATCGTACCTTAGAGTTTCAATTTATAAAAACTTTTTTGTTAATTATCTAAATAATTATCTTATATAATTAGTATTTATCCTTAATATCCGTGGATAGGCTTAAATACCTTCTAGAATATGGGCCTAACTTAATGGGCCTGAGTTAAAAACCTTTTAGACTTTAATTAAGTGGGTTGGGTTAATTGATCAACACTATTTGGCCTTTTAATGACTTATTTAATCAAATAGACCATTTATAAATTTATTTAGGCCTTTATAATTTCTAAAAAAAATTTTAAAATTTCTGGGGCACTACACCCTCCCCCACTTAGAAAGAATTTGGTCCCCAAATTCAAAACATGGATTGTGGAGAGTGTACTTACAGTCAAACAATTCCGGGAATCATTTCTGCATGGCTGATTCAGTTTCCCATGTTACTTCATAAGGCCATGCTTTCTTCCATTGAATCTTAACCATAGGAATGACCTTATTTCTGAGTTGACGCACTTCTCGATCCAGAATCTTTATCGGTGTTTGTTCGTATGTCAAGTCTTTCTGAATCTCTATATTGTCATAAGTGATAATGTGATCTAGGTCATACACATATTTCTTCAGCATAGAGATGTGAAATATGTCATGAACTCCTGCTAATTGTGGTGGTAAAGCCAATCTATAAGCCACTTCACCGATCCTCTCGAGGATTTCAAATGGACCGATAAATCTTGGAGTTAGCTTTCCTTTAATGCCAAATCTTCGAATACCACGACCCGGAGAAACCTTTAAATATACATGTTCTCCTACTTGAAATTCCAAGTCACGTCTTCGATTGTCAGCATAAGATTTCTGCCTATCTTGTGCCATTTTTATCCTTTCCTGAATGAGCTTGATTTTCTCTGTAGAATCCCTGATCAAATCGGGGCCTAGAAATTGCCTTTCCCCTATTTCATTCCAACATATTGGTGATCGACAACTTTTCCCATATAGAGCTTCAAAAGGTGCCATTTGTATGCTTATCTGATAACTGTTGTTATATGCAAATTCTACCAGAGGTAAGTGATCATGCCAACTTCCTCCAAAATCAATGACACAATCCCTGAGCATATCTTCTACCACTTGATTTGTTCTTTCTATTTGTCCATCAGTTTGTGGATGGAAAGCTGTGCTAAAATTCAATCTAGTCCCAAGTGAGTGTTGTAACCTTTCCAGAACTGTGATGTGAATCGAGGATCTCTATCTGATATAATAGAGACAGGGACACCATGTAGTTTAACAATTTCTTTTATGTATAAAGCTGCTAGAATATCTACAGACCATCGACTCTTAATTGGTATGAAATGTGCAGATTTAGTCAATCGGTCTATGATTACCCATATGCCATCGTGTCCACCTCTTATCTTAGGTAATCCCATGATGAAATCCATTCCTATGCTCTCCCATTTTCATTCGGGAATACTTAAGGGATGCAATTTTCCTGCGGGTCTAAAATGTTCCGCCTTAACTTGTTGATATGTGAGACATCGTGACACGAAGTCTGCTACTTCCCTCTTCATATTGGGCCACCAGAAGTTTCTTTTAAGATCCTGATACATTTTTGTATCTCCTGGATGAATGGTGTACTTTGATTTATGTGCTTCTTCTAAGATCAATTTCTTTGTATCTTCATGATCCGGTATACACATTCGGCCCTTGAATAGCAATCTTCCATCTTCGGAAATAGAAAAATCCTATCTCTGTTCAATATTGGCCTTAATTTTCAGTAAAATTGGGTCATCCTCTTGTAACTTGGCCAAATCCTCAATCAATGTAGGTTGAGCTCGGATGTTTGCTATAAAGTAATCTTCTTCCTTAATGTCAACATCTAGATTTAACTGAGCAAATTGAGGAATAATGTTAGTCATACTAATCATGAGACTTGATAACATATGAATTGGTTTTCTACTAAGTGCATCTGCTACGGCCACTACCAGAAAAAGTGGGATTACAGACAGAAATTTCAGACGGAAATTTCAGACGGAAATTTCTGTCTGAAATTTGTGACAGATTATTTTCCGTCGGAAATCCCGTCTGAAATATGCAAGTACACACCGCATTTCAGACGGAAATTTATGACGGAAAATATTCCGTCATAAATTTCAGACGGAATTTGTGACGGAATTATTAAACTGTCAGAAATTTGTAACCAAGAATTTGTGACCGCCACATTTGTGACGGAATTCGTCTGACCATCCGTCACAAATGTGTCTTCTCACAGATTTGCAGACGGAAATTAGTCCGTCACAAAATTTATTGCGCCCCAAATTTGTCGCAAAGGCACATTTGCGACAGATTTGGGGCGCAAAAATTTTGTGACGGATTAATTTCCGTCTTAAAATCCGTGAGAAGACACATTTGTGACGGATTGTCAGACGGATTCCGTCACAAATGTGGCCGTCACAAATTCTTGGTTACAAATTTCTGATAGTTTAATAATTCCGTCACAAATTTCGTCTGAAATTTGTGACGGAATATTTTCCGTCACAAATTTCCGTCTGAAATTCGGTGTGTACTTGCATATTTCAGACGAGATTTTCGACAGAAAATAATCCGTCACAAATTTCAGACGAAAATTTCCGTCTGAAAATTCCGTCTGTAATCCCGCTTTTTCTGGTAGTGAGCATTCACCTTGTCAGGATGATATTGAATAGCGAAATCGAAGTCTTTAAGATATTCCAACCATCTCCTCTGCCTCATGTTAAGCTCTTTTTGAGAAAATAAATATTCAAACTCTTGTGGTCTGTGTAGATCGTGAACTTTTCTCCATAAAGATAATGACGCCAAATCTTCAAGGCGAATATAACTACTGCTAATTCCAAATCATGTACTGGATAATTCTCTTCGTGGCGTTTCAATTGTCTTGAAGAATAGCAAATCACCTTTCCATCTTACATAAGGACACATCCTAAGCCAATTCAGATGCATCCGTATATACTTCAAATCCAGCACCCTCTATTGGTAGCGACAAAACAGGGGCTGTTGTAAGATGATTCTTAAGACTTTAAAAACTCTTTTCACAGTCCTTTGACCAGATAAAATGATTTTCTTTTCTAGCAAGTATAGTTAAAGGAACCACGATCTTTGAAAAGTCCTTTATGAATCTTCTATAGTAGCCTGCTAGACCCAAAAAGCTTCTGACTTCTGATACAGTCGTTGGTCGACTCCAATCTCTGACAGCTTCTACTTTAGAAGGATCCACAACAATACCTTCTTTTGAAATAATGTGGCCTAGGAATGAGACTTCCTTGAGCCAGAATTCACACTTATTGAGTTTGGCATATAGCTTGTGTTCTCTAAGTGTTTGCAAAGCTATCCTTAGATGTTCTTCATGTTCTTCTTTAGTCTTGGAGTATATCAGGATATCATCGATGAAGACGACGATGAGTTGGTCTAAATATGGCCGGAATACAATGTTCATAAGTTGCATGAATGCTGCTGGGGCATTAGTTAACCCAAACGGCATTACCACGAATTCATAGTGGCCATAACGACTTCGAAAAGCCGATTTGTAAATGTCTTCTTCTTTGATTCTAACCTGATGATAACCTGATCTTAGGTCAATCTTAGAAAAATATTCTGCTCCCGAAAGCTGATCGAAGAGCTCATCAATACACGGCAATGGGTATTTGTTCTTGATTGTAAGTTGATTCAATCGCTGATAGTCAATGCATAACCTGATAGAACCATCCTTCTTCTTGACAAATAGAACCGGCGCACCCCAAGGGGATGTGCTAGGTCTGATAAAACCCTTGTCTAGAAGTTCCTATAATTGTTTCTTTAATTCCTTGAGTTCTGTGGGGGACATCCTGTAAGGGGCTATAGAAATAGGTGCCACACCTGGAATGAGTTCGATGGTAAAGTTTACTTCCCTCTCGGGTGGTAAATTAGGTAGTTCAGATGGGAACACGTCCGGGAATTCATTTGCAATAGGAATGTTTGCTAGGACAATTTCCTTAGACTCGGTAACAATAACTGAAGCAAGAAAAGCTTCACATCCTTGCAAGATAAGTTTGTAAGCGTGAAGAGAAGATATGATGGTAGGATGTTTCTTGTATTTGATGCCAAGAAAGGAAAATCTTGGAAGACCGGGCTTTCGAAAAGATATAATTCTATTTCGATAGTTGATATAAGCGTCGTGGTCTACAAGCCAATCTACCCCATAAAATGGCATCATAACCTTTAATTAGGATAATAGTTGGTAAGCTTAGTTACAGATCCTAAAGGTGTAGTAATAGCGAGATCTGAAGGTAGGGGAACTGATTCAGTTGGGAAGGTTTTTGTAAAAGTGGTGCATACGGTGCTAGCCTTGAAAACTGCAACTCATATTCTGCTACTGTCATCATCCCCTGACGAAGGGAGGCAAACTCCATAGCCTTCCTTTCCTTGACATGCTCGGAGAAATATTTGGAATGGAATAAAGTGAGAAAACCATCCCATGTGTGAGGCGCATCGGCCGGAGGTGACTGAATCGATTTCCACCAAGTGCGAGCATCCTTGTTTAACTGAAACGTCACTAGACGGACTTTCTCCTGATCAGTGCATTGTATAACGTCAAATATCCTATTCATCTCGTCGATCCAATTTTCTGCTTCGTCTGGATTGGAAGATCCATAGAAACGTGGAGGATTTAGACGCCGGAAATTACGATGAAGGTATCCTGCCCTCCCCCCCGCACCACCTTGTGCTACAGTTTGCAGTGCCTGGGTGAGGCCGGCAACAATTTGTTGCATACCGTCCCAATCTACGCGATGAGCCATGATAAGAATAATAAGATACCTGAGAGAAAATAACAACTTGTTATTTCTCATGAATATTGGAATAAGCATAATAAATCTTAAACTAATTAGCTATCTTATCCCGGGCTCTACCCAATTCTCACATGGGTGTGGAATTTCTTCCTTAGTTCATAGGTATGGGTCCTTAACCTTGGACTTATCCTATGACATGACTCTTTTCCCTAAGTCCTGAGACTTAGCTCTGATACCAACTTAACTGTCATGCCCCGAGCTTTTATTACAGCGGAAGACTCGCTCGGGGAGCGCGAACAACCGGCATGGTAAGCCTCTTGCAAGCAAGAATCAATCAGAGCGCAAGACAATCACACAAGTAAATGCAATTACATAAGATTTAATCAAACTTCAACTTTATTTCATAAATGATCAATCTTTAAATACAATAGCCTCTACTTCTCAATTTATTGACTCAAGAAATAAGAAAATTACATTGACTCAATCTAGACAATTTAGACTTCCTATGTCTTCACTCTTATCATAATAACATTTAATCACTCTCGGACCCATTACTTGAATCCCCCGAATCCGAATTCGAACTATTTCCATCTCCTGAAAAACATTGGAAAGTAGGTCATGAGCACACTTGCCTAGTAGGTATCTTCGCATCAACATGAAGGCATTATTAAAATGATTAATATTTTTGCTCTAAATAAATACGGTAAAATCATGCAATGCGACGATCATGCGATTAAATCAAAGTAACAAGATAACTATGTAAGATAGAATGATCAAGAATGAGCTAGCAAGAATATAACAAGAACATGATATTGGCATTCCATGAACAAGAATGTAACGAGATTGTACTAGCAAGCCATATATTCCTCACTTTAGCATCTTATGCTTAAGAGCAAGTGCTTCGTGAATTTCTGTGGAATATCAAGCAAGAATGTCATGTCGTGCCGTGGATCTTCACTTATTTATAGAAATAGTACTCCCAGCGCAATGCGACGCTAGTAGCATCATACCCCATGATTTATAAAATAGTATGTTTCCGGCAATCAGTCGAGGGGACTAGCATAGAGCCCTTGAACATAATCAGTGTTTGATCGCATCTTCAGTTATAAATTAAGCTACTTCCACGCAATATAACAGTAAAGTATGGCCAAGAATATAGCACTTCCAATAATTCCATGATAACGAAAATCAATGAATGAATGCTTCAACGTAAGAATGTAGGAGTCAAGAAATAGACTTTAAACAATGACATGCTCATAGAAATAAATCAACAGCATAACGGTATTTTCCTTAACTTCCATTTCATTTAGATCAATTTAAGCAATATGACAAGTTCTAGATCATCAAGGTTTGTCTAGAATCATTGGAATATCAACCCTTGGTCAAACATTGGGTTAACAAATGCAAGCTATGTAACGGTCATTGGCTGGGCCGTTACTTTATGTAACGCGCCAGTAATGGGCCGTTACAGTGATCCGAGTCCAGAAGGATACAAATAGACCCAGAGGAATGTGACGGTCTGGCACTGGGCCGTTACGTGATCCTGACGGTCCAGTTCAAGACCGTTACATTTCAAGAATCAAAACCACGATAGAGTGTTCTAATTAATGGGATTTCATTGGTACAACCAACTCGGCGTCCTAGTGGGAATCCCAGGCTCGCGGAGAATTACGGAGGCCTTGAAATAATGATTTCCTAGTCCATTGGAAGGAATATCCAATAGAGAGGTCCTCATGTTCAAGATTGTGTTCCTATAGTGCGAAGTGTGAACTAATGACAACATACCGGAATATGTGCCATGTACTTATAGAATTGACTCTATTGACAGAGAGAGATATGTATAATCAATGTGAAAATCATGATAAAAACTCCGTCAATACAATGTTAAAAAGTCATGCTTTATAGTACAAAACTATAGAATTTGGTTTAACATAACTTAAGTAGAAGTGATGACAAAACATGCAATACCTATAATGAATAATCAAATATCCTTAAAATCACATGATTAGGTTTAAAACTTAGGTAACTAGGCTTTCACAATAACAATATTGGCAGGTTATATTCTGTCTTAGGCTTGACAGAACACAGAATATAACGGTCTAGAGATGGGGCGTCACAGTGAAAGTGACGGTCAGGACCCAGCCATTACATGAATGTAACACGTCTGTCCAAGCGCGTTAGAATCAACAGTGCAATTCAAATACCACAGATTGTGTAACGGTCTGTCGTAGGGCCGTTACTTGAAAGTGACGGTCCTATGCTAGTGCGTTACAGTATCTGTTAACAGAAAACAATCATAGAAACTAAGAGATCAACTCACATCATGTCTTTTATCAAAACATGATGAGTTTCTAGTCATGTTAAAGAAGTAAGGCCATCTACATGCATAGGTAATCATGAATACATGAATAGTCATGTTTTAATTTCTTAATTTGGCTAAGAGGTGCATGATGTGCATAGAATAAATAAAACATGAAATCAATGCTCTATAATGCATGGAATTCAATCGAACCAGAGGGCTTTTAGTGCTATCATGCTGTTTTTGCCGTTCATGAGATAACCTACCTCTTACTTAGACTGTAGTTTCTGAATTTGGTTGAGAACCTTGCCCTAGATCCCTTCCTTCTCTTGTGACTTTTTCAGCAACTTCCTTGGGCTCTAACTCCACGACCTCTCGACCTAAAGATGTGAAATTCAGACGGGAGTTAGTCTAAAGTATTGTAATCAAATACTTCTAAAGAACTTACCTGAGATAGTGACTCATTACCTTTCTTCTTTACGTCCAAAAAGTAAGGGTCGCACAGTTCAGAACTATGCCATATTTATAAGGTTTAGACTAGGGTTTGAGGATTAGATCGAGTTTAGAGTCCTTATTTCATCAAATCCTAATCTCTAAGAGTCCTTAGAGTTTTTACAATCCTTCCCAAGTCGATCCATAGTGGATAGGAACATCAAGTTCCAATCGTTTCATGAGTCCCTTCACTTACGGAACTAACAGGATGTAACGGTCGAGTGCCCATGCGTTACATGGATGTGGCGGTCTTACGGTAGACCGTTACAGTCATCGTAGCTTAGAGTTTCAATTTATAAAAACTCTTTTGTTAATTTTCTAAATAATTATCTTATATTATTAGTATTTATCCTTAATATCCGTGGATAGGCTTAAATACCTTCTAGAATATGGGCCTAACTTAATGGGCCTGAGTTAAAAACCTTTTAGACTTTAATTAAGTGGGTTAGGTTAATTGATCAACACTATTTGGCCTTTTAATGACTTATTTAATCAAATAGACCATTTATAAATTTATTTAGGCCTTTATAATTTCTAGAAAATCATTTAAAATTTCTGGGGCACTACATTACCCTTCACTGGAGGGAATCCCTGGTTTATATAGTGCACTCACCTTATGAGTCCCGTAAGCTGAGGAGTTTCAGGCGGGAGTTACGTCCTCATCATGGGATCGTTACGTCCTCATCATGGAATCTTCATGGCCTTGAGGGATCATGAATCCTTTATCCTCATAAACTCCTGCTCATAAAGGGCTCTCAACGGCTGCACGGATAAGCACTTGTCATTCGGTCCGAGCATAAACGGTGCCAGCCCTGTCCGGGTGATAGGCATAGCTCGGATGGAGTCAGGTCGGAGTGGGCGCAGGGCGCTTGCCTCTATCCCGATGAAGGGATAACTCGGGCATGGGTCTTCCTCCGTTCTGACGCTTGGGCCTTCCGAGCCTAAGGGCCGTCGAGGAAGGGTGGAATCCTGAGTGATCTTTATTGGGCTTTTTTCCCTAAGTAGGCCCTAGGGGGATGTCACTTGGCTGAGCTGAGCCTCGTTCGGCCCTGACGGGCCTAGTTTGGCTGCTCTTAGATGGGCTACAGAAATCCCCCTCTCCACCAGTCAAAAGGCAATTGGCGCCCAAGACAGGGGCACTGTGACGACCCGGGATCCGAGTACCGGAAAGGAACCGGTACGTCTCGAATCTCGGCCCGCCAACCCACGAGCCCGAAGACTCGGAAGGGTAAAAAGGGATAGAGTGGGAGTACAAGAGAAGCTGAAATGACCGCAGAGATAGCACAATGATCGAAAATAAATGCACAACATAATATAATTAATATAAACTGCTACAAGGTCCACAGTGTCTCATGTCCAAATAAAAGTACAGTCAATAGAAAGGAAAGTACAACTACACGGGGCATCCCCTGGAGTACAACTACATGGGGCATCCCCCGGCTCTAGCAGAGTGGTGAGTAACCCTGGCTAGAAGAACCACGCTGAAACTCGGCCGCGCCTCTCGATGACCCCGCCTCACCTGAAAAGTAGGGGTGAGCCTCATTTCATTGGCCCAGTAGGGATCTCGCGGACCCCCACCTCGCGTGGAAAATAAGGTAGGAAGCAAGAAGGCAGAAAAGCAACCCCACCTAACAGGAGTACGGTAGAACCAACAAGCTAAAGTAAAAAAATGGAAAAATCGTCTACTCTAACAGTACCGTACTACTAACCTCGGTCCAACAAAACTCGAGTCCACACCTGCCAGCAAACAAGAGCACTACCCACTAGAAGAACGACCGGATGCGTCCCCTGACATCTTACACCGCGTCACAAGTGTCTAGCTACGACGCCCCGGGCGTGAGACTCAGACACGCAACAAGTACCACAACAAGGACTAGCTGGGGTCACGCTCGTCAGCGCGTGTCCTAAGCCCCCAACTACGTGTGTACACACAGACCATCTGCTCTAGGTCGGGTCCTCTAGCTGGTTCCCCCCCCACCGGACTCTGGTGGTAAAGGCAAGGGCTCCTACGGTAACCAGCCTAGAAACCGCCTCTCACCGGGTCTCGCTCTCCACCACTCCCAGGTGGGTCCGCACCCGCGTGCGCAGGAAGCTACGACTAGTGGACAGGTCACTGGAAGTAAGGACTGACTCACGGAAACCACCGGCCACACACTAACGCAGACTCTCGGTAACCAAAATGGTAGGTACAGATGTCGGGGACACGCATGAGGTTCGACCATCCCTCGAGTCATGCGGCACCCCTACCAAACTAACTGATTATCCGGTGACCCCCGGGCGCCCTTGTGGCTCTCACTGGGTGCTCACGGCAACCCTCGAGCCACACACCACAACCGGATCCGAGACTCACTCCACCGGAGGTAAAACTACTGGAAGGAAACGTGGCACAGGGAGGGGGATTAACGCGCTAGGGACCCAGGGCGTGACACTGTCACGCTTTGGTCATCTGGTGCGACCCTCTGAAGAACGCGCTAGCAGAAGCTAGCGCGTTCTCCAAGAAGGCGCTAGCAGAAGCTAGCGCGTTCATCAAGAATGCGCTGCCCGACCCTAGCGCGACATAAACCGCCAACTGTTCATCTTCTCGGACGAACGCGCTCGGACGACTCGGTGCGTTCAACAAGAACGCGCCCCTGGAATCTAGCGCGACAACGGGCGGAGCCCGGTTCGTGCAGTTCACTCGAAAAACTCAGTCCCACGCCCCATTCACTCCCAAGTGAAGGGGAAACAAAAGGGGGAACCTCCCCCAACCTCCCTAGGATGCATCTAAGCCCATAGAGCGGTCAAAAACCCCATAAAACGGAAGATCCGGCGCTCAAACCCCAAGCATGGAAATAACCCTCCTGGAATGAATTTAATCCCCCTCGACCTATCCACAGCATAGAAATCATG
This sequence comes from Amorphophallus konjac, assembly GCA_022559845.1. NCBI lineage: Eukaryota > Viridiplantae > Streptophyta > Magnoliopsida > Alismatales > Araceae > Amorphophallus > Amorphophallus konjac. The sequence continues at coordinate 499,191,588 of CM040121.1, read as the reverse complement.
GGGGATGCTGTAAAGAGGGCAAGGATCCGTCCCCCTACCTTAAATAAGCTCGAAAACCACCGGATCGCCGCCGATCGCCGAATCTTGCTCGAACACGAACTCCTCTCCCACACACCAATGGGGGCACCGTCACGATCCTCTCGCCACCGCTGTTGTCACCGCGCCGCCACCGATGTCCACCACCCGTCGCCGGAGGGGGAGGGGCGCCGCGAAGTCCAACGGGCAAGAGGGGGGGTTGCAACGGTCGGCCGTGGCTCACGGGAGGAGGAAAGAAGAAGAGGAAAAGAAGAAAAGGGGAAAAAGATAAGGGAAAATAGGGGAGTATTTATGAAAAATCCAGAAAATGCCAAAAATACCAAAAAATAGAAAAGTACACATTCTCGATCCTCGGAACGCACTGATTGCAATGGTACCACCCGCGGGTAGGTGAACGGCCCAGTTCACCCGCTACGGAGTTCCATAGCTTTTCCCCAAACACACACGCGGGAATCAGAAAAATACGTAGAAAAAGCCGTGGAACACACTCCGGGCCTCCGAAACAGCTCCGAATCGCACCAATCCGAACACGAAAGATGTCCAGAACATAACTCCGGACACAACGGAGCCATGTTTACCGAAAACATAGATCTGGGACCCAAGAAGAAGGATCCGAAAGGGTCCGAGACATCATAGGCACCCATTCCTTCTGTGTGGAAAAATAGGAAAACCCCTATACGTGTCATCTATGTGTGGATTTTTAAGTGATGTTGGGCCTGTTAAATATATGTATGTATATATAGTGACCCTCATCAAGTATAGGGCTATGATATTTTTTTTTATTTGGCCTTTCATATAGAGTTATTTATTTTAGGAAAAAGTTCAATTTCTCTATTATTTTTATCCGGGGTGCTACACCCTCCCCCACTTAAAAAAATTTGGTCCCCAAATTCAACTGTATATATGGAGACATGGAGGGTGCAAAGTACTTACAGACTAGAATAGTTCCAGAAATCTGCTTCTCATAGACTCCTCGATTTCCCATGTAGCTTCTTATTCTAAGCATCGATTCCATTAGATTTTCACCATAGGGATTGTCTTGTTCCTCAAAACTCGGAGTTCTCGATCGAGGATCTTCATCTGCTTTTGCTCGTAGGTAATGTCCTTCTGTATCACTAAGTCATTGTGGTCAATGACGTGGAAAGGATCGTGCACATACTTCTTCAGCCTAGAAACATGGAATACATTGTGCACTTCTGCTAGTTGTGGAGGCAATGCAATGCGGTAAGCCACCTCGCCCACACTTTCCAATACCTCGAATGGACCAATAAATCTCAGTGTAAGCTTGCCCTTAACACCGAATCTTCTAATACCTCGGCCTGGAGATACCTTGAGAAATCATGGTCTCCAGCTTGAAACTCCATATCTCTTTTTTTATTGTCAGCATATGACTTCTGCCTAGATTGTGTTATCTTGAGTCTTTCTCGAATGAGGTGCATCTTATCGGTTGTATCTCTTACCATATCTGGGCCTAGAATTTATTTTTCGCCCACTTCATCCCAGCATATTGAAGATCGGCAACTCCTGCCATAAAGTTCCTCGAAAGGTGCCATTTGGATACTGGCTTGAAAGCTGTTATTATAAGCAAATTCGGCCAGGGGTAAGTGGTCATGTCAGCTACCTCCGAAATATATAATACATGCCCTTAACATATCTTCAACAACTTGGTTTGTTCTCTAAGTCTGACCATCTGTCTGGGGATGAAAAGCAGTGCTAAAATGGAGTTTTGTCCCTAAAGAGTGTTGTAAACCCTTCCAGAAATGGGAAGTGAAGTGCGGGTCTCGGTCAGATACGATTGACACAGGGACTCCATGCAATCTAACAACCTCCCTGATGTATATGGCTGCAAGAATATCAACTGACCATCGACTCTTGATGGGCAAGAATGGAGCTGATTTAGTTAGACGGTTGATGATTACCCAAATTCCATCATGTCCGCCCCTAGACTTAGGTAAGCCCATGATGCAGTCTATGCCAATGTCTTCTCACTTCCACTTGGGAATATATAGTGGATGCAATTTTCTGACGGGTTTCTGATGTTCCGCCTTCACTTGTTGGCATGTCAGGCAGCGAGATACGAAGTCCGCTACCTCCCTTTTCATATTAGGCTACCAGAAAGTTCGTTTCAAGTCTTGGTACATCTTAGTGGCTCCACAGTGAATTGTGTATCTTGATTGATAAGCTTCCTCCATTATATTCTTTTTCAACTTGGGACAGTCTGGTACACTTGTCCTTTCATGAAATAGCAATCTACCATCGGGTGCCAGCTTGAAATCAAGTCTCTCGTCCAGCTTGTCCCTTATCTCCACTAGTGCAGGATCTTCTTCTTGTAGCTTCTTAATTTTTGGTAACAAATTTGGATGTAGACTTATATGGGATAAAGTAATACACGCGTTCTTCTTATCCATGCTTATATTGAGTTCCGAGAATTTCTTCAGTAGGTTCCATTCTTGAATCATACAGTTGGCCAGTATTGCTCTCAGCTTTCGACTAAGGGCATCGGCTACGGAATTACCGTTACTAGGATGGTATTGGATTATGAAGTCGAAATCCTTGAGGTATTCAAGCCAACGCCTTTGCCTCATGTTTAGTTCCTTATGGAAAAATAAATATTTGAGGCTTTTGTGATCGGAGTATACTGTGAATTGTTCTCTGTAGAGATAGTGTCTCCATATCTTTAAGGCAAACACTACCGCGACCAGCTCTAAATCATGCACCGGATAGTTCTCTTCGTGCTTCTTTAATTGTCGGGAAGAGAATGCGATAACTCTTCCATTTTGCATCAATACACACCCGAGGCCAATACTAGAAGCATCGATATATGCCTCGTACTTCTCTCCTTCAATTGGTAATGATAAGACTGGAGCAGTTGTCAAGAGATCCTTCAAAGCTTAGAAACTTTTCTCGCAGTCTTCAATCCACTCATAAGGCACTTCCTTGAAAGTCAACATGGTGAGAGGAATAGCAATTTTTGAGAAGTCCTTGATGAAATGTCGGTAGTAACTAGCTAGCCCCAAGAAACTTCGAATCTCCGTTGCATTCATCGGTCGTCCCAAATTCTTCACAGCTTTGACCTTTGATGGGTCTACGAAAATTCCATTCTTCGAGATTATATGGCCCAAGAAGGATACTTCTTCTAGACAAAATTTGCATTTGCTAAATTTGGCATAGAGTTGATTCTACCTTAATATCTACAATGTTGTCCTCAAGTGTTCTTCATTGTCTTCTTCAGACTTTGAATAAATTAAGATAACATCAATAAAGACCACAATGAATTGATCCATATGTGGTCTAAAGGTGTTGTTCATTAACTGCATAAAGGTTGCAGGGGCATTTGTTAGTCCGAAAGGCATAACAGTAAATTCATAATACCCATACCTAATTCGGAATGGAGTTTTATGAATGTCTTCCTCCTTGATCCTCAGTTGGTGGTAACCAGACCAGAGATCAATCTTGGAGAAATATTTAGCTCCAAATATTTGATCGAACATCTCATCAATCCTCGGCAGCGGGTACTTGTTCTTGATTGTAAGGTGGTTAAGTTGCCGATAATCGATACAGAGTCTCATTGATCCGCCCTTCTTCTTGACAAATAATACGAGAGCTCCCCATGGGGAAGTACTCGGCCTGATGAAACCCTTCATTAATAACTCCATTAGCTGCTCTTTTAGCTCCTTTAGCTCAGCGGGGGACATTCTGTAAGGTGCCTTGGAAATAGGACTAGCACCAGGGACAAGGTCGATTGTGAACGACACTTCCCTCTCCAGGGGTAAGCCAGGCAATTCTTCTTGAAAAACATCAAGAAAATCCCGAACTACACATATGTCTTAAATTTTGGACTCCTCGACTTCTGTGGCAGTCACAAATGCTATGAAAGTCACACATTCTTTACTTATAAGTTTGCTAGCTCGGAGAGCCGATATAAGAGGTGATCTATTCCGAGCGCTAGTGTAAACCAGTTCTAGATAATCCATAAAGTTATCTTGCCATTTCGACAATCTATAGTTGCTTGGTGTGTGGATAACTAGTCCGCACCTAGTATGACATCATACCCCTTCATATCAAGGCATACCAGGTTGGCAGGTAGGTTGTTTCCTTTAACCATAACCTTACAGTTTTGGTATTGATATGAAATCTTGGACTCACTCCCGAGAGGAGTAGAGATGACCAAGTCTAACAGTTCAGGTTCCTTAGAGAATGAAGCAGCAAATTTCTTGGAAACAAATGAATGAGTTGCTCCGGTATCAAATAAAACTTTAGCAGTCTTAGAACAAATAGGTAGTGTACCTTCCACAATTCCACCTTCCATCGATTTGGTCTCTTGGAGAGCTTGCAGACGGCCTTGCTTCTTTGCCGGACGGTTCTCATCTTTAGTGATTTGCTCACTCAATAATGGGTAATCAGGGATTCGATGTTCTCGGCTCCCACATCGAAGACAGGCTCCCAGTCTCCTCCAGCATTCCTCGGCCTTGTGGCCGGCCTTGTCACAGTGCTTGCAAACCTCCTTAGAAAGTGTGGTGATGGGGAATGGCTTGTCATTTTTCTTAAATTTCTTTTCCTTGGAGGACTCCCCTCTATTATCGGACAGCTTCTTGTTAAATAATGGTTTGAAGTTTTTGGGACTTGTGACTTGCTCCTTCTTGCTCCTTCCTCGGATCTTATTAGATAATTTAGCGGCATCCTCTAGCAACTGTGCACGTTAGACCATTTTTGAATAGACTTGGATGTCCATCGGTGCCAGTTGGGTAATGTATTGGGGCTGAAGCCCGTTGAGGAACCTTCTTGCCTTCATCTTTTCAGTACACACCAAGTGGGGTGCATACCTGGACAGTCTTGAGAACTGGGCCTCATACTCGGCCATTATCAGGGTCCGTTGTTTCAGTGCGGCAAATTCCGCGGCCTTCTTTTCCTGAATGTGGTCGAAAAAGTACTTGTTGTTGTAATGTTCAACAAATTCAGCCCATGTGACATAGCCACCAGGCAATGTTGCTTCTATGAATTCCCACCAACTGCGAGCATCCCGCTCCAGTTGGAAAGTAGCCAACAAAACCTTTTCTTCATCCATGCATTGCATTACACAAAAAATTCTTTCGATTTCCTTCAACCAGTTCTCAGCAACCTTGGGGTCAGACGAGCCCGTGAACCTTGGTGGGTTCATGTTGCGGAACCCTATGGAGATCACCAGCTATGCGATTGGCTCCGCCCTGTGCCAGTTGTTGTAGCGCCTGAGTTAGACCTTGCATTGTGCGCTGCATCTTGTGCCATTGTGCTCTTTCAGCGGCCATAATCCTACAAGAGATCTCAATCAAATTAGTTTCTTGTTTCAATTTATAAAATCTTGGTTGTCAACATAGGACTTAGCCCATGGCTCTACCTATCTCACCGGGTATAAGGAGTATACCTATCCTTGGACTTAGGTTTCCTAGGAATTTGAAATCCTAGGCTCTAATACTACGAAAACTGTCACGCCCCGAGCGTAGAATATACCCGGTGTGCATGATCAGTTTATATAGATCATGTCAATCAGAGCAATAATATATTCAACACAAAGACAGAGTGTGCAAAAGACAAGGAAACATAATACCTAAGATTTAAAATTTTAAAATAATATCAATATTCCAAGATGACAATTATCCAATTAACCATAATGATAATGACCCAAAATAAATCATAACACTACAAGCCTTAACATGTTCCGACCAACTAGACTAACATAACTGAAAGTGCAAAGGCAAGGACTCAAGGAAACAAAAGAGACGCGACTAGACGATAGCTCGACGATCGGTGACTCTAGCACTCTTCAGTCGATCTCATTCCCATCCATATGGTTGTCGCTATCCGAGTTACCTGAAAAATGTTGGAATGAAATTAGATGAGCTAACGCTCAGTAGGAATTATATCTCAAGAACTAGTAATGTTTTAAGTAATTACATGTTACGTGCAATGCATGTATATCTATGCATGATGGACAAGCAAGATATCAAGAAGTTATAGAGATGAACATAGCATGATTTCAAGATATCAAGAAGGTACTATCAAGTGTTTACACAATTCTTTTCCAAGAAAGTGAGAACCAATGTTCAAGCATGTAATATCAAGTACGTGTACTAGAATTTGACTATTTCAATCAAGCAAGTACTCGCCCATTCCGGGCCATGCAAGTCAAGTCAAGCACGCAAGTCGTGTCAAGTATTGGCACGAGAGAGTGAGTGGAATGCCTTATATCAAGCAAGTCATGCACTTCGGTGCAATGACAACACCGTGATCAATATATCTCCCATGGACACAAGTACTTTCGGGTGCTCCTCCCAGGACCAGATCGGGCCCCATTAATGCCAACATTGAGTCATGTATTTCTTTCGACATTCACTCTAGTTTATAGCCAATATAGAATTCCAAAAAGATTTATCCATCGTAGGAACATAAGGTGGATTTCATGGAATAGAGTTCAAGAACTGATTTTTCATGTAAGGATGAACTGTGACTAAACCACATAATACGCACGATATATAAAAAATATGGGTGGACTTGGCACCTCTAAGGCTGCCACAGATTACATAATTGGTGCCCATCTAGCAGCCATTTATTTCAGAAATTTCTCTCTTATTGAGGGGCGCTCATTCCAAGAGTACGGGAAGAACAAGCTCACATATGCTAAACAACACACTGTAAGGGCTATGCTACCATGTTTCTTTATAGTGACATGGCATTCAAGGGGATCAAGGGTTTTAATGGTACAACCTGCTCGGCTGTCTTGAGGGAATCCAAGGCTAGCGTAGACTTACGGAGGTCCAAATGATGAAATCACCAGTCCGACGGAAGGAATATCCCGCGGAGGGCTCAAACATCACCAAGAGTTGAGGGGTGTACGGAAAATGCTAAAAACGTGGGACTGCATCTGCGGATTGAGATAACAGCACCTAGAGCCCATGGTGTGGGTTCGACAGAAGCTCGCGAAAATCTGGAAATCTGTCACTCAAGAAAATGGCGCCCAGATAGGTGCCATTTATTGATTAAATGGCGCCCAGTCAGGTGCCCTTATTTGATGAAATGGCGCCCAGACAGGTGCCATTAATTTATGAAATGGTGCCTGTCCACAGGGGCGCCCAATCCTCTGTGAGGCAAGGGACATCCCTTCAGGAATTTGCACCCAGGTGGGTGCCATTATTTGATGAAATGGCGCCCATGAGGGTGCCATTATTTTACTAAATGGCACATGCTGATAGGGTCGCCCATTACTTAATATTCCAATTTTATTTTTTTTATTTTTTTATCTCAAACTAATTGGCGCCCCCTCACAAAGGCTTCAATTTATGGAAGGGCGCCCTTGACAGGAGCGCCCATTCTTTTAGCTGATGCTACGCATCAGGCATGTACATTATTAGATACAAAACACTATTCACACTTTCGGATGTTCACAGAATCAAGAAATAATGACATTGATAGACAGAGAAAAATATCAGGATTCCAAGATCATGCTCATGCAAGAATATTAGGGTTTCATTTCATAGATATTAATTTTCTAAACACAATGTTTATTAATTATGGAAAAAGAGAATTGGAATGGGCACCCAAATGCTGGTCGCCCTTTAATTGATGGCAGCATCTTGGGTGCCATTAACAGACATGCTTCGGTTTTTGTAAAATCTGTGTAGCAGACTATATGTAACTAGCTATATGGAAAAATGGATTTATACTAGTGCTACTCATGCTTGTTACCCTATTTTAGCTACGAGTTAGGCTAAATCTTGGGAACACCTACCTTTTTTGGCGTGAATAACGAGGTACATGTAATAGTAGAAGAAAGAATAAAGAAAGTCAAGCCCTTCACGTTCTCTTCAGCAAAGCTTTAGCAACAGGAAGGAGTACGTTGGAAACATAAGGAAGGAGAACGGAGGAAAAAGATGCCCTTCACGTTCACGTCTTCTTATCCTGAAGAAAAGAAGGAAGATCCTTCTCTTCTGTAGGTGGAGACACGATCATTAGCGGGGTGTCGGTAGTAATCTACTGCCTGTTCGATGGAGAAGAATAATTATAGGGAAAGAGAATCCCAAGGGTCTATTGCCAATGAAGGTTTTAAAACCTTGCTCTTCGTCTTTCAAACACTTCTAGAAGAATAGCTGGAAGAACAACATTTTTCCCTGTTAGGAATTGACGCCTAAGAGAAGGGCACCCATTAGTTTGCGCCCTTGCAAGAGGGCATTTATTAAAGGAAATATAGCCCTTGTTGGAGGGCACCCATTCACTGGTTTGACCAGTCAAAAGGCAATTGGCGCCCTTGTAGGAGGGCGCCCATTCACTGGTTTGACCAGTAAAAAGGCAATTGACACCCTTGTGGAGGGGTGCCCATTAACTGGGTTGACCCAATCAAAAGGAAATTGGCGCCCAAGATAGGGGTGCCCATTCCTTCTGTGTGGAAAAATAGGAAAACATCTATATGTGTCATCTATGTGTGGATTTTTAAGTGATTTGGGTCTCTTAAATATATGTATGTATATATAGTGACCCTCATCAAGTATAGTGCTATGATATTTCTTTTTATTTGGCCTTCATATAGAGTTATTTATTTTAGGAAAAAGTTCAATTTCTCTATTATTTTTATCCGGGGTGTTACAAGTGTGCCTTCACTCGGCTCCTTTCCACGGTACGTAGTGTAGTTCCCTCTGTGTTACAGGCGTTGGTGGTGATCACATATTTCTTTTGGGTATTCATCATCTCCTTTTCTTCATTATTCGTTTCTTTGTTTTCTTAGTTGGTCCACGCCTACAGCGTGTGTTTTCTTTCATCTATACCATTGCTCCACGCCCACGGTGTGTGTTTGTTTAGTTGATTTACTGCTTTGTTGTCCACTTCTGAGATGATATACCTGCATGCTTTAGGTTTCATGTTATTGCTTGCTTGAGATTGGTACACATGTCACACCCCCACATTTCATTTCATTTCACTCACTTACACATTTTTACACCTGCGTGAGGGGCAGAAGCTCCTCTTCTTTGACTTTCTTTGTTTCATTTGTTCATGGGAGCTCATTTCCATTTTTTGTTCCCTTTTCTTTCTTCCTTTACTTTCTTTTTTTGATTTGCCTTATCTTCTAATTGGGTTTTGTGGGAGTTCATTCACTTTATTATTTTTTGTTGCATTCATTTTCTTTGTCATCATTTTCTTTATGTTCCTTTCTTTATCATCAATTCTTTTCTTTCTTAAGTTTTCTATTTATCTTATGCATCTTATTTCCTCGATTGGGTTTCATGAAAAGTTAGTTCCAATTTTACACATCACTTTTTTGTTTGGCCCATTTTTTCTATTTATCAATTTTCTTACATGGGCAAAAGCATAAGTGCATGTAAACATCAATTTACAGCAGACTTGCAACCATCCTTCCAAGGATCATTTCATTAGAGCAGTCTGCCTTTGTGAAAGGTAGACAAATTGTAGAGAATATAGCACTGGCACAGGAATTTTCCCATGAGCTGGGTAAGAAAACTAGGTGGTCTAATGTTATGTTTAAACTTGATATGGCCAAGGCATATGACCGCCTAGAATGGGATTTTCTTTTCTCTGTATTACACAAATTTGGCTTCAGTAATCAGTTTATCTTACTTGTTGAAAAATGGTGAGTAATTGTTGGTTTTCTATACTCTTCAATGGGAACCTGTTGGTTTTTTTAAATCTTCTGGAGGGGTTCGATAAGGTGATCCTATTTGATGCGGGACGGACTGAGGAGACGACGCTATATGAGACGGACACGACTCAACTAGCAATGACACGACGACTAGAGCGACCTCGGCTCGACACTAAGAGCTCCTATAGGCTACACGTTACTAATAGAAGTGCAAACTCACTCGTCGTCCCATGCGAGGGAAAGCGCGGATCGTGCGCGGTTAAGGAACCAGCAGAGTTCAAGGTAGTCTGACTCAACTTCCGGACATGGATCGAGTCGCGGGATGGGTCACTCTCGCACTCACAGCGGTGACATAGACACAGGGGCTAGGAACCTACACTCTCGCAGCGGCATATGACCGTATACTAGCTAAGCAAGTAAATGCCAAGAAGGTGAGACAGTTACCTCCACGCACCCGGCATGGGGAAGACGACCCCGGCCAATCACGGACTCCCGGTTAAACAGTTTTACAGCAATACAATAAATTTGAACCACTCCACACAGGGAGGTAAAAGGTCACATGCGGGCCCCGGGAATCACGCGAATTGGGTTGACGGGCAGCATCTTGATGTCGCCCGGTGGTGCCGAACTCCGCGTTCTCGTGCTGTCCGGACGGCGGGTTCTACGGGTCCGTGGGGTCCATGGGTGGCGCTGTCCTCTTGGCCTGCTGGGGTGGGGACCGATGTGATGGAGACCCCTGGTGGCTCGCCTCCTCGGACGGCGGTCAGCCGGAAACGCCGATTGGTGGTCGATCGGCCCCGATCTCCAATTCTTGAACTAGCTGCCCACGGATTTCAGGTTCTATTTTCCAGCGCGCGCTCTGGCGAGGACGGCCGCTACGATCAATCCTGATGTCAGATCGGGGCACATGAGCTATCGTTGGAAAGCTCTCTTGAAATCCTTCAATCTAAGCCCAGAGAGAGGACCTGGATCTACGTGGATCTAGACCTGTTTGAATTTTGAAGCTTCTGCTGAACAGTACCCGAACTCTCAGATCTGCAGGTGAGTTGTCTGAGAACGGCCGTTGATCGCCAGGAAGACGTCCGATTCAGCTCCTGGACTCTTCACCAAAGTTATAGGGCATTGAACAAGGAAAATGGAAATATTTTTTGTGGAAGAATTGGATGAGGCTACGAATTGTAATGATTTTAACACTGGAGGGTGGTCGGATCTAGGAACTGGTTGACACCACTGTAGATGACTCTGAAAAAGATTTTTTGAAAAATGGATGGAAGGTTGATCAAAAATAAATAAAAATCGTGGGTGGAGGGATTGATGGGAAGAACTCCCACTAAAATTTGGAGGTCCAGAAAAAATCAAAAGGGTGGACGAAGACTGGAAACTCAGGAAAGGTGGAAATCAGATCTGAAAACTGGCAGAACTGAAATTGAAAGTGGATGAAAATGGAAAATTAGAAAACGTGAACTAGAAGGCCAACCGATTTTTGTGTGGTGTGGCTGCAATCCCTAGAACATCCCCTCCAAATTTGGTGCCTAGAAGATCATGAGGGAGGGCTGAAAAATGCGGACAAGCTGCTGCTGCACTGCACGGATAGAATACCGATGAAGACCGTGGCGGTGCGATGGCGGCGGCGGCGATCACCCGAACGATAAGGGAGGCGTCACACCTCAAAAGAGCAACCGTCTCAGCTGCAAGGGGGAGAGGGAGGAGAGAGGAAGGGGGAGGCCAAGGCCTTGCTCCAAAAATTTCTTTGATTCAAATGGCATTAATTCTCCAAAATGGGAAAATACAAGGTTTTATAGGTCACATGTCAAATCCATCCTCCACCGTTGGATCTAGGGAAGGGGAATGGAGGGCCTGGATAGAGTGTGATCAACACACAAAAATTACAATAAAAAAATAAGGGGGGGGGGCACACCATTGACCATGAGGGAGCAAGCTTGACATGGTAGGTAGCCTACCTTGGACTTTGAAGTCCAATTGTCTCCCATGTGTCTTTTACCATTCAACCTTCTAGATGCCTCCATTTTAATTGTTGACTGACCCCACATGGGGCCCTAGGCTGAGGTGGATCAATGGGATGGGGTCTGAGGGGCCCGTGGGACACGGGGGTCCCATTTTGCAAATAAGCCCCCCTTACAATCAAAATTACAAACCGAATAAAATGAAGCAAACACACATTACACACAAATAACGTCTAAACAAATATGATAAATGTCGAGACTCAGGGGGGAGTCTCCAAGCTATCTCCGAGCCAGATAGACGCTGAAGTGGCTCGAGTTGTGCTCCGCGTGTGGTACCGGTGGCTCGGTGTAACTGCTCGGGTGTCCGCACCAATTCTCCCCAGGTGGGAGAAACTCGACCCTGTCGAGTAAGGATCTGCATTGCTCCGGTATCGCTCCAGATGGTCCAGATCAATCCGCTGCAACTCTCCTTGCATGATCCATGTGTCCTCGGTAGCGGGCCGTCCTCTCCATCGCACTAGCTAGCGCGGGTAGGATCCACTCCTGGTAATTGTCACCTGCTCATCCAGTATATGATCTATATGCTCACGCTGCCATGATAAAGGGGCTGGAGGTGGACACTCAGGTGTGGGATCACTCTCAATTGGAGGAGATGGCTCGAAAGGCTCACTAGGGATCACCGCTGGGTCCCTAAATGCAACTAGATCCGATATATTAAAAGTAGAGCTTATACCATATTCCTCGGGCAGGTCCACAACATACGCATTGGATCCAACACGTTTCAACACTCTAAATGGACCGGCTCCGTGAGCTTGATACTTCTTAACGGTTCCAGAGAGAAACCGTTCAGGTCTTACCCTGATCATGACATATTCGCCCTCGTGGAACTCTCGGTGGTGTCGGTGAGTATCGGCTAGCTCTTTGTAACGTGCATTGCTGACCTCAATTTGACGACGGACGTCGTCATGCAGACTCCTAACATGCCTAACAAAAAGAAAAACACACAGATGCACACATGACCCTACACAAACCTAATGTTAGTCAAACCTAATCATATGCAAGGTGGTCCAGGACATCCGAATGTGTGCCATGCATGCATTTGACATAACCGGAGGTTAATGTCATGGTGGACTCCTAGACATCCTACGATGCACCAATCATGGACATTTGGTTTGGATGTGTGAAGTCCGGGAGGTTTGGGTGGTTTAGGTGGACCGGGGGAACCAAAGTCTTCATTACCCCCAAATGACGGCTCAGACCTATTGCCATGTAAAGGTTGCCAAGCCCGAGTAGGAGGAGTGTGATAGTGGACTTCCTTAAAGAGGTGGAATGGAGGTTGTGGGCCAAGAGGCCCATGAAGAAAGGGATCGAAGGGATCAAAGAATGTGTGACCCCTCGATATGGATTCCCTCATCTCAAGATCCCATGTGTGGAAGTCTAGAAGGTGTTATTGATCTCCTTCATTCATGAAGGGAGATGAGATGGTGGGGGTATGATGGTGGACTGTCTCGAAAAGGTGGAGTAAATATGGTGGGTCACGGGGTCCACAAGAGAATGGGTCGAAGGGATCAAAGAAGGTATGACCCCTCGGACTAGGATTCCACAAATCACTGTCCCACATTTGGAAATCTTGGAGGTGTAAATGATCACCTTCATTCATTGTGAGAGGTGGGACGGTAGTCATAGGTAGAAAGTAAGATTCCTCCCTTGGGCAAATGGGAATGAAGTCGGGCTCGGCAGGCATAGGGAGGAGTAGAAGAACCTCCGTGGTAACATGACCCACGGTGTACACGGAGGTGATGGACCCTAAAGCGGGATGAGTGAAACTACGACATGTTGGTCGGTCGAAGCCTGTAGCCAACAAATGCGTAAATGTCAATTGCTGGTTTATCCCTTTAAGAAGGTCATCCAATGTATCCACACAGTGACTAGACCGGAAAGTGGTGTGAAATGAATTGATTGGCACCAGAGGTAGGATAGGGTCCATAGATGGGAAGGGAAGTGGGACCAAGCCATCCTTGAGCCAGCTAAGGAGTGGCTCGGCTATGAGTAGTTTTCCCATTAGAAACACAGGTAGCTGTGGCTGAGATGGCTCCGAACAAAGATTGGAGAGTGGGGCTTCTCAAACCCTTTTGTCCCCTAGGGCTAGAGACGTCCGAGTGGGACACTGTCCGGCAAAGTGGCCGAACCCCTGGCAGCGATAACACTGCTGCCGTGACCCACTACGCTCCTTGATAAGTGTGTCCTTACCCTTATCCTCCTGATGGATAGGGGGTGCAGGCAATGGGGCTCTCGTGGGTGGGGGAAGAGGATCCACTATGATGGAGAGAGGACCTTGGGATTGCACCTTAGATGGCAACGGGTTGGGGCTACCGATTGTTACCTCCTTAGGCTCGTGTAGGAGTACATCAGTAGGAGTACGTGTCCTATCCACCCCATCCAATCGGCCCAAAATCATTTGCATAAGTTCGGCAACGGAGTGGGTTGGAATAGGGATATCATGGTGGACTCGCCCGTAGTCAATCGTCCTAGGATTGGGTCTTGGCTCATCTACGTGTGGGGCTCTTTGCCTCCGACTAGGACCCACTTAGTTGGAAGTGATTGGGTGGGGCCGGTTGGAGGTGACTGGTTGGGGCACGTAGACCTTCCTAAGCTCTCTCTTCATGTCTCACCATGATTCGATGGGCCATTGCCTCCTAACCTCTCTCAAGCGCTCAATGTGGTCCCACTTTTCGACGACCTCGTGTAGAAGCCTCTCCTTGGCAAAATAGAATTGTCCGGCTTCGGACATGGTATAACAATCAAAGTATGTGTCCATGGCGGCCTCCCACTTGAGGTAGTCGCCCGGGCCATTGGAGCCATAAAAATCTGAGGCTTCGGGCCTACGGAAGTGGAGTGGGTGGTTGCCAAGCCCATGGGTGGACCAACGGCCATATTGCCCGGGTGATGGGGATTCCATGTGAATTTGGCAGAACTACATGCTAGACATGCCGACACGTGGAGAAAGACACTAGACAATGCAAGGTTGGAATGCACTAACTAATGCAAACACCGACTAATGCACCTGCACCTAAACCCATATCCGATACGTGGCGGAGTTAATCGATCCGAAAATCACTCCCACAAGTGTGCGGCCTTCCCGATAGGCATAGCCTAACGTTCGGGCAACACCTTTTAAGATACCAGATTATCGGGATGAAATACAATTTTAAAACACCTTTTTTTGTTTTTTTTGAAAATAATGATGATCCTAGACTCGACTTAGACCATGCAAAGACTTATGCAAAGACTACCCTAGACTCAACCTGGCTCTGATACCAAACTGATGTGGGACTGACTGAGGAGACGATGCTATATGAGACGGACACGACTCAACTAGCAAAGACACGACGACTAGAGCGACCTAGGCTCGACACTAAGAGCTCCTATAGGCTACACGTTGCTAACAGAAGTGCAAACTCACTCGTCATCCCATGCGAGGGAAAGCGTGGATCGTGCGCGGTTAAGGAACCGACAGAGTTCAAGGTAGTCTGACTCAACTTCCGAACTCAGATCGAGTCGCGGGATGGGTCACTCTCGCACTCACAGCGGTGACATGGACACACGGGCTAGGAACCTACACTCTCGCAGCGGCATATGACCGTATACTAGCAAAGCAAGTAAATGCCAAGAAGGTGAGACCGTTACCTCCACACACCCGGCGTGGGGAAGACGACCCCGACCAATCACGGACTCCCGGTTAAACAGTTTTACAGCAATACAATAAATTTGACCCACTCCACACAGGGAGGTAAAAGGTCACATGCGGGCCCCGGGAATCACGCGAATTGGGTTGACGGGCAGCATCTTGATGTCGCCCGGCTGTGCCGAACTCCGCGTTCTCGTGCTGTCCGGACGGCGGGTTCTACGGGTCCGTGGGTCCCACGGGTGGCGCTGTCCTCTCGGCCTGCTGGGGTGGGGCCCAATGTGATGGAGACCCCTTGTGGCGCGCCTCCTTGGACAGCGGTCAGCCGGAAACGCCGATCGGTGGTCGATCGGCCCCGATCTCCAATTCTTGAACTAGCTGCCCACGGATTTCAGGTTCTGTTTTCTGGCGCGCACTCCGGCGAGGACGGCCGCTGCGATCAATCCCAATGTCAGATCGGGGCACATGAGCTATCGTTGGAAAGCTCTCTTGAAATCCTTAAATCTAAGCCCAGAGAGAGGACCTGGATCTGCGTGGATCTAGACCGTTTTGAATTTTTAAGCTTCTGCTGAACAGTACCCGAACTCTCAGATCTGCAGGTGAGTTGTCTGAGAACAGTCGTTGATCGCCAAGAAGACGTCTGATTTAGCTCCTGGACTCTTCACCAAAGTTGTAGGAAATTGAACAAGAAAAATGGAAATATTTTTTGTGGAAGGATTGGATGAGGCTACGAATTGTTATGATTTTAACACTGGAGGGTGGTCGGATCTAGGAACTGGTTGACACCACTGTAGATGACTCTGAAAATGATTTTTTGAAAAATTGATGGAAGGCTGATCAAAAATCAAGAAAAATAGTGGGTGGAGGGATTGATGGGAAGAACTCCCAGTAAAATTGGAAGGTCTAGAAAAAATCAAAAGGCTGGACGAAGACTGGAAACTCAGGAAAGGTGGAAATCAGATCTGAAAACTGGCAGAACTGAAATTGAAAGTGGACGAAAATGGAAAATTAGAAAACGTGAACTAGAAGGCCAACCGATTTTTTTGTGGTGTGGCTGACATCCCTAGAACATCCCTCCCAAATTTGGTGCCTAGAAGATCACGAGAGAGGGCTGAAAAATTCAGACAAGCTGCTGCTACACTGCGCGGACAGAATACCGATGAAGACCGTGGCAGTGCGATGACGGCACGATGGCGGCGGCGGCGATCACCGGAACGATAAGGGAGGCGTCACACCTCAGAAGAGCAACCGTCTCAGCTGCAAGGGAGAAAGGGAGGAGAGAGGAAGGGGGAGGCCAAGGCCTTGCTCCAACAATTTCTTTGATTCAAATGGCATTAATTCTCTAAAATGGGAAAATATAATGTTTTATAGGTCACATCTCAAATCCATCCTCCACCGTTGGATCTAGGGAAGGGGAATGGAGGGCCTAGATTGAGTGTGATCAACACACAAAAATTACAATAAAAAATTAAGGGGGGGGGGGCGCACCATTGACCATGAGGGAGCAAGCTTGACATGGTAGGTAGCCTACCTTGGACTTTGAAGTCCAATTATCTACCATGTGTCTTTTACCATTCAACCTTCTAGATGCCTCCATTTGAATTGTTGACTGACCCCACATGGGGCCCTAGGCTGAGGTTGATCAATGGGATGGGGTCTGAGGGGCCCGTGGGACTCGGGGGTCCCATTTTGCAAATAAGCCCCCCTTACAATCAAAATTACAAACCGAATAAAATGAAGCAAACACACATTATACACAAATAACGTCTAAACAAATATGATAAATGTCGAGACTCAGGGGGGAGTCTCCAGGCTATCTCCGAGCCAGATGGACGCTAAAGTGGCTCGAGTCGTGCTCCGCGTGCGGTACCGGTGGCTCGGTGTAATTGCTCGGGTGTCCGCACCACTATTGCCCTCTCCTTATTCATTATTGCTAAAGAAGCATTAAGCAGATCCTTAAATGATGCCTACCTTAGTGGCCGGGTGGAATGGTTTTCTGGTCCCAGAAGATGCCCAAATATTTCACACCTCCTTTTTGCTGATGATACTCTGATTTTCAGCAAAGCATATATTATTTCAATGAGGAACCTATTTAAAGTTCTCAAAACTTACGAAAGAGCCTCGGGCCAGCAGATTAACGTTGCCAAAAGTGGATTCTTTTTGCATTCTAGGAGCAACAGTAATGCTGCTAGGAGGATTCAAGACTTAACAGGGTTTGCCAGACATTCCTTCCCTCACAAATATTTAGGATTCCCACTGGTATATGGCAGATGCAAATAAATCCACTATGCAGGCATTATCAATTCCATTCAAAAGCGCATTACTGGTTGGAAATCAAGTCTGCTTACTCAGGGCGCCAGGTTAGTTCTAATCAAACATGTCCTAACCTCACTG
This sequence comes from Amorphophallus konjac, assembly GCA_022559845.1. Classification (NCBI taxonomy): domain Eukaryota; kingdom Viridiplantae; phylum Streptophyta; class Magnoliopsida; order Alismatales; family Araceae; genus Amorphophallus; species Amorphophallus konjac. The sequence goes on along the minus strand of CM040121.1, from coordinate 499,173,887 downwards.
CCAATTTACTACTTGACTTCATCTCCTCTACACATTGGCACACATCAAGTGCTTAAGCAGACTTTTGCCAATTTCTTTTGGGGGTCTTCAACCCATGGTAATAAAAAGCATTGGAGGTCTTGGCTGGCTATTTGCAAGCCGGTTTCACATGGTGGTTGGAGAGGGGGATTTCTGTAGCCCATCTAAGAGCAGCCGAACTAGGTTCATCAGGACCAAACGGGGCCTAGCTCATCTAAGTGATAGCCCCGCAGGGCCCACTTAGAATAAAAAGCCCAATAAGATTACTCGGGATCACACCCTTCCTCGGCGGCCCTTAGGCTCGGAAGGGCCGAGCATCGGTCAGGACGGAGGAAGACCCATGCCCGACCTATCCACACACCAGGATAAAGGCAAGCGCTCAGCGCCCACTCTGACCTATCTTCATCCGAGCTATGCCTATCGCCCAGACAGGGTTGGCACCCTTCATGCTCGGGTTTAACCGACGATTATTTATCCACGCTGCCGTTGAGAGCCCTTTATGAGCAGGAGTTTATAAGGATAAGGGACCCATGACCCCTCAGAGCTATAAAGATCCCACAATGAGGACGTAAAGAGCCCATATTGGGGACGTAACTCCCGCCTGAAACTCCTCAGCTTACGGGATTCATGAGGCTGGCGCACTATTTAAACCTGAGACTCCCTCCCATGAAAGGTAAGGCCAACACAAGCCTAAAATTCCTTGAGCAGGAACTACTTCACCACCTTGGTGTAGAGGGATTTCGCCCCTCTCTTTTCCTCCTCCCTTCATAGCTTCCACCATTGCTCTACTGACTTAGGTATCAGAGGGTTTACCCCAGGAAACCATCCCTTGGCCCCTGGATCTGTTTCCCTTTCTTGCAGTTCACTGTTCGGTGATCATCCCCCCAGCTCAGGTCCAGCGCGAGATCACACCTCTTCATCTGGCGCCGTCTGTGGGAAACGACCAAAGAGCCAGCATGGTGCGAAGAAGTTCAGGGAGGAGGTCCGCTGGCGACAGGGGAATGGCCATGGTGGCGGCGGGAGAAGGCCCCTCTCAGGCCTCACAAAACCCTCCCTCCAACGCCAACACCCCAGCCGACGGACCACCCCCACCTCCCGCGGCGGTGGGGCTACCACTCAACGGTGGCGCTGACGCTTTCCAAGCCCTCGACATAAAACTGGACATCCTCGTGGAACTCATGAGGACCCAGGCGGCAAGGGAAGGAAGGTCACGCGTTCCTCCAGAGAGCCCTCCCCGTGAGAACACGTCCCAGCACACTATCGATGGCCGCTTCACCCTCCGAGGCCGATAGATTATCCGTAACATGTGAGGAGGACCTTCAGAAGCCCCTTGATGTGACACAACCTAGGACTCAACAAGCAAGCACAATTAAGCATTCAAAAACGGACCGATAATAGCAACCGCTCACCCGATGCTCACTAAGACCCGGGGTAACTTGGCAATGCCAAGTGGAGGTTGTGTGGGCTGGGCCCTTGCTAGTAGAGGGCCAGCAAGGCCTAAGTTGATTCCCAAGGGTAATGGCAGCTCAATTCAAGGGAGCCGACGTCGTGCCGAGGGCACGGGTTCCACTCTTTTCCCACGGTGATCACTTATAGCAAAGGAGCTTAAGGATCGGGCTCTCATTCACGGCCAGCGGAGTTTATGAACTAATATTGAAAGAACAAGCACAAATTAGAGCAAAGTTTGGAGCACTTACTCGACCAGTTTGAAGAAACCGGTCCTGCTCGGAGACGAGGGCGAGCGGGGAAGCGTGGGTTCCCCACACGCCGCGCCGGGGTAGCTTGACCTGTTTAAGCTATTACAACACTACACCCCATGCAAGGGGGGGATCGTGGGGATGGGAAGATGATAGTTACATCCAAACACTACCTCCACACAGGGAGGGGCCTTCAGCCGGCCAAGCGGGGAGGGGAAACTAGTGCTAAGAGTGATGAAGAAGTGATGACACCGAATCAGTCTTCCCTCTGTAATAGCTGACAGACAGAGGGTGTGGAGGCCGTAGAACTCTCTCTGGAATTTGGCTGAGGGTGAGACCAGTGGGGATCTCTTCATCTCTGGAACAGGAGTGCCTCTGAATTTTTCCAATTTCTTCAGGGGTCGCTGGCGGCCTGGGCGGGAGTACGAACAGGGTTGCTGAATCTCGGACTGTCTGCAACAGACTATCAACAGCAGGAAGACACGGCTGCCCCGACCGTTCTCGAACTCCGAATCAGTTGCCGTTGGAACCGTGGGTGAGTCCTCTTTACAGCAGAACAAACGGGGATGCCAAAAGATGCCGGTGAAGATCAGAGGACTCAGAAAAGTGAGGAGTGGTCGATGCATACAGTGGGAAGCAAAGTCGAACGCCTGAGGAAGAAAATTGGTAACTTCTGCTGCAAGATGCCGAATGGAGTTCCGCTTCTTGTTTCTGAAAGTAGACAGGGAGAGGAAGAACTTTGCAGAAGAGCTCATGGCCTGATTCCTCCTGGGTTTGTCGTGGTGAAGCTTTCTCTCCGGATCAGGATCTCTGAAGAGCTAGCTCCTGGTTTCCAAAAGTAGGTTGCATAGGATGCCCCGGCAGCTCCCGACCTTGGAATCAAGCACCGTCAGAGTCTTTGGAATTGTGGACGAGTCCTCTTCGCAGCAAAACTGACGGGGAAGCCAACCGATATCAGAAAAGACTAGGGGAAGCAGAACAATGGCGACTGGTCGGTGCAGACTATGAGTAGCAGATCTGCGTAGCTAAGGGAGAAAAATGAGAACTCTAGATCACGAATTCCGAATGAAGTTCTGTTTCTTGATTCTAGAAGTAGACTTGACGATGAATAACTTTGAAGAAGAACTCGTGGACTGATTCCTTCGGGGTTCATCGTGGCAGAGCTTCTAATCTGGCTCAGGTCCTCAGCCGAGACAGAACTGCGCAGTTGTGGGAGAATGGACGTCTTGGACGGCTCGGAGATTGGAAGAAGATGAAACCACTTCTGTTGCGAAGGAGACTGGTAGGCGCTTCCGACGATGGCTCTTTGGTCTTCAAAATTGTCCGGAGGAAGTCGTGGTGGCCGCTGCAAGTTGCTGGTTCATCTGTAACCTCTGGACAGCAAACTGCAACTTCGAAGTAGCTTCCAATGACCAAGAAAGAAGAAGGGGAAGGGGATAGATGAGTGTGGGAGTGACCCCTGGTTGTAAGGGGGTCTTGGAGAGGGTGTTCTAAGGTGTGGGAGGTGGAGAATAAGGTCTGGAAGAGGGTCCAATGGATGGTGGTAGTGGGGGCTGCGAATTTGGTTGGAATGGAGAGAGGGAAAGGATATTCAAAAATAGGTTTAAGGGTGGGGTTAAGCTTTTGTCTTGGGAATGGGGGGGTTGTGTTGGGGAAGGGAAGGGGTGCTTGGGGTAGTGGGAAGGGTGCTTGGGAAAGTGGGAGGGGTAGTTGGGGGTTGGATGGTGAGGAGAGGATTGGTGGAGGGGGTCTTGGGAAGGGGTGGAGTATTGATGAGGGTTGTGGGGAATGGGAAGAGGCTTAAATGGGGTAGGTGGGGAGTGGAGGTGGTTGGGAAGGGAGGAGAGAGAAGAAAATTCAAATTTGGGTGTTGAGGAGAGAGAAAGTGGAGTAAAAAAGAGAGATTAAGAGAGGGAAGGGTGGGGAATCTCTCCCCTAGGGTTTCTCACCCAAAAAATGGAATCTCTCCACTAGATAAGAAGTGTAAACTCTCAAAATGGCAATTTTTTTTTCATTCATTGATTCATTAAGTTGGAATGGGAGGAATGGGGTCCTATATATAGGAAACCCACATTTCTACAAAAGTCCCTGACAATTGACTCAATGACAAATAACCGAGGGGGTAGGAGAGAGCCCTTGGGCCAAGCCCAATGAATTGGGCCCAATAGCTAACTAGACAACCTGATGACACTCAAACTTAGGGAAATGAACACAAGACCTAGGAACATGACTCAAATAAAAGGGAAAATACATCAAATGACTCAAATAAAAATTACATAGGACTCAAAATTAAATGACTAGAACATTCCGGATGCAACCGGGGCGAGGAGACGAGCTGTGAACGTGGGCATGGGAGGTGATGTCCCCATCATACTCTCGGGGTGTGGAGAACTCGATTCGGTCGTGTAAGTGTCCTTCCCTCCTCGGAGGGTGTAGAAGTGGTACTTCCCTCAAGTCTTCCGAATGAGACCGATCTATCCACCTGCCGAGATAGCGCTCGTATACCTTGCTCCTGGTGGTAGTGACATGTTCATCCAATATTCGTTCAATGTGCTCACGCTGGGCTCTCTTGGCTGGTGGACTCTCCTCACGGGTGGGTGCTCTCTCAACAGAGGGAATAGACTCAATATCCTCACTAGGTACCACCGTGGGTCCCTTATATGGCACTAGGTCGGCGATGATGAATGTGGGACTTATTCCATACTCCTCAGGGAGATCTAACTCGTAGGCATTTGCACCAATGCGCCTCAAGACCTGGAAGGGACCAGCCCCACGTGGCCTCAGTTTAGAGTTGGCTCCCGGGGAGAGCCTCTCCGTCCTTACCATCACAAAGTCACCCTCATGGAATTCTTGGTGACGCCGCTGAGAGTCGGCCCGCCTCTTATAAGCCTCATTCTTTTTGCTTATGTGCTTGCAAAGGCTTTCATGCAATTTTGTGAATGTTGACATTCTAGGGGTGATGGGTGGGCCTGGGCAACCAAAAGTAGACCAATCATGCTTTGATGCCAAGAAGACTTTGATGGATTTTGGAGGGCCGGGGCAACCATATGTGGACTTATCATGCAATGTTGTCATGTAGACTTTGGTGGGCCTAGGTGGGCCGGGGCACCCGTAGGTGAACCTATCATGCAAAGTGGTGATGAATGTAGGGGGACCTGGACATCCGTAGATGCTTTTGACATGCTTAAGACCCATGATAAATGAAGGTGGACCAATACATCTGAATATGGGCCACTCATGCCTTCTACTTGACATGTGGGTAGTATGAATGAATGGACCCAACATAGTGTTCATGCCAAGTGGTGTGGTAGGCCTAGACACATGCATGTTTTTCCTAATGGTGACTTCCATGTGTATAGGTGTGGGACAACCTTTGAACTCCCATTGGAAAGGATCGAACGGATCTAAGAATGTGGTCATCATGGGATGGAGCACAACCTCATTACCTAGGGAAATGTGGCCCAAGGTCATGGCTCCCAAGGTGTAACCCGGGTTATAGATGAGGTGGGTTTGACCCAATATGGTGGGTGAGGGTAGGAAAGGGTGGGTGGTTGGTAAGATGGTTGGGTCATATGAGTCCCTTGACTCCCATTGGAATGGATCATATGGATCATAAAATGGGTCACCTAGGGGGAGGAACTCCATGTCCTCAAGATCCTTAAAAGGTGCTAAGTCATCCTTCTCCATTATAGTTGGGCCAATGTTCTTGACAAGTGAGTCGGCCATGAGTGGAGGGCTTGGCTTTCTACCCGAGATAAGAAGCTCTAAATCGAGGAGAAGGTTGGGCTCATCGGGTGTAGGGAGGAATAGAAGGAGGTCGCTAGTGTAGCAACCAATGGTGCAAACCGAGGTGATAGACCCTATGCATAGGTGTAGGAGGCTAAGGCTCCTAGGTTGTTCGACCATAGGGGTCAACATGCTAGTCATCTCTACTTGCCATGCTATGCCCTTGAGGAGGTCCTCTAAGGTCTCCACTTGATATGATGCTTGGATTGTAGTGTGATAGGAGAAGAAGGGCACCATGGGAAGGTCTCGTTCTATGGGAGGGAAAACATGGGCCGGGGTCTCTCGAATTGGGCTCTCCTTTAGCCAACTAACAATGGGTTCTCCTAAGATGAGCTCCGCCCCAACTAGAGAGGGTGGTGTAAGGTAAAGACCATCGTGTGAGGTTCCTTCTTCAGCTTGGACTTGGGTTTCCTCCAAAGTGGGTGGTGGGTTTGGAGTGCTCACAACTATTGGATTGGGTATGAGTTCTGCTACCAAGGAGGTGAGAGAGTCTTTTGGGGTGATGAGGGTTTGTGTGTGGTGTTCCCAGGGTAGAGGTGTGGAACGTGGATCTTATCTCATTTCGTTGTATTATTTATTTATATATTTTTTTATTTGGATGTTTGATTTATTGATTTATTAGGCGTGCCTGTCACGTGTGTGACGATTTTATTGTGCGCTCGATCTGACTTGGTCAGTCGATTGTGAAGTCTGAGTCGGGACCAGAAGTTCGTCATACCATAAAGGCTATGACGTTAATTACGCCCTTCCAAGGAAGGACAACCCTTGATTAAACACCAAAATAGGAGGAAAGCAGCGGTGAAGATAAGGCTCAGAAGAGACGGGGTTGATTTATTTGCAGAATGCTAAATGGACTAGACAAAGCAAGGGGGGTTATTAAGTACGGGATGAATCCGACGGTATATCCCCGCCATTTTGGACTATGTGAAGTGGGAATAGGAAACCACCCATGCAGCGGCAGGGTAGGATCCGTAAAAGATCGGGTATAATAGACCCGGAGTCTGAATAGGGACCGGCGCGACATGGCACGTCCCATGTGAGTGCGGTGCCGCATCTATATCCCCCTTCGAGGGACCATCGGAGAGTGTGCAAGGACATAACTCCGTGGGCCGGCGGGGCTGGGAGAGAATATCACATTTACCCGGTAGGGTATGTATGAATTTCGGCAGCATGTCCCCTCAACTTGGATTATGCCAAGTGAGAATAGGTCATCATCCACGGGATGTCGGGATGACGAACAGATAAGAAGGGCACCGGGCCCGGGGATGTGACTTGCGTCTATCTCATTGGTTAATATTCCCTTGGAACCCATCAGAACGCATATAATAACATGGCTCTTTGAGTTCGTAAGGTAGCAGTGAAATCCGGATCGGAAATGAGGGCTGTAGGGGAGGTCTTCCCCATTACTGTATCTTCTCAGGGCACATATGATGGTCTCCGAACATCCCCTAGACAGGTGTGTAGGGAGACTAAAGGATCGAAGGATGACAGTGCAGAGGAGGGCCTCGGACTAGGTTTCATTGGCCAAAGAGGGAGGGTCTCGGCGTGGGTTTCTATTGGCCAAAGGGAGAGCTCTCGGCATGGCTTTAATTTCAAAAAACAAGGGGGGAAGCTCCCGGCATGAGGCTTCTCGGCGCGCTCCTCGCCGCGCCGGGAACCCGGCGACGGGAGGCCATAGGCCGGGAAGGCTGTGAAGGAACAGGGGTTTAACTGGGGGGTTTGTCATTTTGCTGAAGGGGAAGGAAGAGGGAGGCCTCTCAGCGGCGTAGCTCTCGGCGTGGAAATTAGCACGCCGGGAAGGTGAAAGGGTTAAGGGTTTCAGGGCTTGATTACGGTACTCTGTTCAGGAAGTTTCTGAGTTTTTTGGCTCGGATCGAGACCGAATGTGGAGTGCAGGAGGGGGTTTCGTGGATAGCTCTGTTTGAAGGATGCCAAGGGAATTGGAAGGCCGAATCAGTAGGGGAAAAGAGACCATCGTCTATATCCTGTGAAGGGTTTCATCTGTTTGTTGCAGGCCGTCGGGGGGATCAAGAGATGACTGTCTCTGATCCCCTAGACGAGCCCAACTGCATCGGAAAACCGGTGACGGAGGAACTCTTAGCGCTGAAACTCCAGACCCTAATCATTCAAGGGTTAGAATGGAGGGTCGAGAGACTGAGGCCATCGCTTGTTAGAATCTCACGGGATGGCATTAACCTGCAGAGCAGACATATCTTTGTACAGCCAGCAGTTCAGGGAACCAAGAGATTGATGTCTCTGGTTCCTGAACAGCACAAGGGCTCAAGAGAAAACTCGGACTATATGCGAAGGATCTGCCATTGAGACAGGAGGAGAGAAGAAAGTGGAACCCAATAGCCCATTAGATAGGGGTAGGGGTCCTATCTTCATCCCTCCTTGAAGAACAGATTCATTCAATCGGCTCTGAAACTCGAAGAGTCTAGGCTACTGGACTTTTCAGCCGAGAACTATGTACATGGAGAGAGACGGAGAGCAGATATCTCAATCGATCGATGCCCAAATGGGCCATGTTGATACTTCATTGTGTTGTATCGAAGACTTACACAGATCGTAAAAGAGAAATGCAAAGCAGAGAGGTGGAAATCAAGACCGGAACTCTCCGGCTACATTTGATAAATCGAGAAAAGACTCGCTAGATTACATCAAAGAAAAGAAAAGAAAGTATGGGGGAGGGCGGAGCATTGACTCCTCTCCCTCCCCGGAGCAGCCCACCTGGAGCTTCTTCTTCCTCCTTTCTTCTCAGATATCTCTTCGCTTCTTCGAGTCACTTTTCTTGGGGCTCTCTTTTTCCTTTGGTTTCTGGCTATCCTCTCGATCTCTCCCTTTTTTCTTTTTTTATCGAAGGGAAGGGGTTTTATATCTGTCTCCCCCCCTTCTCGGCAGGCCTCATCCGGCGCGCCTCAGCTGGGGCTTCCCGGCGCGCAGGCATTCAACCTCTCGGCGCCACCTTCACATAGGCCCACTTGGGTCTTTAGCCACTTTCACAGGCCCACTTGCATCATCACCCAAAAGGGCCCTCCATTGGTGACACAGCTTCCATTGATATCATTGATATCTTTTCATCAGTCCGTAGACAGGGGTTTCATCAGTATTGCCATCTGAATGTTGACAAAACCGGGTATCATTTTATCGATATCGTCACCTGAATGGTGACGAGATCGGACATCAGCCTTAGTCTGGGAAGACCTCAGCCAGGCGTATAATCTGTGGAGATGATTCTTCTTCATTGATCTGACTTTGCAAAAGCCTTTACAATCTTCATCTACCGGTACCAGCTTCATCTTTATCTCATATCACATCTGTCAATAAGCCGACATCTGACTTACCCTGACATGTCATCTGTGGATTCTTGGATGAGGCAGTAGTACAGCTCTCATTAAAGTGTGCTAGGAGGTCCCATCAGTCGAGTGACTGCTGCTTTATCAGTGTTGCTGTCTGAATGATATCGGCACTGGGCATCAGCTTGGCCGATAAAGGCTTCAGCCGGGTAAATGGTTGACGGGCTTCATCATTGGTCTTTCACTGTTGGTCTGATCCTCTTTTCAATTGTGCTTTCACCCTTGTTCATTTTCAAGGTGTCAACAAATGCCCTCCACCTGCGGGCAGCGTAAGCGCAGAATGGGCGGCACGGGGCCTGCAGGTGACGTTCATTATTCGAGGGCATCTTCCTCAATTTCTCTTCAATCCGGTTCTCAGACCTGATCATCTCGTTGCAACAATATTCTGCACACGTATTCTTCATTTTCACTTTTTCCCATCTTCATATCTTCTTTATTTTCAGCATTTTGGAGCTTCTCGGCACGGGGCCAGGGGCTTCTCGGTGCACGAAGACCTCCCGGCACGGAGCTTCTCGGCGCGCATAGCTTCCCGGCGCGCTTGGCCAAAGGGGGCTCTCGGCCTAGGGATCTCAGCGCACCCTTTTGGCCCAAGGGGGCTCTCAGCCTGGGGGGTTCTCAGCGCGCATTTCACCGCGCTGAGACCCTAGTCACTCGGGCCCCTATTTAGGGTGCCGAGGCCCTTTCTCTTCTCATTCTCACCCTTCCTTTCTCTTTCTTCAGCTTCTCTTCTCTCCATTTCTTTTCTTCGGCGCTAGCCGTTTTCATCCTCTCGGCGGTGGCCGCGAGTTCTTCCCGTCCCGGGTATGACGTTTTTTGGGGATTTAATCCCTTTTGCTTCCGGGATCACCCCCTCTTGGTTGGTGACTCCCTATTCTTTTTGGGCAGACCCCGAATAAGGGGAGATGCTGCCAAAATTTTCATAGGGTCTCATGTTACAATCTTTATAAGACTGACTTTTATTTTAGGACTTTTAATTCACATTTCTTCTTCGACTGCAGACACTGCAATGGCTTCCGGCTCTGCTGCTACATCTTCTGGAGCCGTCGGAACAAGTTCGTCAGCCCAACCAGATATATCACGGGCCACAGTAAACTGGTTGAACGTGCACAGCTTAGACTTCGGATACGACAAGATCGCTTCCGTTGATGAATCATCCGATTCTGATACCGATACGGTGTCAACATCCCGGGTATACTCCACTGCCATGGAAACATGTTTCAGACGGGGCACTGATTATCGCCCGGATTTCCCGAAGGACAAACACTTGCTGCCGTTTATCCGGACCTTCACCGTGGGTGGAATGCGGAACTACCGAATAGCTCATACAGTTGAAGCCGCAATTCTGGTTGAGAGAGACAGCCTGAAAGATTCAGTATATCGCGGAAAGGCTATATATCTTCCCGGGGAGAAGCGTGACTGGGATGCAGTCCTTGGCATATCGGAGCTGGAGCCGGAAAAGAAAATGTTGACCCGGGCCCCGGAGTTCACACCTGCTCGGTGGGATAATGCCAGTGGCCGAGTCAATAGGGAGAAGCCCGGCTATGGTCTCTTCCTGGCGCCAGTGAAGTGGGGGTACCGCGAAGAGCCTTTTGTGCTGAATTGTTCGGCCATTCAGTTCAAGTATCATTTGGCCGCTGGTTGGTTTGGGGATACCAAGATTACTGACGCCCACCTATTTCGAGTAGGAGCCGTGGAATTTACTGAGTTTGTTCTGAAGGAATATGCCCCTCTACTGATCAGAGCCGGGGTATATCATAGTGTTTTTGCTTCCCGATTTCGGTATCCTATATCCCGAGGGTTATGCTGTGGGATGTTCGAGGTCTTCTGCCCCTTATTCAACATATTCTATACAGTAGAGGGTGAGACGTCTCTTGACCTCTGGAGTCTGTCACAGCTTTCCGGACTGCCTATTGACGGCAAGCCGTATGAAGAAGTCTGCTTGGCAGATTCTGAAAGGATAGCTCCGATGGTGAAGGCAGATATTCCATTGGCTTCTCATACCGGTACCTGATGAAGGCATATCGCTCCATTTGTCTGGCGTACAGTAGAGGGTCCTCCAAAGGTTATCATCCCCGAGAGAAGGGCAGCAAGCTGCGGATCCGGGTAGGGCAGTGGATTCAGTACTTCTTTGACGAGCCCTTGAAATATGCCGACTTCCCTTCCGTGGGTCCGACTGCTAGCAAGCAGGTAAGGGCTCCTCGCTATAAGTCGGCGCTGCCATCTTCATTGCGCCGTGCAGGCAGCGGTGGTCCCAACCCAGCAGGCGTAGACCCCATCACACATTGTGCGGCTTACTTCACATTCTGGCTGTGCACTTTCGCTCTCCCTCAAGGGGACGAGACAATCATCCGGCCAGAAGCTATATATCCGGCCTATCAGATGGCCTGGGGAATGAGGCTGTCGCTCTGCCCAGTGGCCCTGCATTTGATATACAAGTCTTTGGGGGATCTGTACAAGCATCGGACTCCCCGTTCTTTGAGGACCGTGGGTCCTTATCATTTTTTCAACGCCTGGGTCTGCAGTTTATTTCCTGAGTTGGTTCCCAGAACTTTGCAGGCAGATACGGTATTTCCCCGAATGATTGAGTTTGCCAGTGCTGAACCTGGTCCTTTCTATGATCAGCTATTCAAAATAAGGGGTCGACTGATAAAGGTGCCGGTGCATGCCCCTGGCAGTATTCATTTCTGGAGCTTGGCAGCAGGTTCAGCTCCTTTGATTGATCCTCAGAGAGAGTGCAAGCTGGAAGAGGTAGAGACATATATCCATCCTGTCTCAGGGGTTAACACTGCCCGGCCAATCCTGGAGCCGGAGCTGGTCAGATGGGCCATGGCCATCCGTCCTAGTGTCTTAGTTTTCAGAAAGGGTGGCCTGCTCCTTCTGGAACCATACTATCCATTCCGCTTTGGGCGGAACTTTGGTTATGACCAGCATATCCCCACAACGGTTGCTCAATTTCCCCTAGATAGCCGGGCTAAGCATGGGTCCACCATTGTCGGCGATGGCCGGTTGTGGTGGGATTTCTACCATCGCCAGGACGGTGCAGTTTTCAGAGTTCCCACAGTTTCCAACCGTGTTCCCCGGGTAACATCAGAATATATCAAATGGTGGAACATTCGAACCAGCTTCTACAGGGATAGTAGAGGTGCATTCTGGGATGTGGCAGAGCGTTCCTTTCTGAAACAACAGCCCGGGCCAGTGTTTGACATCCCTGAGGCCCACCTGAGAAGGCTTTATTCACAGCACCAGAGGGAGGCTGAGAACTATCTGGCCCAGCGTCGGGCTTTGAAGGAAAAGGATTCCGACCCGCCTGCTCCTGTCTTTGCTGCTATCAATGAGGACACCCTCATGCAGAACTTGAAACATTTGAGCCGTGTAGGGGACGCTCGTTTGGAGGCGCAACAATATCCATTTCCTGTCGAAGAGCCGCTCCCGGCAGTAGTTTCTTGGAGGGGTCCGACAGATAGATTTCACCCGTATAGGACGTTTGTGCGCCGGGAAGATAGAACCCAGACGTACTACAAGCAGACATCTTGGTTGTTTATTTTGCTGAATTTACACGGGTTATCTGCAGAAAACCCGATAGCCGGCATATTGAACAAGCCGTTGTTTATCTCTTTTCATTATGTCGACGGCTGGGGTATGGACCATGATGCGGGACGGGACCGAAATGGGCTAAGACCTACGAATGCAACCAGTGCGGCCAGCACTCGCACGCCAAAGGTAAGCCGGGCGGCTGACCTCCGTGCCGTTCCTCCGGGTGGAGGCGGCTCTCAACAAGAAATCCAAGCCCACAGCCGTCCCTATGAGGGAAGCGTAGGGATCTCAGCGGCTAAGGAACTGCCGTGCGCCTATGGGAATCGAGTCCGAGCTCGGCGCTCGACTAGGGCCACGGAATGGGTGCTCAACTCTCAATCACGCGGTGAATAGCAAGCTAGCTAGGATCCTACGCGCTCACGCGACATATAGAATAGTATACTAGTAAAGCAGAGTAACAGAGTAGGAGCGTCGCGCGTACCTCCACGCCTAGGCGTGGGGAAGAAACCCCGGCCGAGAACAACAACCCCGATACACATGACAAACAATAATACACATCCAGCCAAAATGCCCACTCCTCGCAGAGAGATAACAGGCTACAACAATAGACTTCGGGGCTGCCGATGCACGGGCTGACGGGCGGCACTCGTTGAAGGGGTGGCCGCGAGGAGGACCCGTGCGGCAGTCGGCAGATTCGCAGCAACGCGCGACTCGGTGGCGAACGCTCCCACGGCTTGGTCCGGTGTCTGATTGAGGCGCCGTCAGCGAGGGCGCGTAGCTGGGTCACGGGAGGAAGCCTCGGCTAAAGGGGGCGCTCAGATTCGCACCGAGGTGGCCGTGAAGTCACCTGCAAGTCGTGACTGGTTTCCTGCACACAGAACAGCGCGCTCGCGCGGTAAAACTGATAACTTGTTGCTCCAGGAGACGAACGGGGTGCCGCTTGAGGGAGGACGTCGGGGACACAGGGCAGTAGGCCCCGACTGAAGGGCTCGGTCAGATCTGGTCGAGGTTGGCCGGGAGAGCCTCTGCAAGTCGCTGCTGGTTCGGGGGTCGGATTGCACAGGTTGATCTGCGCGGCCCCACGAGATTTGACGCCACGCTCAGCACCGACGTCAAAACGAGGCGTGGTCAGTGGCGTTGGAAAGAGGACGACGAGAGGTACGATCCCTGAAGAGACCAGCTCCAAACTCGAAGTTGTCCGCTCTGGGAAATTTTCGCAAGAGGGCGGGTAGAACCTGGCTCGCAGAGAGAGAGGGTCCTGCGCGAGCTCACGAAGAAAATCGCCACGGGCGGTGCCGACCTCGGATCGAGACGAAACCAAAGCCCACGCGTTTCCGACTTGTAGAAGTACCTCCATAAAAAAGGAGAGGACCAGATTCGACCGGAACTGGATGGGGGCTCCGCTGCAACTCGGGATAGAAATCTGACGAGCAGATTCGAGCACTTGTGAAGGAGATGAGGGAAGATAGAACCTCGGCGTCGCACCGAGGGATGGGGAGTCACACCCCGGGGTTGATCCCGTCGCAGGATCAAAGGAGGAAGAAGGGGCGCAGCCACCAAGGAGTCATGCTCACTAATAATTCTTCATCAACTTTTCAAAGAAAATAATACAAGCTTTTATATGGGGAGGGGAGATGCTAGGATGAAACCCTAGCCAAGAGGGGGAAAGGGGGGGTGCGCACATGGCAAGGGGGAAAGGGGGGGGTGCACACATTGTCTAGGGGGAAAGGGGGGGATGCACAACTCCTAGATTCTAGGAGGGAATTGGGGGAAGGGGGCGGCCAAAGGAGGAGGGGGGGTGGTCGGATGGGGAAGGGAAAGGGGGGTGTGCGCACTCCACTCCTACAAAGTAGGAGTGGGGGCGGCTTCTACCTTCTCCTCTTGGAGGAGAGGAAAGGTGCGCCCAAAACCCTAGCCCTAGGAGGTGGGGGCGCAAATCCCAAGGTGGGCTAAGCATGGGAGTGGGCAGCCAGCCCAAATGGGCTAGTGATTGAACCAAAGAAGTGGCCCAATAGCCCTATCTCTCACCTAAAGCACAAAAATGACCCAACTAAAGCCTAATTGGCCCCAACTGGCCTATAAAGGTCCACAATAACAATAAAAGTGTCCACGCAGGGACTAAACCAAGGCCCATCATCGCCTAAAGCATAAAATAACTAAAGATAACTCTACTCGTCCGCCAAGTGATCGCCGAGCCAAAGGGATGCAGGCGAGATCCGTGTACTCCGTCGTGAAGTGTGGCGCGTGTCCCCACCAATTCTCCCCGGGTGGGAAGAACTCGACCCTGTCGAGTAAGGGTGCTGGTCGCTCCAGTAGCGCTCCAGCAAGTCCAGGTCGATCCTCTCTAGCTCTCCACGTGTGATCCAGGTGTCGTCTGTCGCGGGGCATCCTCTCCAACGCACTAGGAAGCGTTGGTAGGCTCCGCTCCTGGTAATAGTTACCTGCTCATCCAGTATACAATCTATATATTTGCGTTTCTGTAATGTGGCTGGAAGAGGTGGACGCTCAGTAGGTGTAGCACTCTCAACAGGAGGGGAGGGCTCAAGAGGCTCACTGGGAATCACCGCGGGATCCCGATATGCCACCAGATCTGAGACATTGAACGTCGAACAGATCCCATAGTCGACTGGCAGCTCAATCTCATATGCATTCGACCCAATTCGCTTCAAGACTCGAAAGGGTCCAGCACCGTGGGCCTGGAGTTTCTTCACGGCCCCCGAAGGCAACCGTTCAGGTCTGACCCTGATCATGACGTACTCTCCCTCTCGGAACTCACGGGTGTGCCGATGCGCATCAGCTAACTCCTCATAACGTGCGTTACTGGCCTCAAGGTGGTGATGATGCAGACTCCGAATAAGATGGGTAGACTCATATCTACGTGAATGTAGAGGAGGTCCTGGACATCCAAACACAGACCTAGCATGCCTATGACTCCTACATGATTGGACAACACGGGGAGGACCTGGACAACCAAAGTTGTATCTATCATGCATATGTGTCCTACTAAATGTGGTAGACTCATGGGGACTAGATTGCCCAAACTCACTCATGACATTACCCCTATATGATGAGGGACATGGAGAAACATGAGAGTGAGACATGTGACCCTGGCCTCCTAAACTCTGGCGTCTGGAAGTATGCAAGGTGAGGTGTTGGCTAGCAGGTTTGGATAGGGTGTGATGATAGACCTTCTCGACAAGGTGGGGAAAAGAATACGATTCGAGAGGCTCACTAGGGAGGGGATCGAATGGGTCAAAGAAATGATGACCCCTCCCGACAGGTCCCTTCACTATACTTGCCCATGTGCGACATTCGCCCAAGTGCAGATGATCACCGTCAGGCGCTCTAATGTATGGGGCAAGAGGCTTATGAGGATGGCAAGGAAGGCAAGACTCCACCCTCGGGACCGTGATACCATAAGAGGGGACAAAATCAACCTCCACGGGTATGGGAAAGAATAAAAGGACCTCGGAGGTGATATGTCCTATGGTGTAGACCGAGGTAATAGACCCCAAAGCAGGGAGCATGAAGCTATGACTATAGGGTTGGTCAGACCCTAAGGTCAACATATATGTCAACTCCCATTGACAATCTAAACTCCTAAGGAAGCCCTTCACATTTTCAAGAAAGCAGAAGGACCGAAAAGTGGTGTGAAAGGAGTCAAGGGGTACAATTGGGAGGGCTGGTCCCATGGGTGTATAGCAAGGAATGGAGACATCAAGAAGTGGACCCTCCCTTAGCCAGCTAGCTAAAGCCTCTCCAATGATCAGCTCACCCTCGGAGTGTAAGAATGGCTCTATATGAGGGTCTAAGGGTGAAGCATCTCTCTCAGGAATGGAAACGGAGTCCTCTATGATGTGGATGGGATCACTCCCTAACTCCTCAAACTCAGCTAAGTACTCCCCAGCCAACTCCTATTCAGCAACGTAAGTCACTGGAACAAACCCGGGTGGGGCATCCGCCGAACGTGTGTCCTCCAAGATAGGGGAACGTGAAGGACACTGGTCAGAGAACCGGACATTCCCACTACAGGGGGCCACAGGGGCGGGCTCCGGGGGTGGTGGCAGGCATGAGCCTGGAGGCGGAGTGGACTGTGGGCTAGGGGAAATCGGTGATCTCATAGGAGTGCTCATCCTTTCTAGCTTCTCTCTAAACATTTGCAAGAGTTCGGCGAGGGGGAGATCTCTCAAGATAGAGGCATTCGGGGAGACTTGCTGGTAATCATGAGACTTAGTCTCGGGCCTAGACTCACACACAAGTGGATCCTTTTGCCTCCGACTTAGATCTTCATGGTTGGAGGTAAAAGGGTGGGGTAGGTAGGTCCTCCTAAGCTCATGTTTCATGTCATACCAAGACTCAATGGGCCTTTGCCACCTAATGTCTCTCAAACTCTCAATGTGTATCCACTTATCCTTGGTTTCATGCAGAAGACTCTCCTTGGCAAAACAGACTTGTGTGGCTTTGGACATGGGATAACAATCAAAATATCTATCCATGGCGGCTTCCCAAGTTTGGTATACACTCGGGTCATGGGAGCCGTCAAATGTAGGGGCTTCGGACCTAAGGAACGAGAGGGGGTGGTTCCCAAGCCCATGGGGGCTATGCCACCATTCATATGATCGAGGCGATTGTGAACTCATGGGAGACTCGGAGGGGAATCTATGGAATGGACATGCAGGACAACTAAGGCACGGGACTAGACACAACTCAAAATGGAGATGGGAAAGGGGAAGAATGCAGACTCAAATGCACCTAAAACAAAGCTAATGACTCAAATGCATTTAGACAAACCTAATGCCTCAATTGCACCCTATACATCCTAAGGACTCAAATGACCTAAGACCCCAATTTGTTAGAACAAACTGGTTCCCTAAGCTTTGATACCAATTTGATGCGGGACGGGACCGAAATGGGCTAAGACCTACGAATGCAACCAGTGCGGCCAGCACTCGCACGCCAAAGGTAAGCCGGGCGGCTGACCTCCGTGCCGTTCCTCCGGGTGGAGGCGTCTCTCAACAAGAAATCCAAGCCCACAGCCGTCCCTACGAGGGAAGCGTAGGGATCTCAGCGGCTAAGGAACCGCCGTGCGCCTATGGGAATCGAGTCCGAGCTCGGCGCTCGACTAGGGCCACGGAATGGGTGCTCAACTCTCAATCACGCGGTGAATAGCAAGCTAGCTAGGATCCTACGCGCTCATGCGACATATAGAATAGTATACTAGTAAAGCAGAGTAACAGAGTAGGAGCGTCGCGCGTACCTCCACGCCTAGGCGTGGGGAAGAAACCCCGGCCGAGAACAACAACCCCGATACACATGACAAACAATAATACACATCCAGCCAAAATGCCCACTCCTCGCAGGGAGATAACAGGCTACAACAATAGACTTCGGGGCTGCCGATGCACGGGCTGACGGGCGGCACTCGTTGAAGGGGTGGCCGCGAGGAGGACCCGTGCGGCAGTCGGCAGATTCGCAGCAACGCGCGACTCGGCGGCGAACGCTCCCACGGCTTGGTCCGGTGTCTGATTGAGGCGCCGTCAGCGAGGGCACGTAGCTGGGTCACGGGAGGAAGCCTCGGCTAAAGGGGGCGCTCAGATTCGCACCGAGGTGGCCGTGAAGTCAACTGCAAGTCGTGACTGGTTTCCTGCACACAGAACAGCGCGCTCGCGCGGTAAAACTGATAACTTGTTGCTCCAGGAGACGAACGGGGCGCCGCTTGAGGGAGGACGTCGGGGACGCAGGGCAGTAGGCCCCGACTGAAGGGCTCGGTCAGATCTGGTCGAGGTTGGCCGGGAGAGCCTCTGCAAGTCGTTGCTGGTTCGGGGGTCGGATTGCACAGGTTGATCTGCGCGGCCCCACGAGATTTGACGCCACGCTCAGCACCGACGTCAAAACGAGGCGTGGTCAGCGGCGTTGGAAAGAGGACGACGAGAGGTACGATCCCTGAAGAGACCAGCTCCAAACTTGCAGTTGTCCGCTCTGGGGAATTTTCGCAAGAGGGCGGGTAGAACCTGGCTCGCAGAGAGAGAGGGTCCTGCGCGAGCTCACGAAGAAAATCGCCACGGGCGGTGCCGACCTCGGATCGAGACAAAACCAAAGCCCACGCATTTCCGACTCGTAGAAGTACCTCCAGAAAAAAGGAGAGGACCAGATTCGACCGGAACCGGATGGGGGCTCCGCTGCAACTCGGGATAGAAATCTGACGAGCAGATTCGAGCACTTGTGAAGGAGATGAGGGAAGATAGAACCTCGGCGTCGCACCGAGGGATGGGGAGTCACACCCCGGGGTTGATCCCGTCGCAGGATCAAGGGAGGAAGAAGGGGCACAGTCACCAAGGAGTCATGCTCACTAATAATTCTTCATCAACTTTTCAAAGAAAATAATACAAGCTTTTATATGGGGAGGGGAGATGCTAGGATGAAACCCTAGCCAAGAGGGGGAAAGGGGGGGTGCGCACATGGCAAGGGGGAAAGGGGGGGTGCGCACATTGTCTAGGGGGAAAGGGGGGGACGCACAACTCCTAGATTCTAGGAGGGAATTGGGGGAAGGGGGCGGCCAAAGGAGAAGGGGGGGTGGTCGGATGGGGAAGGGAAAGGGGGGTGTGCGCACTCCACTCCTACAAAGTAGGAGTGGGGGCGGCTGCCACCTT
This sequence comes from Amorphophallus konjac, assembly GCA_022559845.1. Lineage (NCBI taxonomy): Eukaryota > Viridiplantae > Streptophyta > Magnoliopsida > Alismatales > Araceae > Amorphophallus > Amorphophallus konjac. The sequence goes on along the minus strand of CM040121.1, from coordinate 499,154,846 downwards.
CTCCTCTTGGAGGAGAGGAAAGGTGCGCCCAAAACCCTAGCCCTAGGAGGTGGGGGTGCAAATCCCAAGGTGGGCTAAGCATGGGAGTGGGCGGCCAGCCCAAATGGGCTAGTGATTGAACCAAAGAAGTGGCCCAATAGCCCTATCTCTCACCTAAAGCACAAAAATGACCCAACTAAAGCCTAATTGGCCCCAACTGGCCTATAAAGGTCCACAATAACAATAAAAGTGTCCACGCAGGGACTAAACCAAGGCCCATCATCGCCTAAAGCATAAAATAACTAAAGATAACTCTGCTCGTCCGCCAAGTGATCGCCGAGCCAAAGGGATGCAAGTGAGATCCGTGTACTCCGTCGTGAAGTGTGGCGCGTGTCCCCACCAGACCACCTCGACTTGTTTTGGTGTCTTGACCTTCATGGTCATAGTGACCTGGCAGCTTTAGTGGAGAAATGCCAGGTACTTGGTGATATATGCTGGCTTATCAAGGAGGCTGCTTCACGCTCCAAGGAGGTAGCTTATCTGTACTGGCCGCTCTCTATCTTTTACGACGGCCCAGCAGGTATGATCTCTTCTTTCCTGACTGCAGTGATTTCTGCTCAGTATTTACACTTTGCATCCACTGATCACATTACCTCTCTGACATCTTCAACAGACAGGCCTGATATAAAGCGACAGGGGCTTTATAGAAAAATCATTGCGCAGGCTGAGAAGCCTACTTATTTTGAAATCCCTGCAGCAGCACCGACTACTACTCCCCTGCCTCCTGGCAAGAAGAGAAAGGCTTCCGTAGTTAAGGCTGCAGTTGGGAAGGCCAGGAAGGCCAAGAAGGTTTATGCTCAGCAATCGGCTTCGGTAGCTATGGACACCGGGACCCCTCTCCCTGATATTCCCTCATTTGATGAGTTTGAATCTGAAATGGAGGCTGCTCAGACATCGGTTCAGGGTAACATCAATAGCCTGCAATTGCATTCCTCATTCTCTTTCACTGGATTTCAAAGAAGTCCTTGAATCTGACCCCTTCCTTTTGCGCAGCCCAAGAGCCAGTTGTAGCACCTTCTGTGGTGGAGACCAGGTTGCCTTCTCCCACGCCGGCTAGTGAGGCGGAGGGTAAGTGTGTTTTTTCTTATCTGTTTCATACTTGCATTGTCTTCTTTGCTATATTCCTCAGAGGTCCCTTTTGCAGCAGTGGCAGGCGAAGAGCAGACTGAAGCTATGATGACAAAAGAATTGCTTCAACCACAGGAGGGTCACAAGACTCAGTCGAAGCAGAGTACCGTTCCGGCCAGGCGCATAATTACCCGGTCTACATCCTGACATGTTTTAGAGGTGGCCCCACAGCTTGTAGCTAGTGTGGAAATATCCTCAGGCAGTTCTAAGACCGTCTCTGATGAGGAGGAAGCGACTTTCAGCGGCAGTGAGGGGGATGCTCCTGAATCAGAGGCCCCGCTTGTATTTGCAAAAGGTGCTCTGTCTTTTCAGCCTGCTAAGCTGCTGGTGCTATCTTCTGAGGAGGAGTTGCAAGAGGAGTTTGCCGGGCTCGACACCAAGATCGACATAACTCCACCATTTGTCACTCTGACTACAGAGCTTCCTTCTCTTTCACCCCACTTCGAGGGTGTGGACCCTGCTTCAAAGGTGGGTTCCTTTACATATTTGTTGCTTCATCTGTTTCTTTCATCTAGTGCTGAAAGTTGCTTTGCTTTGGTTTTAGGGCATTGCCACTGCTAGCTCAGACACAACCGTAGCTATCACGGATATTTCTTCTACTAACTGGGCTATTGTCCCTTTTCTGCCTTTAACTTGCATGAGAGTTCCTGAGATCATTCGCCCTGTGCCAGTGCGGATACAGTCTTCGACAGATTTAGCATCATTGGACTTAGGGGCCTCAGGAGAGAGTTACATTCCTATCAGGGCATCGGATTTCAGAGCCGAAGCCGATCCATCTAGAAGCTCTACTTTTATACCGGCTACAGTAATGTCAATTGCGCCCGAGTCAGCAGTCCCTGCCATAGTGGCTATAGAGACCGGACTTCTGCCTTTTCCACCTATAGCAGCTCCTTCCCTGTCACCAGAAAGAGCAGCTGAAGATGAGGCCCCTATTCAAGAGACTCATGAAGAGGCAGCTCCATCCTTCATCGATTCTCCCCCTATGGATGTTCAAGCTATAGCTTCCGATACAGCGATAGGGGAGGAATCTTCAGCTCAGCAGGAGAGCACAGAAAAGGACTGGCCAGCCCTTACAACAGATCTGTCGTCTTCGTCCTCTCAGCCGGACGTTGCATTATGGGAAGATATCGATGGCGAGGTGACCTTTGAAGTCGTCCCCTCTGCCTCCTTCGGCTTCGCTTCCTATGACAACTTTGTCTGGCAGCATCTGGACATGCTACGTCAACTGGTAGAATTCCAGCCTAGCTTGACGTATCTGCAACTGAAGGAAATCACCAATCGCTTCACCGCTGGCTTGCAGGCCATGGGCTGCCCTTTGGACATGTGGGTTCAGCGGGTGCTGCTTCTACTGAAATTCGTGCATCGGAGAGACTTCCTAGCACGGACCATGGTTGATAAGCTAACGGTGTTGAAGCTGCAGAGGTCAGAATATAAATCTGAGCTGGGGAAGCTGACGCTTATGCTTGATGAACGCCGAGCCGAGCTACAAGGTGCTATTCAGTGGGAAGAAGCTGTGCGGGACCGGATGGCCATCTTGGAGACGGAGCTCTCTGGACTTCGAGCCGAACTGCAGCAATTATCCTTTATCCGGCCGCGGTCCGAAGAGGAGGTAGCCTCGCTGGAGGGACGAGTGATGTCTCTCCAGGACATGTCCACTGGGCTTCAGGAGGAGGAGGCGCGCCTTCATGAGCTGGGGGCCGCTCCTTATGTGGGTCTTCTGGCCTTCGAGGATATATTCCGACGGCCATAAATTGTCTATCCCTTCTTTTTCTTTTTGTTCTCTTTTGTGATATGGTGTCCCCTCGGGGCCCTTTATGTACTCCCTTTTTAATGGAAAGGAATCTCTTGGCTTCATGCGTCTCCATCTTATTCTGCATGTGGTTTTATCACTTTGGAAGGTGGGGTAGCGGTTTTGACAATCCCTCATGCGAATGGCTCGTACCTTGGCAGGAAAGCGTCCACCCCTTCAGAGAAAGGATGGGGAACTCGCTCCACCGCGTGACGGCATCCGAGGAGGTGCTTGAACCGAATTTTGTTGGTGGCAGCAAACGTCTTATTGGCCATGTGTGCCGTAAGGGAGACGATTTGCCGGAATGCAAATGAAGAGGTCTCATCAGAGTAGACGTATGGTCTAGGCTGGGTAGAGACTATTGCAGGTGGGACATTGAAAAGGATATGTGGTTCTCATCAGAACGGACATAAAGTACGAACTGGACAGATTGTATCATTGGCCGGGCGATGTACCGATCAGCCAACGGTCGACTTCATCATCGATATTGAGCTTATATCGATGCAAGGGAAATTTTAGAATAGACGTAAGGTCTAAACTGGGTAGGGTTTCATCATTGATCGGGCGAGGTGCCGGTCGATCAATAGCGGGTTTCATCATTGATATTGGGTTTATATCGACGCAAAGGGATTTCATGAGTTTCATCAGAATAGACGTAAGGTCTAAACTGGATAGGGTATTATCATTGATCGGGCAAGGTGCCAATCGATCAACAGTTGGTTTCATCATCGATATTGGGTTTATATCGATGCAAAGGGATTTCATGAGTTTCATCAGAATAGACGTAAGGTCTAAACCGGACAAAGGATTTCATCATTGATCGGGCGAGGTGCCGGTCGATCAACGGTGGGACGTACGTGACGGTGTAGGTCTCGTCAGGACAGACGTAAGGTCTATTCCAACAGGTTTTATCGCAGGTGGGGCTTGCCAAGAAATGCGTAGGCTTCATCAGGATAGACGTGAGGTCTGAGCTGGACAGGCTTCATCAGAATGGTGATGGGTTTCATTGTCGGTGGGACGTTTGAAAGAGGGTATGTAGATTTTATCAGGGTAAACGTAAGGTCTACCCCGGAAGGGTTTTATCATCGGTGGGGAATGGAGCCAACTGACCGACGAAAGGTTTCATCAGTGAAGGGGAGGTAAAGACAGCGTGTCGGTTGGCATGGAACTTCGAATTACCACATTACTGACCCAAGCGCCCTTTCGGGTTTTCACCGGAGCCAGCCCCCTCTTGCTTTTGCCCACGCGCCCTTTCGGGTTTTCACGTGGCGGGGTACCCGATTTTGCCTGCAGTGCCCTTTCGGGTTTTCACCACAGCTGGGTTTTGGCCATTTTTGCCCTTGTTCAGAATGTCCGAACAAGTCTGGCGGGGTATCTCTATTTTTAACCCCATCTTTTTTTATATTTATTATATATATATATATATATATATATATTTTGAATTGGGATTTTTAGCACGGATCAGGCGATGTGCTGCTTCATCAGTGGCTGCTCTTATCATCGGTATTGGGTATACACCGATGCAAGGATTTCATAGGCTTCATCAGGATAGACGTAAGGTCTAAACCGGATAGGTTTCATCATTGATCGGGCAGGATGCCGACCGATCAACAGTAGGTTTCATCATCGGTATTGGGTTTATACCGATGCAAAGATTTCATATGTTTCATCAGGATAGACGTAGGGTCTAAACTGGATAGATTTTATCATTGATCGGGCAGTGCGCCAATCGATCAACAACAGGTTTCATCATCGGTATTGGGTTTATACCAATGCAAAGATTTCATGTGTTTCATCAGGATAGACGTAGGGTCTAGCCCGGATAGGTTTCATCGCTGATCGGGCAGTGTGCCAGTCGATCGGCAGCGAGTTTCATCATCGGTATTAGGTTTATACCAATGCAAGGATTTCATAGGTTTCATCAGGATAGACGTAAGGTCTAAACCGGACAGGTTTTATCATTGATCGGGCAGTTCGCCAATCGATCAACAGCAGGTTTCATCATCGGTATTGGGTTTATACCAATGCAAAGATTTCATATGTTTCATCAGGATAGACGTAAGGTCTAACCCGGACAGGTTTTATCATTGATCGGGCAGTGCGCCAATCGATCAACAGCAGGTTTCATCATCAGTATTGGGTTTATACCAATGCAAAGATTTCATATGTTTCATCAGGATAGACGTAAGGTCTAACCCGGACAGGTTTTATCATTGATCGGGCAGTGCGCCAATCGATCAACAGCAGGTTTCATCATCGGTATTGGGTTTATACCAATGCAAAGATTTCATATGTTTCATCAGGATAGACGTAAGGTCTAGCCCGGACAGGTTTCATCGCTGATCGGGCGGGATGCCGATCGATCAACGGTGAACTTCGCCATGGCGGGACTTTGGACAAGGTATGGGGGTTTTATCAAGACAGACGTAGGGTCTATACTGGGTGGGTTTGATCGTTGATCGGGCAAGGTGCCGGTCGATCGACGGGAGGTTTATGGCGAGAGGTTAGGCTTCTTTAGGATCACCACGTTACTGACTCAAGCGCCCTTTCGGGTTTTCGTCGGGGCCAGCCCCCTCTTGCTTTTGCCCACGCGCCCTTTCGGGTTTTCACGTGGCGGGGTACCCGATTTTACCTGAAGTGCCCTTTCGGGTTTCCACCACAGCTGGGTTTTAGCCATTTTTTCCCTTGCTCAGAAAACCTGAACAAGACCGGCGGGGTATCTCTATTTTGAACCCCATCTTATTTATTTATTTATTTATTTTTTTTCATTCTTTTATTCTCTCTTCCCCCTTTTTTTTTGGGGAGGGTGACAAGTCGGAATGCCATTAAATCATGACGAGGGATGGCTTGGCTAGGGCGGAGTGCCGCTATACCAAGAAAGGGTGTAGCTCGGCTAGGGCTGGATGCCACTAAGCCGAAGAAAGGTAGCTTGGTTAGGGTGGAGTGCCACTAATCCAAGGAAAGGGTGTATCTTGGCTAGGGCGGGATGCCGCTAAGCCAAGGAAAGGGTGTATCTCGGCTAGGGCTGGATGCCGCTACGCCAAGGAAAGGGTGTATCTCGGCTAGGGCTGGATGCCGCTAGACCAAGGAAAAGGTGGCTTGGCTAGGGCGGAGTGCCACTAGGCCAAGGGAAAGGTAGCTTGGTTAGGGCGGAGTGCCACTAAGCCAATGAAAGGTAGCTTGGTTGGGGTGGAGTGCCACTAATCCAAGGAAAGGTAGCTTGGTTAGGGTGGAGTGCCACTAATCCAAGGAAAGGGTGTATCTCGGCTAGGGCGGGATGCCATTAAGCCAAGGAAATGGTGTATCTCGGCTAGGGCTGGATGCCGCTAGACCAAGAAAAAGGTGTATCTTGGCTAGGTCTGGATGTCGCTAGGCCAAGGGAAAGGTAGCTTGGCTAGGGCGGGGTGCCACTAGGCCAAGGAAAGGGTGTTTTGGCCCGATTACTCGGGGAATATTGGTTGTGCAGCATGATACAGCTTGAGGTGTTTACCGTTGAGTGGCGAGAACTGAATTTCCCCTCGATGGTTAACAACTACGTAGGCCCCTCCTTCGTAGACCCTTTGTATCACATAAGGACCTTCCCAATTAGCATTCAGCTTTCCTTTTGGGTTGGACGCCATGACTTCTTTTTTCTTGACCATGACGAGGTCACCTTTCTTGAATTCTCGTCCTCTTACGAGTTTATTGAATGCAGTGGCCATGCGGGCCTGATACATTTGGATATTCTTCTGAGCTTGGAGGCGCTTCCCTTCCAATTCAGTCAGTTCTTCTAACCTTCTTTCGGCATTTGTTTGTTCGCCACAGGCCAGGCCATATTGGATTGACACTCTGAGCGACGGGACTTCCAGCTCTAGTGGAACCACTACCTCCGAGCCGTATACCAATGAGTATGGTGAGCACCCTGTAGGTGTCTTAAAGACGGTGCGGTATGCCCACAGAGCTTCATACATCTTTTCTTCCTAGTCCTTTTTGTTAGAACTGACAACCTTGGCTAGCAAGGTGCACAAAGTCTTATTAAATTCTTCTGCCAATCCGTTTGCCTGGGGATTGTAGGGAGTGGAGGTTCTCCATTAAATCTTATACTTCTCGGCAAGTCGATAGATTTTCTGATTTCTAAAATGACTTCCATTATCAGATATTATTCGGTTGGGGATCCCGAACCGGAAGATAATATTCTGCTTGATAAATCTGGCGACCAGTTCACCAGTCACTTCTCTTAATGCTACAGCTTCCGCCCATCGGGAGAAGTAATCTGTCATGGTCAATATGTACTTATGACCGGCCGAGGAAGTCGGCAGTGGGCCGACTACATCAGTTCCCCATTGTGCAAATGGCCAGCTAGGAACTGTAGGGTGCAGAGTTGTAGGTGGCCTTCTAGGCACGGTAGCATGTTCCTGACACTTCTGGCATGACTTTGCAAATTTACAGTAGTCTTCAAACATGGTAGGCCAATAGTAGCCCAGCTTTTTGATTTCTATCTTCATTTTGGGGCCAGCCTGGTGGGCGCCTGCTGTCCCAGCGTGTATTTCTTTCATCGCTTGCCAAGCTTCCTCAGTGGACAGGCAGCGGAGCAGAATCTTTTTGCGTGCATCCGCCATTATTCGGAATAAAGTTCCATTTCTGAATTCATAGGAATCTTTGATTCTCAGGAGTTTCATCTTTTCCTCCCTTTTCTGTGGCAGCTGTTGGTGCAGAAACCACTGTAGCAAATGCTGTCTCCAATCGGACGCATGTACTGCGCTGATAGTGGCAACTTCTTCCTCTTCGGGGCACCCTTCTAGCATACTGGGGACTTGCTGCCGGTTCATAACAACAATGTTCAGTGTTTCATCTGGCGGGACTGCTAGCGAGCTGGCCAGCTTTGCCAGTGCATCAGCCTGGGCATTATGTCCACGGCCCACATGTTTGAGTTCGATATGATAGAACTTTGCCATGAGGCGTACAGCCTTCTGGTGATAGGGATTTAGTTCTGGCTTCCGCACTTTGAACTCCCCTTGGACTTGTTTTATTATCAACATCGAATCCCCGAATACCTGAAGCATTTGGATACCCATGTTGAGGCTGATATTGAGTCCGATTATCAGAGCTTCATATTCGGCTTCATTATTGGTGCATGGCTTGTTTATAGAACAGGAAGTATGCATAACCTCCCCCTCTGGTGATTTCAGCACAATACCGGCTCCAGCCCGTATTCTGGTCTTTCCATCGGAATCTGTCTCCGTTCTGGATGCTCCATCAAAGAATAGTTGCCACATAACTGGCTGAGCTTGACAGGCCTCGAGTGTCTCATCATCGGGTAATTCAGTCCTCAACATATCATTCTCCGGCACAGGATGTTCCGTGAAGAAATCAGCCACGGCCTGTCCTTTTATTGCCCTCTGGGGTATATATGTGATATCGAATTCCATCAGAATTACTGCCCATTTGCCCAACCCGCCTTTCAGTACTGGCTGAGTCAATATGTATTTGAGTGGATCTGCTGCAGATATCAATCTGATTTCATGTGACAACATGTAGTGTCGGAGCTTTTTGACAGCAAAGACTAGTGCCAAGTAGGTCTTCTCTATGTAGCTGTAGCTTTCTTCAGTTCTCATCAGCCTCCTACTTAGGTAGTACAGGGCTTGTTCTTTGCCTTCCTCATTTATCTGTGCCAGCATTGCCCCCAGGGAATAGTATGTGGCTGCGATATACAGTATCAAGGGCCTGCCCTTAATGGGTTCCCCCAGCACCGGAGGGGTCTTGAGGTATTCCTTCAGCTTCTCAAAGGCTTCCTGACAGCCATCGTCCCAGAGGAACGGCACATCTTTCATCATGAGTTTGTGAAAGGGGTGGCATCTTCCCGATAGATTTGATATAAATCGTCGGATGTAGGCCAGACGCTCTTGCAGGGATCACAACTCGTGCAGATTCCTTGGTGGAGGGAGCTCCTGGATAGCTTTAATCTTGGATGGATCAATTTCAATACCCCTATGTCGGACAATAAATCTGAGGAATTTCCCACTGGACACGCCAAAGGCGCATTTCATAGGATTCATCTTGAGTTCATATCTGCGCAACCTCTGGAATACTATCCTTAGGTCTTGCAAATGATCTTCTCTTTTGCTGGTTTTTACCACCAGATCATCAATGTAGCATTCTACCTTTTTGAAGAGTAGGTCATCAAAGATCTTTGTCATAGCTCTTTGGTAAGTAGCGCCGGCATTCTTGAGGCCGAACGGCATCCTTTTGTAGTGAAATATCCCCTTCGGAGTGCGGAATGCAGTGTGTACTCTGTCTTCTTCAGCAATCCAGATCTGAGTGTATCCGGATGACCCATCCATAAATGATAGGGCCTCATGGCCAGTAGTTGCATCGATCATCACCTCAGTGATTGGCACTGGGAAATCATCTTTCGGGCAAGCCTTATTAAGGTCCCGAAAATCAACACATATTCTAATCTGCCCATTCTTCTTCTTTACGGGCACTATATTGGCCAGCCATGTAGTATACTAGTTTTCTTCGACAAAGCCTACCTCAATCAGCTTGTCAACTTCTTTGTTAATCTGATTTATCAATTCAGGACGCATTCTCCTGGAAGGCTGCTTTACAGGGTTATGTGGAACGGGGATTTTATCCTATTTATCTTATTTATTTATTTATTGATTTATTGGCGTGCCAGTCACATATGTGACGATTTCATTGTGCGCTCGATCTGACTTGGTCAGTCGATTGTGAGTGATCGCGTCTGGACCAGAAGTCCGTCATACCATAAAGGTTATGACGTTAATTACGCCCTTCCTAAGAAGGACAACCCTTGATTAAACGCCAAAAATAGGAGGCCTTGAGAGGCAAACATATATTCATGTGCGCAAATGGAACTTCATACCGGAGCCAGGGAGGCGGGCAAGATAATAACATCAACCATAGATACAGATGATATCGTTAAGTCAGCGGTTCAAAGACCGGGCTTAGGGGGGAAGGGAAAATTTCAGTCACAGGCAGACTGGGCCGTGGCCATGATGGGGGTTCAAAGCATCGATCGATATTTCGACAGCATTTCCCCGTTATCTAGATTGTGCCCAGGGGGAAATAGACTATCACCCACGGAATGCCGGGATGAAAGCCGAAAGAGAGAAGTGCTGAACTTCCCGAACCGCATATCTGCCATGGGGCAATGTTTGATATTCCCTGTAGAAGCCGGCGGAACTCATGCAGTGGCAGAGCCCTCCCGAGCTAAAGGGGTTATTCATGAACCCGATGTGGGACGACGGAAAGTGAGCGAACGCTCAATGTTACGCCCTCGCACGCGGATCGACCAGCGTGGTCAGGTCGCGGGGATCGACCTGCGCGGTCAGGTCGCGGGGGTCAAGGGGGCAGCGCCCCTTGCGGGGGTTTCTGGGGGCGGAGCCCCCGGAACAAAATTTGGATTGAGGGCTCAGTAATAAAATTTGGGGTATGCTATCAATGCAGTTCAAGTGTACATAGGTTCCCGGCGCAAAGGCAGAATGGCCGGGGTTCCCGACGTGCCAACTGGAGAGCTTCTCGGCGCGAAGGGGAGATGGCCAAGGGTGTTCTCGGCCTGGTTGAAAGGAGGAGGAAGAGGCTCTCGGCATGGCTGAAGAGGAGGGGGAGCTATCGACGCGCTGACAAGAGGGCCAAGGAGGGGTTCTCGGCGTGAGGGTTCCCGGCGCGCTCAGGGCCGCACTGGGAGCCATGGCGCCGAGAGAGTGTTGGTATTCTGGCGCCGTGAGGACCCGGAAGGGGTTCCGGAGGCTCTGTTTTGGGTTTATTGGCGATTCAGGACAAGCCAGATAGGTTCTGTGAAGTCAAAGTGGATCGGTTCATCAAATCTGAGCGGGATTAGATTTGGGCTTTATAGAAACATCGGGCTCCAGGGGGCATTCGGGAAGATCAAGGTGCAGAGAATCCCCGCCACCAGTGTGCAAAGTCCCAAGGACAGCTTAATATTGACTTTCATCATCCTGGGAGAATTTTGACAGCACCTCCCCTAGACTTAGCATTTGCCAGGGGATGATAGACGATCACCCACGGAATGCCGGGATGAAAGCCAGAAAAAAAGGGGGTATAGGACCCCTAGCCCGTGTATGTGCTTGCAGCACCAGCTTGATATCCTTTTTGAGGCCATTGAAGCTTATGCAGTGGCAGAGCTTCTCTGACTCATAAGGTTATGTAGGGGAGTTATCCCCAATGATGTTTATCCCCGATTAATATTCCCTTTGAACTCCTAGAACGCATATAATAACATGGCTCTTTGGGTTCGTAAGGTAGCAGAGAAACCCGGATCAGGAACGAAAGATGTAGGGAAGGTCCTCCCCATTACTGTATTTCCTCAGGACATGTATGATGGTCGCTGAACATCCCCTAGGCAGATGTGTAGGGAGATCGAAAGGTTAAAAATGATGGTGCAGAAGTGGGCCTCTGACTGTGTTTCATTGGCCGAAGGAGGGATCTCGGCGTGGCTTTCTATTGGCCAAAGAGGGAGCCCTCGGCATGATTTTGTATTGGCAAAAGGGGTTCTCGGCATGGGCTTAGTCGGCCAAAAGAGGGGTTCTCGGCCAGGGGCTTCCCGGCGCGCTCGTCACCGCGCCGGGAAGCTGGCGCCGAGATGCACCAAGCTGGGAAGGCTAGGTGGAGAGGGATTTAAAGGCCAGAAGGGGGGTGCTCTCGGCGCGGGTCCCTCGACCAAACAAGGGGGGTCTCGGCGTGGCTCCAAAGGCAAAAGGAAAGGGGGAGGCTCTCGGCCAGGGGCTTTCCGGCGCGCTCGTCACCGCGCCGGGAAGGTGGTGTCGGGAAGCCAAGAGTTGGGGGGTTCACGTGGAAGTGGCCTGAAGAGATTTTTTGTCGGTTTGCTGAAGAGGGAGGTCTCTCGGCAGCGTAGTTCTCAGCGGGGAAATTATCGCGCCGAGAAGGTAGAAAGGTTAAGGATTTCAGGGCTTGATTACGGCACTCTGTTTTGGGAATTTTCTCAGATTCTAGCTCGGATTGAGACCGGATTTGGAGTACAGGATGGGGTTTCATGGATGCTTCTATTAGAAGGATGCCAAGGGAAGTAGAAGGTGGAATCAATAGGGGGAATTGAGACCATCGCCCAGATCCTGTGGAGAGCTTTATCTGTTTGATGCAGGCCGTCTGGGGGAAATCAAGATATGACTGTCTCTGATCCCCCGGACGAGCCCTAATGGCATCTAAAACCGGCAACGGAGGAACCCTCAGCATCGAGACTCCAGACCCTAATCATTCAAGAGTTAGAATGGAGGGTTGAGAGATCGAGATCCGCTTGCTAGAACCTCGTGGGATGGCGTTCGTCTACAGAGTAACGTATCCTCGTGCAGCCAGCAGTTCAGGGAAGCCAAGAGATTGATGTCTCTGGTTCCTGAACAGCACGAGGGGCATTGAGGGTCTTGAGAGAAACTCATACATATACGATGAATTTGCCATCGGGACAGGAGGGGAGAAGAAGACAGAACCCAGTAGCCCATTGGATAGGGGTAGGGGTCCTATCTACGCTCCTCTGAAGAACAGATTTGTAGAGAGACTCTGAAATCGGGAACGTATAAACTATCAGACATTTCGGATAAAAGACAGATATATATATACATGGAGGGACAAAGGGAAAGGCTTCAATTGCCCATTTCGTTTCATCTCATAATCATTGCTTACATCAATTGCGAGGCTAAAGCTGACGGACAGAAGAAGGGGGAACAGGGGGAAGCAAGGAGAGCACCCTCGACATCATATGAATAAACAAGCACGAAGACACAGACTATTACATACGGAGGCAGATCAAGAAGACAGCAAATATGGGGGGGGGGGGGTGGAGCATTGACTCCTCTCCCTCCCCCGAGCAGCCCACCTGGGGTATTCTCCTTCTTCTGCTTCTTCTCTCAAGCTTCTTCTCTTTTCTTTTAGCGGAGGCTCTCTCTTCTTCCTTTGGTTTCTGGCTATCCTCTGGATATCTCCCTTTTCTTTCTTTTTTTCTTCTGATTTCTCTCCTCTTTTGTTCGCCCCCCTTCGTTTCATCGAAGGAGTGGGTTTATATAGACCCTGTTCACATCAATGGCACTCGGCGTGCCTACATCATTAGTTCCCGGCGCGCCCATTCGAAGGGCTTCCCGGCGCGCCTCCTTTGGAGGGGCTTCTCGGCGCACTCCCTTGGAGGAGCTTCCCGGCGCGAGGGGCATCAAGCCCATCCTTAATTGCACATTAACAGGCCCATTCCTTTCTTTGGCCTTGTTAATTCCTTTGATTGCATCAGCACTGACGAGGGCTGACTCATCGGCTGACATATCTTGTCGGCTGGGCTTCTTTCTTGCTCGTTCGGGGATGGCCCCGAGTATCTTCCGAGATCTTGTGTCTCGTTTCAGTGGTCCACTATTAGAGCCGGCCGTCTCTTCCTTTCTTCTTTTCTTCTTCTATTCCTGAAAACAAGATAACAGAAATAAGACATTTTGTCAGAAATAAAGGTATTTTAGGGTTATTATTATTGTTTCATCGCTGCTATTATTATTATCTTTATTTTAGGCGTCAACAAATGCCCCCCACCCATAGGTGGCGCGAATGAGGGACAAGTGAGAGGGACCTGCGGGTGCAACCCCCATCTGAGAACGCGTCTTTTTTTTCTTCATTCATGCGAACATGCAGGCACTTATTGATCACACACATATCTAGATGTATATAGGATAGCTCCCTTGTTTTAGGGATAGGATAAGGATGGCATCCATGATTCATGGACGGAGTGCAGCTCACGAAGCACAACTAAGGGAGATGTGCATGCGTAAAGGGGATGCCGCGTCGAACGCATGCATAGCATAAATCACAATCCACACCCATGACTATTCCTCCATAGCGTGAAAGTGCAATCATATAGGTAGTGAACCCTAGTCATAGGGACGTGCAGACGCTCTAAGTAACACTAGAGGATTGGTTTATCGCCTACGCACACATTCAGGGATCTCGATTTTTGGTAGTTTTGCACACCCCCCTTGTTGATTCTTAATTTGAGATTTCACTGTTCGGCGCGAGTTTCCTCATGTGTCTCAATGGGGATTCCCGGCTACTAAGATTCATCCCTTTACTGGCAGTGTTTTTTATAGACTTCACCATTCGGCACGAGTCTCCTCATGTGTCTCAATGGGGATTCCCGGCTACTAGGATTAGTCCTTTTGTTCATAGTGGCATAATGGATTTCACCGTTCGGCGTGAGTCTCCTCATATGTCTCAATGGGGATTCCCGACTACTAGGATTCGTCCTAGTATTATTCACAGTGACATAATGGATTTCACCGTTCGGCGCGAGTCTCCTCATGTGTCTCAATGGGGATTCCCGGCTACTAGGATTAGTCCTTTTGTTCATAGTGGTATAATGGATTTCACCGTTCGGCATGAGTCTCCTCATATGTCTCAATGGGGATTCCCGGCTACTAGTATTCGTCCTAGTATTATTCACAGTGACATAATGGATTTCACCGTTCGGCGCGAGTCTCCTCATGTGTCTCAATGGGGATTCCCGGCTACTAGGATTAGTCCTTTTGTTCATAGTGGTATAATGGATTTCACCGTTCGGCGCGAGTTTCCTCATATGTCTCAATGGGGATTCCCGGCTACTTGGATTTATCCTAGTATTATTCAGAGTATTATCATGAACTTCGCCGTTCGACGCGAGTCTCCTCATGTGTCTCAATGGGGATTCCCGGCTGCTAGGATTAGTCCTTTTGTTCATATATTTTTTTCTTCTTCTTTCGTTTCCTTCTTTTTTTTGGGGGGGTGGGTGGGTAGGTGGCTTTTCCCTCATGGTCACCCTTTATGCGAGTGTAGAGATTTAAGCATCCAAGAAGTGTTAAGAAGAATTTAAGATGTCCCTATGACTAAGGACCATAGCTCATACCGTGTGTGAAGTGTGGGAGTTTCGTCTATGGTGTATTCTGCGAATTGCGCACGCAACGTAACCTCGACTCTTTCCCCTGGCCGCATGCACTCGCCGGGAATTGGCTTTTCATCTCTTAGTATGTGACGTGGCGCACACGGTCGTAGAATCTGGATGGCATTATTTTAGCAAGGGAATGCGGTCATAGAAATTTGAAGGAAGGTGTATTAATACTATACTTCAGGTAGACACACACGCAAAACATGCAAGCAAGCAAACCATGTTATTATTATTTTTTTTATTTTTTTTGTTTGTTTTGTTTATTTTTTTATCTCTTTTTTTTGTTTTGTTTTCTTTCTTTTCTTTTTTTTCTTTTATTTCTTTCTTCTTCTTTCTTTCTTTCTTTCCTTTTTTTTCTTTTTCTTGTTTTCTCATCTCCCCTTTTTTCCCTTTTTTTTTATCTCCTTTCTTCTTCTTTTTTCCTCATCTCTTTTTTTTTCATCTTCTTCTTCTTTTTCCTCTTTTTTTTTCTTTCTAACTCAGTGAAAACATCCTTAGGTCGACTTTCTTGTAAGTGGACGACCGATGCCATGGTGACAGGGAGAAGTTGTCACATGTTGTGACGAATCCCTGGAGGGACCAAGGGCTGGCGTGGAACCAAGGGGTCTTTTTGTTCATTGGTTGGGATAACAATTCCAAGCCAATGGTAGGATATTTGTTGTCTTAGCCTGAAGGTTATGATGTTGGGTGACTTGGCTTAGACATATGGTCGTGACACCAAGGCAGAATTTTTAAACGGCTTAGGCAAATTGCCATGACGCTACACAGCTTGGCTTAGGCGGAAGGCCATGATGCCAAGGTAGGATATTTAAACGGCTTAGACGTATGGTCGTGACGCCGTACAGCTTGGCTTAGGCGGAAGGCCATGACGCCAAGGTAGGATATTTAACGGCTTAGACGTATGGTCGTGACGCCGTACATCTTGGCTTAGGCGGAAGGCCATGACGCCAAGGTAGGATATTTAACGGCTTAGACGTATGGTCGTGACGCCGTACATCTTGGCTTAGGCGGAAGGCCATGACGCCAAGGTAGGATATTTAACGGCTTAGACGTATGGTCGTGACGCCG
The DNA here is from genome assembly GCA_022559845.1 of Amorphophallus konjac. NCBI lineage: Eukaryota > Viridiplantae > Streptophyta > Magnoliopsida > Alismatales > Araceae > Amorphophallus > Amorphophallus konjac. The sequence goes on along the minus strand of CM040121.1, from coordinate 499,138,899 downwards.
TACAGCTTGGCTTAGGCGAAAGGCCATGACGCCAAGGTAGGATATTTAACGGCTTAGACGTATGGTCGTGACGCCGTACATCTTGGCTTAGGCGAAAGGCCATGACGCCAAGGTAGGATATTTAACAGCTTAGACGTATGGTCGTGATGCCGTACATCTTGGCTTAGGCGAAAGGCCATGACGCCAAGGTAGGATAGTAGGTTTCATCATCGCTACTGGATTTATACTGATGTAAAGAAGTCCATAAGTTTCACCAGAATAGACGTAAGGTCTAATCTGGGTAAATTTCATCATTTTTATCACAAGTGGGACATGAGGATACATACGGGTTTCATCGTCAATGGGACTTAAGGAAACACATGAGTTTCATCAGAAAAGATGTAAGGTTTATCCTGGACAGGTTTCATAGTTGAACAGGCAATGCGCCGGTCAATCAACGGGAGGGTTTCATCATCGGTGGCACATATAGAAATATGCGGGTTTTGTGAGGATAGACGTAAGGTCTATTCCAGATAGGTTTCATCGCCAGTCCAGACTGATGGCCTGGGTCAAGGGTGAAAGTTTCTTGTTGACTGACTGGACGAAAGGTCCGAGCCAGAGGCAGAAGGGTTTCTCTTTTTTTTTATTGACTGACTGGACGAAAGGTCCGAGCCAGAGGTAGAAGGGTCTCTTCATTCATCGACTGGACGGAAGGCCCGTGCCGCAGATAAAATATTAATGTCGACCCGACGGGACATCAGAGTCAACAAACCTTGCTTGGACGGTATGTCCAGAACAAGGGTAGACGTAAAACATCATTGTCGTATTGATGGCATGTCAAAATGGCTAACCTGGAAGAGACAAAGGGTCTGGGCCAGGACAGAGGTAGCTGTTGACTTGACAGACTTGTCAAAGTCAACCAACTTAGCAAGGGCGTGAGGCCATAAGCCAAGGGAGGAATATAGGATAGGTGTTGACTCGACATCCTGTCGAAACCAACGAACTTGACAGAGGCGTGAGGCCTAAGCCAAGGGCAGAATATAGAAAAGGTGTTGACTCGACGTCTTGTCGAAGTCAACCAGCTTGGCAAGGGCGTGAGGCCATAAGCCAAGGGAGGAATATAGGATAGGTGTTGACTCGACGTCCTGTCGAAACCAACGAACTTGGCAGAGGCGTGAGGCCTAAGCCACGGGCAGGAATAGGTGTTGACTCGGCGTCTTGTCGAAGTCAACGAACTTGGCAAGGGCGAGAGGCCTAAGCCAAGGGCAGAATATAGAAAGGATGTTGACTCGACGTCTTATCGAAGTCAACGAACTTGGCAAGGGCAAGAGGCCGTAAGCCAAGGGAATATAGGATAAGTGTTGACTCGACGTCCTGTCAAGGTCAACGAGCTTGGCAGAGGCGTGAGGCCTAAGCCAAGGGTAGAATATAGAAGAGGTGTTGACTCAACGTCCTGTCAAGGTCAACGAGCCCTTACCCTGATAGAAAGTTTAAGGTAAGGGTAGATCAGATGATGAACGCACGAGAGGCCCAGACCCAGGGCTAAGTATTGATGTTGATCTGACGAAAAGTCATATTCAATGAACCTTGCTCAGATGGAAGGTCTACAACAGGGGTAGAATGTGCAGATAAGGATGTCAGCCTGACGTCATGTCGAAGTTGACCAACCTAGCATAGACGTAAGGTCCAAGCTGGGATAGAATATGGATTTTGACCCATGGAGGTATCGGGGTCGACAAACCTTGTTCAGACAGAAGGTCTAATGCCAAGTGAAGGAATCTTTTGTTGGTTTATTTATTTGAGTTTATTAAGTTCATTGAGTTTGTTGAGATGTTTGTTTATTCATCATTTTTATTGGGCCTCTTGGGCTTGTTGAATTCATTGAGGTTTATTTCGTTGAGTTTACTGAGGTTTGTTAGAGATTTTTTTTGTTGAGTTCATTATGTTTATTTCTCTTTTTTTATTAGGTTTGTTTGGTTTATTGAGCTCATTAATTGACTGAATTTATTAGGATTTATTTGGTTTGATGATGTTTGTTGAGCTCATTGGATTGATTTTTATTATTTTATTATTTTATTTTTATTTTTTATTTTATATATATATTTTTTTAATTTTTTAATAAATTTTTTTAAATTAATTTTTTTATAAAATTTTTTTTTATTTATATATATATATTTTAACTTGGCCCAGTGGGACAAAAGGGTTTTATAGACCCAGACGGGTGGGATAAACTAGCTTGGCTAGGACGGAGTGTCTCGAGCCAATGAAAAGGGCTTTATGGGGATAGTCCAGTGAGACTGGTGGGACTATTTTCAGAGCTCGACAAGGGCGGAGTACCTCGTGTCAAGGGGCAGGTTTGTATGAGCCCAAGTTGGGCAGGGGGACTGAGACAACAGCAGTGGAAAGTCCCGTTGGGCCAATGAAGCGGGTGTTGAGATATTTGGTGTAATTGTTGGCTGAATGCCGGAAGCTAATGAGGATGTGTTGGCCGGGGCCCAGGACCCGTATCAAGGGTAGATGGTCAATCCCGGTGGGACAAATGGGAGATATCCCTATAGGATGGGAAGATGGCGATACGCCATGCATTCCAGTGGGCCATTTTATGTTAATAATAATAAAATCATCCCAGTCTCCATAAACGGGACGACCATTTTGTTCTCTCTTGTTACCTCGGGGCTCGTCCCCTTCTCTTTTCTTCTTTTTTTTTTATTGACCAAGGCGGGGATGTAGGAGAGCGCTCACCTCCTCAGGGAGGGGATGAGTAGTTCGCTCCACCACATAAGCCCCACAATGGTAGCTGTATCTAGTACAAATTAGGATATAGAGGGAGTGTCGGCTCCCTCAATAGATACGGCCATCATGCTCTTTTCATTGCTCGCTTTTTTTTGTGTGTGCCTGCCCCCAGAACAGGCTCTCTCTTTTTTTTTCCTTTTTTTTTTACAACCCTCTATACTCGAGCTGTGAGATAATGCTCAAATGCTGGCTTTTAGCCGAGTTTGCGGGGGATATTAAGGCCAGTGACGCCACGTGAGACTGCTTGCCTAAAGACGGGCATTTGGTGAGGGCGTGGCGGATCCACCTTATATTCGCCCATTTGCAGTTCACCTTTCTTGATCGTGCCTTCGATGATGTCCTTGAACACGTAGCAATCCTCGATAGGATGTCCCGCTACTTGGTGATACGGACAAAAGCACGAGTTATCTTTTCTTGCGGAGTTGCTTGATCTCTTTGGCTCTGGAAGCACTACTTTACCGCATTTTAGGGCCCACTCAAAGAGAGTTGAGGTCATATCTTTTGTAAATGAATAGGGCCTCATCATTTTACCCCTTAACGAGGACCCTTGTGTGTCCGGCTTGGTAGAAGTGATACAAGCAGTCTCTGCTTTTTCCTTCTTCTGTCGCTCGAAGGCTTCAAAGCTTGGAATGCAAACTTCTTGTGCCGACTGCTTGTCGGCTGGTTTGTAGTTTTGACCCAAGCTCGTGGAGGATGGGTAAATCCTTGAAATGACTGCTTCAGCTTCAGTTGCGAAGTCATTTAGACTTTCAAAGGTCGTGACTTCGAAGTTAATGATCCATCGTAGAATCTCTAGTTTCAGATTCTCTTTACAGATCTGGACAGATTCACTGTAACTTGGTGGGTGCCTACACCTTTCACGCAGGCTCCTCCATCTGCTTATGTAGTCCCCGACGGACTCATTATCATTTTGTTTGGTCATTTGCAGCTCGGCCTCAGTGACTTCTTCTTTGGCCATCTTTGTATCCATTGTTTGCTCCGCTTTGGTCTTATCCCTTGTGGCCCGACCCACTGATCTTGAATGTAGGGTAGTCGGCTGCATATGAGGCCTCGTCGATGTCTTTGTCGGATACACTTTAGTTGCCCCCTGACTTGCCCAAGGGAGTGTGTGTTGGGATGATTGAGGGAGGATGCCCCCTGAATGATCATGTGTTGTTCGGGGCATTGCTGACCGCGCTGAAGCTTCAGATGAGATAGAACTATCTTGGGATGCCTCGCATTGATGCCTCGGCAGTTGTGACGTATGTGGCTTTATGTTCATTTCATTCAGTTGCCCTTGTAGCATTTCAATCTCCTGCTGCTTCTAGTGGAGTAGTGCCATCATTGTAGGGTTTTGTAGGAAGGGACTGGGAGTTCTACTGCCCCATGCCTCTGATTCGTGCAGAATGGGTTTCATCTCGCCATCATTGCTGGCCATAGGTAGCGTCTTTGGGATAAACCCCCTTTGTTCTATGCCTCTGGGCGGAGGAGGAATATGGCACTGAGCCTCCTTATTAGCTGGTGAGTGTTGCTTTGGCATCCTCCCAGACCTGATAGACTGAAGAGAAGCAGAAGCATTGGCTGGAACTACTTCCTTCGGCACAAAGCAAATTTCTTCATCTTTTTCATCACCGGTTTGGGCCTCACTGGAGGATGCTGACAATGTGTTGCAGGAGAAAATAAGATTCCTCCTTTCAATATTTATATTCTTATTTCTCTTTCCCTTCATGGTCGGCCCTTGCCCCACAGTGGGTTACTTGATGCATTCAGCTTTCCGGCTTTTTCTTCAGCTCTTTCTGTTAATTGGTGAGACTCGCTGCCTATTTGAGGGGTAGGCTTCTTGAGTAGCATAGGCTGATTCTTTGGCTGCTCATGGTTACCAGGCTCATGTGTAATGGCTTGTAGCTGTGGGTTAACTTCTTCATGTGCCCACAATGGGGTTTGTCTCTTCTTACTGTCCATTGGCCTTTTAATGATTGTGGGTAGAGTGGGATGGGCCATAACTCCGTAAACCTGGGCTTTTGGAGGTAAGCGAGGTACCAGTCTTATTTTCCTTCCCGTTGACACGGCTTGCCAATTTCTTTGTTCTTTTTCATGCTTAGGAATATTGTCTTCATAGGTGTGCCGGCTACAAGCCTCTGGCATTTCTTCAAGCAATTGTTGACATATAGATATCATATTGACTGACGCCCTTGGCACAGACATTTCATGCGGGTGTGGGGGATCAACTTTGTATTCCCCTATTTGTAGCTTACCCCTTTTTATTAAGCCTTGGATGATGTCCTTGAATATTTGACAGTCTTCAATAGGATGTCCGAGGATCTGGTGGTAAGGGCAGAAATTCGGATCATCTCTCCTCCTGGCATCATCAGGCCTCTTTGGCTTTGGCAGGATGACCTTGTCATGTTTGACAGCCCACTCGAACAATGTTCGAGTCTTGTCTCTTGGGAAGGCATAAGACTTCTTTTCTTTATTCCGGTGTGGAGGCATTTCTTGACATTCAACAGGCCCATTAAGAGAAGAATGGTGTACCCATTTCTGCCTTTTTGCCGCGACGCTAATAGCGTGTACAGCTTTCAACATCGGCCTTTTATTAATTTGCTTAGCCTGATGGTTTGAGTTGATAGAATCTAATGGATATCTTGCACAGAAGTCTTCAATCTCTGTTGCAATATTAATCAATCGGTAAAAAGACCAGACTTCTGCTCCAATTAACTTTTCCAGGACTTCTTTCTTCAGATTTTGTTTACACATCTGTACTGCATCTTCTAGATGTGGAGAGTGCCGGCATCTCATACTAAGATCCCTCCATCTTTTGATATATTCTGCAGCAGCTTCATTATCTTCTTGCTTGGTTGCCAATAGCTCAGCCACGGTCACCCTTGCCTGTGTGACATGGAATCTTTCTATGAATTTTCGCTGCATATCCGGCCAGTTGTTGACAGATCCAGCCGGCAAGCTATCATACCATTCAAAAGTATGTCCCGTTAGAGAACACCCAAAGAACTTCAATAGGTATGACTCATCTGTCGCCAAGTCACCCAGGACTATTACATAGTGTGCAATGTGTTCCTTTGGGGAGCCCTGCCCATTGAATTTGTCAAACTTAGGAATTTTATTGATGCTAGGCGGCAATCTCTTAGTAACATGGTAGGCCGGATATGGCACTCTATACATGTCAAAGGGGGCACAATTAGCACTACCCCTTTTGGCTAGCCTCTCTTCAACCATCTTTTCCACCATTGATTTATTCACCACGACTGGCAGTGCTGATTCAGGACAGAGGTGGGTGGGCTGCATTTCTTGTGTGGCTGGAGTTGCAACATGAGATGGCGGAGGTTTTGACAAGGGAACCTGCCATTGCATTTGAAGAAGCTTCAGTTGTGCTGGCTGGAGCGACTGGAAATGATCCTGGGAAACAACCCAACTCTGACCGTCAGTTTGTAGAACAGCCTGTGAAAGAGCAGTCGAGGGGTTAAACCCTCCCAGCGATAGGTCAGTTTGTGCCCCCGGTTGCTTGGGTGCCACATTCTGTTCAGTCTTCTCTTTTAGTTGCTTCTTCAGCAGTTCTACCTCCCGCTGATATCTTTGCATGGCTATTAGGATGGTAGGGTCCATAGCTATTTTGCTGGTAATGGTCTCAAGTGTTTCACCAAAGCCGCATCCGGACAGGGGCACCCCTTCTTCTTCAGATGCCATTATTTTGGTGCCGAGAGTAGTGTTGTTTTCATCGGTAGCCTGTTTGCCCTTAGAGGTCTGCAGTAACCCAGCTTCATTTTTGCTTTGTCCTGTCACAGGATCTTCTCTTTCGGTAACCTTGGCTAGTTCTTCTTGCCCATTTAGCAGGGCGTCATGCCTGCCCATCACTCCTGTCATATTACACGCGAGGACTTGCATTCTTCTTTCATGCTTTTTAACTCTCCTTCGGGACTGGCGAGGGAAAGTTGGCCCTTCATTTGTCAGAACTCTTTTCATTTCTTCCCTCTGTGAAATACTTTCAAAACTCCTGAACTCAGCTTGCTTTTTCTCTTTATCTATCCCAACAGGTGATATCTTATTTTTTCCTTCTCCTTCAGCCTTGACAGCATGGAGTGACCTTTGTCGGCCTATGACAGGACTTCCAAGGCCATGGAAGTATTCCCAGACCCTCTTAACCATCTCCACTCGACTGTATTCTGAAGAGATAGCTGGAGGCAGCTTCCAGTCTTGGGCGGGTGGCATGTATGCTAATCGTGTCAGCTTGGCAACTTGGTTGAGATTCTTTGAGTTCTTGGAAATATTAGCCTGTCTTGCACAGACCATGGCAGCGAGTGGAGGAGTTGTGGCTGTGACTTCTTCCTCATTCATGACTTTATTATCCCTTCTCTTGGGGGCATCAGCAAAACTATTATAATTTTATAGGGTCGACATGACACTCCGGGTCTTCTTGGGAACCCACATTTGCTTGCGTCTTGGCAATTTTGAGGTTGGCTTCCCTTGCTTGCTATCATCATTGTTCGCCCTCCGGCTAGCCAGCACTTGGAAAGCATTATGTGTAGGAATGGTCGGGATGACCTGATCTGGCAGGACTCTGGCATTGCGGCCGTTGAAGAAGATCCGAACCCCCCCAATCATCATGGACTTCCCAGATGCAGAAAGTCGACATTGGGAAGCGGCAGAGGCTCTTCCTCTTCTGAAGTTCTTTTTGTTGCCCCCAGTGGGCCCCTTCTCATATGCTTCAATCGGGCTGGTAGCATGGTGAACATAACAGCTCACGGTCACTGGATTCTTGAGTAGGGATTTCCTGATCTTATCCTCGCTTTGACAAGAAGCAGCTCTATCATCCTTCAGCTCTACAGGCTTCGGATTTTCTTTGCTCAGAATATCCACGGACACAACTCCCAGGAAGTTGGGGCAGCCAACGACCGGAGGAAAGTCACCGAAAGTGGTGGACGAAGCAGAGGATGCGCGTCTTTTCGCCTCGTGATGGACGAAGTAGGACACGACCTCCGGAGCATCCTTCATCACCTAGCTTATCTTGGGGCCGGTAGCTTGCGACGAAGTCTCGACAACAGTTTTCGGCTCCTGGTTGTCGATCTCGAGCAGGTCAGTGAAGCTGAGGTCTAGGCAGTTAGGCATCCCGACAGCAGGCGGCATCGATCCGAACGACAGAGGTACCGCCAGGTAGCTTTCTTGAACATGCGCATCGACCGGTTGCTGGTCAAAGCATACAGACACGATTCCAGCCGTCATTGTAGCTTCCTGAAAATAGAGAAAGCGCACAGAATCAGAAATTTGAGGGGGACCGCTAGGCCTCCTATTTTTGGCGTAGAGATGAAGGGAGACTTAGTCCCACCGGGCGTGCCAGACTTGTGGAACGTGGATTTTATCCTATTTATCTTATTTATTTATTTATTGATTTATTGGCGTGCCAGTCACATGTGTGACGATTTCATTGTGCGCTCGATCTAACTTGGTCAGTCGATTGTGAATGATCGCGTCTGGACCAGAAGTCCGTCATACCATAAAGGTTATGACGTTAATTACGCCCTTCCTAAGAAGGACAACCCTTGATTAAACGCCAAAAATAGGAGGCCTCGAGAGGCAAACATATATTCATGTGCGCAAATGGAACTTCATACCGGAGCCAGGGAGGCGGGCAAGATAATACCTCTCCTAGACTTAGCATTTGCCAGGGGATGATAGACGATCACCCACGGAATGCCGGGATGAAAGCCAGAAAAAAAGGGGGTATGGGACCCCTAGCCCGTGTATGTGCTTGCAGCACCAGCTTGATATCCTTTTTGAGGCCATTGAAGCTTATGTAGTGGCAGAGCTTCTCTGACTCGTAAGGTTATGTAGGGGAGTTATCCCCAATGATGTTTATCCCCGATTAATATTCCCTTTGAACTCCTAGAACGCATATAATAACATGGCTCTTTGGGTTCGTAAGGTAGCAGAGAAACCCGGATCAGGAACGAAAGATGTAGGGAAGGTCCTCCCCATTACTGTATTTCCTCAGGACATGTATGATGGTCTCTGAACATCCCCTAGGCAGATGTGTAGGGAGATCGAAAGGTTAAAAATGATGGTGCAGAAGTGGGCCTCTGACTATGTTTCATTGGCCGAAGGAGGGATCTCGGCGTGGCTTTCTATTGGCCAAAGAGGGAGCCCTCGGCATGATTTTGTATTGGAAAAAGGGGTTCTCGGCATGGGCTTAGTCGGCCAAAAGAGGGGTTCTCGGCCAGGGGCTTCCCGGCGCCCTCGTCACCGCGCCGGGAAGCTGGCGCCGAGATGCACCAAGCCGGGAAGGCTAGGTGGAGAGGGATTTAACGGCCAGAAGGGGGGTGCTCTCGGCGCGGGTCCCTCGACCAAACAAGGGGGGTCTCGGCGTGGCTCCAAAGGCAAAAGGAAAGGGGGAGGCTCTCGGCCAGGGGCTTTCCGGCACGCTCGTCACCGCGCCGGGAAGGTGGTGTCGGGAAGCCAAGAGCTGGGGGGTTCACGTGGAAGTGGCCTGAAGAGATTTTTTGTCGGTTTGCTGAAGAGGGAGGTCTCTCGGCAGCGTAGTTCTCGGCGGGGAAATTATCGCGCCGAGAAGGTAGAAAGGTTAAGGATTTCAGGGCTTGATTACGGCACTCTGTTTTGGGAATTTTCTCAGATTCTAGCTCGGATTGAGACCGGATTTGGAGTACAGGATGGGGTTTCATGGATGCTTCTATTAGAAGGATGCCAAGGGAATTAGAAGGTGGAATCAATAGGGGGAATTGAGACCATCGCCCAGATCCTGTGGAGAGCTTTATCTGTTTGATGCAGGCCGTCTGGGGGAAATCAAGAGATGACTGTCTCTGATCCCCCGGACGAGCCCTAATGGCATCTAAAACCGGCAACGGAGGAACCCTCAGCATCGAGACTCCAGACCCTAATCATTCAAGAGTTAGAATGGAGGGTTGAGAGATCGAGATCCGCTTGCTAGAACCTCGTGGGATGGCGTTCGTCTACAGAGTAACGTATCCTCGTGCAGCCAGCAGTTCAGGGAAGCCAAGAGATTGATGTCTCTGGTTCCTGAACAGCACGAGTGGCATTGAGGGTCTTGAGAGAAACTCATACATATACGATGAATTTGCCATCGGGACAGGAGGGGAGAAGAAGACAGAACCCAGTAGCCCATTGGATAGGGGCAGGGGTCCTATCTACGCTCCTCTGAAGAACAGATTTGTAGAGAGACTCTGAAATCGGGAACGTATAAACTATCAGACATTTCGAATAAAAGACAGATATATATATACATGGAGGGACAAAGGGAAAGGCTTCAATAGACCATTTCGTTTCATCTCATAATCATTGCTTACATCAATTGCAAGGCTAAAGCCGACGGACAGAAGAAGGGGGAACAGGGGGAAGCAAGGAGAGCACCCTCGACATCATATGAATAAACAAGCACGAAGACACAGACTATTACATACGGAGGCAGATCAAGAAGACAGTAAATATGGGGGGGGGGAGGGTGGAGCATTGACTTTTCTCCCTCCCCCGAGCAGCCCACCTGGGGTATTCTCCTTCTTCTGCTTCTTCTCTCAGGCTTCTTCTCTTTTCTTTTAGCGGAGGCTCTCTCTTCTTCCTTTGGTTTCTGGCTATCCTCTGGATCTCTCCCTTTTCTTTCTTTTTTTCTTTTGATTTCTCTCCTCTTCTGTTCGCCCCCCTTCGTTTCATCGAAGGAGTGGGTTTATATAGACCCTGTTCACATCAATGGCACTCGGCGTGCCTACATCATTAGTTCCCGGCGCGCCCATTCGAAGGGCTTCTCGGCGCGCCTCCTTTGGAGGGGCTTCTCGGCGCACTCCCTTGGAGGTGCTTCCCGGCGCGAGGGGCATCAAGCCCATCCTTAATAGCACATTAACAGGCCCATTCCTTTCTTTGGCCTTGTTAATTCCTTTGATTGCATCAGCACTGACGAGGGCTGACTCATCGGCTGACATATCTTGTCAGCTGGGCTTCTTTCTTGCTCGTTCGGGGATGGCCCCGAGTATCGTCCGAGATCTTGTGTCTCATTTCAGTGGTCCTCTATTAGAGCCGGCCGTCTCTTCCTTTCTTATTTTCTTCTTCTATTCCTGAAAACAAGATAACAAAAATAAGACATTTTGTCAGAAATAAAGGTATTTTAGGGTTATTATTATTGTTTCATCGCTGCTATTATTATTATCTTTATTTTAGGTGTCAACAGGTTAGCCTCTGGGTTTATTGCCAATCGGTGCTGTGCCACATCAGAGTTCAGTCCTGGCATTTCATCATATGTCCATGCAAAACAGTCTCGGAATTCTTTCAAGAACTGTATATATTGTTCCCTGACATCTGGCTCCAGCAGTGCGCTGAGGAATGTTGGCCTTGGCTCATCTGCGGACCCCAAATTTATTTCTATCAGCTCATCGACGGTGGCTTGGCCTCCGTCTTCGACTTCGGGCGGGGCTCCTTGCAAATCAATAAAGCCTCCCGGGATATAATCTTCTTCAGTTTCATGCTCCTCTGCTTCATCATACTGGTCATCAGCGGATGCTGGCGCATCATATAGGGCCAATACTACCGGATCCTGTTCAGTCTGCTCCGAGGGCGAGACTGGTTCAGCAGGAAATTCAGAAGTGGACCCCTCCGTCCTTAGAGGCTCTTCTAATGTGGGCTCCCCTGAAAGGTCATCATTCTGTAGAGCTCGAAATTCTTCTAGGATGCGCCCGAACTCCAGACACTCCTCCAGCTCTCTGGCTATTTGATCTTCATCCGGGGTTCCCGTATCAAATTTTGCTTCAGCCTGGAACAGATCCTCTTTGGAAGATAGGTCCTCCCAGTACCAAGCTTTCTTTGTCTCATCAGATGTCTCTGTTTCTGGCAGGTTGTCTGGGGCTTCATTGCTTATTATGGATTGATAAATGATTTCTTCATCTTCCGAGGGGTATTTGTCATATCCTACCTCGGGAGGATCGTCATGCTGGTAGGAGACAGATATGACGTCTACCTCAGCCTCATAGTATTCTTGGAGGGTATAACCCAATCCTGGTTGTTGAGTGATCTTCCTCATTTCTTTACTATCTCGAGGCGGATCCCATAGTTCCTTGAATGCCTTCTTCTGAGCAGCAGGCTGCATTGATGGCATTTGCATCTTGGAGAACATTTGTGAAACCCGTTGGGTAGTATAATCCAAGCCTGTAATCGGTACCATCCGGTTTGCGGCTTCTTCAGGGGCCATACAGTCTTGATCATCTTCTTCGACTGGCTCCCCGATGTAGAATATAGTAGGAGGCTCGCAGAAGCGAGGGATTTCCATAGTCTTCAGTGGTAGCACCGTTTGGTACTCAAGGCTGACGATGGGTTTAAATAAACCCTGCGGCACCTCCACCTAAGTGTACTTTTGCTTCATTTCTTCATCGGCATTATCCGGGTGGACGCTAGGAGGGGTAACCCGAGCAAAGTCACCGGCATAAGAGATGTGAGATACATTATGCTTTTTAACATAGCCCTTTGGTGGTGGTGGAGACCAATTCCTTGCCTCTATTGCGGGCTTTTTCTGGCTGACCACAGCCTCTTTCCTTTCGCACTTTTGCGACACCTTGGTATAGTAGGATGCATCGAGCATATGGCACTCGAACACTTCGAAAGGATGCAGATCCGCAAACACCCTCTCTTCTTTTCCTTCATGGCAGTATTTGATGCACTGATGTAGCGTGGATGGCACTATTTGATATTCATGCAGCCACGGTCTCCCCATCAGGGCTTTATACGTGGTGTTGGAGTCGATCACATAGAATCGTACCACTGTAGTGAGGTCTCCCAACGTGAGGTTGAAATCAGCTACCCCAAGAGGTGTCTCACACTTTTGGTTAAATCCTGCAATCTTCATGTCTCTGACCTTGGTGAGCTGCAGATCAAAGTAATATTTCTGATAGATGCGGTATGGGAGAATGTTCACAGCAGCCCCGGGATCTATCAGTATTCTGCTTATCGGCTGACAGTTCAGGGAACCCCTCATATACAGCGGTCTGTTATGGCCGGAATTTGGGATTAGCATATCATCCTCTGTGAATGTGACTGATGGACCAGAATTCACTTCTGTCAAGAGTGCTTCATACTGTGCTGGCGACTGCAAGGCATCAATAATGGCTTGGCGAGCCTCTTCACTCAGAGAGAGGATTTCCCAGATGGAGAACCTGGTAGGGAGCTTCTTCAGCATTTTCATGATCCGGCTGCCCACCCGGACGTTAGACAGTTTCATCTCCTCCACCCAACGGGGTCTTGGAGGTTCATGTGGTGCCTGTGGCCTTTGCTGCCCAGTGCCGGTTTTACCCTCTTGATCGGTTTCCCGGGAGGCTTCTTCTGTAGTAACGACCCCTGTTTCTGCTAGAGGGTTACTTCCTTTATTTTCTTCATGCTGCTTCTGCTTTCTAACTGCAATCTGCTGGCATTTATTGTTTTCAGCTGAAGCAGCGTGAGCCAGCTGCTCATTTTCCAAACTGGACAAGAATTCCAGGAATGAAGGAGCCTCTTCTTTTTCTTGGTACAAGCTGGCAGGGGGAGGAACCTGGACACCTCGTACCTCTGGCTCGGGGATCTGATAGGGTTGCTCCCCTCTGAATATAATACTATGATTGGCTGGTGGCGGGCGCCCCCATCTTTTCCCAGAACGTGTTGCATGGGCTGAGGTAGAGGCCTCAGCATGGTTGGCTTCTAGCGGGGCATTTGATGCTTCATCCTCATCATTCTCCCCGAGCAAGGAAAAGAGTACCGATAGGGTGTTGCATTGTACTGTCGTGACTTTCTTTCCCCTCTTGGACTTGGGCCATCTCTTCTTCTTCTGGGAATTTGGCTTTGATGGCTCCTGCCCCCAGAAGGGCTCATTTTCAGCTTTTTCTTGTTCTGCCTCTGGTTGCTCTTTCATTTTCAATTCTTCGAGCTGCTCCCAGAGTATACAATCTTTTACCAGCAGGTTTTTGGGCTTTTTCTGCTCATATTCATCGAGCTCATTGATATACTGCTGTAGACGCCTGGCTGCAGGACTTACTTCTTTATGTGCAGGTAGGGGAGTTTGTCTCCTCCGGTTGTGAGTAGGGATCCGGATGACTGGCCCGGTCTCAGATGTATGCCATACTGGCTTTACTGGAGGTGGCTCAGGCCTTGGGGTGACACCCCGAATAGTTGCCCCACTGGTGCCGGCTGCAAGAGTGTTTTTCCTGTTCTTTATGGGCTTCGTCTGCCATCCTCCCTGATCTTTCAGTGGGGTGCGGAGGCAAGCTTCATAAGTATGCCTGGTACATTCTTCAACGGCTTCCTCAGGCAGCTGCTGATAGACTGAAATCACATTGGCGGCCATCCTCCAGGGCGGAGGCTCATGCGGATGAGGTGGCTTCACCTGGTAATCACCCAACTGTAGCTCCCCCTTTTTGACCATTCCTTCCATAATATCCTTGAAGACATAACAATCTTCAATTGCGTGCCCCAGTGCACGGTGAAATGGACAGAACATCGGATCATCTTTATTTGTCGCATCCGCAGGTCTCTTCGGTTCGGGCAATGTTACCTTGTTGAACTTATATGCCCAGTTAAATAGTGCTGATGTCTTATCTTTGGGAAAAGAGTAAGCCCTTCTCATTCTGTCTCTCAGAGAGACCTTATCTTTTCTTTCTGTTGCACCCTCAGGCGGGGGAGCTTCATCTGCCTCCTTTTTCCCTTTCTGTTGCTCGAAGGTTCTAAAATCGACGGCGTTAGCCTCAGTATGTGATGGCCGTCGGTCATTGGTTTTACCCTTCGAAATAGTGGGAACATTGGCGGTCGGACGCTTGGACAAGAACGTCTCGACTTCCGCCACTATGTTGTTCAGCCGGTCAAATGTCCTGACATCTGCACCGATCATCTTTTCTAGCACCTCTCTCTTGAGGCTCTGTTTACATATCTGCACTGCATCTTCCTGATGAGGAGGTCTTCGGCATCTCATGGCTAAGTTTCTCCACCTTTTGATGTAGTCCAGTGCTGTTTCATCCTGCCTTTGCTTGGTTGCATATAGCTCCGCTACTGTAATTTCTCTTTCAGTGACATGAAATCTATCGCGGAATTTTCTTTGCATATCAGGCCAATCAACCACTGATCCAGCGGGCAGGCTTGAATACCATTCAAAGGCTATCCCAGTGAGGGACGAGCCAAAGAACTTAAGCAGATAGGCTTCATCAGCTGCCAGGTCGCCCATAATTGTGGTATAGTAAGCAATGTGCTCCCTGGGAGAGCCCTGGCCGTTGAATTTCTCAAATTTCGGTGGCTTACTGACGCCTGGGGGTAGTCTTTTAGCAGCATACTGGGGAGGATACGGTACTTTGTACACGTCATAGGTACTTACACCATCACCGGTCTTTTTAGACAGCTTCATCTCCACAATTCTTTCAATCATCAGCTTGTGGGCTAGGGCTGGATCTATCTCTTCTGGGAAGAAGTGAGCTTGCTGCTGGCTGCAGGGAGTCGTCATCACAATTGCGCGCAAGGTGGGCGCGGCGGGCTGCGTCTGAGATGTAGAGGGCTGAGCTGCTGCTTGCTGCAGAACAGGCTGGCTCGGAGCTTTGCCCTTATCAGCTGGAAGGGGATTAGGTTGGACATCCATTTCTGCTGAGCTGGAAGTCTGCCCCACAGGTTCGGCTTGCTTGGAGATCGGTGTGGCTTCATGCCTCTCATTTACCTGTCTTCTGAGAGCACTGATCTCCTGTTGATATCTTCTAAACATCATCTGGATCATGGGATCCAGAGTCGATGGGATCTGTATATCTTCTGAAGTCCCTTCAGCATCATCAACGAAGGGATTGTCTTCTTCTTCTGTTGTCACCACATTGACTGTCATGGTGGTGATCTTGCGGGTTTCCTCACCATTCTTCATCTTATCTTTTGCAGCCTGACCTCTTCTTGTGACGGGGCCTGGTCTGGTAGCCAGCCTGAGCAGTTCATCTGGTTGAGTTGGTGGCATATTCTGCCCCCTGGCGATTCCAGCCATGTTACAGGCGAAGATTTGCAATCTTCCCTTCTTCCTGCAAACTTTTCTTTTTGCCTGGTCAGGGTATTTGAGTCGGTCGAAGACCGATACTCTTTCTTCAGCCTCTTCCCTATACAGGTCTTCTTTATCATATCCGGCCTTGCGGCCTTCTTCATAATCATTTGAATCGGAGGAGGAGACTCCGAGCATCACTTCTTGAAGGGCTTCTCCTTCTTATTCATCCACGGTGCCCAGAGCACGGGATAATCTTTGCGGACCGAGGGCAGAGTTCCCCAGGTAATGGAAGTAGTCTTGGACCACTTGTTTCATCTCCTCTGGATCGTGCCTTCGCGGCTCTGGTCGGAGTATCAATCTTTCCTGGCTTTTCTGCTGATGAGCCAGTCTTGTCATCTGAGCATTCAAATGCTCGGCTTTGGAATGTTTGAATATGTCAGCCTGTCTGGCACAGGCTCTTGGTCTTCTTGGAATGGCAACCGTGACTGGTTCGCTCATTCCCATATCGCCATCTTGGCAGCAGTTGGCAGTGTCATCATAGTTCTTCCTTTGCCATCTTTTACCTTTGGCCCTGGGATGGGTGATAGTAAGGTCTTCATTCTTTTGATATCTTTTGCCCTTCATCACGGGGCGAGTAGTAATCAGATTTCTTCCTTCATCATTTTTTTCATCTCTCCTCCCCCGAGCCTTGGGGTAAGCAGCAACATCATCTCTTTTGTAGTTTCTTTCTTCTCTTCTGCTTCCTGCCCTGAAGCGGGCAACAGCATCCTCAGTAGCCTTCTTCTCATATTGAGCTGGGGCCCAGCTCTGAATCTTCTTTGCTCGCCAGACCTATTTATATTTTGCTGGTTTGGGCGCCAGCGGCTTCCTTTCATCAGCTTCCCAGTTGGCCCTCCTAGTGACCAGAACGCGGAACCTGTTGTCGGTCTGGACAGTCGGGACAATCCTGTCCGGCCGGACTTCTCTGGGGCGACCGTTGAGGTTCACCCTAACATATCCCATCATCATTGTCTTCCCAGAATTGGAAAGACGACGCTCAGCAGCAGCATACCGGCTTCTCCGGTTATTTCTCTTTCCCCTCTGGGCAGCAGCGGGAACCGTGTCCCTCCTTTGAACTTGGTGTACATAGCAGGCGACGGCCGTCGAGGTCGTCTTCTCCGGTAAGCCAGCCTTCTTACCAGCAGTCTTCATAGGGGCACCTGCAGCGGTGCCTTCGTCGTTGTTGACCTGCAGAAGGTCGGTGAAGACGAGGCCCAGACAGTTGGGCAGCCCGACAGCAGGGGGCATTGCTCCGAATGATAGGGGTACCGCCAGGTAACCCTCTCGCACATGCATATCGATCGGTTGTTGGCCGAAGCGTACAGACATAAGTCCAGTAGTCATCTTCCTGAAAATAAGGAAAGCGCACAGGATCAGAAATTTGAGGGGGGCCCGCTGGGCCTCCTATTTTGGCGTAGAGATGAGGGGAGACTAGGTCCCACCGGGCGTGCCAGCTTGTGGAACGTGGATCTTATCTCATTTAGTTGTATTATTTATTTATATTTTTTTTATTTTTTTATTTGGATGTTTGATTTATTGATTTATTAGGCGTGCTGGTCACGTGTGTGACGATTTTATTGTGCGCTCGATCTGACTTGGTCAGTCGATTGTGAAGTCCGAGTCGGGACCAGAAGTCCGTCATACCATAAAGGCTATGACGTTAATTACGCCCTTCCAAGGAAGGACAACCCTTGATTAAACGCCAAAATAGGAGGAAAGCAGCGGTGAAGATAAGGCTCAGAAGAGACGGGGTTGATTTATTTGCAGAATGCTAAATGGACTAGACAAAACAGGGGGGTTATTAAGTACGGGACGAATCCGACGGTATATCCCCGCCATTTTGGACTATGCCAAGTGGGAATAGGAAACCACCCATGCAGCGGCAGGGTAGGATCCGTAAAAGATCGGGTATAATAGACCCGGAGTCTGAATAGGGACCGGCGCGACATGGCACGTCCCATGTGAGTGCGGTGCCGCATCTATATCCCCCTTCGAGGGACCATCGGAGAGCGTGCAAGGACATAACTCCGTGGGCCGGCGGGGCTGGGAGAGAATATCACATTTACCCGGTAGGGTATGTATGAATTTCGGTAGCATGTCCCCGCAACTTGGATTATGCCAAGTGAGAATAGGTCATCATCCACGGGATGCCGGGATGACGACCAGATAAGAAGGGCACCGGGCCCGGGGATGTGACTTCCGTCTATCTCATTGGTTAATATTCCCTTGGAACCCATCAGAACGCATATAATAACATGGCTCTTTGAGTTCGTAAGGTAGCAGTGAAATCCGGATCGGAAATGAGGGCTGTAGGGGAGGTCTTCCCCATTACTGTATCTTCTCAGGGCACATATGATGGTCTCCGAACATCCCCTAGACAGGTGTGTAGGGAGACTAAAGGATCGAAGGATGACAGTGCAGAGGAGGGCCTCGGACTAGGTTTCATTGGCCAAAGAGGGAGGGTCTCGGCATGGGTTTCTATTGGCCAAAGGGAGAGCTCTCGGCATGGCTTTAATGGCAAAAAACAAGGGGGGAAGCTCCCGGCGTGAGGCTTCTCGGCGCGCTCCTCGCCACGCCGGGAACCCGGCGCCGGGAGGCCACAGGCCGGGAAGGCTGTGAAGGAACAGGGGTTTAACCGGGGGGTTTGTCGTTTTGCTGAAGGGGAAGGAAGAGGGAGGCCTCTCGGCGGCGTAGCTCTCGGCGTGGAAATTAGCACGCCGGAAAGGTGAAAGGGTTAAGGGTTTCAGGGCTTGATTACGGTACTCTGTTCGGGAATTTTCTGAGTTTTCTGGCTCGGATCGAGACCGAATGTGGAGTGCAGGAGGGGGTTTCGTGGATAGCTCTGTTTGAAGGATGCCAAGGGAATTGGAAGGCCGAATCAGTAGGGGAAAAGAGACCATCGTCTATATCCTGTGAAGGGTTTCATCTGTTTGTTGCAGGCCGTCTAGGGGATCAAGAGATGACTGTCTCTGATCCCCTAGACGAGCCCAACTGCATCGAAAAACCGGCGACGGAGGAACTCTTAGCGCCGAAACTCCAGACCCTAATCATTCAAGGGTTAGAATGGAGGGTCGAGAGACTGAGGCCATCGCTTGTTAGAATCTCACGGGATGGCATTAACCTGCAGAGCAGACATATCTTTGTACAGCCAGCAGTTCAGGGAACCAAGAGATTGATGTCTCTGGTTCCTGAACAGCACAAGGGCTCAAGAGAAAACTCGGACTTTATGCGGAGGATCTACCATTGAGACCGGAGGAGAGAAGAAAGTGGAACCCAATAACCCATTAGATAGGGGTAGGGGTCCTATCTTCATCCCTCCTCGAAGAACAGATTCATTCAATCGGCTCTAAAACTCGAAGAGTCTAGGCTACTGGACTTTTCAGCCGAGAACTATGTACATGGAGAGAGACGGAGAGCAGATATCTCAATCGATCGATGCCCAAATGGGCCATGTTGATACTTCATTGTGTTGTATCGAAGACTTACACAGATCGTAAAAGAGAAATGCAAAGCAGAGAGGTGGAAATCAAGACCGGAACTCTCCGGCTACATTTGATAAATCGAGAAAAGACTCGCTAGATTACATCAAAAAAAAGAAAAGAAAGTATGGGGGAGGGCGGAGCATTGACTCCTCTCCCTCCCCGGAGCAGCCCACCTGGAGCTTCTTCTTCCTCCTTTCTTCTCAGATATCTCTTCGCTTCTTCGAGTCACTTTTCTTGTGGCTCTCTTTTTCCTTTGGTTTCTGGCTATCCTCTCGATCTCTCCCTTTTTTCTTTTTTTATCGAAGGGAAGGGGTTTTATATCTGTCTCCCCCCTTCTCGGCAGGCCTCATCCGGCGCGCCTCAGCTGGGGCTTCCCAGCGCGCAGGCATTCAACCTCTCGGTGCCACCTTCACACAGGCCCACTTGGGTCTTTAGCCACTTTCACAGGCCCACTTGCATCATCACCCAAAAGGGCCCTCCATTGGTGACACAGCTTCCATTGATATCATTGATATGTTTTCATCAGTCCGTAGACAGGGGTTTCATCAGTATTGCCATCTGAATGATGACAAAACCAGGTATCATTTTATCGATATCGTCACCTGAATGGTGACGAGATCGGACATCAACCTTAGTCTGGGAAGACCTCAGCCGGGCGTATAATCTGTGGAGACGATTCTTCTTCATTGATCTGACTTTGCAAAAGCCTTTACAATCTTCATCTGCCGGTACCGGCTTCATCTTTATCTCATATCACATCTGTCAATAAGCTGACATCTGACTTACCCTGACATGTCATCTGTGGATTCTTGGATGAGGCAGTAGTACAGCTCTCATTAAAGTGTGCTAGGAGGTCCCATCAGTCGAGTGACTGTTGCTTTATCAGTGTTGCCGTCTGAATGATATCGGCATCGGGCATCAGCTTGGCCGACAAAGGCTTCAGCCGGGTAAATGGTTGACGGGATTCATCATTGGTCTTTCACTGTTGGTCTGATCCTCTTTTCAATTGTGCTTTCACCCTTGTTCATTTTCAAGGTGTCAACAAGAGGGTAAAGGGAAACTTGGATTGGGATTGGTAGGATGTGGTTTGGGAGTGGAAGTAGTGGAGGTCTAGGTTGCGGTAGGATGGGGTTTGGAAGTGGAAGGTGGGTTGGGTGACATGATTTGGGTTGGGTGGTGGTGGCCGTCATGGTTCTAGGTGGAGGGATGGACACGGGGTCTACTTGGGTTTGAATGGTGAGAATAGGGTGAGTGGTGGTCCTTTTTGGGGAAACCGGGTCGGTTAGGGGTCTCTTCCCCTTGGGATCGGCTGGTTGTGGAGGGGTGGTAGTGGGGGCCAATTGAGTTTGGATAGATAGGTTTGCAGAAGGAGGTTTTGGTTGGAGTGTGGGGATCCTCATGGGATTTGGTGGAGAGGTGGTTGTTTGGTTTATTTGGGTCTTAAGGGAGAGGACTTGGTCACGAAGTGTTGTTATGATGGTTGAGAGATGAATTGTTGGGGGTGGTGGGGGTGGAGACCAATGGTCGGTCTCAAGTTGGCCGGGTGGGGGTGGAGGAGTGGTAGTGCTCCTCGGGTTAGGGGTGCTTGAGTAGGAGGGGTGGAAATGTTTGGGGATGTAGATCATTCTAAGTTCTACCTTCATCTCTTCCCATGAGTGAATAGGTTCTTGTCTTCTAACCCTCCTTAAGCCCTCTATGTGTTCCCACTTACTCTTGGCTTGACCCTGAAGTCGTCCCTTGGCCTTTCGGACTCTCGCGCATCCATATACCCAAGTCTTTTCAAAGTACTTTTCTATGGTAGCCTCCCACCTAAGATAGTCACTAGAATGCGATCCGTCAAAGGTAATATCCCTATCTAGGATGAAGTCCATGGGTGGTGAGTAGGCTAAGTAGGTGGCCATGATGATCGGGGGAATCAATGCAAGCATGCCCTAGGACTTGACTTGATAGAGATAAGTCAATAACTTGGCTCTGATACCAATTGATGTGACACAACTTAGGACTCAACAAGCAAGCACAATTAAGCATTCAAAAACGGACCGATAATAGCAACCGCTCACCCGATGCTCACTAAGACCCGGGGTAACTTGGCAATGCCAAGTGGAGGTTGTGTGGGCTAGGCCCTTGCTGGTAGAGGGCCAGCAAGGCCTAAGTTGATTCCCAAGGGTAATTGCAGCCCAATTCAAGGGAGCCGACGTCGTACCGAGGGCACGGGTTCCACTCTTTTCCCACGGTGATCACTTATAGTAAAGGAGCTTAAGGATCGGGCTCTCATTCACGGCCAGCGGAGTTTATGAAATAATATTGAAAGAACAAGCAGAAATTAGAGCAAAGTTTGGAGCACTTACTCGACCGGTTTGAAGAAACCGGTCCCGCTCGGAGACGAGGGCGAGCGGGGAAGCGTGGGTTCCCCACACGCCGCGCCGGGGTAGCTTGACCTGTTTAAGCTATTACAACACTACACCCCATGTAAGGGGGGGATCGTGGGGATGGGAAGATGATAGTTACATCCAAACACTACCTCCACATAGGGAGGGGCCTTCAGCCGGCCAAGTGGGGAGGGGAAACTAGTGCTAAGAGTGATGAAGAAGTGATGACACCGAATCAGTCTTCCCTCTGTAATAGCTGACAGACAGAGGGTGTGGAGGCCGTAGAACTCTCTCTGGAATTTCGCTGAGGGTGAGACCAGTGGGGATCTCTTCGTCTCTGGAACATGAGTGCCTCTGAATTTTGCCAATTTCTTCAAGGGTCACTGGCGGCCTGGGCGGGAGTACGAACAGGGTTGCTGAATCTCGGACTGTCTGCAATAGACTATCAACAGAAGGAAGACGCGGCTGCCCCGACCGTTCCCGAAATGCGAATCAGTCGCCGTTGGAACCGTGGGTGAGTCCTCTTTACAGCAGAACAAACGGGGATGCCAAAAGATGCCGGTGAAGATCAGAGGACTCAGAAAAGTGAGGAGTGGTCGAGAGCACTATCCCGACCGAGGAAAAATCTCCGTCCGCGCCCGGGCCAACCTGAGAATTGTTCGTCGACGGATCTTCCAACTCGACCAGAAGCGGCACTGGAATCCGTCTGAAGTCCCCCGAAGGAGCAGAGCTACAATATGCCTTGAAGTTCAACTTCCAAGCGTCCAACAACGCCTCAGAGTACGAAGCCCTTATCTCGAGAGCCCGCATGGCCCGGCGGTTGGGGGCTGAGCGAGTCATAATTCACACTGACTCCCAACTAGTCACTAGCCAGGTCAACAGTGATTACGAAGCTTGAGAAGCACCGATGGTCAAATACCTCCGGCTAGTCAGAGCCGTGGCACAACAGTTCGAGAGTTTTGAGGTAGTCCGAATAGCTCAGGAAGAAAACTCCCGAGCGGATGCCCTCTCTCGGCTGGCCTCCTCTCTTGACCCCGAGGGTACTCGATCGGTCCTTCTCGAAGAGCTAGAGCGACCGAGCATCGATTCAGAGCTCCTAGCTGTTGACTCGGCCTCCCCAAGCGACTGGCGCACCCCCTACCTATCGTGGCTCCAAGACTCTCAGAAGCCTCCTTACCCCTGGGAAGCCCGGAGATTGAAGTACCAGGCTCGGTGATTCATCATTCTAGACATCACTCTCTACCGAAGATCCTTATCCGGTCCTTTCCTGAAGTGCCTCAGTACTGACGAAGCCAACCGAGCGATTCAAGAAGTTCACGAAAGATTGTGCGGAGTGCATTTAGGAGGAAGGTCACTCGCCAGGATCTTGCTACGGCAAGGTTATTGGTGGCCCACTCTGCAGCGTGACTGCTCGACCTACGTACAACACTGCGATCGATGCCAGTGATTTGACCACTTGGTCTATCAGCCGACAATTGAGCTCGTTACCCTAGCCGAGCCATATCCTTTCGCTTGCAGGGGAATCGACATCCTTGGGCCGTTCCCAACGGCTCAAGCCCAGAAGAAGTTCATCATCGTCGCCATCGACTACTTCACGAAATGGATCGAGGCCGAAGCCACAGCAAGAATCATCGAGACAGTCATCTGGAGTTTCGTCTGGAAGTCGATCATATGTCGCTACGGCATCCCCCAAGTGATAGTGAGCGATAATGGTCGGCAATTTGATTCTCGTTATTTCCGAGACAGATGTGCCGACCAAAACATTCGCAATCATTCACCTCGGTCGCCTACCCTCATGCTAACAGGCTGGTCAAAAATGCCAATAAGACTATCTTAAAAGACATCAAGACCAGGCTCGGCAAAGCCAAGGGCAGCTGGCTTGAGGAATTGCCGAATGTACTTTGGTCACATAGAACGACTCCCAAAACGGCAACCGGTGAAAGTCCCTTTCAGTTGGTGTACGGCGCCGAGGCCGTTATCCCATTGGAGATTGCCAATCCCTCCCTCCGAGTCATATGTTTCTCACCTGAGGCAAACGACCAGAAATTGCTCGAAAACCTCGACCTAGCAGATGAACTCCGAGAGATTGCCGGCATCCGAGCAACGAAATATCAACGCCGCCTCACTCGATACTACAATGCTAAAGTCCGAGATAGACACTTTCAACCGGAAGATTTCATCCTTAGGAAAGCTCAAGCCTCTCGACCACTGGAGGCGGCGGGCAAGCTATCCCGTAATTGGGAAGGCCCCTACCGAGTGGTCGAGACGCTCGGGAAAGGAGCATACCGGCTATCTACGATGGAAGGATGATGGGGACATCACCCATGATTCCCTCTGGCTCGACACCTCTCTCCCTCATGGAGATGGGTAGGATGCGGCTCCACGATTGGACGGGCCCACCTCGACACTTGGGCTTGCTATGTGGGTTCTCTTGATGTATTTTCTCTTTTCAGTTGAGTCATTTTGATGTAATTTACCTTTGTTTGAGTCAAGTCCCTAGGTTATCATGTTATTGACCTAAGTTTGTGTCATCATGTTGGGCTAGAGTGTCATATGGGCCCATTTAGGTGGGCCTAGCCCAGGGGCGCCCTCCCCCTTCCCCCATCTCTTTGCTTATTTGTTTTTTTGCACTTATCAGAGGGACTTTTTGTAAATGTTGGGATCCCTATAAATAGGACCCCAACTCCACTTGAGATGGCTAATGAAGTATTGAGTAAAGTTATCCAATAGCATTGTCTCCTCTCTCTCTCTCTCTCTAGCTCTCTCTTCTCTCTCTCACACTAAAGGGGGCGAACTCCTCTCTCTCTCCTCCTCTCTCTCTCTCTCTCCCTTGGGCGAACCTGCCCCTTAACCTCCCCCACTTGCCACATAAGCCCCACCCCATTAAACACAACCCTTCGCCTCCCAAGACTCATAAACCCCATTTGCTC
This sequence comes from Amorphophallus konjac, assembly GCA_022559845.1. NCBI lineage: Eukaryota > Viridiplantae > Streptophyta > Magnoliopsida > Alismatales > Araceae > Amorphophallus > Amorphophallus konjac. The sequence continues at coordinate 499,114,343 of CM040121.1, read as the reverse complement.
CCACCACTCCCCAAGCAACCCTTCCCCTTCCCCTTCCCCATACAACCTTCCGTCTTCCCAAGAGAGAATCCCCCTCTCCCAAGCACCTCTTCCCCTCCCCAAGGTAACCCCTCCCCTTCCCTAGGCATCCATTAACACTATCATTCAATCCTCCACCCAATTCAAAGGCCATTCCCCCCCATTTCCCCAAGCCATTTCGCACCCACCTCCAACCCCTAGACCCTTGCGCACCCACCCCCTCTACCATGCTAGCTCCGCCCCTACCTTCCTCCCTCACCTCCCCTTGCCACCTCCCAACCATTCCCCACCACCAAAGCAACCATATCCCATACCCTTCCACCAAAGAAACCCCCCCCTTTCAACCCTTTTCTCTTCAAACCCGTGTGCAGCTGAAGCCCTACAGGTCGACCCCCTGTTACAGTGCCACCCGCGACCACTTCCCGGAGCTTCTGGGGGCGTGGCCTACATCGACGGAAATCCCTTCCAGTCGTCTTCGTAGGCGAGTTGGTTTCATCTCAATCCGAGGTCGGAGCTGCCCGGGAGAGCCATTCTTCGCGAACTGTGCAGAACCAGTCCGGCCTGCCACCAGAAGTGACTTGCAGAGGTTCCTGTGATCACCCCCATGCTCACCTTGGTGCACCGCTTGCCCAGAGAAAAGGTCCACCTGCCCTCTGTCCAACGCAGCCAGCGGGGCCTCATTCGGAGCCCGTAGCCATTTGTTCCAAATTATCTCCCGCCGGGACGCTGTTCAGGTCAGTCTGGGTCTGCCCCGACACCTCCCCGCTCCTCTGACCACTGCGCTCTGCCCCGACATCCGCCGGTGCTGTTCTTTCTTGATGCTTGAAGAAGACTTGCCCACGGTCGTTCACGACCTGGTCCCGCATCATTTGGACTTCGGGAGACAGTGTGGCAGCTTCATCCATCTGCTGTTTCAACCTGGGTGCAGTCCGAGCCAGTTCGCATGACCCTGTTCCATAGTCCACCCCTGCCGGTGACGACTTCGGACCCACCCCCAAAAATTCACAGTCGTACCTGGGTCTATCAGCGACGTATTGGCACCAGTCTCATCGAGTTCCGAGTCCGGGAGAGCTCACAGAGGCGACTACATCGACCCCCCTGTCTTGCTGTCCCAGAACCGGGTAGAACCGGCAAGATGCCCCGACGTCGCGATTCGAGCAAACCTCCCCTCCCCGCCTGGCTGGCTTAACGCCCCTCCCTGTGGGGAGGTAGTGTTTGATTTGTAATACAGAAATCCCCATCCCAAGTCCACCCTCCTGTGTGAGGCGTAGTGATTGTAACTTTTAAACAGGGTTCAAGCTTGATCGCCGTAGTGTGCGGGGAACCCACACTTCCCCGCTCGCCCTCGTCTCCGAACGGGGTTGGTTTCCTCAAACCAACCAGGGTAAGCTCTGAACTTTGCTCCTCTTTTAGTACTTGTTCATCTAATATCCGTGGAATTGCTCCGTTGAGCAAGAGAGAGAGCGCCCGCCCCGTGTGTTCCCCTTACGAGCGGTCACCGTGGGCTGTGAGAGAGAGGGACCTAGTGCCCCAATTGGCACCCGGCCAGCCCCTTAAGAGTGGGCTTCGTACACTTGGGAGGGCAACCCTAGCCCTGCTGGCACTCTACCAGCTAGGGTCTTGATCCATCATCTCCACTCGGCATCACTGAGTCACCCGGGTTCGTGTGTGTGTGACGACGGTTCGGTCCCGATCGTGAAACTTCGCTATTTTGTGATTGTGCTTGCAGAATAGGTCCAAGGATCTTTGTCCCTTTGCTGTAAACCCCCTTAGTGTGTCACATAAAGTGGTATCAGAGCAAGTTTTAGACTTGTCCCTACAAGCCTAGGTCCTAAGGCCATTGCATTGTCATCACCCGTGAGTCGTTCATCTCCTCGTTGTGCATGTCTACCCGTAGTGGTGCCTTGTATCGGGCCGACCCCTCATCCTCGGCTCCCCCTATGAATTCCAATTCCCAAGGCAACCAAGACATCCCTAGGGAGGCACCCCAAGATCCGATGGATCGGTTTGATGCTGTCCTTGATACCATCATGGAACGGTTAGATGGTTTTTCCATCCGTCTGGAGAGACTTGATGATGTGACACAAGTATAGGGTATGCAGCAAGCAAACGCAAACCTCGGACCTAATCCGCATTCACAATCACTTAGCAAGTAAAATGATAAATTGAGACCGAAACGCCGTCGCACACTCGCAAGCCCCGGGTAACTATATGATGCTAGAAGGAGGTGATGGATCAAGACCCTAACTGGTAGAGTGCCAGCAGGGCTAGGGTTATCCTCCCGAGGGTACGTGGCCCACACTTTGGGGCTGGCCGGTGCCACTTGGGGCACAAGGTCCCACTCTCTCACGATGACCACGGTGACCACTCAATGATGATGGCTCCGGGAATGGGCACTCACTTTCTTGCACAACGGAGCTATGTCTACGGATATTAAACAAACAGACACTAATATAAATGGAGCAAAGTTTTAGAGCTCACCTGGTTGGTTTGAAGAAACCAACCCCGTTTTGAGACGTGGGCGAGCGGGGAAGTGTGATCCCCGCACACTGCGCCGATGAAGCTTGGGCTGCTAGTTACATGAACTACACCCCACGCAGGAGGGTTGAACTAGGGGTGGGGTAATCACAATTACATCAAACACTACCTCCACGCAGGGAGGGGCGCTAAGCCGGCCAGGCGAGAGAGAGAATTCCGCCGAGGATGACGGAACGGGTGCCGACGTGGTTCTGCTCACTTATTGTTGGAGGGGACAGGAGGTCGCTGTTGCAGTCGTAGCTTGCTCTCAGGAATTTTTCCGATGACGAGATCAGTGAGGATGGCTTCGTAACAGGTACAGGGATGCCTCAGATTTATGTCAAATTCTTCTGCCGTCGCTGGTGGTCGTGGTGGAGACTCGAACAGGACGTCGGAATCTGGGGTTGGCAGCTTCAGAATGGATGCAGCCGGATGCAGAAATTGTACCTGGGGCTTCCGGACTCAGAATCTCGATCCGTCAGAGTTGTTGGATCCGTGGACAAGTCCTCTGCACAGCAAAGCTGACGGAGACTCCTTCTGAGGTCGGGGTGGACAGGAGGGATCCGTTGAGTGGGATCTGGTCACGGCAGACAGCCGGAGGCAGACCCGAACGACGGTGGGAGAAAATTTGGAACTCTAGCTCCCGGAGTCCGAACGAGGTTCCGTTTCTTGCTCCTGATCGGGGATAGGGAGAGGAAGATCTTTGGAGAAGAAACTTCAGTCTGGATCTGTCGCTGTCGACCGTGGTTGATCTTCTAATCGGACTCTGGTGCTCTGCAGCTAGTTCCAGACGCTGTCGGAGGAGATCGGCTCTTACGGGTGGCCACAAACTTGGAACGGAGTGCTTCCACTTCGCCTGGGAAGAGGACTGGGAGCCCTTTCCAGAATGGTACGCCTTTCCTTCAGAAGCCACTTTATGAGTTCGGGGGAGCCTCTGCAAGACGTGTCTTCTTCTGCTACCTGTAGTGGGGCAGGATGTAGGAGAGGGGGTGGGATGGAGGCAAGGGAGGCTAGTGTTTGGTGGAGGTGGAGAGGGTGGGGGTGTTCGTAGGTGGCAGGGGGGTTGTGTGGGAGTGGAGGAAGGGGTAGGAGGGTGGAGAGGAAGTGGGGCCGAAGCTAGTGGAGGTGGAGGTGGGGTTCGGCCATGGCAAGGATGTAAGGGGGGGGGTGGCTGTTTGCGCAATAGGTGGAGGGGGGGCTGGAGTTTGAATGGTCTTGGGGTGTGAATGAAGGTGTGGGGGAGTGGGAAGGTTGCTTGGGGAAGAGGGAGGGGTGTATTGGAGGTGGGGAAGGTGTATGGGGAATAGGAAGAGTCACTTGGGAAGGGGAGGGAATTGATGGGGGTTAAGTGGCCTAGGGGAGGTGAAAGGTTGGAGGGGGAGGTGGCAGCTGAGGTGGAGGAGAGAGAGAGGAGGTGAAGGGGCAGGTTCGCCCTTGGGAGAGAGAGAGAAGGGGGAGGAGAGAGAGGGGGATCCGCCCCAAGGAGAGAGAGAGGGAGAGAGAACTAGAGAGAGAGAGGGGGATTGCAATTATGCTCAATTCTTCAAATCTTCATTTCCTTCTCAAGTGGGAGTTGGGGTTCTATATATAGGGAACCCAACTTTGTACAAAAGTCCTTGAGAAAAAGGGAAATAACAGATAACCAAGGGTGCAAGAAGGGGGCGCCCATGGGCCTAGCTCCCTAATGGGCCAAAAGACCAGACAAGTCCAATATGATGACCCACTAATAAGAGCACCTAGGGCAAGACTCAAAAATAGAAGTGAAATACATCAAAAGGACTCAACAAAGGAGAAAATACATCAAGATGTCTATAGTAGTGAGATCCAGTGCCGTCGAGGCCCCATCAAGTCATCCTATCCGTCTCCAGAGGGGAGAGATGTGTCGAGCCAGAGGGAGCTCTGAGTGATGTCCCCATCAACTCCCCTGGACTGGGAAGAACTCGACTCTGTCGAGTAAGGGTCTTCTCGGCTGCGGTAATGCTCCAGGAGATCAGGGTCCAGCTGCTGAAGATCCTCCCTGCTCACCCATGAGTCATCTGTAGGAGGCCGGCCCTTCCACCTGACCAGGTATCGCTCGTATACTTTGCTCCGGGTGACAGTGACCTGTTCATCCAATATCCGCTCTATCTGCTCCCGTTGGCCTCTCTGGGCTGGTGGAACTTTCTTGTGGGTGGGGGCTCTCTCAAAAAGTGGGACAGGCTCAATTCCTTCACTAGGTGTCACCGTGGAACCCCTGTATGGCACCAGGTCAGCCACATTGAATGTGGGACTTATTGCGTATTCCTCGGGGAGGTCTAACACGTAAGCGTTTGTGCCAATCCTCTTTAGAACCTGGAAGGGGCCTGATCCACGCGACCTCAATTTGGAGACATTCCCAGGGGAAAGCCTCTCAGTTCGTACCATCACATAATCACCTACGTGAAACTCCTGGTGGCGGCGGTGGGAGTCGGCCGACTTTTTATACACCTCATTGCTTTTGTTAATGTGTTTGCGGATTTCCTCATGCAATTCCTTCATGTGTTGGGCAAACGACTCAGCACTAATAGACACTCTAGCATGCGGTGGCAAAGGAATGAGATCTGTAGGGGTTCTAGGCTTGTACCCATGCACAGCTTCAAACGGGCTCATCCCTATCGACCTATTCACAGAATTGTTGTATGCAAACTCTGCCTGGGGTAATATGAGATCCCAATTCCCGGGGCGATCCTCAACAAGGCACCGTAGAAGGTTCCCCAAGCTCCGATTGACAACTTCAGTCTGTCCATCGGTTTGGGGGTGGTAGGCTGTGGAAAACTTAAGCAGGGTCCCCATAAGATGCCAGAGGGTCTTCCAAAAGTAGCTGGTGAATTTGACGTCCCTATCTGAGATAATGGTCTTGGGTAGACCATGGAGTCGGACCACCTCTTCAAAGAATAGACGGGCCACATGGGAGGCGTCTGAGGTTTTGGAACAGGGGATGAAATGAGCCATTTTAGAGAATCGGTCCACCACGACATAAATGGAGTCATGTTTCCTTTGGGTCCGGGGTAGCCCTAGTACGAAGTCCATGCTAAGATCTTGCCAAGGTCGGTCTGGGACTGGTAAGGGAGTGTACAGGCCTGTGTTTTGTTTGATTTGCTTAGCGGTTGCACATGTGCGGCATTGCCTCACAATTTTGGCCACATCCCTTTTGAGGCTGGGCCAATAGAATTGTCCTTCTACCAAGGCAATGGTTTTGTGAATCCCAAAGTGTCCAGCCAAGCCTCCTGCATGTAATTCCCAGATCAGAAAATCCCGTAGAGAGGTCCTTGGTATGCAAAGCCTATGGCTTTTAAAAATGAACCCGTCCTCTAAAATGAATCCTTGGTGTTCCTTTGGTGAGAGGGTGGACAGAGTGGTATGGATTGGGCCAAAGTCCGGGCAAGCAGAGTACTCTTCTTTGAGTCTTTCAAATCCTATGACTTCCACTTGTATGGTAGCTAGCAAGGAAATTCTCCTACTGAGGGCATCGGCTGCTCGGTTTTCACTCCCAGCCTTGTGTTTGATTACAAATGTGTAAGCCTGGATGTGTTCGACCCATCGGGCATGCCGAGCATTCAGTTTCTGCTGGGAGTTGAGGTATTTCAGGGCCTCATGGTCGGAGAATATGACAAACTCATTAGGCAAGAGGTAGTGTCTCCAATGCCGGAGGGATTGTACCACAGCATAGAATTCCTTGTCATAGGTGGAGTACCTCATCCTGGCATCACACAGTTTTTCGCTAAAGTAGGCCACTGGGTGTCCTTCCTGGCTAAGGATCCCACCAATTCCTACCCCTGAGGCATCGCAAGTCACTTCAAAGACTTTGGAGAAATCAGGGAGGCATAAGACAGGGGCTTGGGTCATTCTCTCTTTGAGCTCTTGGAAGGCTCTAGTGGCGGTCTTGGTCCACACAAAGGTCCCCTTTTTGAGGCAATCGGTGATAGGGGCTGTGATGGTGCTGAACCCCCTGATGAACCTCCGGTAAAAGGTGGCTAACCCATGAAAACTGCGGGCTTCATGGAGGGTGCGAGGTTCAGGCCAATTGATGATGGCTTGGACTTTGTCAGGGTCCATGGATACGCCCTCTGTGGAGACAACATACCCCAGGAAGGTGATGGATTGGGTCATAAAGTGACACTTCCCTAAATTGGCAAAGAGGCTTTCCTTCCTAAGGGTGGTGCAAACTTGCCTTAGATGACTGAGGTGGGCTTCCTTGGTTCGGCTGTAAATGAGGATGTCATCAAAATAAACTACCAGGAAGACTCCAATGTAGGGCCTCAGGACCTCGGTCATAAGGCGCATGAAGGTACTTGGGGCATTTGAAAGCCCAAAAGGCATCACCAGCCATTCATAAAGTCCATCCTTGGTTTTAAAGGCTGTTTTCCATTCATCCCCGGGCCTTATCCTAACCTGATGATAGCCACTTTTGAGGTCTATTTTGGAAAATATGGTGGCTCCGGCGAGCATGTCCAGCATGTCGTCAAGTCTAGGTATGGGAAACCTATATTTGACAGTAATCTTGTTGATGGCCCTGCTGTCAATACACATTCGCCATGTCCTGTCTTTTTTTGGTGTGAGGAGGGCCGGGACGGCACATGGGCTTTTGCTCAGCCTAAGAAACCCCTTTCTAATCAGTTCCTCCACTTGCCTCCTTAACTCAGCATGTTCGGTGGGATTGAGGCGATAGTGGGGCATGTTTGGGAGGGTGGCTCCTGGGACAAGATCTATAGCGTGCTGGACATCCCTCATGGGTGGTAGTTGGTCGGGGAGTTCCTTGGGAAAAACGTCCTTAAATTCTTCCAAGAGAGGGTGGATTTCCACGGGGTGAGGGTTGGAGGGAGTTGCCTCCCCAAGGCATATGACAATGGCACAAAGGGGTGCCCCCCGGGTTATCTCTTCTTCGAGCTCTTTCTTGGTGATAAGGTGGAGGCCTTTGACTGTCGGAGTTGCAGGTGTGTGACTTTGTGTTGAAGATTTGGTTGGAGCAATCGAGGCCTTGGGTTTTGGTGGTGTGGGAAGGATTCCCTTGGTGGGTGGTTCTTTTTGGGGAGGGAAGGGGTTGAGACGGATAGTCTTCCCCTCGTGGTCAAAGGTGCAAGTGTTTGTTTTTCCATGGATAGTGGCATTGACATCATATATCCAAGGTCTCCCCAATAGGATGCTTCCTACAGCCATAGGTATGATATCGCACCATATTTGCCCTTGGTAGGATGAAAAGGTGATGGGGATAAGGCAACATGTGTTGACGGGTAGGGAGTGGTTGTTTATCCAGGACACACGGTAAGGTTTGGGGTGGGATGTAGGGGTAAGTCCTAGGAGTTTGACGGTGTCCGGAGACACGGCGTTGACACAACTCCCATTGTCTAGGATGACCTTCCTAACATGGTCCCCGATTTTGACAAATGTGTGAAAAATGGAAGTCCTCCGCCAATCATCCTCTTGTGGTTGTGTGAGGGTGCACCTTATCACCCCTAGGTGGCTGGAGTGGGGGTCCTCCTCTACTCCTTCTTCATAGAATTGCTCATGGTATTCCTCTTCCCATTCTAAATTGGCCTGATAATCCTCAATAGTACCCTCATGTGTTTCCTGAGTAGTAGAAGGTCCACCCTCAATAACTAGGCTTGACAACCCCTTAGAGGGACAGTGGGAGGCTATGTGGCCATAGCCATGGCATTGGAAACACTTGATCGTGCTACTCATTGGGGTCTTCCCTTTGGAGTTGTCTTCCTTTCTAGGGGGAGGATTGGGTGTGGTGGGTGGCGGGGAGGGTCTTGTAGGAGTTCCCCCGCTGGGGGGTGGTGTTCTTAACAAAGGAGGGAGGTTGGGACGTGGTCCTGACCCTTTGGGAGGGGCAAACCTAGGATTTCTGGAGAATCTCTCCACATCCCGAGCTATTTGATAGGCAATTTCCAAGCTATGCACTTCCCTCATAAAGAGCTCCCGTTTGATGTGGGGAAGGAGACCATTCCTAAACCGGGATAAGGTAACGGCTGGATCCTCAACCACACCGCACCTTAGGAGATATGAATCAAATTTCTCAATATACTCTTCCACGGTCTTTCCCTCTTGGGTAAGGCTTTGCCATTCATCAAGAAGAAGTTGGCTATAGGAGATGGGAAGGTATTTGTTCCTAAGTTGATCTTTCATGTCAATCCAAGTGTTAATGGGTTCCTCACGCCTGATCCTCCTTTGGTTTTCAACCTTTAGCCAATAGGTTTTGGCTAGTTTAAGGAGGTGCATCTTGGCCAACCTAACCTTCCTCTCCTCGGTCATGGGGTACCACTCGAAGTATTGATCCATGCCATGCTCCCAATCTTTGTAGACACTAGGGTTGTGAGACCCATCAAAATTAGGGGCTTCCACTTTGATCATTCTTAATAGGAGTTCATCATGATCCTCACGTGGTCGCCTCTCATAGTGTCGTGGTTGAGGAGCTCTCTCTTGTTCACGATACCACCCATCATTTAGGTCTTCCCTCTCATGTTCATCCCGCGGAGGGGGAAATCTTTGGGCATAGTTCCTAGGTGGGATTCTCTCATGATGTCGGGGCCGTTGAGGCCTCTCCGGTTCGTGGTACCACTCATTCTCAAGGTCTTCCCTACCCGGTTCAACTTGTGGAGGGGGGGTTCTTTGGGCAGGGATCCTAGGTGGGGCCCTTAATTCCTCTAGCTTATCCATTCGGGTGGTAAGTCCATCAAGTTTCTCTAGGATAGCCCTAAGGATAGGGTCAACTTGCTCCATAGGGGCAGGTGGGACTTCACTAGGGATGCCTTGATTGCCCTGAGAATGGGAACTCATGGGGGGATCGGAAGTTGGGGGGTTGGTTTGGTAAGCGGTGCCTCTACGGGTGGACATGCACGAAGGAGAAGAGATTGACACGCGGGTGGAAGTGCAAGAGCCCTTGGACCTAGGCTTGTAGAGACAAGTCTAAAACGTACTCTGATACCAATTTGATGTGACACAAGTATAGGGTATGCAGCAAGCAAACGTAAACCTCGGACCTAATCCGCATTCACAATCACTTAGCAAGTAAAATGATAAATTGAGACCGAAACACCGTCGCACACTCGCAAGCCCCGGGTAACTATATGATGCTAGAAGGAGGTGATGGATCAAGACCCTAACTGGTAGAGTGCCAGCAGGGCTAGGGTTATCCTCCCGAGGGTACGTGGCCCACACTTTGGGGCTGGCCGGTGCCACTTGGGGCACAAGGTCCCACTCTCTCACGATGACCACGGTGACCACTCAATGATGATGGCTCTTGGAACGGGCACTCACTTTCTTGCGCAACAGAGCTATGTCTACGGATATTAAACAAACAGACACTAATATAAATGGAGCAAAGTTTTAGAGCTCACCTGGTTGGTTTGAAGAAACCAACCCCGTTTGGAGACGTGGGCGAGCGGGGAAGTGTGATCCCCGCACACTGCGCCGATGAAGCTTGGGCTGCTAGTTACATGAACTACACCCCACGCAGGAGGGTTGAACTAGGGGTGGGGTAATCACAATTACATCAAACACTACCTCCACGCAGGGAGGGGCACTAAGCCGGCCAGGCGAGAGAGAGAATTCCGCCGAGGATGACGGAACGGGTGCCGACGTGGTTCTGCTCACTTGTTGTTGGAGGGGACAGGAGGTCGCTGTTGCAGTCGTAGCTTGCTCTCAGGAATTTTTCCGATGACGAGATCAGTGAGGATGGCTTCGTAACAGGTACAGGGATGCCTCAGATTTATGTCAAATTCTTCTGCCGTCGCTGGTGGTCGTGGTGGAGACTCGAACAGGACGTCGGAATCTGGGGTTGGCAGCTTCAGAATGGATGCAGCCGGATGCAGAAATTGTACCTGGGGCTTCCGGACTCAGAATCTTGATCCGTCAGAGTTGTTGGATCCGTGGACAAGTCCTCTGCACAGCAAAGCTGACGGAGACTCCTTCTGAGGTCGGGGTGGACAGGAGGGATCCGTTGAGTGGGATCTGGTCACGGCAGACAGCCGGAGGCAGACCCGAACGACGGTGGGAGAAAATTTGGAACTCTAGCTCCCGGAGGCCGAACAGGGTTCCGTTTCTTGCTCCTGATCGGGGATAGGGAGAGGAAGATCTTTGGAGAAGAAACTTCAGTCTGGATCTGTCGCTGTCGACCGTGGTTGAGCTTCTAATCGGACTCTGGTGCTCTGCAGCTAGTTCCAGACGCTGTCGGAGGAGATCGGCTCTTACGGGTGGCCACGAACTTGGAACGGAGTGCTTCCACTTCGCCTGGGAAGAGGACTGGGAGCCCTTTCCAGAATGGTACGCCTTGCCTTCAGAAGCCACTGTATGAGTTCGGGGGAGCCTCTGCAAGACGTGTCTTCTTCTGCTACCTGTAGTGGGGCAGGATGTAGGAGAGGGGGTGGGATGGAGGCAAGGGAGGCTAGTGTTTGGTGGAGGTGGAGAGGGTGGGGGTGTTCGTAGGTGGCAGGGGGGTTGTGTGGGAGTGGAGGAAGGGGTAGGAGGGTGGAGAGGAAGTGGGGCCGAAGCTAGTGGAGGTGGAGGTGGGGTTCGGCCATGGCAAGGATGTAAGGGGGGGGGGTGGCTGTTTGCGCAATAGGTGGAGGGGGGGCTGGAGTTTGAATGGTCTTGGGGTGTGAATGAAGGTGTGGGGGAGTGGGAAGGTTGCTTGGGGAAGAGGGAGGGGTGTATTGGAGGTGGGGAAGGTGTATGGGGAATAGGAAGAGTCACTTGGGAAGGGGAGGGAATTGATGGGGGTTAAGTGGCCTAGGGGAGGTGAAAGGTTGGAGGGGGAGGTGGCAGCTGAGGTGGAGGAGAGAGAGAGGAGGTGAAGGGGCAGGTTCGCCCTTGGGAGAGAGAGAGAAGGGGGAGGAGAGAGAGGGGGATCCGCCCCAAGGAGAGAGAGAGGGAGAGAGAACTAGAGAGAGAGAGGGGGATTGCAATTATGCTCAATTCTTCAAATCTTCATTTCCTTCTCAAGTGGGAGTTGGGGTTCTATATATAGGGAACCCAACTTTGTACAAAAGTCCTTGAGAAAAAGGGAAATAACAGATAACCAAGGGTGCAAGAAGGGGGCGCCCATGGGCCTAGCTCCCTAATGGGCCAAAAGACCAGACAAGTCCAATATGATGACCCACTAATAAGAGCACCTAGGGCAAGACTCAAAAATAGAAGTGAAATACATCAAAAGGACTCAACAAAGGAGAAAATACATCAAGATGTCTATAGTAGTGAGATCCAGTGCCGTCGAGGCCCCATCAAGTCATCCTATCCGTCTCCAGAGGGGAGAGATGTGTCGAGCCAGAGGGAGCTCTGAGTGATGTCCCCATCACTTGAGGAAGCTAGGGTCCCACCTAGAAACCATGCCCAAAGAGCTCCCCCTCCACGAGCTGAACTTGATAGGGAAGACCTAGAGAATGACTTTTACCATGAGCATGAGAGGCCCCTACAACCTCGGCGCAATGAGAGGCGACCCCGAGAGGATCCAGACGATTTACTATTAAGGATGATTAAGGTAGAGGCTCCAAAATTTGATGGGGCCCATAACCCAAGTGCCTATGAAGAGTGGGAACATGGCATGGACCAATACTTTGATTGGTATCCAATGGCCGAGGAAAGGAAAGTTAGGTTGGCTAAGATGCACCTTCTCAAACTAGCCAAAACCTATTGGTTAAAGGTAGAAAGCCAAAGGAGGATTAGGAGGGAAGAACCCATTGACAATTGGCTTGACATGAAGATCCAACTCAGAAGCAAATACCTTCCCAATTCCTATAGTCAACTACTCCTCGATGAGTGGCAAAATCTTACCCAGGAAGGGAAGACTGTGGAGGAGTACATTGAAAAATTTGACTCCTATCTCCTAAGGTGTGGAGTCGTCGAGGAACCGGCCGTCACTCTGTCCCGATTTAGAAACGGTCTTCTACCCCACATCAAACGGGAGCTCTTCATGAGGGACGTGCATAGCCTTGAAATAGCCTATCAAATAGCCCGTGATGTGGAGAGATTTTCTAGGAATCCTAGGTTTGCCTCCCCTAGAACGGCCGATATCAGGAGTCTGGGTCCCCGACCCAACTTTCCTACCTTATTAAAGACCCCTATCCCCAGTGGGGGAACTCCTACTCGGACTTACCCTCAACCAACCAATCCCACCCCTACAAGGGCTACCCCACCCAACCCTCCTCCCCGAAGAGAGGAACCCCCCAAAGGAACAACCCCAGGGAGTAGCTCGGTAAAATGCTTTCGATGCCATGGTTATGGCCACATCGCCACCCAATGTCCGTCCAAAGGATTGGCCAGCCTTATCATTGAAGGAGGGCCTACCCCGTCCCAAGGAGAACATGAGAGCATGGTGGAGGAGTATGAGGCTGCCCTAGGTTGGGAAGAAAAGTATGAGGAACAACTCTATGAAACAAGCTTAGATCACGACCTTCCTCCCATCGACTCCCACTTAGGTGTGATTAGGTGCACCCTCACCAAACCACAAGAGGAAGATTGGCGTAGGACCTCCATTTTTCACACCTACTTCAAGATGGGGAGCCATGTTAGGAAAGTGATCCTAGATAATGGGAGTTGTGTCAACGCCGTGTCTCCTGACACCGTTAAGCTTCTTGGGCTTACTACCACACCCCACCTCAAGCCATACCGGGTCTCTTGGATTAACAATCACTCCATCCCGGTCAACACTTGTTGCATTGTCCCCATCACCTTCTCATCCTATCAAGGACAAGTTTGGTGTGACATTATACCCATAGAAGTAGGGAGCATCCTTCTAGGAAGACCCTGGATTTATGACGTCAATGCAACCATCCTAGGAAAGCCTAACACATGCACTTTTGAACATGAGGGGAAAACCATCCGCCTCAATCCCTCCCCACCTCGAAAAGAACCTCCCTCCAAGGGGCTTCTCCCTTCACCACAATCCAAACCACCACAAAACCCAGGGATCCCACACCCACCAACCCCACCAGCTTCCCAAAAACCTACCCAAGAAAAGCCAACTGGAAAAACCAAGGGTCTGCATCTCATCACGAGAAAAGAATTGGAGGAGGAGGTTGCCCAAGGAACACCCTTGTGTTCTGTAGTCATATGCCTTGGAGAGTCAACTCCCTCCAACCCCCACCCCGTGGAAATACACCCTCTCCTGGAAGAATTTAAGGATGTGTTCCCCGATGAGCTCCCTGACCAATTGCCACCCATGAGGGATGTTCAACATGCTATCGACCTCGTCCCAGGAGCCACCCTCCTAAACCTTCCCCACTATCGTCTCAACCCCGCAGAGCATGTAGAATTGAGGAGGCAAGTGGAAGAACTTATTAGGAAAGGCTTTCTCCGCCTTAGCAAAAGCCCTTGTGCTGTCCCGGCCCTTCTCACACCCAAGAAGGATGGGACATGGTGAATGTGTATCGATAGCAGGGCCATCAACAAGATTACCGTCAAATATAGGTTCCCCATACCTAGGCTTGACGATATGCTCGACATGCTAGCCGGAGCCACCATTTTTTCCAAAATAGATCTTAAAAGTGGCTACCATCAGGTTAGGATAAGGTCAGGAGATGAATGGAAAACAGCCTTTAAAACCAAAGATGGACTCTATGAATGGCTAGTGATGCCTTTTGGGCTATCAAATGCCCCGAGCACCTTTATGCGCCTTATGACGGAGGTCCTTAGACCTTACATTGGAGTTTTCTTGGTGGTCTATTTTGATGACATCCTTATCTACAGCCAGTCCAAGGAAGCCCACCTCAGCCATCTTAGGCAGATCTGCACTACCCTTAGGAAAGAGAGTCTCTTCGCCAACTTGGGAAAACGTCATTTCATGACCAAATCCATTACTTTCCTTGGATATGTGGTTTCCACTGAGGGAGTGTCCATGGACCCCGAAAAGGTCCAAGCTATCCTTGACTGGCCAGAGCCCCGCACTCTCCATGAAGTCCGGAGTTTCCATGGGATGGCCACCTTCTATCAGAGATTTATCAGTGGGTTCAGCATGGTCACAGCCCCCATCACAGATTGCCTTAAAAAGAGGACGTTTGCGTGGACCAAGTCTTCTTCTAGGGCCTTCCAAGAGCTCAAGGAAAGGATGACCCAAGCCCCGGTATTATGCCTCCCCGACTTTTCCAAAGTCTTTGAGGTGACTTGTGATGCCTCCGGGGTAGGGATTGGCGGGATCCTCAGCCAAGAGGGACACCCAGTGGCCTACTTTAGTGAGAAATTGTGTGATGCCAGGGCAAAATACTCCACCTATGACAAAGAATTTTATGCCGTGGTGCAATCCCTCCGACATTGGAGGCATTATCTCTTGCCCAAAGAGTTTGTCATATTTTCTGACCACGAGGCCCTAAAATATCTCAACTCCCAACAGAAACTGAATGCCCGACATGCCCGCTGGGTCGAATACATCCAGTCCTACACTTTTGTGATCAAGCATAAGGCTGGGAGTGAGAATCGTGCCGCAGATGCACTCAGTAGGAGGGTCTCCTTGTTGGCTACCATTCGGGTGGAAGTCATAGGGTTTGAGAGAGTCAAGAACGAGTACCCTGATTGCCCGGATTTTGGGCCTATCCATACCACCCTGACCACCCAATCACCTAGGGAACACCAAGGTTTCATCCTAGAGGACGGGTTCATCTTCAAAGGCCATAGACTTTGCATACCGAGAACATCCTTGCGGGATTTCCTAATCTGGGAGTTGCATGCTGGAGGCGTGGCTAGACATTTTGGAGTGCACAAGACCATTGCTATGGTTGAGGGTCAGTTCTACTGGCCAAGTCTCTAGAGGGATGTAGCCAAAATTGTGGGACAATGTCGCATATGTGCCTCAGCCAAACAGATAAAATAAAACACTAGCCTATGTACCCCACTCCCTGTCCCTGATCGTCCTTGGCAGGATTTAAGCATGGATTTTGTCTTGGGTCTACCTAGAACTCAGAAGAAGCATGATTCCATCTTTGTCGTAGTGGACAGATTTTCAAAAATGACCCACTTCATCCCCTGCTCAAAAACCTCTGATGCCTCCCATGTGGCCCGCCTATTCTTTGATGAAGTAGTTCGCCTCCATGGCCTACCCAAAACCATCATTTCTGACAGGGATGTCAAATTCACCAGCTATTTCTGGAAGACCCTCTGGCACCTAATGGGGACCCTTCTCAAGTTTTCCACAGCCTATCACCCTCAAATCGATGGCCAGACCGAAGTCGTCAATCGGAGTCTTGGGAATCTCCTTCGGTGTCTTGTTGAGTATTGCCCAGGGAATTGGGATCTTATTCTACCCCAGGCAGAGTTTGCATACAACAACTCAGTGAATAGGTCTATAGGGATGAGCCCTTTTGAAGCCGTGCATGGGTACAAGCCTAGAAAGCCTACATATCTCATTCCTTTACCTACACATGCTAGAGTGTCTATTAGTGCTGAGTCTTTTGCCCAACACATGAAAGAATTGCATGACGAAATCCGCAAACACATCAACAAAAGCAATGAGGTGTATAAGAAATCGGCCGATTCCCACCGACGCCACCAGGAATTTCGTGTAGGAGATTATGTGATGGTGAGAACTGAGAGACTATTCCCTGGGAATGTCTCCAAACTGAGATCGCGTGGATCAGGCCCCTTCCAGGTTATGAGCTGGATCGGCACGAATGCTTACGTGTTGGACCTCCCCGAGGAGTATGGAGTAAGTCCCACATTCAATGTGGCTGACTTGGTGCCATACAGGGGTCCCACGGTGACACCTAGTGAGGAAATTGAGCTTGTTCCACCCCTTGAGAGAGCCACCACCCGTGAGAAAGTTCCACCAGCCCAGAGGGGCCAACGTGAGCAAGTAGAGCGGATATTGGATGAATAGGTCACCGTCACCCGGAGCAAAGCATACGAGCGATACTTGGTCAGGTGGAAGGGCCGGCCCCCTTCGGATGACTCGTGGGTGAGCAGGGAGGATCTTCAGCAGCTAGACCCCGACCTCCTGGAGCGTTATCGCAGTCGAGTGGACCATTTCTCGATAGAGTCGAGCTCTTCACAGCCCGGGGGAGTTGATGGGGACACCACCCATGATTCCCTCTGGCTCGACACCTCTCTCCCTCCCGGAGATGGGTAGGATGCGGCTCCACGACTGGACGGGCCCACCTCGACACTTGGGCTTGCTATGTGGGTTCTCTTGATGTATTTTCTCCTTTCAGTTGAGTCATTTTGATGTAATTTACCTTTGTTTGAGTCAAGTCCCTAGGTTATCATGTTATTGACCTAAGTTTGTGTCATCATGTTGGGCTAGAGTGTCATATGGGCCCATTTAGGTGGGCCTGGCCCAGGGGCGCCCTCCCCCTTCCCCCATCTCTTTGCTTATTTGTTTTTTTGCACTTATCAGAGGGACTTTTTGTAAATGTTGGGATCCCTATAAATAGGACCCCAACTCCACTTGAGATGGCTAATGAAGTATTGAGTAAAGTTATCCACTAGCATTGTCTCCTCTCTCTCTCTCTAGCTCTCTCTTCTCTCTCTCACACTAAAGGGGGCGAACCCCTCTCTCTCTCCTCCTCTCTCTCTCTCCCTTGGGCGAACCTGCCCGTTCACCTCCCCCACTTGCCACATCAGCCCCACCCCATTAAACACAACCCTTCGCCTCCCAAGACTCATAAACCCCATTTGCTCCCACCACTCCCCAAGCAACCCTTCCCCTTCCCCATACAACCTTCCATCTTCCCAAGAGAGAATCCCCCTCTCCCAAGAACCTCTTCCCCTCCCCAAGGTAACCCCTCCCCTTCCCTAGGCATCCATTAACACTATAATTCAATCCTCCACCCAATTCAAAGGCCATTCCCCCCCATTTCCCCAAGCCATTTCGCACCCACCTCCAACCCCTAGACCCTTGCGCACCCACCCCCTCTCCCCTGCTATCTCCGCCCCTACCTTCCTCCCTCACCTCCCCTTGCCACATCCCAACCATTCCCCACCACCAAAGCAACCATATCCCTTACCCTTCCACCAAAGAAACCCCCCCTTTCAACCCTTTTCTCTTCAAACCCGTGTGCAGCTGAAGCCCTACAGGTCGACCCCCTGTTGCAGTGCCACCCGCGACCACTTCTCGGAGCTTCTGGGGGCGTGGCCTACATCGACGGAAATCCCTTCCAGTCGTCTTCGCAGGAGAGTTGGTTTCGTCTCAATCCGAGGTCGGAGCTGCCCGGGAGAGCCATTCTTCGCCAACTGTGCAGAACCAGTCCGGCCTGCCACCAGAAGTGACTTGCAGAGGTTCCTGCGATCACCCCCGTGCTCACCTTGGCGCGCTGCTTGGCCAGAGAAAAGTTCCCTCTGTCCAACGCAGCCAGCGGGGCCTCATTCGGAGCTCGGAGCCATTTGTTCCAAATTATCTCCCGCCGGGACGCTGTTCAGGTCAGTCTAGGTCTGCCCTGACACAAACCCGCTTCTCGGACCACTGCACTCTGCCCCGACCTCCGCCGGCACTGTTCTTTCTTGCTGATTGAAGAAGACTTGCCCACGGTCGTGCAAAACCTGGTCCCTGCATCATTTGGACTTCGGGAGAGGGCGTGGCAGCTTCATCCATCTACTGTTTCAACCAGGGTGCAGTCCGAGCCAGTTCGCAGGGACCCTGTTCCAGAGTCCGCCCCTGCCGGTGACGACTTCGGACCCGCCCCCAAAAATTCACAGTCGTACCTGGGTCTGTCAGCGACGTATTGGAAACAGTCTCATTGAGTTCCGAGTCCGGGAGAGCTCACAGCGGCGACTACACCGACCCCCCTGTCTTGCTGTCCCAGAACCGGGTAGAACCGGCAAGGTGCCCCGACGTCGCGATTCGAGCAAACCTCCCCTCCCCGCCTGGCTGGCTTAACGCCCCTCCCTGTGCGGAGGTAGTGTTTGATTTTTAATACAGAAATCCCCATCCCAAGTCCACCCTCCTGTGTGAGGCGTAGTGATTGTAACTTTTAAACAGGGTTCAAGCTTCATCGCCGCAGTGTGCGGGGAACCCACACTTCTCCGCTCGCCCTCGTCTCCGAACGGGATTGGTTTCCTCAAACCAACCAGGGTAAGCTCTGAACTTTGCTCCTCTTTTAGTACTTGTTCATCTAATATCCATGGAATTGCTCCGTTGAGCAAGAGAGAGAGCGCCTGCCCCGTGTGTTCCCCTTACGAGCGGTCACCGTGGGCTGTGAGAGAGATGGACCTAGTGCCCCAATTGGCACCTGGCCAGCCCCTTAAGAGTGGGTTTCGTACCCTTGGGAGGGCAACCCTAGCCCTGCTGGCACTCTACCAGCTAGGGTCTTGATCCATCATCTCCACTCGGTATCACCGAGTCACCCGGGTTCGTGTGTGTGCGACGGCGGTTCGGTCCCGATCATGAAACTTCGCTATTTTGTGATTATGCTTGCGGAATAGGTCCAAGGATCTTTGTCCCTTTGCTGCAAACCCCCTTAGTGTGTCACATCAAAGGAGAGCCCATCCCTTGGACCTGGAACATGACTACACTACGCAAGTTCTACTTATGTATACTGAACATCGTGTAAGCGACATGAAATAAAACAAAAGCTTCCTTTCCTTTATTCAAACAACTCGCTTGTACATCAGAAAGGCCGAAGCCAAGAAAATACATGTCAAAAAAGAAAAAAAATCCATCTGGCGCCGCCGTATGAGCCCATCGCGCGGCTGACTCAGTTAACCTTCCTACGTCCAGCCACTGACTCTGCCTCGTGCAGAAACTAGCTCGGATAAAGGGTAGTCGACCCTGTTGGCTCGGGTAGCTCGGAACAAAGGTGACCGAGGGATTAGGAAGGAGAAGGCTACCTTCCAAGTTGACAGAGATGGAGAAGGGGAAGAGGGAATGCAAATAAAGGCCTCCTCCCTACCAATCTGCCAACTCTTTGGAAGGAAGAGAGTGCAGGAACCCTCCGAAGAGTGAAAGAGAAAAAGAAACCAGCAGAGCTGGATGAGGAGGCAATGGAAAGCCCGGAAAGGAGGGAGCTTAATTGGCTTCCTCCTCCCCCCCATGTAGCGGGCGGGAAGGGACAGGCGACAGGGATGCCCATTTGCCCCAACCTCCTCGCCCCCTCCCCCCCCGCAAGCGCCGCCGGAACTGGTAAAAAGAAGGCGACGTGCTTCCGCACGTCGAACCCTCTTTAACCCCACCCGCCGGCCATCGAACCACCTTTAAGCCCGAAGCAGCGAAGACTCTCTGCCCTCCATCATCGACAACTTCATCTTCCAGAGCGTCTTCCATGCTTCAAATATAAAGGCACAACGCTACGTGAAGAGAGAATGAGGAAAGACTGTCGGAGAAAACCCTAAGAGGTGGAGAGGAAGGGACGCCCTTCAAGCCTTTTATAGGCGAAGGGAGGCTATTTTGCCTTAAATGATTCTCCCCTCGAAAACACGCCAAAGGGACCTCTCCCTACGAACGGTCACCTCAAACTCCTCGTTTTCGCCCTGGCGGGACACACGAAGCGGCCAAACATTCAAAGCATGAGAAAATGGAAAGACACCATGTCAGATGCTCACCCAACCATCATGCGAGAACGACGCAGATAGTATCAGCACTTTCCAACTACTACAGATACGCTGAATAAAATACAGCAATGGCGATACGAAATAGTTAAGTCTTCATCATAATGCTACTGCCTTACTTTTTTCTTAAACAACAAGGAAATTCTTCCTTCAAAGAAGGAAAGACATACAAAAAGAGAAAGCAAAGCAGATACATTAGGCCTCCGGCCCACCCTGAAGCTCGAAAGTAGACGGCTTTCGACGTTTTGCCCCCGGCACCCTCGGCGACGGTCGACCCTGGCACTGACCCCACCGGAGTGGGAACTTCCTCGGTTGCGCGCCCTCCCTAGGCATCCGGTGTTGGTGACCCCTCGGACGAAGAGCCCCCCTGATCTTATTCCTCCGACGTCGAAGCAGAGGAGGCGGAGGATGACAAGTCTGAGTCATAACATTGACCGGACGGGAAATCGATTGCCCCGGATGCCTGCTCCTCGACATAAGAGACGGCCCGGTCATAGCCCTGCTTGAACCCCTTGCGGATGCCTCGGTGAAGTGTCGACTCGTAGTAGGGGAGGGCAGCCTCCTTCAGGTCGACCTGGTAGGCCTCTGAGCATTTGTCCTACTCGAGCACCTCCGCCCTGGCCGATCCCACCCTACCAGTGAGCTCGGCCTTCTCCCACTCCGCCTCAGCTAACCTCCGCTCGGCCACAACCGTCTGCTTCTCGGCCTCCACCACCTTGGCCTGATCAGCCTCGGCCTCCCGCCGAAGGCGCTCGGCTTCTTCCGCCCGGTCCACCAGCTCGGCAGGATCGATGTCCCACCGGCCATCTAGCTCGACGCGAACGATGCGCTCCTCTTCAAGAAGCCTGCTCTTCCTCTCGAGCGATTCGCGGGCCTTAGCTAGCTACTCGGCTAGTGCCCGAGCCTCCACCTGGCTTGTCCGCACCAGCTCCCTGACTGAGGAAAGCTCTCGCCGAAGCCCATCGCGCTCCTCGGTGAGCCGAGCCATCTTCTTATCAGACCCACCAAGGGATCCAGGCCAGGTTCGCCCGCTCTGACTCCGACCGGGCATAAGCTTCTGCCAGAGTGGCCCCCATCTAGGCTAGGACCAAGCCGCCCTCCATAACCGTCTCGAGGGCCACGGACAGGGAGTGTTTCCTGTCTCCCCCCTTCACCTTCGTGGCTATACCGCGACATACCTGATACAGAGGGCCCTGAATGCAAGCCTCACCATGGCCGCCGGAATAGAGACCCCATCTTCGATCGACGTCCCGTCGGACGGCCAGGATCGAGCCGCGGCTCCGTTCAACCCTCGTCCCTCGGTCGGCGGGGGCTGCGTCGCCTTTTATTACGACCCCCTAGCTTGGACCGGTTCGGCACCTGCATCGCCACCTGGAGCGTCGCCCGCCTCAACCAATGCCCCAATCTCGGCCGTGGTCCCAGCGTCACCTGCCTCGTCCACGGCCCCCTCGGCTCCTACCGAGGGGAGAGCCGGCCCATCACCCTGCCAATCACAGAAGCAGCCTCGCCCCCCTCGGCTCCGGCTGAGGGGGGACCGAGCCAGCATCATCGCCGACCGCAGGAGCAGCCCCAACCTCCTCGACAGGTGGGAGAGCTTGCCCAGTAGGGTCGGCCCCATCACGCTCGGCGGAGGGGTGAGCCGCGGCAAGGTCACCTTCGACTGCGGGGGTGGCCCCAGCCTTCTTGGCCTGTTTCCTGGCCTTCACGGCGTCCCGGATCATACCCTCCATGAAATCCTTGCGCTTGGAACCCCGTGACCCGGAAGACCCCTCCCGGGCCATTCTGTTGCCCCTATCTCGGGCTCGGGAGTGACCCGTGGGAGCAGTCGACTCATCGGCGGCTGAGTCATCACCGAGATCAATCACCTCTGCGGCCTCCTCCAAAGCTGACCACCTGGTGTCCGCACAGAAGAAAGATATGGTCAGGAGAAATGAAGGCCTCATCGCCCGATGAGAATACTAGCTCATGATGTCCGTACCTGTCGGCTTTAGCCGATGGAGAAGACACCGCTTGATGTTCTCCGTAGTCACCAGCTCCTCTGTGGATCGGTGATGATCCAGCAAGATGGCCGCATACTCCTCCACGTCTGGGGGAAACTCATCCTGCCTTGGAGGAATGTTCGGATGGAAATTGAGGACTACGGGGCACCTTAAAGTCTCCTCCACCGAGAAAATCCCCACCCATAAGAACTGAGTTTTCCACCCCTTGTGCGAAGAATCCTTCGCGGCCAAGGAGACACAGCTCATATTCCGCCTCGCCTAGATAAAATAGAAGCCCTTCCCGGCCGAGGGATGCGCCTTCCACTCGAAAAAATAATGAAAGAGGTCCAAGGAAGGGGGAACTCCTCATTGGCGGCAGAAGATGCAAAAGGTGAAAAGAAGAAGATAAGAGTTGGCTACCAACTGTACGAGCGCCAACTGAAAGAAATTGAGAAGCTTAAGAGCAAAGGGTTAGAAGGGAAGACGGAACCCACCCTTCCACGACAGAAGAAAGGTGCAGATGTGGCCCGTACGAGAATCCAAGCTCGTCTCGTGCGGGGCAGCCGCGGCGAAGTAAAATTTATGGGGCAGACGAAACTGGAGCTCCAGCCGTTTTACCTCCGCCCCCCCAGTTCACTGCAGTTTGGAACCGCCGCCTTCGCCGTAGGCTCACCCTCCCACTCTTCGATATCCGGACGCTGATCCGCCATGGGATCTGGAGAAGAACTTGAAGAAAGATGCTCCCGGGACCCTGAAGACTCTAGAGGGAGAGGAAGCTGTCGGACTGCCTCCACAGTTATCTCCGCCAACTCTGTGAACGCCACTACAAGCCTCCGCTCTTCCATCGTGTCCTCACGATGCATCAAAGAGCCCCAAAAGCAAGCACGATGGAGAGCGAAAACCATAAAAACGGAGGGAGTCTGGAGCGACGACAAGCGCACAACGCCTTTATTCCCATGCGGAGGGCGGCGCGTCATTTCGACCTCCGAGAAAAGGGGGCCCCTTCAGTTCAAATCCGTCAGGATCATCATTATTACGGGCCCAGGTGACCACGACATGTGGCTTCTTAACACTGCCATATCTCCACCCACCCGAGCCATGCTAGTCCTAAACCCTAACGGCTACTCTTCCGAGCTTACCAAAGCTCAGGAGTAGGAGGGGGACAAGTGGAGAGGGGAATTTCTGTAGCCCATCTAAGAGCAGTCGAATTAGGTCCATCAGGACCAAACGAGGCCTAGCTCATCTAAGTGACAGCCCCACAGGGCCCACTTAGATTAAAAAGCCCAATAAGATTACTCGGGATCACACCCTTCCTCGGCGGCCCTTAGGCTCGGAAGGCCCGAGCGTCAGTCAGGACGGAGGAAGACCCATGCCCGACCTATCCCCTCACCGGGATAAAGGCAAGCGCTCAGCGCCCACTCCGACCTATCTTCATCCGAACTATGCCTATCACCCGGACATGGTTGGCACCCTTCATGCTCGGGTTTAACCGACGATTGCTTGTCCACGCTGTCGTTGAGAGCCCTTTATGAGCAGGAGTTTATGAGGATAAGGGACCCATGACCCCTCAAGGCTATAAAAATTCTACAATGAGGACGTAAAGAACCCATATTGGGGACGTAACTCCCGCCTGAAACTCCTCAGCTTAGGGGACTCATGAGGCTGGCACACTATTTAAACCTGGGACTCCCTCCCGCGAAAGGTAAGGCCAATACACACCTAAAATTCCTTGAGCAGGAACAACTTCACCACCTTGGTGTAGAGGGATCTCGCGCCTCTCTTTTCCTCCTCCCTTCATAGCTTCCACCATTGCTCTACTGACATAGGCATCGGAGGGTTTATCCCAGGGAACCATCCCTGGGCCCCTTGATCCATTTCCCTTTCTTGCAGTTCACTGTTCGGTGATCATCCCCCCATCTCAGGTCCAGCGTGAGATCACGCCTCTTCAGTGGTCTTGGAATCATGTCTCTCAGACATATGGAATCATCTTTGAGGGTCAAGATGTTGTGGCAGGCTTTACATTCTAACTCTTTGTGGGCAATTTTTTTCAGAGCCAAGTATATCTGAGATAGACAATTAGTTAATGTCCAATTTAACAACATGAAAGGCATGGCTAGAAGATGTTGGACTAAGGCTAAAAACATCATTATCCAGCATAAAAGGGTTATTATTGGTGATGGCAACCACACAAACTTCTGGTTTGACAAATGGTTTGGCAATATCACTTTGGCTGACTTGGTACCTGCTAATCACATTCCCAACTCAAATGTGACTATCCGAAATTTTTTATTGCGCCCTACTAATGAAGATTTGGCACTGCAAGACAGTTTCTTTCCTTCCGAAATAAGAAATGCCCTAAGGAATGTTACTCTCAGCCAGAAGCAGGATGTGGAAATTTGTAGTCTATCTCCATCTGGGAAGTGTAATGTTGCTTCTACTTATAAATTCATTTGCTATAGTAACAGTCCTTAGACTTACACCCCATTGGCCCGGTTGTGGTCTAACTGGTTTCCAAGAAAGATCTCTGTTCACCTATGGAAAATTTTAAACAACTGCCTTCCCCTTGATTCTATTATCCAGCGGGTGGGAGTATCCCTTTGTTCTAAATGTTATTGCTGCAAGGAGTCAAAGGAAGAAGACATTACACACTTATTTCTTAAAAGTGAGTTGGCCAATCATGTCTGGGCATCTTTTAGATCTCTTGGTATGCAAATTGAGGGAAATTCTATCAGGGGCCTTATGCTGAATACCATTAGTAATTCACAACAAAAATCATTATTCGGCCTCTTCACTCTTTCCGTTATTGGCTATGGCATGTGGGAAATATGGTGTGCTAGAAACTCAGCAAAGTATGATGGTAAACACATATCTAAGCAAAGTATTGTTCACAACATCTCTTTCAGAGTGAAGTAAACTTGTCAAGCTGCAGAATTCAAGGAAGCTAACCACAGTAAAATGAATATCTTAGAGAAATTTGGGCTACACAATATCAACTCTGGACATCCACAACTTCTGGTTATAAAATAGAGCTGTCCTCCTTGGCCATCCCTTAAGCTTAACACTGATGGTGCTTCTAAGCAAACTGGAAATTCTGGGGGAGGTGGTGTTATTAGAGATCATAGAGGCAACACTCTCCTTGCCTTTTCTCATTTTTATGGGAAATCAAATAGCATCATAGCAGAGGCTCGGGCCGTCCTTGATGGTGTTAAGTATTTACGCACCATTGATTCAAAGCCTGCCTTCATTGAATGTGATTCTAAAGCTCTTGTACATATCATCAAAAGACAATCCCAATGTCCATGGTCCATCGTCATATACGTCAGAGAAATTTGGAGTATCCTTACACAATTGGACACCATCACTCACATCTACAGAGAAAGTAACACTATAGAGGATTCTTTGGCCTCTTTAGCTTGCTCCTTGCAATGTAATTCTTTTTATTCTTACCATGAACTTCCCTCTAATATAAAGGGTGCTGCTCGGTTGGACAAGCTAGGTATGCATAGCATTCGATTGATGTAAATGTATTTTTTCACTCTTGTAATAAAATTTACCCCCTAGTGATAGGATGGTGGAGTGGTTCCCCTAAGGGCTATACTCTCCACCTATCTCTAGGTAGGGCTTTCAAAAAAAAAAATACATATGCAGGTGAATGCATGGAAGGAGAGGGAACGGGCCAGAATATGGCCACTATGAACATGGGTGTGTTGACGCACCATGCTGGGTGCGTCGACGCACCCTACCCACCAACAAGCATTAAGAGGGTTCTGTAGTGGGGTGTTCAAACTAAACTTGTGCATTGGGTGTGCTTTGAAGAAAGCATGAAACCCTATGAGGTATGAGAGTTATTTTTGCAAGCTATATGCATGTGGTATACAAGAACTTAATTGCGTTTCAGGAAGGGTGCCTCTCGGTACGAGGTGGAGTATTCACTCACGCAAGGTGAGGGTTTTTCGCCCAGACATAATCTGGGTTTCCGTCGCTCACCATTTGATATACGGAGGGCCATGGCAAGTATGCATTCAGACGTTAGGACACGCGTGTACTTTCGATTACACGTATGAGTCAATATAGGCATGAAGGTGCGAATGTGATGCTTATTCCTGAAAGAGCAGTGGAAAGGCAGATATGCCCATTCTCCTGCAAGCCAACGAAAAAAACCTAAAAATCACCATGCATATGCAATGTTTACATCTGGCACTCCTGAAAATCGGTTGTACAAGGCACGCAATGCAAATACCATCTTCTTTTAATTTTTGATATTTTTTGTGTGCATGGTGGTGCCAGATTGTGCATGAATATGCATGATTATGCATATGTTAATGCCAAAAAGGGGGGGGGGGGAGGGGAGGATGAGGACCTCATTGCCAAAGGGCTGTAGGTCGACCTGGGGGCTCAGGGTAGGTCGACCTACCCTCTACTTCTAGATTCTAAAATCCCATTTCATTTAAGAAGCGTTGATGGATCATGAGTAACATGCTTGCCGTATGCAAGTGCTTATGCTTGCATTACTGTCTTGATCCAAGGATCTTGATTTCCCGCTCCTTCTTCTCTTCCCTTTTTTTTATCTTGTTCAACCTTGTTCCAACAATTTCTGAAATTAAGGGTCACTAGTTCACAGTGGATCCTTTTAGTTCAATTATTAGCTCATTATGTTTTTTTTGTTGTTCAAACCATTTGCTATTGTTCTTGCATGTCATTGGTCTTCAAATTTTCTGACAAAAAAATTCGACAGCACCTCCCTCGAACCTGGAGTTCTGGAGGTGTTAATTAGGTATGTGTCCACGGAGGAACTCCGAGATGACCCCATAATAAAAAGGATGTGCACGGAAGTGGCAACATCCAAGGATGCGCATGGAAGTGGCAACATCCTTTGACTTGAATTGGGCAAGGACACCCCGAGGACTAGCCTACAAGGGGGCTCCGATGACCCAAGGGTTGCCACGGTCTCGAATCCGAGGCGTGATCTTAAACTATCGCCAAGCTATATGGCCGTCACTGTTTTCTCTTTTAAAAGGATATCACCTGTGTAACACCCTGGAATTTTTTAGGATTTTTCAAGAATTAAATAAAATTATTAAGTATTTAAAAGGCTTAATGGATAATTAAATGAATTATAGGTAAATTAAATTTATTTGAAGGCCCCGTATTAACTAAAGGGTTAAGCCCACTTAAACTAGGCCCATAAACCCAATTCTAAGGCTTTCAGGCCCAAACCCCCTTCTAGAAACGTAATAAGGGCAATTTTCTAATTTAAATGGATAAATAGCATAAATAAGGTATAAATAGTGGAGATTAAGAGAAAATTTGATTTTTTTAGATTTTTGCCCAGAAGGTGGTCTATCGCGCGACTGCATTCTGATGGAGGCGGTCCGACCGAGACCGCGTTCTGCTTCCGTGAACGGGTCTTAGAGAGGCGTGGAAAACTTGGATTTTTGCTATCCCAATCACCAAAGATCGAAGTGCTCTGGCATGTAAACCCATCTAGGACACTTGGGGGATTGAATTGATGCCATATAGGACTCCTATTTCGATCAAATCCCTAAGCCCTAGGTCATTCCCTATAAATATGGCCCAGAATCTACCTGCGTGAATCCTCGTTTTGGCTCGCATGGTTCGATGGTAAGATGATGTTATTTCATGTCAGTCTTTTAGAACTTTTTATTCCCTTTACTATTTCCTAACTCCCCTCCAAATTTCATGTTAGGAGTTCAAGCCGTTGAGGAGTTAGAGGATCTGGAAGGAGCTGTTTCTATGCAGAACGCACAGGAACAAGCGTGTTCATCCGGTAAAGATCCGAAGTTTAGGGACCTTACAAGAGGTATTTTCAGGTTTAGCTTTTAGCGTTAATTGTTCTCTTTTATGTCTTCTAATCATCCTCCAAATCTCATGAATTAAGGATGAGAGGTTAAGGAGTTAGAAGGATTGGAAGTTACAATTTGTACGTAAGACGCACAGGAACCATCACTGTCTTCCGGTGAGAAATTCTCTATCTAGGGATCAAACCAGAGGTAGGTTATCTCATGATGGCTTAAACAACGTGTTAGGACTAAAAGTCCTCTGTTTGCTCTTGATTTCATGCAATATACATGTTGAATTTCATGTTTTCCCTAGACTGCGCATTTGAGTTACCACTGCATGCATGCCCTTGCAACCTAATAGAAAATTTATTAACTTTGGCCAAATCCATGCACCCATGCACTTATTTTATTCTAGCATGCTTAATATCTTAGTTCTCTACGATTTTCAAACATTTATTGTCCTAGTATAGGCCTTACACCTACTATTTTAGCTTCTGTCTGTTACAGACAGAAGGCGGTTCCACAGAAACCGTCGTCTCCAAAAGGCAGTTGCTGACTGACCGCGTTATCCATAAGGCGGTCCCAATCTGACAGCTGTTGTGTGGGAATGGCTGATCTAGAGGGGAGGGGTGAATATATCTGCCCCGCTTTTTCTATAAATAAAAACATCCGCAGCGGAATAGAAGAAACTACTTAAAATGCAAGGAGTACACACACACAATGCAAGAGTGTAAATAGATAACGGGCTTAGACAAGCATCTAGCAAAGAGTCAACACAATGCAAACCATAGAGACAATGATTTTTAAGGTGGTTTGGACTTTCTCCAAAGTCCTACGTCCAACTCTCACTTAAACCAAGTGAGGGTTCCCTAGTGAAACTGCACAATCCGCTGATTACACAGGTTAACAACCCGCTGCCTTATAGCTTGCAGAGAGACTATCCTCTCTCAAGGAACCATTGTCACACAGCTTGATGGCACACAGGCCAGACCACAAATCCAAGCACACAAGCTTTATCTATCATCCTACTATCACCGGTAGGGACAGTTCAAGTTTCAGCAAGAAGAAGAACATGATAAGTATGGATGAACTACTGATCAAGAAGGGGGGGTGAATATATCAACCCCAATTTTTGATTCTACAGCAGTAAATAAAATGCGGAATGAAAATTCTACTGTGAAACAAGATATCAATTCAAACTGAAGTAAACAACGAGTATATCCAATGAAGAATTGCTGTTAACCACACAAACTACCAGATCATATAAAGGTCAGCAGATGAGCATTCAAATTGACACCTCAGTCCGGTACTAGGCGAAGGTTTGATTCACTATTCTCCTCATGCAGAAAGCAGTTTTCCAGAGAGGTATAAGCTATCCTTCCGACTGCATTCTTTGATATACCACTGAGATGTCTATCAATAGAAATATATACGATAGAGAAACTAATGAGTAGATGAAGACAAGGCAATCAATCACACACACACAAGACATGAAGCAATTTTAAGGTGGTTCGATCTCAATCTTGAGATCTACATCCACCCCTCACTCAATCGAGAGAGGCTTCCGCTGAACACACAACTTAGAACCATTGATACCACAGCTTACAAACGGCTGAGCTTCACAGTTTGTTGTCCGAGAAAAACTCCTCGCCGCTGTCTCATGATGTGCGTAAGCACTCATCGTTAAAAATGTCGCGCATACAATTTCAAAAATTATCGCACGCACTCACAAAAGATTTTAAATCTAAGTAGAGTGGTGAATACACGTCTTTTAATCAAGTTGGAAAAGTCTTATATTTTTTTTGAGCAAAACTTTGGGTGATTTTGAAAAAGAAATAAATTGAGATTGCATGGAAAAATAAATCTATCTAGAGAATGTTGGAGGGTTGAGAAGAGAAATTTGGAGGAGATAGAGAGAGAAAAGAGGTAATTGCACCAATGAAATTTTTATTGCTAAGATGAAAGATTACAAGTGCATGAAATTACAACATGAAATCACTAAAGAAAATGGAAGAAAATAGCCAAGTGATTGAAGAGTAGCGCAGCCCAATGTCTCGCCGAGCCTTGGAAGTTCACCCCACCTCGCCGTGGACACCGCCTTGAGAGGACCGAAGGAAGAATATCCACCTTTGGGATGTGAGATCAAATAAGAAGAGAGGGAGAGAGATGGAAGAAGAAGAAGACGACTTTAAAACGTGAGCAATTAAAACCAAAGATAAAACATTGAAAAGGAGAGAATAATTTGAAAACTAGAAGGAATTATAAGATGACGAAGAATAAGAAATTGTAGATGATAGAAAAATGCACAACGTTTTTGCAAGGATCAAGATGAGAAGATGAGCAGAAGAGGGAGAAAATAAGGGGAGAACAGAGAAAAATGTTGTTTGCGAATGCACAAGATAGAACGGTGGAAAATAAAAAATAATTTAAAAACCGTGTAGCACTAGCTGAAGAGAAAGAAGAAGAAATTGAAGAGTATTAAAAAATGAAGAACTTTAATGAAGACAGAAAGATGAAAAGAGGAGCACAGAGGGGTGAAAAAGGTTGACCTAAACTAGGGGAAGAAAGAAGGATGGGAATCTAAGCTAAGAAGAAAAAGAAAAAGAAGAAAACTCTCTTTCCCCCTCTTGACCAAGGATATTTATAGAGAAACTAGGTCAAATGGAGGGTGGAGATCACATTTGATGAAGATGGATGCCTGGGATTAGAGGAGATTAGGGTTTGGATGAAGAGAGGAAAGGGGCTCCCCTTGGCTTTCCTATTAAGGAGGAGATCTCCTTCTATTTTCTCTCCAAGAAATTCTCTCATAGATAATTCAATAAAATCCTTTCCTTTATCTCCTTCCACACCAAAAAAGGAATGGCGGCTGCTCCTTTGACTTGGTCAAGGAGAGAGGGGTGCCCTAGGGCATCCCTTTCCCTGATCTTGTGACGCTTTTGCCCCTAGCCCTTCTAGTAATTACCTTGGACGTCCTGCACACACATAATTTGGATTAAGCCCATCAAAAATTATTATTTTATGCATACAAATCATAAATACTTACAATTATGTAATGAAAAATTAATTCTCATGACCCTCAACCTCTTTTCATTGAATAATTAACCATAAATTAAGTTAATTTGCGTGAACGGCTCAATTAAAGCAAGGTTGAGATTAACTGTAAAGTATGCATAATTGGCTAATTATGTGCATATGAAATGATATATGTGATGTGAATTATCATAAAGAAATGAGCACTCATCACCTCACAGCTTGGACCGCTGATTACACAGCTTACAAAGCGTTCAAGAACAAATAAAGAGAAACAAAAGAAACAACAAAGATAGAATGTAAAATGTATCTCTCACTCAAGCAATCGACTCTGGATCTGATCCAGAATTTGAGATAAACACAGCTTCTTCTCAAAGTCTCTCTTCTCTCAGACTTCTTCTCCTTCTTCTGATACTCTATTCTCTCTTTCTCTTCTCTGCACTCCAAGCTCCTCCTCTAAGACTCTTATCAACCTCAGAAACTCTCACGCTCAGGCTTGGAGTGGCTCTCACAAAATTCGTCTCCTTCTCTCATCTTCTTTCTCTCTTATCTGTCCTCTGATTTTTCTATATTCTTCTGTAGCTCCTTATCGTGGCTCCTCTTTTTTTCTTCCCGTATGCTCGATCTCTAATTATCCGTACGATCATGAATCTTATGGTCCCCACAAGATTCGAATTGGGCGCGTGGAGGGAATGCTCCCACCCAAAGCTTTCTTCTAAAGAATGCAGTTCGAATGATCTATGTGTCAGGTGCAGAAGAAATGTTTATTCCACGTGGCAGAAGATTATATTTGGCTCCTAGCCTTGGATCACGTGCCAGTCAAGGTCACTTACGAACCACGTGACTTTTGTACTTCATCAATTGATCGGTTGCCTTTGAACTTTCTCAGTAGCAAGGGTATTTTGTACTTAGGAGATCTTGAGTGAATTTGACTTGGACGGTTGGTTCTGAACTTTGTCACTTAGATGTTTGAACGATTTGCCAAGTTACTCTGGTAATTCTACTATGATGTTCCTGTGAAAACAGATATGAAGATTCATCATTAGCTTCAGCCTCATGTAGCCAATCAAGATATAAAAGTAAATGATCATAGAATACAGATTTAAGCATATCATGAAAACAAGCTAAATCATATGATTGAATGTGTAATGATCTGCATATGCATCGATGCACAGACAAAGTGCATCGACCTGTCTTACTGACATGAAGAAAAGAATGCAGCAAGATTGCAATAAAGCATCGACATGTATTTCATATAGGTAGACCTTATTCAGTCAGAAAGACTATGTCTACATTGGTGCACATATATAGTGCATCGACCTGTCAATGCTCAATCCCGCACTTTATGTACTACATTATCGACGTGCCACTGAGGCGTGTCGACCTGTCCTGGTAAGGTACAATGAAATACTTAAAGCATCGACGCAAGGCATTACTACATCGACCTGACTTCTAGGTAGATGCACAAGGTGCATCGACCTTATGAACATGATAGCTTCTATCGCATCGACCTTATACTACAACCGCTGGCTCATTATTACATAGTCGTATTGACCTGACCACTATGTGTATCGACCTGATAGTGCATGTCTTCTACAGCCGCATCGACCTTCTAGACTAGTATGCATATATACATCGACATGTCTTTCTAAATGCATGAATATGCATCGACCTGATGTTCTTTGCTTCAGGAGATGCATCGACCTGATTATGAGTAGAAACATATTCTGACTTCCGAAAGACATATTATTCTACTCAACTTTAAATCAAAATAGTTTTCCCAGTATCAATCAAAGCAGTCATAGTTTTACCAGCATCAAAACCCAGAGAAGACCCAATATTCTCCCCCTTTTTGATGATGGCAATACTGCTACACTATGATGGCAACACTAAGAATTCTATGAGTCAGAATATGCAAAGAACACAGACATATGCATAGCACTCTCCCCTTATCTCTCTCTCCCCTATATGAATTAGAGAGTTAACTTTCTCTCCCCCTTTGCCATCAGCAAAAAAATGACAGAAAGAATTAGAGCTTGACAAGGAAGTGACGAAAAGTTTCAAAGTAAGGAGAGCACAAGAATGAATATGCTCACAATCTGATTCAACCTTCATTAGCTTAGCATACACAATTCAAATTCTTCTTTCTATAAGAATTCACAGAATGCAACCCTGATAGAGATTTGGTTTAAGAAAGATGAATGTAGAGTTTAGTAATCAAACTCTTTGAATAATTTTGCATTAGCAGTTAATAGTAACAAACCAGAACTACATAGTGATGTTAGGTTCAATCTTACTTCATCTTACTCATTCAAACTCATGAAGTTCTTAGGACTGACTTATGACATGTATTAAGATTAAACAATTTTGACAGTTCTGATTTTTCACCTCAGGGTTATAACAAGATTTTCTTTTACTTTTTGCTCATACTTTTCAGAATAGTCAGGTATAGTCCATACCTTTTGACATAAGGGTACACGTTGATTAAACGCCAGTACCCCTAGTCACTCTGTAGAATTTACCATTCTGTTTCTTTTTTTAGAATATTCAGGTATAATTTACACCTTTTGACGTAAGGGTACACGTTGATTAGATGCTAGTACCCCTAGTTACTCAGTGAAACTAACCATTCTGTTTTAATTTTTGAACATAGATAACTGAAACACTTCATGACATAGGTTCTCTTCATATCTTTGATGAAGGACCCAGTTTCTCGATGGACTCAGCCATTGCTCTGCCTACATAGTTGTTGACTCATAATTTTGACATGGCTGCCCTTTGGTTTTACAAAGGACTTTATGTTTAAAAATAATACACAATCCAAGTTTCTCGACCAAGTTTTTCATGAATTTTAAACTTTCAGATTCTGAAAGAGTTTACAAAACATACCATGTTAGATGAGGTTGAAGGCTATTAAGTGTGAACTACAGCCTTTTCATTGAGTTCAATCTTTAGACTCTTTAATTCATTAGACCTAAACCATCAATTTTTCATGGTGCATCATAGAAACTTATATGAAAGATTTTTTTTGATTTTTAGTAGCTTAGAGTAATGAACTAAAGATCATATTATCATTATTTCATGTTCAATAGAAGTACAAGATTTTGCAAGACATTTCAGTGGACAAGAATCTGAAGCCAAGTGACAAGGTGCCACATGATAAGATAGATATAAAAGGTAGAGACATTGGTCCAACTGATATTATTCAAACCAAGAATGGTGAAGATTTTGGTTGACCAAAAAAAATGACAGAATTGGAACCAAAGACATAGGCAGTAACAGATAGAACTTATTCAAAAAGGTGTCGACTCTGAGTGTCGATATTTCAAAAGGAGACTCACATATGCCTTGATGCAACAACATAGAACTGATCTAACTCAATCTTTAAACACCCTACCATGAACTCCTCCTATCAACATGCAAGACACACTAACTCCCCCTATCTATATGCACTACTGCTTTTCACAACATTTAGAGCCCATGTATGAATTTAGACTATCATGACCAAAACAAGATGCAAGATCTGGATACACCCTTGACCCATGTATGCAATGTCAACTACATTCGGCTTGTACTAACAACATGAAACATGTACATTTTCAATATGAAATATAGAAGACATTTATTCCATGAGAGAAAACTCAAGCAATCAGTTATCATGTTAAAATTTACATAAAACAAGTTCTCTTCTTAAGAATTTAAATCTTTCATTTCTAAGAGATTTAGTAAATATATCAGCAATCTACTTTTCTGATTCTACAAAGTTCAATTCAATTTCATTCTTACTTACTTCATCTCTCAAGAAGTGATGTTTTATCTCTATGAGCTTAGTCCGGGAATGATAGATAAGATTTTTAGTTAAGAAAATATCACTGGTGTTATCACATAAAATAGGAATGCACTCAAGATGTATGTGATAGCTATTAAGTTGGTGCTTAATCCAGAGTACCTGGGCTGCACAGTTTCCTACTGTAACATACTCAGCTTCAGCAGTAGAAAGAGCAACAATGTGTTACTTCTTAGATGCCCAAGATACTAGACAACCACCTAGGTATTGACAATACCCACTAGTGCATTTTCTATCTATCCTACACCCTGCATAATCAGCATCTGTGTAAGCAATCAGTTCTAGCTCACACCTGGTAGGATACCATAATCCTAAATCAAGGGCGTCAGATAGATATCTAAAAAAATTTTTTACTGCACTCATGTGTGATTCCCTAAGACTAACTTGAAATCTAGAACATAAACATGCAGAAAATTGAATATATGGTCGAGATGCAGTAACATAAAGCAAGGATCCGATCATACCTGATGGGAATCAACACCGGGCACTAAAATTTTTATTTTACTATTGTGTCCTTTTATTTGTATTCATACCCTTGGCTAATTGGGTTTACAAATTGTAAGGCATTATAAGCCAAAGTGTTAGTCTTTCAAGTCTTTGGGTTTCTATGTAAATTGCCAGTGGATCCAGTAGGGTCCCCCACTCTCTTTCCCATTGGTCCACCTAGGTCCTATGGCCCATGTGGGGATGGTTCAAAGTCCAAGATTGGACTTGGACCAAGGGGGGACAAGGTGGAAGAAAATTTAAACTTGGACCAAGCAAAGTCCAAGATACTTCCCCCTTATAATATTTTTATTTAATTTGGTCATTTGACCACATGTGAGAAGAAAATGCTATCCCTAGTTTACCCCTCCCGTCTCTCCCATGAAATTCCCAGCCCCCACCCCTTGCCATTCTCTATATAAGCCTATGTATAGTGTCATTAGAGATTTTAACGAAGAATTAATGAAGAATTAAGCATTTTTTCCAAGAGCTAGCCCAAGGGCACCCCTTTCTCTCTCCCACCCCCTTGCAGATGGATTTCTGCGAATTTCTTGAGGTGTGAAGCCCCCTCCCTTGCCCCTCTCTAAGTGAGAGGCTCAGCCCCGCCGCCGCCATCGCCATCGAGCCGCCGCCGCGCCGCCACTGCCACCGCGTCGGAGTTCTGTCCACATCAGGACAGAAGGTTGAAGCCCGATTTTTATCTCCACATCAGGAGATCTGATCGAGCTGTAATTTTGAGTGTTTGTTCTTCTTGTTATCCCCAGTCTCTATTTTAAATTTTGTGCCAATCAGAGGGTCATTTGCTATTTTTCCCATAATTTTAGTTCCACCCCTGACAGTCTACCAGTTTGCAGATCTGCAGGATAGAAGTTTGTTCTTTTATTTTTCCCGCCCCCTTATACATCTTCTAAAATGCCCAAAAAATTCATGCGTGTTCCTCACTTTCCTACCTTCCACCCATAATTTTTATAGAGTGTAGATCTACCATTTTCGTGTCGGTCAAAAATCAATTTCAGGCAGATCTTGTTCTATCCTCTGTGTATGTAAATTCGGGGCAGAAAAAAACTACAACCCACAGTCATTTTCATTTTCAATCTATTCACTTGATGGATCTAATAAAATTATATGTTGTAGCCCTCTAAGTCCTCTATCCATCGGTACCAATTTTGTGTCAATCCGACATGGGATCTGGCCGCAGAAATTCTTTTCTTGAAGGCGCGCAGAGTAGATCATGGACAGGCCAGCAACTCAGTCCAGGAATTAATTCCTCGAAAAATACACCGGCTCACCTTCGGCGACCACCGCTCCTGGAGACCGATCGGCCACCCATCAGCAGCGCCCCATCAAGCCGCCACAGCAAGGAGTCGACCGGAAGCCGTTGTCCTAGTTGCTGAGTTCCCTTGCTATACCGAGTTGGAACAGTACCGAGTCGGAATCGAGTCGGACTAGCAGCCCGTCTCCGGCCAAAATTGCTACTCGTTAAACCGAGTTCGCTACTCCCGGGCCCCACATTGTAGCCCTTTACCTCCCTGCGTGGAGTGGGCCTTAAATCAATTCTGTTATTATTGTTAAATTTGTACACCGGGAGTACGAGATCGGTCGGGGTCATCTTCCCCACGTCCGGAGCGTGGAGGTATCGTGTCCGCTCCCCCTCTCGACATTTGCTTTCTTCGTATACTTTCATATGCCGCTGCTTGAGTTTTAGAATACCTAGCTCGTTCCAAATTTTATCACTACTACGAGGGTGAGTGAGAGCGTGACCCGTCACGTGACTCGATCCGAGCACGGAAGGGCCGAGTACCCTTGACTCATTGCTGGTTCCTTAACCGCGCATGATCCCGTGTTTCCCTCGCTAGGGACGAGTTGCGAGCTAGAGTCCCAGGTTCCCTGTCCGTCCCGCATCAATACGTCGATAAGTTTTGGAATCAACAAATTTACCTTATGAGTCAGCATCAAGACTAGTTAATGTACCCATTGGTGCAGTGATTGCCTTGAGGTTTCCCAGCTTGTACTTCTTCAATAGATCATTGATATACTTGGCTTGATTGATGAAGCTTCCTTATGAAGTTTGACAGATCTGCAATCCAAGGAAAAACTTCAGTTCTCCCATTAAACTCATTTCAAATTCATCAGTCATTAAAGTAGAGAATTCCTCATACATGGATGATCTAGTTGATCCAAACACTGTGTCATCTACATAAATCTGAACAAACAAGAGTGTCCTTGTTATCTACCTTAGTGAATAGAGTTTGATCAACCTTACTTCGTAAAAAACCTTTACCTGTGAGGAATGAGCTCAACCTGTCGTACCAGGCCCTGGGAGCTTGCTTCAATCCATATAGTGCCTTATCAAGCTTGTACACATGGTTAGGGAAGTCAATACACTCAAAATCAGGAGGTTGTTTGACATAGACATCCTCTTTTATTAGACCATTTAAAAATGCAGATTTGACATCCATCTGCTCAAGTTTTTTTCCTAGGAAACATGCAATTGTAAGAACTATTCTAATATCTTCTAGCTTGGCTACAGAAGCAAAAGATTCTTCAAAATCTATCCCAAATTCTTGATTATACCCCTCTGCCACTAGCCTAGCCTTATTTCTAACAATTCTTCCTTGTTCATCTATTTTATTTCTGAAAACCCATTTTGTCCCTATAATGGAGCCATGTGTAGGTTTAGGAACTAGGTGCCATACCTTGTTCTTTGACTAAGTTCATCATGCATGGCATTAATCCAGTGTTCATCTTTTAAGGCAATTTCAATATTTTTGGGTTCTACTTGTGCGACAAGAGCAAATGAATTAAGTTCATTTTCAATTCTAAAGTGAGACCTAGTTCTAGGGGGTTCATTCAGATTACCAATAAGATACTCTAAAGGATGGTCTCTAAGTGTTCTAATGTTGGTAAGCTGATTATCTGAGCTGTTGATTACCTCCCCCTGAATTCCTGATTCTTCAATCTCATCTTCAACTTCTTGTTCTGCGCTTTGCACTTCTTCCTCATCCCTGCAAAGATCAGTTTTAGTCTTGTTAGATATCTCATCAAATACTACATGTGGTGATTCTTCAACTGACTCAATTTTCTAGTTATATATTCTATAAGCACAAGAGGTTTTAGAGTACCCCAGAAAAATACCTGGATCACTCTTAGCCTCAAACTTATCAAGGTCTCTTTTAGAGTTAACATGAATAAAGCATTTGGATCCAAAAACCTTGAAATAAGCTAGTCAGGGTTTCTTATCTTTCAATAATTCATATGGGGTCTTTTGAGTAGAACGTCTTACCATAGCCGTATTGATAATGTAACAGGATATGTTCACAGCTTCAGCCCAAAACCTTCTAGGTAAGCTACTCTCCACCAGCATAGTCCGAGCCATCTCCACCAAGGCTCTATTCTTTCGTTCAACTACTCCATTTTGTTCTGGAGTTCTTGGTGAAGAGAATCTGTAGGTTATTCCATTATCCTTGCAAAAATCATCAAACTATGCGTTCTTAAACTCACCACCATGATCTGATAGAATACTGGATATGGAATACTTACCATCTTGATTTATTCTATAGAAGAATTCTTGAAATTCACAAAAAGCATCATTCTTGTGAGTTATGAAAAACACCCAGGTATACCTAGAGAAGTCATCTATAATGACAAAACCATATCTTCTACCAGTTAAACTAGATGATCTAGTGGGTCCAAACATATCCATATGCATCAACTCAAAAGGTTTAGAAGATAAGTTTTCAGTTCGAGACTTAAATGACTTCCTAGTCTGTTTTCCTTGAGTACATGCCTCACAGACTTTATTATTCTTCTTGAATGATATTTCAGGTAATCCTTTAACCATGCCAAATTATTTAGTTTATGCAACATTTTGTAACTAGCATGACCTAACCTACGATGCCAAAGCCATGCTAAGTCATCTTTATTTGCAGTTAGACATAAATTTATATGTGCAACATCATCTACGTAAACCAAATAAATGTTATTGACTCTTTTTCCAGTGAGTTTTATAGTTTCTAAATTAGGTTCATAGATAGTGCATGCATGTGAGTCAAAAACTACTTTATGGCCCTTATCACATAGTTGACTGATGCTAAGAAGATTGTATGCAAGACCTTCAACAAATAACACATCTTCTATGCAGCAAGATGAACACTTACCAACCTTACATGTTCCAATAATCTTGCCTTTCGTATTACCACCAAAAGTGACATGACCAACATCTCTCTCCACCATCATGCAGAGTTTTTCTTTGTCCCCGGTCATGTGCCTGGAGTAGCCACTATCAAGATACCACCTATTATGGTTGACTGCCAGGCATACCTACAAACATAATCAACCAGAAGATTTTGGAACCCAAAATTGTTTGGGCCCCATAATAGTAGTCAAATAAATCAAACATGACAGCAATTATCTTGGCATCCATAATTATTTTTGTGATTTTATTTGAATTGTGGATTTGTTGTTCTGCTTATTTACCTCATTGTGCACATTCTAATATTTTGTGAAGTTCTGATTTTTGACAGCTTGTTTCATTTCACATGCATGAAAATTTTTGTGCCACTTGTGGGAGCAAAAAGTGTTGGGATTAGTGGGTTTGACAGATCTAGGATTAACAAGTCTGTAAGAATGCTGATCATTTAATGCCCTGAATCTAGACTGTGGTGATGCATTCCTAGTATAGCATTGATTTTCCCAGTGAAGATTAGAGTGATAAAGATTTTAGAAATCTTGTTGTCTTGACCTCACTGAATAGTTGCCTCGACCTGTCCCACTTTGGTTGTGATGAGAGGAATTCCGAAATGATGGACAGGTCGATGCGTTGTAGTGGTAGCATCGACCTGAAGAATTATTGCTCCGACTCTGATTTCTAAAGGACTAGGATTTAGCTAAAGAGGAAGTCTGAGCAGTGTAATGAACCCGTTGACCTGATTGTTGTGATTTGGTTGTTTTGGTCTTGGGGTTCCCATGCACTTGTGACCTAATGGGTTGACTCCTAACCTGACTCTTTAGCTTAGGTGCAGTGGTGTGCGTACTAGATTCCCTAGGAGCATCTATCTTCCCTGTGACCTTATCCTTGGCACTAACCTTACTTTGTTTATTGTTTTTCACAGAATTCTCATTGTTGTTTTCCTTACAATTCATTCTTATCAAATGATTAAATTTTTATCTTCCTTTCTCATCAACAAATGAGATTGTCTTTACTTCAAAGCTTTTCTTATTTGTTGGATTAAAACCCAACCCTTCTCTTCTGAAATTCACTTTAGTTCCCAGAATTGCATTCAAATTTTCCTTCCCCTGAGTCATAGCCTCAAGGGAGTTTTGCTTATCATTTGCTTCTTTTTCTAGGTTTTCATTAGATCTTTTCAATTCTTCATTCACACCTTTTACAGCATCATACTTTTCATTAGCAGTTTTCGTTTCTTCTTCAAGCTTTTGCATTCTGATTTTAAGTTCATTAATGACATTATTCAGATTCTCATTTTCACATCTCAATCCTTTCACAACAATTTTATATTCTTCTGTTTCAGCAAGTGAACTTTTTAAATCAATGTTTTCAGTTTCTAGATATGTAATTTTATCGTTCAAATTAGTGTCATTAACAAGGAAATTTATCTTCTTTTTCAAGTGTCTATTCTCCCTACGAATATCATCATATTTATCTAAGATTTCAACATATGCTTCTTCCCAATCACTATGAGTATAATTTTCGAACGAGGAAGTTACCTCATCATCTTCCTTTTCTTCTTCTTCTATTCTAGCCATCAAGCACAGTTTGTCCTCGTCTTCACTGTCAGATGAGCTGCTCTGACTATCTTCTTCTTCATCGCTCTAGGTGCTCACCATGGCCTTGCCCTTCTTATTCTTCCACCTGGGCTGTTTCTCTTTCTGCAGCTCTGGGCAGTCAACCTTCAGATGTCTTGATTTTCTACAATTATAACACATGATGCCATCAATCTTT
The DNA here is from genome assembly GCA_022559845.1 of Amorphophallus konjac. Taxonomy (NCBI): domain Eukaryota; kingdom Viridiplantae; phylum Streptophyta; class Magnoliopsida; order Alismatales; family Araceae; genus Amorphophallus; species Amorphophallus konjac. Next base: position 499,073,225 of record CM040121.1, on the reverse strand, counting down.
TTGAAATTAAAAGATTTAAATCTTGACTATCTCTTACTAGACGAATACTTCCTTCTGAAACCTTTACCTTCCTTCCTCAAGAATTTATTAAACATTCCAGCAAGCATAGCAAACTCACCTGAATCTTCTTTAGAACTAGAAGAGCTACGGTCGCTAGAAGATCCTTTGTTGCTTGAACTTACTTTAAGCGCCAGGGGCTTCTTCTTCTTCTTCTCAATGTCATCAACCCTCTTGAGATTCAGCTCGTATGTCATGAGAGAGCCGATGAGTTCGTCGACTGTTGTGCTCGCTAGGTTCCTTGATTCTTCCACAACCGTAGCCTTAGTGTGCCAGATCGGGGTCAGAGATCTGACTATTTTTCTGACTAGCTCATACTCGCTATAGATCTTGTGTAAACTACTCAAACTGTTAGTAAGCACCATCAACCTAGCATACATCTTAGATATTGTTCCATCAGATTTCATCTTAAATGCTTCACACTCAGATACTAGAATATTTGCTTATGTTTCTCTTACCTGAGATGTTCCCTCATAGATTACCTCCAATTTTTCCCACATTTCTTTCGTTGTGGTGATGTGTGAACGGATGAACAAATGATCTAGAGGGGGGGTGAATAGATCAACCCCAAAAATGAATTCTACAGTAGTTAATAACATTGTGGAATTAAAATGTACTACTATGAATAGAATCACTAAAAGCAATATGAATTATCAAAAGAAGAATCTGATATGAAATAGCCGACAATCACAGTAAACACCAAACAATAAAAGATCAATCAACTCAGTATAGTACTTTGCGGAGGGTTGATTAGAAAATCTTTTCACGTAAAGATCAGTTTTCCAGATAGATGTAATCTATCCTTCTGACAGAACCAATTTTATATACCACTGAGTTGACGATACAGATTAGATGTAAGATGGTAAGTCTATTGAACAAGTCAAGCCAAAGTCAATTTAAGATGAATTACCACAGATAGATTCAGAAGACATTCAAACCGATAGGTTGAGTACTCTGGCGTAAGCAATAGATGAATATGTTGAAATTATTAGCGACCCGTAGTGGAAGATCCTAGGCATTCATCTAGTTGCAGTAAAGAATTTAATCACATAGAGGACATATCAATTTTTAAGGTGGTTTGATCTCGAGCTTGAGATCTACGTCCACCCCTTACTCAACAGAGCAAGGATTCCGCTGCCAAACATCTTGAACACTACTGATCCATAGCTTCAGAGATAGAATCCCCACAACCACTGATCAACAGCTCTGGGGAACACATCCCAGAGCGCTGAGCCTCATAGCTTGCTTACCGAGGATCACACCTCGCCGCTGAGCACCATAGCTTGCTGTCAGAGGATTACACCTCGCCGCTGACTCACAGCTTGGACTGCTGATACACATCTTACAAACAGTTTCAAATAGAAAAGGAATTCAAAGAAATGACAATGAAAGAAAGAAAATGTAGCTCGCTATGGAGCAATTTGACTCTGGATCTGATCTAGGAGTCAAGATAGCAAATCTTCGTCACAATCTCACTTCTTACTCAGATAAACTTCTCAATCTTATGGCACTCTATTTTCTTTTCACTCTTAGCAGCATGCTCTTTCTCTCTCGATCACGTCTCTGACTTTTCTCTCTTGAACTCTAGCTCTTCTAGCTCTCTTCTGCTCTTCTTCTATTTTTCTCTAGTTCTTCATTGTTTTGAATTTGAGTGCTCGATCCCTATTTATATCGGAGAGCACGAACCTGTGGTCCCACAAGCTTTTCATATTTTTGGATGCGTGGAAGACACATTCCCGCCCAAAACGTTTTATCCAGAAAGCGAACTTTGAGGGGCCATGTGTCAGAGGTATAAGATGTGACGATCCACGTGGCAGGATATTAGTTCAACTTTCTGCCTTGGATCATGTGCATTTAATCCAGTTAACTTTAAGTTCCACGCGAGATTAATGCAGACTACCTTTATTCCACCCAAGTGTTCGATCATGGATCTGGGTTGGTTCTTACTCTCTGTCAAAAAAAAATTAAAGATTTTTTGAAATTCATGAAGCATGTAATAGTTATTAGCAAAATCAGTTTCAGATGCTTCATGAGGTCAGACAATTTATATAAGTGTATGCACAGAAAATCTTCAAGAGCATCGATGCATAAATGAGATGCATCAGCCTGTATAGCTAACACATGTAGTAGATCTGAATAAAAACATCGACCTTAGTATTCTACAGGTAGACCTTTATTGTTAGATACACTGACTTTGTAATGAAGATGCATCGACCTATCTTTATAGTGAATGCACAAGGTGCATCGACCTTGAGAGTGATGACTTACAAGCATCGACCCAACTCTAACATGCATTGACCTATGCTACAGTAGCTGCCTCACTAGCATCGACCTTACTAAGACAGGCATCGACCTATGTAGCAGTCGCTAGCTCACTATCATGGACCTTACTAAGACATGCATGGACCTATGCAGCAGTCGCTTGCTCACTAGCATCGACGTTACTAAGACATGCATTTACCTATGCAGCAATTGCTAACTCACTAGCATCGACCTTACTAAAACAAGCATTAACCTATGCAGCAAACCTTCATTATATGCACTGACCTTCTAGTGCAAGACATTCACATGTGCACCGACCTTCTAGTGCAAGGCTTCTACATGTGCACCGACCTTCTGGTCTAGGACTTCTACATGTACACCGACCTTCTAAACTAGATTGAATGTATGCACCGACCTGACAGACAATAATGTAGATGTGCACCGACCTTTCAATGCAACCATTCTGCACATGCATAGACCTTCAGAATAGGAATGGAGATATGCACCGACCTTACTTTACTCAATGCATGAATATTCTCCGACTTCGTAACTGAAGTGCATGGGTATGCTTCGACTTTGATATGCAACAGTATGAATGTGCATCGACCTTTATTTGAATAAGAATTAATTCTTACTAAGGTAAAGACTTTTAAAATAACAGTGTTGCCAAAGTCAAAATAAGCTCAACCACACTGAAGTCAAAATAAGGTCAACCACACTGTTGCCAGCATCAAAACTAAATATGAAATCCAGAGACACAATAGTCTCCCCCTTTTTGATGATGGCAACACGACTATATTTTGATGATAACACATATTTCAATATGAGTCAGAATATGCAAAGATCACAGTCAAGTGCAATAGTGCAGTGGAAAATAGACATGCATAGACACAGACACAGATATGCAAACCACCACAGACGTGCATAGACTAAGACACAGGTATGCAAATCAGGCAATCTCCGCCCTTTTGCCACATATCCCTAGCCAACATTCAAAACAACAACATTAAAATTTTTTCTCTTGCCAACAAAGCTCTCTCCCCCTTTGCCATCAGCAAACAAGGAATTGATAGGGACAAAAAGGAGATGATAGTATCAAAGTTATGAAGGTGCAGGAGAGATCTGATTGACAAACTGATTTATGTTTCATTAAACTAAGCATACATAGCTCACATTCTTCTGGTATAAGATTCTATATACTGCATTCTTTATAGAATTATGGTTTAAGAATAATAAAGGTTAGAGTTTATCCACTGTACTCTCTGAATAAGTTTGCATTAACCCTTAATAGCAATAAACCAGAACCATATGAATCATGATGGAGTTAGTCTTACTTTATCCTACTCACTCAAAAATTAGTGAACTTCTTTAGGAGTGACTAGGATATGTATTGAAGTTAAATAATTTGACATTTCTAATTCGTCACTTTAGGGTTAAAACAAAATGCAGAATTTAGAATAGTTAGGTATCATCCATGCCTTTTGACATAAGGGTACACGTTGATTAGACATCAGTACCCCTAGTTACTTAGCAGAATTTACCATTCTATTTCTTGTACCAAAATAGTAGAAGTAGTTTGCACATTTTTACGTAAGGGTACATGTTGATTAGACGCCAGTACCCCTAGTTACTTAGTGAAGCTAACCATACTATTTTGTCTTTTGAACAGAGATAACTTTAAGCACTTTATGACATGAGTTTTTCTCCATTTCTTTGATGAAGTACCCAGTTTCTCGGTGCATTCAATCATTACTCTACCTACAATTATTTTGACTCATTCTTTTAACATTGCTACCCTTTGGTTTTATAGAAAGATTTGTTTAAAAATAATACACACTCCAGGTTTCTCAACCAAGAAGACATTAATTCAAGAACTTTCAGATTCTGGAAGACTTTACCCGACATGTCATGAGAGCTATTAATTGTGCTCAACATCATAGTTCATTGAGTTCAGTCTTTAGACTCTAAAATTTTATCAAGTTTAAACCATAAGTTCATTCATGAAGCATAACAGATTCTTATAAGAGAAGATTTCTGATTTTTGTAGCTTAGAGTAATGAATAGATTATCATATTGTCATTTTTTTAGAGGCAAAAGAAGTGCAAGGACTCTTTTAAGAGATTGATATCAAGGGATGGATATAAAAGAGTGTGCAAGGAGAATCTGATATCAAGCAATTGTGCTACTTAGATTTCAAAGATGATGAAAACATCTGATATCACAAGATGACTAAACTGTTGATCAGAAAGATAGATTCATGGTTGGAACAAGGTGTCAACTTTGGGTTAACAACCTGGATTAGGCCTTACTCAATTTTATTCTGAATTCCCCCTGACACCATGCATGGGAAAAAATATGAACACTTACTCCCCCTGATTATGTGCATTATTATTAGACACAACATTTTGACCTATGAAATGCAAGACTCATACAAAATCTTGACTCAGGGTACTTGGCGGAGGACAAGCCTCTACACATAGTGTGGGTTTCCAGACAGAAGATATCTGCCCTTCTCTCAGCAAACCATTTGATATACCCTTAACATCAAGATAGACACAGTGCAAGACATTTTCTGCAATGATAACCACTGACATCATGTGATAGAATGAATCATAGACATACAAAACATCATAGAGAAAGTATTTATTCCCGACAAGAATGAAATTAAGTAATCAATCATCATGTTGAAATTTACATAAACCTAGTACTCTCCTTAGGAATTTAAACCTTTCATTCCCAAAAGGTTTAATAAATATATCAGTAATTTTTTTTTGATTCTATAAAATTCAACTCAATTTCATTCTTACTTAATTCATGTCTCAAGAAGTGGTGTTTTATTTCAATGTGCTTAGTCCTAGAGTGATGAACATGATTTTTAGTCAAAGAAATAGCACTAGTATTATCACACAGAATAAGAATGCATCCTAATTTCATGTAATAGTCAATGAGCTGTTGTTTTATCTAGAGTACTTGGGCTGCACAATTCCCTACTGTAACATACTCAGCCTCAGCAGTGGAGAGAGCAACAATGTGTTGCTTCTTAGATGCCCAAGACACTAGACAACCACCTAGATATTGACAATACCCACTAGTGCTCTTACTATCTATACTACACCCTGCATAGTCTGCATCAGTGTAAGCTACAAGTTCAAGCTCACACCTAGCAGGATACCACAGTCCTAAATCAAGGGTGTCTGATAGATACATAAAAATCCTTTTCACTACACTCATGTGAGACTCCTTAGGACTAGTCTGAAATCTAGCACATAAACACACTGAAAACTGTATATATGGGCGAGATGCAGTACGATACAAAAGAGATCCGATCATACCTCTATATAGTTTGGTATCAACCAATTTACCTTTTGGGTCAGCATCAAGACTAGTTAATGTGCCCATAGGTGCAGTAATCTCTTTGAGGTTTTCCAGCTTGTATTTCTTCAGCAAATCTTTGATGCATTTTGACTGTGTGATGAAACTTTCTTCTGAAGTTTGATTAACCTACAATCCAAGGAAAAACTTCAGTTCTCATATTAATCTCATTTCAAATTCATCAGTCATTAACTTAGAAAATTCCTCACACATAGAAGGTTTAGTTGACCCAAATACTATATCATCTACATAGATTTGAACAACAAGGATATCTTTGTTGTTTACCTTGGCAAATAAAGTTTGGTCAACCTCGCGTCTTGAATATCCTTTACCAGTGAGGAAGGAGCTTAACATGTCGTACCATGCCCTGGGAGCTTGTTTCAGTCCATAGAGTGCCTTATCTAATTTATACACATGATCAGGAAAGTCAGTGCATTCAAATCCAGGAGGTTGTTTAACAAAAACATCCTCTTTTATTAACCCATTTAAGAAAGTAGATTTCACATCCATCTGCTAGAGTTTTATTCCTAGGTTGCAAGCAAAAGCTAGAAGAATCCTAATGGCTTCTAGTCTAGCTACATGGGCAAAAGATTCTTCAAAGTCTATCCCAAATTCCTGATTATACCCCTGAGCTACAAGCCTAACCTAATTTCTGACTACCTTTCCCTAATCATCAGTTTTATTTCTAAAAACCCATTTAGTGCCTATAACTATGCCGTGTGAAGGTTTAGGAACTAGGGGCCATACTTTGTTACTTTCAAATTGATTCAATTCATCATGTATGGCATTTATCCAATGCTCATCCTTTAAGGCATATTCAATGTTTTTGGGTTCTACTTGTAAGACTAATGCAAAAGAATTCAGTTCATTTTCTATCCTAAAATGTGCTCTAGTCCTAGGAGGTTCATTCAGATTACCAATTATATTCTCTAGAGGATGATCTCTAAGAACTCTAATGTTGGTAAGCTGATTACCTGAATTTTTAATTACCTCCCCCAGAACTCCAGATCCTTCAGTCTCACCTTCTTCAACTGGGTATGCATCCTGCTCTTCTTTATTCTCAAGGATTTCTCCATCAGTTTTGTCCATGCAGAAGCCAGTTTCAAGTTTATTAGAGAATTCATCAAAGACAATGTGTGCTGATTCCTTAACAATTTGAGAATTAATGTTATAGATCCTATAGGCTCTAGATTTTTCAGAATAACCTAGAAAATTTCTAGGTTCACTTTTAGGTTCAAATTTATCAAGGTCTCTTTTAGAGTTAATAGGGATAAAGCATTTACAACCAAAAATCTTGAAATGTGCTAGTGAATGTTCTTACATTTAAGTATCTCATAAGGAGTCTTTTGAGTAAAAGTTCTTACCAGGGCTCTGTTTATGATGTAACATGAGGTATTTACTGTCTCAGCCCAAAACCTTCTAGGCAAGTTGCCTTCAACTAGCATAGTCCGAGCCATCTTCCTTAAGGTTCTGTTTCTCCTTTCAACCACTCGATTCTGCTCTGGAGTCCTTGGTGAAGAGAATCTATGGTTGATCCCATTTTCCCTGTAAAATTCATCAAATTGTAAGTTTTCAAACTCACCACCATGGTCAGACAGAATAGTAGAAATAGACTGCTCACCATTCTATTTTATTCTACGATAAAATTCCTGAAATTCTTCAAAGGCATTATTTTTGTAAGTTAAAAAGAATACCGAAGTTAATCTAGAAAAGTCATGTACTAAAACATATCCATATCTTCTACTAGATAAGCTAGCTGATCTAGTAGGTCCAAATAGGTCCATATGAATCAGCTCAAAAGGTTTGGAAGACATGTTTTCAATTCTGGATTTAAATGACTTTCTAGTATGCTTGCACTGGGTACAAGCCTCACATATTTTATTATTTTTCTTAAAAGACATTTCAGGAAGGCCTCTTACCACGCTATATTTATTCAACTTATGCAACACATTATAGCTGGCATGACCTAACCTACGATGCCAAAGGCAAGCTAAGTAAACTTTATTAACAGTGAGACACAAGTTAGTGTGTGATGCATCATCTAAGTCCACCATATAGATGTTATTGACTCTTCTACCAGTGAATTTCACATTTTCAGAATTGGGTTCAAAAATATTACATGCAAGTGAGTCAAAAATAGCCTTATGGCCTTTATCACATAGCTGATTAATTCTAAGCATATTGTGGGCAAGGCCTTCAACTAATAAAACTTCATCAATACGGCATGAAGAGCACTTACCAACTTTACCTGATCCAATTATTTTTCATTTGGTATTACCTCCGAAGGTAACATGACAAGTATCCTTCTCTACCAGCATGTAAAACTTTCCTTTGTCCCCGGTCATGTGCCTGGAACAGTCATTGTCAAGATACCACATGTTGTGATTGGCTGTCATGCATACCTACACACAGAATCAAGTAGAAGATTTTGGAACCCAAGACTATTTAGGCCCCATAAATGCATTTAAATCATGCAGACAAGACAACAACAGTTTTGGTATCCACATTTGTTTATGTGATTTGACTTGAGTTGTGGATTTATTATCTTTCAGCTCTTCTTGTCTTTTCTTGCCACTTTGAGTTTTTGTTGTCTTTTTCTTTGGTGTGGCATTCTTGTTCTTAACATAGTGAAAATTCTTGTGCCAATTATTGGTCCATCGAGCATTGGAAAGTGTGTTTGTACAATAGACCCTGGGCTGAACAGACATAGGATGGACACGGCCATATGAGTTCTGGTTCATGAAAGTTCTAAACCTAGGCTACATAGAGGTAGTCCAGTGGTAAGGTCGATGCACCTTACTAGAATATGAATTATGAACATTCTGCTGCATCGACCTCATATAGAGGCTGCCTCGACCTTCATGTTGAGGCTGGGTTACCTTGGTTTTGCGGGTTCCTTGGACTTTGGATTTAGCAGGCTGACCCCTAACCTGTCCCTTAGCCTGAGAAGCAGTGGTGTCTGTACTGGAATCTCCTAGCACCTCTATCTTTTCTTTGCCCTTATCCTTGGCACTAAGCTTATTGTTTTTCACAGGTTTTTTAATAATTTTTTCTTCACAATTCATTTTTAACAACGATTTGGATGTCCCTTTTTCAGCAACAAAGGAAATAGTCTTTACATCAAACCTTTTCTTATTTGTTGGGTTAAAACCCAATCCTTCCCTTCTAAAGTTTACCTTTGTTCCCAAAATGGCGTTCAAATTTTCAGTTCCCTGTGTCATGCCTTCAAGGGAATGTTGTTTATCCTTAATTTCCTTTTCTAAGTTCTCAATTATCTTTTTAATTCTTTATTCACATCATTAATAGCCTCATATTTTTCATTTACAATTCTGGTTTCTTCCTCAAATTTTTGCATTCTGATTTTTAATTCATCAAATGTGTTTTTCAATTGTTCATTTTCATACCTCATGTCATTCAAGACAGTTTTGAAATTTTGACATTCAGCAAGAGAATTCTTCAAACTACAATTTTCTATTTCTAGACATGCAATTTTGTCATTCAATGATGTATCATTCACTAGAGAGTTTATTTTTCTTTTTAGATGACTATTCTATCTACGCACATCATCATATTTATCTAAAATCTCTGCATAGGCTTCTTCCCAATCACTATGAGTAAAGTTCTCGAAAGGGGAAGTTACCTCTTCACCATCTTCCTTCTCTTCTTCTTCGGCTATCAGGCAGAGCTTATTTTTTTCCTCGCTCTCAGATGTGCTGCTATGACTGCCTTCATCTTCATCCCTCCAGGTACTTACCATAGCTTTTCCTTTCTTGTTCTTCCACCTGAGCTATTTCTCCTTTAGCTCAGGGTAGTCTGCCTTTAGGTGCCCTACTTTTCTACAATTATAGCAAACAATACCATCAGATTTCTTGGTAGTATCAGACTTGTATTTTGACCGCTTCTTACCTGGGAAATACTTTCTTCTGAACCCCTTTTCTTCCTTTCTCATGAACTTCTTAAATTTTCTAGTAAACATTGCAAATTCAACTGGGTCTTCGTCTAAACTAGTAGAACTGTACTCACTTGACGACCCTTTGCTACTAGAAGTCACTTTAAGTGCTAGGGGTTTTTTCTTCTTATTAGACTCATCAACCCTCTTGAGATTCAGCTCATATGTCATGAGAGAACCAATGAGTTCGTCTACAGTGGTAGTTGCTATGTTCATAGACTCTTCCATAACCGTGGCCTTGGTGTGCCAAATAGGTGTCCGGGACCTAAGAATTTTTCTAACAATTTCATACTCACTGTAAACCTTGCCTAGACTTCTCAAGCCATTAGTGAGAACCATCAGTCTAGCGTACATCTCAGATATAGAATCTTTTGGTTTCGTCTTAAAAGCTTCATATTCTGAGACTAACATATTAGCCTTGCTCTCTCTAACTTGAGATGTTCCCTCATAGATTACCTCCAACTTGTCCCACATTTCCTTGGCTGTGGAACAAGAGGAGACTCTCGAAAATTTAGTAGGGTGAAGAGCACACTCTATAGCATTTATAGCGCTCCAGTTCAATGTAGACCTACTGATCTGCTCCCTGGTCAAGACTTCCTCATCCTCAAGGAGCTCAAACGGGCCTTACTAACAACCTTCCAAATCTCATAATCCTTCGCTCGAAGGAAGACTTGCATATGATTATTCCAGTAAGCATAATTGTTTTCGTCAAATAATGGCAGCTCACTGGTAGAATGGCCCTCAACAGTTAGACCTCTAGCATCCATTACAACTAATCTCTCTAGGATGTTAAGCCCTTAGGGAGAGTTAGGCTCTGATGCCACGTGATGTGTGAATGTATGAACAAATGATCTAGAGAGGGGGTGAATAGATCAACCCCAAAAATGAATTCTACAGTAGTTAATAACAGTGTGGAATTAAAATCTACTACTATGAATAGAATCACTAAAAGCAATCTGAATTATCAAAAGAAGAATCTGATATGAAATAGCTGACAATCACAGTAAACACCAAACAATAAAAGATCAATCAACTCAGTATAGTACTTGGCGGAGGGTTGATTAGAAAATCTTCTCACGTAAAGATCAATTTTCCATATAGATGTAATCTATCCTTCTGACAGAACCAATTTTATATACCATTGAGTTGACGATACAGATTAGATGTAAGATGGTAAGTCTATTGAACAAATCAAGCCAAAGTCAATTTAAGATGAATTACCACAGATAGATTTAGAAGACATTCAAACATACTGGTTGAGTACTCTGGCGTAAGCAATAGATGAATATGTTGAGATTATTAGCGACCCGCAGTGGAAGATCCTAGGCATTCATCTAGTTGCAGTAAAAAATTCAATCACACAGAGGACAGATCAATTTTTAAGGTGGTTCGATCTCAAGCTTGAGATCTATGTCCACCCCTTACTCAACTGAATAAGGATTCCACTGTCGAACAGCTTGAACACTACTGATCCACAACTTCGGGGATAGAATCCCTACAATCGCTGATCCACAGCTTAAGGGAACACGTCCCAGACCGTTGAGCCTCACAGCTTACTTACCGAGGATCTCACCTCACCGCTAAGCACCACAGCTTGCTGTCCGAGGATCACACCTCACCGTTGACTCATAATCCTTGGGCTGCTGATACACAGCTTACAAACAGTTTCAAGCAGAAAGGGAATTCAAAGAAATGACAATGAAAGAAAAATAATGTAGCTCGCTATGGAGCAATTTAACTCTAGATCTGATCTAGGAGTCAAGACATCAAATCTTCCTCACAATCTCACTTCTCAAACTTATGGCACTCTATTTTCTTTTCACTCTTAGCAGCAATCTCTTTCTCTCTCAATCACGTCTCTTACTTTTCTCTCTTGAACTCTAGCTCTTCTAGCTCTCCTTTGCTCTTCTTCTATTTTTCTCTTGTTCTTCATTTTTTTGAATTTGAGTGCTCGATCCCTATTTATACTGGAGAGCGCGAATCTGTGGTCCCATAAGCTTTTCATATTTCTGGGCGCATGAAAGACACATTCCCACCCAAAAAGTTTTATCCAGAAAGCGCACTTCGAGGGGCCACGTGTCTGAGGTAGAAGATGTGACGATCCACGTGGCAGGATATTAGTTCAGCTTTCTGCCTTGGATCACTTGCCTTTAATCCAATTCACTTTAAGTTCCACATAAGATTAATGCAGACTGCCTTTATGCCACCCAGGTGTTCGATCATGGATCTGGGTTGGTTCTTACTCTCTGTCAAAACAAAATTAAAGATTTTTTGAGATTCATGAAGCATGTAATAGTTATTAGCAAATGCAGTTTCAGATGCTTCATGAGGTCAGGCAATTTATATAAGTGTATGCACAGAAAATCTTCAAGAGCATCGATGCATAAATGAGATGCATCAGCCTGTATAGCTAACACATGCAAAAGATCAGAATAAAAACATCGACCTTAGTATTATACAGGTATACCTTTATTGTCAGATACACTGACTTTGTAATGAAGATGCATCGACCTGTCTTTATAGTGAATGTGCAAGGTGCATCGACCTTGAGAGTGATGACTTACAAGCATCGACCCAACTCTAACATGCATTGACCTATGCTGCAGTAGCTGGCTCACTAGCATCGACCTTACTAAGACATGCATTGACTTATGTAGCAGTCTCTAGCTCACTAGCATCGACTTTACTAAGACATGCATTGACCTATGCAGCAGTCGCTTGCTCACTAGCATCGACCTTACTAAGACATGCATTAACCTATGCAGCAATTGCTAACTCACTAGCATCGACCTTACTAAAACAAGCATTAACCTATGCAGCAAACCTTCATTATATGCACTGACCTTCTAGTGCAAGACATTCACATGTGCACCGACCTTCTAGTGCAAGGCTTCTACATGTGCACCGACCTTCTAGTGCAAGACTTCTACATGTGCACCGACCTTCTGGTCTCGGACTTCTACATCTACACCGACCTTTTGAACTAGACTGAATGTATGCACCGACTTGGCGGACAATAATGTAGATGTGCACCGACCTTTCAATGCAACCATTCTGCACATGCATAGACCTTCAGAATAGGAATGGAGATATGCACCGACCTTACTTTACTCAATGCATGAATATGCTCCGACTTCATAATTGAAGTGCATGGGTATGCTTCGACTTTGATATGCAACAATATGAATGTGTATCAACCTTTATTTGATTAAGAATTAATTCGGACTAATGTAAAGACTTTTAAAATAACAGTGTTGCCAAAGTCAAAATAAGGTCAACCACAGTGTTGCCAGCATCAAATCTGAACATCAAATCCAGAGGATACACAACATGTGGAGTAGGAGGACACTCTGGAAAACTCGGTGGGATGTAGAGCGCATTGCATATCATTTATTGCACTCCAATTCAGAGTTGATCTTTGAATTTGCTCCCGAGTCCAGACATCTTCATCTTAGGGAAGCTCGAATGGACCACGGCTGACCACCTTCCAGATCTTGTGGTCTTTAGCTCTTAAGAAAACCTGCATTTTATTCTTCCTGTATGCATAGTCAGTTCCATTGAAGAATGGAGGCTTACTTACAGAATGACCCTCAACTATAAGTCCTCTAGCATCCATTTTACCAAATCTCTCCGGAATGTTAAGCCCTTAAGGAGAGTTAGGCTTTGATACCATGTGATAAGCATGAATGATCTACTGATCTAGAAGGGGGGGTGAATAGATCAACCCCAATTTTTGATTCTACAGCAGTAAATAAAATGCAGAATGGAAATTCTACTGTGAAACAAGATATCAATTGAAACTGAAGTAAACAACAAGTATATCCAATGAAGAATTGTTATTAACCACACAGACTACCAGATGATATAAAGGTCAGCAGATGAGCATTCAAATTGACACCTCAGTCTGGTACTAGGCGGAGGTTTGATTCACTATTCTCCTCATGCAAAAAGCAATTTTCTAGAGAGGTGTAACCTATCCTTCTGATTGCATTCTTTGATATACCAACGAGATGTCTATCGATAGGAAGATATACGATAGAGAAACTACTGAGTAGATGAAGATAAGGCAAGCAATAACACACACGAGACGAAGAAATTTTAAGGTGGTTCGATCTCAATCTTGAGGTCTACATCCACCCCTCACTCAACCGAGTGAGGCTTCCCCTGAACACATAGCTTAGAACCGCTGATACCACAGCTTACAAACGGCTGAGCTTCACAGCTTGTTGTCCGAGGAAAACTCCTCGCTACTGCCTCACAGCTTGGACTGCTGATTATACAGCTTAAAAAATGTTCAAGAATAGACAAAGAGAAACAAAAGAAACAGCAAAGACATAATGTAAAATGTAGCTCTCACTCGAGCAATCGACTCTGGATATGATCCGAAGTCAAGAAAAACATAGCTTCTTCTCAAACTCTCTCTTCTCTCAGACTTTTTCTCCTTCTTCCGATACTCTGTTCTCTCTTTCTCTTCTCTACACTCCAAGCTCCTCCTCTCAGACTCTTATCCGCTTTAGAAACTCTCACGCTATGGCTTGGAGTGGCTCGCGCAAAATCCTTCTCCTTCTCTCATCTTCCTCCTCTCTTCTCTTTCCTATGATTTTTCTATATTCTTATGTAGCTCCTTCTCGTGGCTCCTCTTTTTTTCTTCCCGTATGCTCCACTCTATTTATCCCTACGAACATGAATCTTATCGTCCCCACAATATTCCAATTGGGCCCGTGGAGGGAACACTCCCGCCCAAAGCTTTCTTCTAAAGAATGTAGTTTGAATGATCTACGTGTCAGGTGTAGAAGGAATGTTTATTCCACGTGGCAAAAGATTCTGTTTGGCTCCCAACCTTGGATCACGTGCCAGTCAAGGTCACTTACGAACTACGTGACTTTTGTACTTCATCAGTTGATAGGTTGCCTTTGAACTTTCTCTGTCGCAAGGGTATTTCGTACTTAGGAGATCTTGAGTGAATTTGACTTGGCCGGTTGGTTCTGAACTTTGCAGCTAAGATGTTTGAATGATTTGCCAAGTTACTATGGTAATTCTACTATGATGTTCCTGTGAAAACAGATATGAAGATTCATCATTAACTTCATCCTCATGTAGCTAATTAAGATATCAAAGTAAAAGATCATAGAATGTAGATTTAAGCATATCATGAAAACAAGCTAAATCATATGATTGAATGTGTAATGATCTGCATATGCATCGATGCACAGACAAAGTGCATCGACCGGTCTTAATGAGGTGAAGAAAAGAATGCGGCAAGATTGCAATAAAGCATCGACCTGTATTTCATATAGGTAGACCTTATTCAATCAGAAAGGCTATGTCTACATTGGTGCACATATATAGTGCATCAACCTGTCAATGCTCAATCCCGCACTTTATGTACTACACCATCGACGTGCCACTGAGGCGTGTCGACCTGTCCTGGTAAGGTACAATGAAATACTTAAAGCATCGACGCAAGACATTACTACATCGACCTGACTTCCAGGTAGATGCATAAGGTGCATCGACCTTATGAACCTGATAGCTTCTATCACATCGACCTTATACTGTAACTGTTGGCTCATTATTACATAGTAGCATTGACCTGACCACTATGTGCATCGATGTGATATGCATGACTTCTATAGTCGCATCAACCTTCTAGACCAGTATACATATATGCATCGACCTGTCTTTCTAAATGCATGAATATGCATCGACCTAATGTTCTATGCTTTAGGAGATGCATCAACCTGATTATGAGTAGAAACATATTCTGACTTAAGGAAAGACATATTATTCTACTCAACTTTAAATCAAAATAGTTTTGCCAACATCAATCAAGTCAATCACAGTTTTACCAGCATCAAAACCCAGAGAAGACCCAACATAACAAAACAAAAAAAGAAAAGTAATGTAGAACTTGAAACAAGAAGAATGAAACTCAATGCCCTCCTTGTCTGAAATCTGGAGGGCTTGGCTTGCTGCTTTCAGATTTGTTGCCTTCAATGATGGAAGCTTCTCTTTGCAGGACAACGAACATGTGGAAGAAGAGCTTGTGGCTTTGCTTTAGATCTTCACAGAAATGGCGCCAAGCTCTTCACCCTCTTCTCCCTTTTTTTAGGGGCACAACCCTCACTAGTAGCAGCAGCTTCTTCTACTTTCTTCAACCTGTTCTCATCTCTTTCTTGAGGCACACTTGCAACCCTCTTCAAGCATGGAGGTACGTGTCCCTTTTTGGGCTCCCAAGGAGGGGAAACTTTCCCTCCAGAAGTATGTCCACTGATTGGTCTAGCATGAGTGGAAAAAGTGTTCTCATACTTGATTTCTTTTGATTGGCTTAGAGAAAATATACAATAAGACTTTTCTTCAGCTCTAGATTTGAGCATTTAGTGATCCACATGGAAGAAATCTTGCAGTCTGCTTCCTCATTGGCCCAAGTCAATTCCTACTTTGTGTACCTTTCTAGGACCATCTCCCATTGGTGTCTTGCAGAAAGTGGTGTCATAACAAGAGACATTTCCCAGATTTGGATTCTGACATAGCTGCATCCAAAAAGTTATTCAGATATGGTGATGATGGCTGAGTGACTTGTCTGACCTAGAGACTTCCTCCAGACCTAAAAATCTATGTTTTTGGGGATTTACGATTCATATTTTTAGTCATTGGATGACCTGTCATGTTTGAAGAAAATGGCTTAAAATGCTTCTGGGAGAACCATTAGGTCGACCTCCTGTAAAGGGAGTGTCAACCTATCTTAAGAGAACTGCCAATATAATGGTCTCTGGAAGACGTCTGAGGTCGACCTGCTGTAAAGGCAGTGTTGACCTGTCTTAAGAGACAACCCGATCAATTGGTTCTGGAAGACACCTGAGGTTGACCTGTTGATGAAGCGAGGTCGACACACTTGTTGGCCTGCTTGAGTTCTTCTTCAATTGAGCAAGAGTGAGGTCGATGCGCTATGCTAATGAGGTCGACGTGGCTGAATGAAATTCGGTCTTCAACAGTTTCTAGAAGCACTATGATGTCGACCTGCTGATGGGATGAGGTCGACACTACCATGTAGAGGAGTGTTTATAACACTTTATGGAAGGGTCTGAGGTCAACCTCCTGGGAATATAAGGTCGACACCACTCTTAAGGATTTCATTAGACAGATGGCCGCTGGAGCTGGCGAGGTCGACACTACAACCTCGTGAGGTCGACACCACCTTTGTGAAAACTGCCTTTGATGTTCTTCTTCATCCTTGCTTGATTGCTGCTGGATCTTTCATTGCCTGCCGTTGTATCCCAATCAAACTTGACTTGTTTTCTATGCAACCAATTGCCTCTATTTCTGTGCACTTGATTTTTCTATATTCATTTGAGCCCTTCGCTTGAACTACTGTGAGAATATCAAAGTAGCATTAGAAATTCAATGACTCATGGTGTTAGACATCATCAAAACCGTAGGGAGACAACATTCTCCCCCTTTGTGATGATGGCAGCTTTGTGAGTCATTGTATGTTAATATGACCCAATTTAAGCATTTTTAAGATTTTTTTTTGCAACAAATAACCCTTAATAATTACTTGGGAGTGTGCACACCACCTCAGAGAGGTAATGTTGAACCACTCCACCAAGCATTCATTAAGGAGAAAATTTTATTAAAACAAGAGAGTAGCAGTACAAGCACAGGCCGATCTTGGTGAACTAGCACCGAATAGTAGGGAGTTGAAACTTATCAAGTTTCAAATGCCTTTTGACAATCGAAGGAAGATCGGTCCAGTTAGTCCAAAAAGCAAAAGATGACATATTACAAGTGTATTTAGCCAAAGCGTCCGCTACATCATTGCCCTCCGTGTAGGTGTGTTTCACTGAAATCCTGCGAACCTTGGTGAGTTGGAGAATGTCCCTAGCAATAGGGTAGAGATGCCAGGGGCAAACAAATGACTTCCAAATAATTCCCACAAGAACAGCAGAGTCAGATTCCTGGATAAAGTTTGACAATCCATGAGTTTCGCCCAATCGGAGTCCATCGCGGATGGCAAGAGCTTCAGCCTCCAGGCTAGAGGATAAAGTGTATCACCATGCAAATGCCCAAAGGAAGTTACCAGTGCAATTGCGCAAGACTCATCCACCACCAGTGCACCCAGTACTCATCTTAAACGCCCCATCAACATTAAGCTTAAGATGTGGAGAAGGTGGGAGCACCCACTTAACAATGATGGGTTTACAGGTAGAGAAATGTGGTGGGGCAATATGCCATCTTAAGAGTGTTGACACCTATTTTTTGCCTATGAGTTGGGTCATTCCTCTTACCACCATTTGTTGATGTCTCGAGTTATCCATTACTCATTGGGCTATTTTCGGACATGTATTTGGGCTTATTTTATGGGTATCTCCCTCCCTGGCTAGGTCTGCTCTTGGATTCGGGCTTAATGGGCCTTGATTTCGCTTGATTTTGGGAGTAAATGGGCTCATTTATCCCATTTTATTAATTTCAAACGTCTAGGTTGTACGCGATCTAGCGATGGGCCATTCAGGAATTGGACGGTCTGTTTGGAACCGTTATCAGCTTAGAACGATTTATTGGATATTTATTTGATTTTTTTTGAATTTCCACCGACAAGCCTTCACACGGTCTGAGTTCAGCCGTTTACCCCAATGAACGGTCTGGCTTTAGACCATCCAATTCTTAGAGTACTAAGCCGGTGGGTTTGTTAGTAAATTATCTATTTATCCTATTTTATTGAATTATCACTGACATGGTTTACACGGCCTAGCATTGGACCGTGCCACGATTGAGTGGTCTAGCATTAGACTGTTTTATCCTAAAGAGTCCAGCGCCGTGAGAGCCGGTCAGTTCGATAGGATAATTAGATAATTTCCCATTTTCTTTATGTATCATCGACAGCATTATGCGGTCTAGCAATGGACCGTGTACATGACTGAGCGGCCTATCGAACGACCGCGTACAGGCCCGAGATCTGTGGAATATTTGGTCTCTCTCTCTCCATCCGTGATTAAACCTCCACCTTCCTCTGCCATTTTCTCCACGATTTCTCCACCAAATGGGGTGTCAATTCATCCTGGTGGGAGATTAGAGTATTATCTACGATTTTTGTTTAATAATCACGCCCTAATTTTCAGTGGAAAATCCAGTTTCGGGGTTGGACTTTCAAGGGTCTATAAATAGCACCCCTAGTCCAGGTTTGGAGAAAGGAGATCCAACGTCGACGTCGAAGCTCTGCCGAATTCTTGAGCGAGCTATAGCCAGGGAGGGAGGCTTTTTACATCCTTTTAAGCCTCTGGTTCAGGCAGTAGCCTTTCATTTTTGTGTTCTAGTCTAGGTGTTTAGTTACTGGTTCATTCATCACATGATCATCTTCTCCATCTTCTTCCCACATTTTTGCACTGTTTCACATCATTTCTACACCCTCCTATTGTTTTCACGCCCTATAGGGGTTTAAAAACCACCCCAGGTATCACCCATTCCATGCCGTTATGTTGATTTTCTGCATTCCATTTTATAGTTACTACACATTCCAGGGCTAATTTGGGTTGCATTTTCCTGTTGTCTACGTTGTTTTTCAGGTCAGCATCAGCACATCACAAGGCCCATCCCCTCTGGCTGGCCCGAAGGGGTAGAGGATCAAGTCCTGCATCTTGGAGTTTGGCAGCATCACACGGTCTTCATCCGTCCGTCTACAAGGATACACGGCCCATATCGGACCGTGCAACGCCTTCATGCGGCCTTCCTTGTACCATGATGTCGCCAAACTAGTCTTCGTCCTGCTTCTCTTTCCAGCGTTGGAGCGACCTATCGAGCGACCGTGCCATCCATTGAGCGGTTCATCTTGGACCGTTTACGACTGCCAGCGCTGCACTTCAGTCGAGTGTCTTCTCCCTTTCCAAGGTATGGGTGCATTTCCTTTGCATTCTGGATCTTGGTGGCGATCACGATCATACACACACCTCTCCACCCTTCTAGCTTTGCTTTGCTTATTCGTATACCTTGATATAGAAAGGTAGAGGGAAGAAGGGAGGGGGAAAAACATGTCAACATCCCATTTTTTGGCGATCACGGTGGGACTCCTAGTGCCTATCGTGCTGTTGTTTTGCAGATCTTTATTTTTGTGCTTGGTTAGGCTTTTTTCTAAGATTGTTTCAGGTTGCTATCTCATCCATGGTGGTTTCTATTCCTAGAGGTGTACGCGGTTCTTCAAGGGCTACTCAAGTCTCTCCGCGGTCGAGCGATAGGCGATTCCATCCCGGTCTTAGCTTCAGCAGTCTCCGTTGGACCGTTCACTGGTACCCACGGTCTGTCTGAAGGTCGTGCACGTCTGCTGGCTCAGGTACATTACTATCTTTTATACACTTGTGGTTTTTACTAACTTTCTGAGGTCCTTTTAGGGCCGTTCCACAGTTGGCACGGTCGATCGATAGACCGTCCAGTCAGGTACGCATCTGTCACTGCAGTTCCACTTCATTTCAGTTCCCTGTGTTTTCAGTTCTTTTTTTAGTACTCCGTACTGTTGCACAGTCCTGCCCAGGACCATCCACCTCCCTGTGCGGTCCCCCATCAGACCGTGTTTTAGTCCTACAGTGCACCCGTGATCATTGTTTTGACTATTATTTCACATTATTTCATACTTGTTTGGGTGCTATTTTGATCTCCCTTGACAGTCATTTCATGTTGCATGATTATTGTCATCCTTGTTATAGTTGATTGATCATTGTTTGTTAGATTTAGGTTAGATTTTGCATGCACTCCGGTGCGCATAGGACCATACATATATTCCATATTAGCTGCATTCCTACCTTGGTAGGGGATCCTCTCGTCTCCATATTCTTTGGAGCCGACTAGGTGACCTTACCTGGGACCTCCGTAAGTCACCATGAGCCGTGGATTCCCACACAGACGCTGGGCAGGTTGTACCTTACCACACCAGATTAGGATTGCATCCGTGAGAGAGAGTCCCCTTAGAGTCAACCAAGTTTCCCATTCCACCCTGGTTAGGCACCTTTGTGGTTGTGAGAATTGTCATTTTAATTAATCCACTAAGGTTCTAAAAGAGAGAAGTTATAAAACTTCCCGTGCATCATTTTAACTTGGTTGGTTGGTCATTTGATTGCCTCTTCTCTCCTCTCTTTCTATAAGCATATGATTGATAGCTTTTGTCTAGGATCTCATTAGGTGTTGTGTTGTTGTGATAGTGTCATTGTTGCATGTGGAGTTGCTTCACACCCTCAGGATCTTCTCCTAGGGGCAACTCTCATTTCTTTTCCTACTTCAATCCATTGTTCGATTCCTCACCCGCCATGTCTTCGTACAATTTCTCCCACTCCTACGAGGACTCTCTCCCTTAGGGACTTCTAGAGTTCCCACCTAGGGTCACCACTGTGTGGGAGAGAGAGGGGTCCTCCCCTCCTCTTCTGACTATCATTGTTTAGGGTGGCCAACCCTCCCATTCTGGCTCTGCTTCTCAGAATTCAGCCAATCATGTTCTTCATATGATGGCCCAGTTAGATCGAACTCAGCTTCACCTCCTCCGTCAAGCTTTGCAGGGGCTGAATGCCCCGTCTTCTGTTCCTCCTCATGGCGAGTCTGCTGCTGCCACTTCATCTCCGATCGTTGGGTTAGGGGCTGCTTCGACTACGCCCCTTGATCTCACTCCTGTCCATCCTCAGACCCTCCGATTCCCTAGTATGGAAGTGGGCCAAGCTTCTACGTCAGTCCATCAGTCTTTTGACAAGGGGAAGACCCAGATCCCCTTGTCGTCTTACTCTGATCCGTATACCACCACTTCTCCAGTGCCGCAGGCTCTTGTGGCCCCGGCAGATTTTGTTCGTCTTCAATCAGGGGTGGCCCAGCTAGCTCATGCCGATATGGGCCCTTCCATGGCCCATTATGCTTCCTACGGGCTTCCCCCTCCGTCGGTCTATCCTTCGGCCCCTTATGCCGGGTCCACTCTCCCAGTTTCATCTCCTCCTTCCCGGGAATGGGAACTCCTTGATAAGTGGGCTGCCATGCAGCAACAGATTGACCTCCTTTATAAACGGGTCGGCCCACTGTCCCTCACTGATATCCCCATTCCAAATTTTCGGGACATTCGCTTCCCACCTCAGTCCGAGCTCCCAACGTACCGCAAGTACGACGGGAATGGCAACCCGTTCATTCACATAAGGGAGTTTCTATATGAATCGGCACAGTTCCAGCATGATGATCACCTCATGGCGTATCTCTTCCGCCGGTCATTGGACGGGGTCACACTAGACTGGTTTTACACTATGCCATTAGAGGAGGCGGAAAGTTTCAAGGTTGTAAAGGAGAAGTTTATACAAAGATTTCAAGACCGGGTAGGTCCGGAGTATTCATTCACAGACCTAGTAGCAGAGAAGATGAAGATTTTGCCACTTATGCAGATAGATGGAGCCAGATGGCCTCACGTGTGCCCGGGCAGATCCCGGAGGAGGAGGATGTAAAATTGTTGATTTCAAATGCTACCCCTACATTCCAGAACATTCTGGCAATGATTGATATATCAAATATGCACTAGTTGTACAGCAGGGCCCGGTTTACCCAGACCCAGTTCAAGGACTCCCTCATTCATTCCTTATGTGAGGCCCAGAAGACCAGGACCACCAGAAAGCCTCAAGGCCCAGTTACCGAAGGAGTCCAGACAAATGCGCAAGTGCAGGCTGTTCATTTCCCCAACCAATCCGCTCCACCCCGTTACCAGCAACCTCCATGCAACCCCCAGTTCTCTGCTCCACTAGCTCCCCGACCATCATTTCTAACTCCTCAGCCGCCACAAGAACCACCACCAGCACCACAACATCCTCAGCAGCCGCCTGAAGTACCATAACGTCCCGCCACCCAATGGTTATGCACTTGCTCAACCGGGTCCTAAGAGAACACACTACCCTCCACTTCTTGAAACTCTTCCAGACATTTTCTCGGCCCTGATGTACACTAGTGATCTTCAGCTCCCTCCGGAATGCCCTAACTGGAATCCAGCTGCTGACTAGTCCAGATATTGCATATATCATCAGCAGACCGGGCACACCATAGAAAGGTGCTATCAGTTCTATGATTTTGTTTATGATCTACATGAAGGGCAGAGATTTGATTGGGCCCAGATGCACCAGTTGATTGAAGACATCAAGGAGAGAAGAAGATAGGCGCCGAGGCTGCAACAGCCATCACCGTAGCAACAGCAACCTCAGCAACCCCAACATCAACCTCAGCAACAGCAACCTGAACTTGAGATTCATCAAAATCCCATGCCAAACCACCCACCCGCTCCGCAACAGTAGCCACAGGCACCGACACAAGTCAATATTGTACACCGCCCAGCCCCTAATGCTGGGTGGTCTTATGACGATGAGACTCCCGCTCATCTCCTGGCCTTCCACCACGCATACACCAACTCCCACGCACCTTCTGTTCCTTCCATACTCCGGCCCACCACCTTGACCACTGCTCCACCCTCTATTCCCTCCAGTCCCCTCGTTACACCAACCACATTACTCACCATTCCGCCAATCCCTGCACCATCACCCGCCATACCCTCCATCGATACCCCTCCACTCAACCCTTCACCAATCACCACTCTGCCAGGGCCCGTCAGACCGGCCTCCGCCATCATCACCCCCACTTCTATCCCTTCCATTCACCCTACCGGGCCAATTGGAATTCCATCCGTCGCCGTGCCGGCGTAGAACCTTGCCCTCAGGAGCGGGCGCTTATTTCAGAGAAACTACCCTTCTACTTGTGCACCTGCACCCAACCCCCCCAATTCCTTCCTCAGCAGTTGAAGGAGAAGAGTCAGACCCCTTACCTAGCACGAAATATGATTTGTTAGAACACTTGGACCAGATGCCGGCCAAGATCTCAGTCCTGGAGTTAATTAGAGATCTACGCTACACCAAGTTGCCCTAAGGGCTTTTCTACATAAAGTCATGGTTAGCGAGGACGTGGCGGTAGATAGCTTGCCATCGGTGTTGGCCACTATAACAAGAGGGCCATCTATTTCTTTTTCTGAGTCGGAGCTAGCACCCCCAGAGGCACGTCAGATGGCACTATGTATTTCGATTTCATTGAACAAGGTGGCTGTTGATTCAACTCTAGTGGACACGAGAGCTTCTATTAATGTTTGTCCCTTGAGCACGTTGCATGCCTGCAACATCTCTGAAGACATGCTAAGGCCAACACTGACAACTATTGCACCATATGATAACTCCAGGAGAGCTTGCCACGGGGTCGTGACAGTTCAGGCCGAGCTAGGGCCTTTGAAAATGGACGTGGAATTTTATGTGTTGGACATAGGCCCGATGTTCAAGGCTATTCTGGGTCATCCATGGATAGATAGCTTGCATGCAGTACCCTCGACCGCCCACTAGTTTCTCAAATTCCCATTTCAGGGGCGGGTGGTCAAGGTGAAAAGTATTTCCATGGTCCAGACAGTCGATGCTATTGCAGACAAGATTCTGCCTACACTATGGCCAAGCAACAGGCCAATTCTATATGTAATGGACTTGAACTATCCATGGGCATATGCGTCACGCAAGCCCGTCACTACACCAACTGATATCAAAATCAAGCCCAAGATTAGAGATTCCAAGGGATGGCATATGATCTTAAAGTTAGGCTATCAGCCGGGCATGGGCCTCGGCGCAAAATTATAGGGGTGAACAAAACCTGTCCCTGGGGGCAGAAAGATGAGCAGAAGAGGCCTCGACTACCGAGAGTCAGCATTGTCCATTCTGGGAGACTCTGGGCCACTGACGTGGGATTACCGTCAGCATTTTGTGAAGGGCCCATTGTAGCCATGTACCCTGAAGAAGTTGTCCTATGCTGATGAGAAAAGTGATGCCGCTTGTGCCGTTGTTGATCCACCGCCGCCGTTGAAGGGGCTGGTGGGTGATATGGAATATTTTTGTAGCTGTTTTGAAAAATTGTTTCATGAAGAAGAAGCTTGTTCGAAGAAATCGGAGATGCAGCTTGTGAAGTGCTCTCCGGCGGAGCCAATTTTCCGGAGGCCGCAGGAAGAGGGGAGCTCCATCATTACTTTTTCTTTGCCTCCTTCCCGCCTTACCTCCATATTTCAGCAGTTGGGGTTTATTCCCCGTTCACCACCAATCATGGTCGACCTATTCTTCACGGAAAGGCCATTCAAAATTTTGTTTGTTCCGTGTGCATGCGGGCAATGCCCACCTATTAATCTTTCCACTATGTGGACCCCCTCATCCGATCTTTCTAACATGTGGTTTTCATCATCTGATCCTTTTTTCGAAGTTTTGTTCACATCTCTCTTCCCCCTTCAACTTCCCCTCTGCCTTCCTCCTCTGACCTCTCTTGTTGCATGATTTCCTCCGATCTCCAAAAAAAATGCCAATTTCAAAACGGAGATTTCAATGGAGGATTATACTGTGTTTTGTCTGCATCCTTCCCAGGGGCACGAGGCCCATGTTTCTGTTCCCGTAGATTTTCTATCCCCTAGGTTAGGTGTAGTACTTGTTGAGACTAGAGAAGTAGAGTAACTGAGGCTAGTAAGTTAGGGTCTTGTTCTAATGTCTCCAACCCGTCGACACTTGCTACGCGCCCGATGACACGTCATTCTAAAACTATTACTAATAGAATCCTCCAAGATCTTGTCCAACGTTGTCACTCCCTCCTTAAGTGCCCCGAGTTTGTAGAGATAGCCATCGTCTTGGAGGATGATGAAGAGATAGATGGGGTGTGGAGCAATGACGGATTGGGTGTTTATGAAATCATATATAAGAAGGACCCTATCGATGATGAGGAAAGCAACGTGGATGATGATGCCGATCTGTACACATAAGGTTTGAAGAGATTTGATGAACCGTCATCAGCAGTGGATGAACCCACGAAAGAAATTAATCTTGGAATCGAAAAGGACCCCAGGATCATAATTATCTCTACTAATCTCCCTCCTCAGGTTGAAGAGGAGTTAATCAAGATTTTGAGGGAGTATAGTGATTCATTTGCCTGGTCCTACGAGGACATGCCAGGCCTTGACCCCGCTCTGGTAGAGCATAGATTGGTACTTAAACTAGGGGCAACGCCCGTTAAACAAAAATCGAGAAGATTCCACCCTCAAATAGCCTTAAGGATAAAAGAAGAGGTTGATAAATTGCATAAGGCCAAGTTCATTAGGGTTGTTTTATATCCTCAATGTGTGGCGAAGATAGTCACTGTGATGAAAAAGGATGGAAAAATTTGGATTTGCATTGATTTCAGGGACTTGAATAAGGCATATCCGAAAGACGATTTCCCGCTTCCTCACATTGATGTGTTGGTGGACAACACGGCTGGGTATGAAGCCCTCTCATTTATGGATGGCTATTCTGGATATAACCAAATCCGTCTCGCTCCTAAAGATCAAGAAAAGACCTCATTCACCACGCCCTGGGGCACCTACTGCTATGTGGTCATGCCATTTGGATTGAAGAATGCGGGTGCTACATACCAACGGGTAATGATGGCCATCTTCCACGATATGATGCACATTTACATGGAGGCATATGTGGATGATATTCTGGTGAAATCAAGGTCGAAAGAAGAGCATCCTGCTATCTTGGCCAAAGTGCTGCAAAGGGCTAGGGAATATAAGCTGAAGCTGAATCTAATGAAATGTGTGTTTAGGGTAGCATCAGGGAAGTTGCTAGGCTTTATCGTTAGTATGCGGGGGATTCAAATCGATGCAAACAAAGCAAAAGCCGTTATGAAAATGCCACCACCTAAGAACATCACTAAACTGAGAGGATTGATTGGGCGTCTGCAATTTATTCGGAGGTTTATATCTCAACATTCGTAAAGATGCCGCCCATTTCATGAATTGTTGAAGGCAGGAGTCAAGTTTGAATGGAACGAGCAATGTCAGAAGGCCTATGAAGATCTTAAGGATTATCTATCCAATCCCCCCATTTTGCAACCCCCTGCTCTTGGGAAACCCCTGATTTTATACATTTCAGTTATTGATGACTCCCTAGGAGCTGTCCTGGCACAAGTGGATGACGAAGGGAAGGAAAGGGCAGCCTACTACCTCTCTAGGTTATTCAATCCTGCTGAATCTAAGTATACCACCATGAGTAAGACCTGCGCAGTGTTAGTATGGGTAGCTCAGAAGCTCAAACATTACTTCCTTGCCCATGAGGTTAAGTTGATCTCTAGAATGGACCCAATTCGCTATCTTTTAGAGAAACCCGTCCTTTCTAATAGGTTAGCTCGCTGGCAGAGCTTTCACTCCCAAATCAATATTACCTTCGTCATTCAGAAAGCTATCAAGGGATATGCTATTGCCGAACATCTTGCTCATTCATCTATCCCTTGTATAGATTCTATCCAGGATGAGCACCTAGCTATGCTCGATCATCACCCTTTTTGGTCTCTTCACTTCGATGGTGCTCTCAATTCTCAGGGTCGAGGGATCGGCGATGTCCTCCTCACTCCAGAGGGAGTGACCATTCCCATCGCATATCAGTTTTCCTTTCCTGCGACTAATAACATAGCCGAGTATGAGGCTCTCCTTGCTGGATTGAAGCATGCTTACATCATTGGCACGTGATACTTGAATATCATAGGAGATTCTCAATTGGTGCTACGTCAAGTTCTTTCTACTTATCGCACCCGTGACCACAAACTCAAACCTTATCAAGACTTGGTCATGATCTTGGCTAAGCAATTTCATAAACTGATTTACATTCACACCCCTCGGTCTCAAAATATTCTTGCCGATGCACTCGCGTTGCTCGCTTCTTCCCTTTCCTTTCCCCTCGGTCGCGCCACTGAGACTATTGTGGTCCAGCGGTTAGATGCTCCTTCCCTTCAGGATCTGTGGTTTGACAACCTTAGGAAGTCTGTAGAGAAGAAAGCCGAGAAGGAGGATTTAAAAGAAGTATCTTTAACTGAGCTCGAGAAAATTTTAGAAGTGGAGGAATTACCTTGGTATCACGAGATCAAGCAGTATTGTAGGGACGGGTCATTCCCGGAATCAGCCAATGCCGCACATCGCAAGGCCATAAGTAGAGTCACCTCTAGATACACCATTATTGCAGGAGAGTGGTATAGGCGGGCTCTTAATGGAGTTCTCATGAGATGCTTTGACGATGATGAGGCCTAGAAAGTTGTTGAAGCAGCTCACCCGATCGAGTGTGGAGGACATGTCAATGGTCAGGCCTTGGCGAAGAAGATTCTTAGGCAGGGCTATTACTGGCCAACCTTAGAAGAAGATTGCTCCACCTATGTCTGTAGGTGCCTTCAATGCCAACTCCATACTGACAAGGTTCATGCTCCTGCTTCATCTCTCCATCCTCTGTCCGCTCCTTGGCCATTCTCCATGTGGGCTTTTGATATTTTAGGCCCACTCGGTGATCCAAACTCCCAGGTCAAACAAAAATATTTTATCCTAACTGCTATGGAGTATTTCACCAAGTGGCCAGAAGCTGAATCATATGCAAAAATCAAAGCTACCACAGTTTGCCGCATCATCCTCAAGAATATCATTTCGTGGTTTGGAGTGCCAAGCGACATCGTCACCGATAACGGACCGTAGTTCGTGTCACAAGAACTTCAGGACCTCTGTAAGAAATTTAACATTTCATTGCATCATTCATCACCATACTACCCTCAAGGCAACGGCCAAGCCGAGGCCACCAACAAGACTCTTTTTAAAATCATTAAGAAAACATGCAAGTCACATAAATTTGCTGATTGGGTAGATAAATTGGTAGAACATCTATGGGCTTATCGCACCTCCGTCCGTACTCCCACAGGACAAACTCTTTTTGCTCCCACATATGGGATGGAGGCGGTACTCCCGTATGAGATTTTGATCCCTTCCCTAAGAGTGCAGCTCAACAAAGAACTTAATCTCGATGAACGTCGAGAGGCGTTGTTAGTCCAACTGGAACTCTTGGATGAGAAGCGGCTGAATGCGGCCAATCACGTCTCCGTTTATCAAAAACGTGTCTCACGTCATTTTCAAAAGAAGGACATCGAAAGAAAATTTCAAGTGGGTAACCTGGTTTTGAAACGTAAATTTATTAGATCAGCAGGCCCTCGGTCTAAGCTGCAACCCAATTGGGAGGGTCCGTTCATAATCAAGGAAATTTATTCTCGGAACACGTACTGTCTAATCAACGTAGAGGGCAAAGAATTGTCTAATCCATGGAACGGGTTGTATCTTAAATGTTTTTATCCATAGAGTCAAGCCATCAACGGCCCGGTGGCGGGGTGTTCCTCTACCTGATCATGAAGCGAAGTCCCCGGTTCAACACTCACACACTACACGACCCCCATGGTTGCGTGTTCATTTTTGCACAACCCCGTTTCTCCCTTAGCCATGCTCGGGAGAAAGTGAAAATCCTTGTTTTTCTCCTCTTTCGGCTGAAAATAGGGGCAAGTGGTGAATAAGGGGGAAAGAATAGATCTAGGCACCCCAATAAAAGAGAGGTCTCAAATAGGGACAGTCCGTTATGACTTAATTCCACAAAAAAAAAAGAAAAAAAAAGAAAGGAGTAAAAGAAAAGGGGCAAAATCAAGTCAAAGCTAAAAGCTCATTCAAAAGTTTGAAGCTCAAAAGTCTAGATGCTCTTAAGAAAAGAATGAAACCAGGCATGGCAATAGTGGCAGTACAGTTTCCCCGCGGGACGTCATGAGCTCGGTCGTATGCGTGTCTAGAGCGAATGTAGGTTCGACGACGGACACAAAGCCCCGGTGCAACAGACCAAATTCCTTGAAAAGGGGTTGCCGTGAGAAGAACTCAAGCCCTAAAAGTCTCTATACCTATTGTCGGTTTTGCAATCTAATTCTCTTTTATTTTCCAAGGACTAGATCGTATCCCGGGTATAGCCTTGGTAGAGGCACCGTTAAGTAGGATTGGACCCCGGCCATGGGCGGTCACCCATAATGCACGTTGAATTTGGGAAACCCCTAATGAGATATGACGATATCCCGTCGCGAGGTTTAAGCTGGTTTCAAAATTCAAAAAAAATATCAAATATTTCAAAATCCAAAAAAATCAAACATTTCAAAATAAAAAAAAATCAAATATTTCAAAATCTAAAAAAATCAAACATTTCAAAATCTAAAAAAATCAAATATTTTAAAATCCAAAAAATCAAATATTTTTAAATTCAAATATATATATATATATTTCAAAATCCAAAAAAATTTAAAATATTTCAAAGCTACAAAAAAGTATTTTCAAAATCATCACTTGCATTTCATGGCATGCATTGCATCCTTTTTCTTTTGTCATTTTGTCTATTTAATAAGGCACACCCCCTTGACCAAAAATCAAGAACTGGTCATTTCCTAACTTGCTACATGCAAGGGGTTAAGCCTAAAACAGATTTAATCTGTTTTCTTATTTATATGTGTGCAAGGGCATGTTGAAGACAAGATTCAACATTTTCATCTCTGCACGGTCCTCTAGCGACCATTTTAATCCCTCCAACGGTCAATATCAAACCGTTCAATCCTTCACACGGCCTCGTTCAGACCACTTCCAATTTCTAGAACCTTTAAGAATCAACAGTCTTTACTAGACCGTTTACAAATCAGAACGGTGTAGGCTTGGCCGTTCTACACTATCCACGATCCGTCGATAGACCGTTCCACTCTCCAAAGGTCCCTGTTCTTTACCCTGCGGTTGATCTGCTCCCCGGCCCAGGTCTGGCCGTTCAATTCTCTGGCGCGATTATACTCTAACCATTTATCTAACTGAGCGGTTTGGTTATGGGCCATGTTCATCCTGAGATCCTATCTCAAACTCATTCAATCACATGCAAGAAAGGCCAAACTTAAATCAATCCAATCATCAATTTTATTCATTCAAATGCAAACATTTCCAAACAAGAGTCTCTATATCAACATCATGAAAACAAGAAAATCAATCAATCCTCAGCCAGATATCCCCGCGAGGCCTAATCTCTCTGAGCTCTCTCACATATGCCTGGTATGCCTCCTGGAGCTCTGTCACCTCCGCGGGTAGGGTACGCACCTTGTTGATCTCCCACATGATCAGTGCGCTCCTAACTGCCTGCTCTTCCTCCTCCGTACCAAGCCTCCTTGCCTGTAGTGCGGGAAGGTGGGGCAGTGCTAGAGCTGTAGTCCTGGGGAGCCCGACCTATAGAAAACACCTGTCTGGGCTGTACATCGCCAACGTGGTGTCTCCCACAAGCCGCAAGTCGAGCCCAAGCCTCCTAGGAAGCCTGATTGATGCGGGACGGATGACCGACTCGGGCTAAGACGTACGACCGACTCGTTGTGCGGCCAGCACTGGCACACTAAGGCAAGTTGGGCAGCTGACCACCGTGGTATTCTCCCGGTGGAGACATCTCTCAACAGTGACTCTCTTGAGCCCGACGATCGTCCCTTGCGAGGGAAATGTGGGGATCACGGCGATTAAGAAACCACCGTCGCCTAGGGTGCTAATTCGCGCTCGGTGCTCGATTGGAGCCACGGAACGGGTGCTCACAACTCACAATCACGGTGAATTTGAAACTAGCTATCGGCCTTATTCTCACAAACATAGCAATATAGAAAGCATACTAAACAGCAAATGTAAGGATTGGAACGAGCACGTACCTCCACGACTAGTCGTGGGGAAGAATTCCCGGCCGATTTCCGAACAACCCCAATACACACAAGATTAACTTTACAATTTCAGAAGCTTGGCCCACTCCACGCAGGGAGGTATCGGGCTACAATCAATAACTTTGGGGTTGCTGGAACCCGGGTTGACGGGCCACACTGGCAGGAGGCGAGGAACGCGTGCCGGAGCCGCTCGGGTACGCCGACGCAAATCCGACCCGGTTCTGCCCGTGCGGGTCACCCTGCGCAGCGAACTTACGGAGGCTGGTACGACTGGATCCGATGCCCGATCGGAGCGCCGTTTGTTGGAGAATGTCGGCGACTAGATGTAGTATCTTCACTCTAAGATCGCGAACAGATGCCTTCAGATCGGGGCGCAGTGATGAATCTTCTGAGGTTCTGGTTTTGTGCTCACAGAACTGCACAGAAACACGGTAAAATGTTGGGAAAATAGTTGCCGATGTCGGATCGGGGCGTTCCTTGTGGGAGATGGTAGGCGACGTCCAGTGGAAGAATTACTCTGAAGATCCCTCACACGGATCTTGGCCGGATGAAGCGGGACATGCTCTGAAAGTTGATTCTAGTTCTCAGCCGGGACTGCTCAGACCAGCCCGCGCGATCCCACGAGAACTACCGTCACGATCAGCACTAGCCACGGATTGAGGCGAAACTAGCGGCAACACAAAGAGGATTTTAAATAATACGATTGCTCTTCAGGAACCAACTTCAGATGGAGTCTGGGTTGGGCTCTAGGAATTAAAACATAGACATCTTCAATTCTAGGAAGCATTCAGGAACCGATCTGCATGCCTCCACGATAAAAATCGCCATCGTTGCTCACGAACTCTGATCGATGCAAAAATGAAGCTGAAAGTTTGCTAACTTACAGAGGTATCAAGGATAATTTTTGTAGAAGAAGAAAATAAGAGGAAGAGGGGGATACGGGGTCGAGTCTCATGACCCAGTTCTGTCCAGTCACAGGATAGCACAATGGGAGTCACACCCAAGAACACACAAAGAGAATCACTCTCTAATGAACTTTTCATTCAACAAAACTTCATTCTATCAAGCATAAACACTATACATGCCATTATATAGGGAAATACAAGGGGTAGGGGAAAGGGAAGATCGATGGAGCAAGGGGAGAGGGAAGATGGCTGCGCCCCCTTTTGATTGTGATGGGAGGGGAGACCAAGAAAGGGGAGGGGAAGCTTCCTCCCTTTGAAATTCAAAGGTAGGTGGCAGCCATATATGGTAGGCTAGCAGCCATTAGATCTTGACCAGCAGCCATCTATTAATCCATGTGGTGAATGGAGGTGGAAGAAGCTTAAAAAAAAAACACAATTCCTAGCCTAATAAGCCAAAAGAGGGGGCGCCCCAATCTTGGGCCTTGAATGGGCCACATGTGGCCATGGCTTAACCAAGCCCATTCCAACCTAGATGGCTTAAGGCCAAATGTGGCCATGGCTTAACCAAGCCCATGAATGAAGAGAGCCCACTCTAGATTATCCAATCTAGAGAACCCATGTAGGAAGGAAGCCCATATGGCTTATGGATCCATTACAAATGGACCAAGGCCATTTCTACTTATGGAATGCTTAAGGGGCTTTAACAATTTGGCCCTTTAGGAGTCTTACAACCAGCCCATTAGCAAATTACATATACAATACCCTTTACAAGCCCAATTCAATGCCAAAAAAGGTCCAAATTCAAGCCAAATTATCCCCCTTTTGAAGATAAGCCGATGTAGTCCACTTGGCGCTCCGCGTATGGCACCGTCGGTTCACCGACGTGTCACGTGATCGCCCTGGTGTCCGCACCAATTCTCCCCGGGTGGGAGGAACTCGACCCTGTCGAGTAAGCGTCCCGAAGCTTGTGCTCTCCGCATGTGATCAAGGCGTTGGTCATCGTGGGGCATCCTCGCCAACGCACTTGGACGTGTGGGTATGCGCCATTCCTTGAGGTGATCACTTGCTCATCCAGTATACAATCTATATGCATGCGTTGAGGCTGGAAAGGTGGACTCTCGGGTGAGGGGTCACTCCCAATAGAAAGATAAAGCTAGAGACTCACTAGGGATCACCGCGGGTTCCAAGAGGCTACCAGAGGAAACATGGAACGTCGAATTGACACCATTGTCGTTCGGTAGTTCAATATCGTACGCTTTCGGACCCACTTGTTTCTTAACCCGGAAAGGGTGGGGATCGTGGACTTAGAGTGGCTTTCGGTCTCCGGGCGGAAACCTGTCTGGTATGACCCTGATCTAGATGTTGAAGTCTCACGATCAATGACACCCAAGAGGGGGGTGAATTGGGTGATTACCAATTTTAGGAAAACTTTTGGCCTTTTATAAAATATGTGATACATAGCTAGTTAGGAGATTCAAAGTTATTTGAACACAAATTGGATTTAACAAACTTTATATGATAAGATATAGATTAAGCAAGATAGACGAAGATAAAACTAGAACAACAACTTAAACTAACATTTATGTAGAATGGAGATAAAGGAAATGGAGCAAACCACATAATACAAGCACAGTGCACAGCGGTTTTTAAGGTGGTTCGGATGCACGACGGCAATCCTACGTCCACCCCTCACCAAACTCGGTAAGGCTTCACTCGGGGATAAATCCCCAAACGGAGACGACGCTCCAACCACACACGCAGGACGACACCTGCACACACACATGGGGACGTGCCCCAAATACACACGGAGACAAGCTCAACACACACACACACGGAGATGAACTCCAACATGATCCGACAACCGGATCACTACCACACACACATGGTGCGACAAGTGCAGCAAACCACACACTAAAATAACTTGATCTAAGAGATCCACACACACACACGTAGATCTAGGAAGATCTACGCACACACGAATGGAAAACAACACACACACACGACCACGGATCCAACACGATCCACACACACACATATTCTTCAGTTTATGATGAACACAAATACAATACCCAAAAACATAAATATGATGAGGCTTAGTTTAGAAAACTCCTATTTTGGGTTCCCCTTGAATGCATGTTACAGATCTTGAACATATCTTCAATCTTCACTTGAACACCTCCTCTTGATCTCCACTTGAATCCCCTTGGATGGCTTACTTGCTTGCTTGCTTGCTTGCTTGCTTGCTTCTTCTTTCTTCTTTGAGCAATCTTCCTTTGAATCCTTGCTTCCTTGCTGGCTTCTTTTCCTTGGAGGATGTTGGCTTCAGATCTACCTTGAATGGCTTGAAGTTGGATGAAGATTGTTGCTGCACGAGGTACTATTCACGGAGCTACAGTACCCTCTTCTTCCTCCTTGGATAGCCTCCCCTTGGATCTCTTGGATGGTTAGGGTTATAGCTCCAAATGAGATGTTATATAGCCCTTGAATGGTCTATGGACATCCCCCAGACCAGATCCACATTTTGTAGGTGATTTGGTGTCACTAGGATTAAATAATTACAAGGAGAAGGCCTCTTCTCGAAGTGGAAAAAGTCAACAATTGTGGGCAGCTCGGGGCTGGCGGTCGACCTGCAGCTTCTGGCGGTCGACCGCTATTGAAAAACCTGTAAATGGATGATCCCTGGGAATTCCGGTCGACCGCTACTGGGTTGGCGGTCGACCGCCACTGAGAGAACTACAGGAGTGGGTTCCTGGCAGGGGCGGTCGACAGCCCTAAGCTGGCGGTCGACCGCCAGCTGGGCAGACCCCCGGGATTCCCGGTTCAATCCGTTAAGCCGTTAGCTCAACCGCTTAACTCCTTTAGCAGCCCATTCTCATCTGTGGCATCGACTTTGATAGTCTTGAAGGTGTCAACTGGGTCTTTGACCAACGGTTCTTGACAGTAAATGACATATACCACCTATTTTGGATTGTAGAACAGCAAAATGCTTATCCACACGTTAGGTTCACCAAGTGACTGCCATGAGTTTAATCCTGCAAGCAAAATAGTCAGGGTTAATACCATGCTTGCTCACATTAGAGAGGTTATGAAACCTCTTGCCTCTTGTAAAACCAATTTATGCAAACCAAGGATCAAGGCCATGTAACCATTGTCATTTGCCATCTCAATCAAAAGTGAACATGAAGTTATCATCACTCAATCACACATTAAGTTTAGTTATCATCAAAATCATAACTGAACAATTACAACAGTCATCAAAACCATAACGCCAACAAACAATAAAATCATAACTCAACAATCTCCCCCTTTTTGATGATGACAAACTTAGTGATGATACAAAAGAATGGCACAAATAATCTTCCCCTCCTGTCATAATCATCAATTTTTCTCCCCCTTTGACATAATAAAAAAGCGGGATAATGTAAAACTTTCTCCCCCTGTGACATAATCAACCAGTATCAAACGAGCAATATCAACAATCTGGAAGAAGCCAAACAAGGAAGAACAAGCTGATCCCCCTTTGAAATAGCAATAGCCCATCTTTTCAAAACAGAGGAAGTAACAACAAATCATGGACCGACAAATCAATATAAGTCCAATTAGAGGAAACCAATTGCTTATTATTCTCAGAGATCAATATGATACCATCCAAAGCGAATATAGTCAAGCATGTATGGATACCAATTGAAAGTGGTGAGTGGCCTCAAGAATATGAGCCAGTGTAGGAAGATGTTCACAAAATAAGGTGTTCAGCATGATAGCATTCAAAATCTAGATCCCATGGCAGATTTTCACAATAGGCAAGAGCAGGAGGGCATACAAAAAGAATTTTCTTTGGTTTTCAAATTTTTGAATTTTGTATTTTAGTTTTAAAAGTATGAAACTATGTATATGCAGATGATGACTCATGAAATGCACATAATGCAACCAAACTGTTACATATAATCATACATGCAATCTCCCCCGTACATATATAACAAGGGAAAGGGTATAAGAAAGATGCAAGAGAGTCATGCTCACCAGAATGCACATGTGTAGCACATGGGAGATCGTGCAATCATATAGGAGATTCATGCAATTGCTGATGCAATCAATCAATTTTCTGAATACATATTAAATCAAATTCAGAGATGTGTAAGTGAGGAACATGAGAAACGATAGTTGCCATATGGATATTCAGATTTTCAGATAAACACAATGAGACATTTCACAGACTGCACTTCAATTTTTTGAGAACAGCGTATTGGAGGCTTCGCTCTACCACAATGAGTTTTCACCACATTTTTTTTAACTCAACCAGTATCACATGATAGGCAAAATTTTTCAACAGTGATCAGATTCAAAATGATTCCTTTTTACGCGAGTAGACACATGGAGCTCATGCCAGAATCCCCGGTTACTCAGAATACTGAACCATCTCACTTCATTTTGAACAGAGGTACTAGTCCACACTTTTCAGATATGAACCACATCACGTCTCAGGTGACATATGCCCAGTTTACTCAGTGAGACCAAGCATTACTCTGCCGTTCATTTACCTTAGAGATTTTTCAATAAAGATAGGTAGGCAGCTTTTTCCTCAACTGTCTCTTCTACATATATGCAGCAAGTTTAACATCTCGAGAGTGTTGAAAAGAAACTCATATATCCTTATCTTTAACACTCATTTTCACATTTTATGCATGAAGTGTGCGAATTTGATTTAGCATGTATACCGAAAATATCATGAACACATAATAAGGCAGCTCCCCCTAAATAGATGCACTTATAAAATATAAGCTCCCTAGAGTGTACGACAAGAAACACTCCAACAATGACTCAAATGCAGCATTATTTATCAAGAGGACATAAGGCCATAGAAGTGCCAAGGAATGAGGGTGAATAGCATATAATATCAAGCAAGCACACAAAGGGAATGTATGCAACATGCAATGCAAATATGCAGCTGATACCAATCAAACGGATACCAATTGAACGAACTGAATGTGGCTAATGCATGAGTTCTAGTGCAATGCAATCCTTGATCATATAATAATGAGATGTAACATGCCAAGACAGAATGCAGTGGTGTAAAACTTCTGGTATAAAATGAGTGAGCTAACTGCACTTAATGTATGAATTCTAATGCATGCAGTCTATTCTTATATGAGAATGGAATGCAAGATGAAAAATGACACTACATACAAGAGAGCAAATCAGATTGAAAAGATGAGCATGGGACAATATCCATCACAAGTGGCTTATATACAAAGGGAAGCCATTTATTGTCAGAAGTTGTTAAGAGCAGATTTTCAAGGGTTTTGAAAACATTCACAAGCCATTCAGGAGTTAACATTTCCATTGCAGAACTCTTCACTTCAACAAGGATCAATTTTAGAAATTTTGAAGTAATTCATCATGAGCATGTTGCATGTTCCAATTGGAGTTCACTCAGTCAATAGAGAATAGCATTCATTTCAACTTGTTTAGCTAGCAAGACTCCCTTTGACAAAAACATGAATCTTAGAAAAATTCAGTGAAAGTGCAATGTTTCTCTTATGACATGGGGCTAGCTTACAAGGAGCAAATAGTAGCATCATAAGAAGTCTTTCAAGGCCAACCAATCAATTTCTTCTAGTTCTGGTACAAGGCGGAGAACTTTGGTCCAAAGACCAACTCACGCATAGTGAGAGTTTCCAGGTGAAGATAATCCACCTTTTCACTACTCAGTATTTGATATACCAGATACTCAATTGAGCTTAAATGTGCTGAAGCAATCAGATTGAAGGATGTTCAAAGGTCAACATAAAATTCAAGATTTTTAGTTTCATTTAACCAATAAGCAGGTTAATCACAGCAGAATGGAGGAGCAATCATTTCAGGTGTGTAGAAACAATACCTGTCATTAGAATAACATCACAAAGTCCCATAGACTAATGCATGGATTTTCATTTCCATGGTAAGAGGGTAAATTACCATAGTTCAAAGGACAATACCGAAGGCCTTCAAGCACCAAAATCACTGACCTCACGAAGGTTAGTATTTTAGATTTACTTTCTTACATTTGCCTTGAGAATCCATTTTCTTCCAAGCCTTCCACCTTGTACTTGAGTCGATCCTGGAGGTTGTTCTACACAAAGTACCCCATCTTCTTGTAGCAACTTGAGAAGGTTTTCCTCATTTTCATCCTTGCAGGGTATTCTCCCAGTTGATTCAAGCTTGGTCATGACTAGCCCATCATGATTTAGATCTTGAAAGTATAATCTGCATCCAAAGATAGAAAGGTTTGATTTGTCAATTTCGATTCAAATTTATTAATAATGATATGACAAATAACTTTAACAACCAACACCCCTAGACAACTCTAGATGCAATGCATGACTCATGTGTGAACCTGAACATTAAGCCCATATGACGAATGTGATTGCTCCCCCTTAATGTGTGCATGAATGCAAGATGTTTGGTGACAATCCGATCCCATATGCAGCATTTTAAGTAAATGACTCATAGTACCAGGCGGAGAACTTAGATCCGAAGATTACCTCACGCTTAGTGATAGTTTTCAGACAGGCTTAACCTGCCCTTCCACATGTCACCATTTGATATACTATGTAATCATAGATGATGAAGGTAGGGGAATTGCAATGCATTATGACATGAATACACAATGTTCAACTTATGCATGACAGAGTATGAAAGTGTATGCAAACTCAATATGTGTAGTGAAAACATGATCTGAAGAATCCTCAAGCTCTCCTACCACAAGATGTTATATGACAAGTGATATACGCACGAGTATGCAAACAATAATGAATGAAATGCATGTACGGACATGTGCATTATCACAAGACTATTCAGCACAATATGAATAAAGCCATGACACCATTACTGAAGAGAGTGAGAGGGATATCACATGAGTTTCCAAATTCTATTTGATTTTCTATTTTAGCCTTTCTTGAGTCACTTGACTCATGTGCCTTACCTTTTTGGCGAAAATAAATTTCATGCTTTACATTCCCAAGGCACACCTACAAAACAGATTTCTCATTTGGCCTTTTTAGGTACCCAAATAATTTTGGGTCCTTGTGGGTTAGCATCAACTTTGGCATGCAATTTCCAACTCTTAACAACATTCAAGTCATTATTTTTCATGAGAAAATAATCATTCTTAACATTCCGAGATTTGCCAAAGTGATAGGGGGAAGCACGTGGTATCACATTTTTCTTTCTCATTGGTTCTACTGATTTGTGTGTGTGAGCCTGATGTGTTGGGTTGGAGTTCTTTCTCTTCAACAATAACCAGCAATGTGAAGTTGCATGACCTCTTTTACCATAGTGATTGTAATATATGGAAGATTTTATGGTGAAGGGTTTCTTTGCATTTTTTAAAATAGCTTGGTTTCCACATGCTTTTAAGTCATCATTCTTCATAATGAAACAATCATGCATAACATGTCCAGATTTACCACAGTAAAAATAAGAGAGTTTCTTTCTATGTGCTTGTGTGTGCGTGACAGAAATATGTTTAACATGCATGGGTGTGCTGGCAGCATTTTTGGGTTTTTGATGCAAGTTGATTTTCTTTGTGGATGCATGTATGTGTGCAACATGATTTTTCTTTTTCAGATTTTCATTTGATCTTTTTATTTTCTATGAAGAAGATTGATTTGGGGACCCATTTGATGTGCTGGCAATGTTTGAATTATGCACAAAAGATGTATAAACTTTGTTTTCAAACTTCTTTTTGTTCACAAGGTTAAACCCCAACCCTTCTCTTTGAAAGTTCATTTTCACCCCCAACAATTAGTCTAAATTTTCTTGACCATTCACAAATCTAGACAGTGAAGCATTCAAATCAAGGATTTCAGATTCAAGAGATGCAACATGCAATTCACAGGAAACCATCTTCTTTTCACACGACTTGACTTGTTCATGTAAGGTAGCATTGATGATTTTATGACTTTCTATTTCTTGCAACAAGACATGCACTTTTTCAGATTCATCATTATTCACATATTTTCCTTTTTCAAAAATAAGCAATCTTTCAGAAATGACTTTATTTAATTCTTTTAGTTTCTCATTTTCTTTTTCAAGTTTCCTATCATTGACAAATTCAGTCTGACCATTGTCCATTGAACTTATTCTCTCTCTCAGCTCTTTATTTTCATTTCTCAAGGAACAAATTTGATCTTTATGAATTTCAATGTCACACACATGACCATCAATTAATTCCTTTAAGTGTGAGCATTCTTTGCATGAGGGATTACAGTTATTTTGTTCAACATCCTTTTTCAATTTTCTGTTTTCCGATCTTAACTTCTTGTATTTTTCAGCAAGCTCATCATATGCATTCAATAAATCTTCATAGCTAAATTCATCTTCATTATCAGAATCAGAATTTACCTTTGAACTTGATCCACTTGGCTTTTCACTCCCTTGTTCACTTGTGCCTGCCACAAGACAATTGTCTTCATGCTCTTCCTTGAAGTCTGTTAATCCATTCAATATTTCCTTTGCGGAGCTGCAACGAGAAACAAAAGAGAAATAATTAGAATCAACTGCAGCAACAAGCAATTTTAGAGTCAAACAATTTTGATCATGTTTAAGTTTTTGATTTGCAGTCCAGATAATTTTATCTTTAGGCAATTCATAAAGACCATGTGAAATAAGCTTCCATAGCTTAGGGCCGTATGAATTGACTAGACTACACATCCTTCCTAACCATAAATCGAAATTGCAACCATCAAACACGGGTGGAGAGTTTAAGGTGTACATCATAGTAGTCATTGATCTGGATCACTCTAGATCTTTAGATCTATGCAATTAGAGCCTTGGCTCTGATACCAATTGAAGTCCTACGATCAATGACACCCAAGAGGGGGGTGAATTGGGTGATTACCAATTTTAGGAAAACTTTTGGCCTTTTATAAAATATGTGATACATAGCTAGTTAGGAGATTCAAAGTTATTTGAACACAAATTGGATTTAACAAACTTTATATGATAAGATATAGATTAAGCAAGATAGATGAAGATAAAACTAGAACAATAATTTAAACTAACGTTTATGTAGAATGGAGATAGAGGAAATGGAGCAAACCACACAATACAAGCACAGTGCACAGCGGTTTTTAAGGTGGTTCGGATGCACGACGGCAATCCTACGTCCACCTCTCACCAAACTCGGTGAGGCTTAACTCGGGGATAAATCCCCAAACGGAGACGACGCTCCAACCACACATGCAGGACGACACCTGCACACACACACGGGGACGCGCCCCAAACTACACACGGAGACAAGCTCAACACACACACACATGGAGATGAACTCCAACACGATCCGACAACCAGATCACTACCACACACACACGCTGCGACAAGTGCAGCAAACCACACACTAAAACAATTGGATCTAAGAGATCCACACACACACACGTAGATCTAGGAAGATCTACGCACACACGAATGGAAAACAACACACATACACGACCATGGATCCAACACGATCCACACACACACAGATTCTTCAGTTTATGATGAACATAAATACAATACCCAAAAACATAAATATGATGAGGCTTAGTTTAGAAAACTCCTGTTTTGCATTCCCCTTGAATGCATGTTACGGATCTTGAACATATCTTCAATCTTCACTTGAACACCTCCTCTTGATCTCCACTTGAATCCCCTTGGATGGCTTACTTGCTTGCTTGCTTGCTTCTTCTTCTTTCTTCTTTGAGCAATCTTCCTTTGAATCCTTGCTTCCTTGCTTGCTTCTTTTCCTTGGAGGATGTTGGCTTCAGATCTACCTTGAATGGCTTGAAGTTGGATGAAGATTGTTGCTGCACGAGGTACTGTTCACGGAGCTACATTACCCTCTTCTTCCTCCTTAGATAGCCTCCCCTTGGATCTCTTGGATGGTTAGGGTTATAGCTCCAAATGAGATGTTATATAGCCCTTGAATGGTCTATGGACATCCCCCAGACCAGATCCACATTTTGTGGGTGATTTGGTGTCATTAGGATTAAATAATTACAAGGAGAAGGCCTCTTCTCGAAGTGGAAAAAGTCAATAATTGTGGGCAGCTCGGGGCTGGCGGTCGACCTGCAGCTTCTGGCGGTCGACCGCTACTGAAAAACCTATAAACGGATGATCCCTGGGAATTCCGGTCGACCGCTACTGGGCTGGCGGTCGACCGCCACTGAGAGAGCTGCATGAGTGGGTTCCTGGCAGGGGCGGTCGACCGCCCCTAAGCTGGCGGTCGACCGCCAGCTGGGCAGACCCCCGAGATTCCCGGTTCAATCTGTTAAGCCGTTAGCTCAACCGCTTAACTCCTTTAGCAGCCCATTCTCATCTGTGGCATCGACTTTGATAGTCTTGAAGGTGTCAACTAGGTCTTTGACCAACGGTTCTTGACAGTAAATGACATATACCACCTATTTTGGATTGTAGAACAGCAAGATGCTTATCCACACGTTAGGTTCACCAAGTGACTGCCATGAGTTTAATCCTGCAAG
Source organism: Amorphophallus konjac (assembly GCA_022559845.1). NCBI lineage: Eukaryota > Viridiplantae > Streptophyta > Magnoliopsida > Alismatales > Araceae > Amorphophallus > Amorphophallus konjac. The sequence goes on along the minus strand of CM040121.1, from coordinate 499,030,587 downwards.
CAAAATAGTCAGGGTTAATACCATGCTTGCTCACATTAGAGAGGTTATGAAACCTCTTGCCTCTTGTAAAACCAATTTATGCAAACCAAGGATCAAGGCCATGTAACCATTGTCATTTGCCATCTCAATCAAAAGTGAACATGGAGTTATCATCACTCAATCACACATTAAGTTTAGTTATCATCAAAACCATAACTGAACAATTACAACAGTCATCAAAATCATAACGCCAACAAACAAAAAAATCATAACTCAACAGATGTACTCTCCCTTTTGAACTCACGGACATGTAGCATGCATCAGCTAATTCCTTATGCGCGCATGGCTGGCCTTTGATTAAGACACGACTTAATACATACCAAAACAAACTCAAAAGACAAACAAACACACACACATGACCTTAGACAAACCTATGGTTAGTCCGACCTACGCATGGATGATGGCGGACCAGGACACCCAAATGTGTGCCATGCATACACTAGATGCAACCAAAGGTAGGTGGGATTATGTACTCCTAGACACCCAAAAAGACACCATGCATGCAAGGACTTCCCATCAGATGTGGGTGTGGGTGGGCTAAGAGGTTCATCACCACGACATGTAGGTAAGGCATGCCATGCTTCCCAATAATCGGACCTATTGCTATGTGGAATTTGGTTGGCCCGAGTGGGAAGAGAGTGGTAGGGGACTTCCTTGACAAAGTAGAGGGGAAGTGGTGGGTCACGAGGCCTGCTAGAGAAGGGATCAAATGGGTCAAAGAATGTGTGACCCTCCATTACATAGTCCCATGTTTGAAATTCATGAAGGTGATGGCCACCTCCATCCATCGTGGTAGATGGGACAGTGTATAGAAGGTAGGGCTCCTCCCTCGGGATAAAAGGAGTGAAGTCGGGCTCGGCCGGTAACGGGAGGAGTAGAAGAACCTCCGTGGTAACATGACCCACGGTGTACACGGAGGTAATGGACCCTAAGGTGGAATGGGTGAAGCTACGACTGGTGGGTCGGTCGAAGCCTGGGGCCAAAAAGTGCGTAAATACCAACTGCCGGTCTAACCCTTTAAGAAGGTCATCCAATGAATCCACATAGTGACTAGACCGGAAGGTGGTGTGAAATGAGTTGCTTGGCACCAGAGGTAGGATAGGGTCCATAGATGGGAAGGGAAGTGGGACCAAGCTATCCTTGAGCCAACTAAGTAGTGGCTCGGCTATGTAATGTGTACCCGTTAGAAATACGGGTGGCTCAGGCTTGGGTGGCTCCCAATGAGATGGTCCCGAATAAAGTTCGGAAGTAGAGGGTGGTAGCATGGGAGCTCTCGTGGGTGGGGAATGAGGATCCACCATGATGGGGAGAGGGCTTGGGGACTCCGTTGATGCGGCCGGGTTAAGACTACCGGCGATGACCTCCTTAGGCTCGGGTAGGAGTACATCACTAGGAGTACGTGTCCTTTCCACCCCATCCAACCGGTCCAAAATCATTTGCATAAGTTCGGCAACGGAGTGGGTTGGAATAGGGATATCATGGTGGACTCGCCCGTAGTCAACCGTCCTAGGAGTGGGTCTTGGCTCATCTACGTGTGGGGCTCTTTGCCTCCGACTAGGACTCACTTGGTTGGAAGTTATTTGGTGGGGCCGGTTGGAGGTGACCGGTTGGGGCACGTAGACCTTCCTAAGCTCTCTCTTCATGTCCCACCATGACTCGATGGGCCATTGCCCCCTAACCTCTCTCATTCTTTCGATGTAATCCCACTTTTCGGAAGCCTCATGAAGAAGCTGCTCTTTGGCGAAAGAGAATTGCATTGCCTCGGACATAGTATAACAATCAAAGTATGTGTCCATGGCGGCCTCCCACTTGAGGTAGTCGCCCGGGCCATTGGAGCCATAAAAATCCGAGGCTTCGGGCCTACGGAAGTGGAGTGGGTGGTTGCCAAGCCCATGAGTGGACCAACGGCCATATTGCCGGGGTGATTGGGAATCCATGGGAAATTGGGCGGGGAACTATATGTTGGACATGCCGACACTTGGACACTACACTTGACCGGCTATGCAAGGTTGGAATGCACTAACTAATGCAAACACCGACTAATGCACCTAGACCTAAACCAATATCCGGTACATGGCGGAGTTAATCGATCCGAAGATCACTCGCGTAAGTGTGCGGTCTTCCCGAAAGGCATAACCTAACGTTCGGACAACACCTTTTGATATACCGAGTTATCGGGATGAAAATGCAATTTTAAAACACTTTTTTTTGTCTTGAAAATGATGATGATCCTAGACTCGACTTAGACCATGATGCATGCAAGACTTATGCAAAGACTACCCTAGACTCAACTCTCTCTGATATCAATTTGATGCGGGACGGATGATCGACTCGGGCTAAGATGTACGACCGACTCGTTGTGCGGCCAGCACTAGCACACTAAGGCAAGCCGGGCGGCTGACCACCGTGGTATTCTCTGGGTGGAGACGTCTCTCAACAGCGACTCTCTTGAGCCCGACGATCGTCCCTTGCGAGGGAAACGTGGGGATCGCGGCGATTAAGAAACCACCGTCGCCTAGGGTGCTAATTCGCGCTCGGTGCTCGATTGGAGCCACAGAACGGGCGCTCACAACTCACAATCACGGTGAATTTGAAACTAGCTATCGGCCATATTCTCACAAACGCAGTAATATAGAAAGCATACTAAACAGCAAATGTAAGGATCGGAACGAGCACGTACCTCCATGACTAGTCGTGGGGAAGAATTCCCGGCCGATTTCCGAACAACCCCAATACACACAAGATTAACTTTACAATTTCATAAGCTGGGCCCACTCCACACAGGGAGGTATCGGGCTACAATCAATAACTTTGGGGTTGCTGGAACCCGGGTTGATGGGCCACACTCGCAGGAGGCGAGGAACGCGTGCCGGAGCCGCTCGGGTACGCCGACGGAAATCCGACCCGGTTCTGCCCGCGCGAGTCACCCTGCGCAGCGAACTTGCGGAGGCTGGTACAACTGGATCCGATGCCTGATCGGAGCGTCGTTTGTTGGAGAATGTCAGAGACTGGATGTAGTATCTTCACTCCGATGATCGCGAACAGATGCCTTCAGATCTGGGCGCAGTGACAAATCTTCTAAGGTTCTGGTTTTGTGCTCATAGAACTGCATAGAAACACGGTAAAATGTTGGGAAAATAGTTTCCGATGTCGGATCGGGGCGTTCCTTGTGGGAGATGGTAGGCGACGTCTAGTGGAAGAAATACTCTGAAGATCTCTCACACAGATCTTGGCCAGATGAAGCGGGGCAGGCTCTGAAAGTTGATTCTAGTTCTCAGCTGGGACTGCTCAGACCAGCTCGCGCGATCCCACGATAACTGCCGTTACGATCAGCACCGGTCACGGATCGATGCAAAACCAGCGGCAAAACAAAAAGGACTTGAAATACTACGATTGCTCTTTAGGAACCAACTTCAGATAGTGTCTGGGTTGGGCTCCAGAAATTAAAACACAGACATCTTCAATTCTAGGAAGCATTCAGGAACCGATCTGCGTGCCTCCACGAGAAAAATCGCCATCGTTGCTCACGAACTCCGATCGATGTGAAACCAAAGATTAAAGTTTGCTAACTTGCAGAGATATCACGGATAATTTTTGTGGAAGAAGAAGATAAGAGAAAGAGGGGGATACGGGGTCTAGTCTCACAACCCAGTTCTGTCCAGTCACAGGACAGCACAATGGGAGTCACACCCAAGAACACACAAAGAGAATCACTCTCTAATGAACTTTTCTTTCAAAAAAACTTCATTCTATCAAGCATAAACACTATACATGCCATTATATAGGGAAATACAAGGGGTAGGGGAAAGGGAAGATGGATGGAGCAAGGGGAGAGGGAAGATGGCTGCGCCCCCTTTTGATTGTGATGGGAGGGGAGACGAAGAAAGGGGAGGGGAAGCTTCCTCCCTTTGAAATTCAAAGGTAGGTGGCAGTCATATATGGTAGGCTAGCAGCCATTAGATCTTGACCAGCAGCCATCTATTAATCCATGTGGTGAATGGAGGTGGAAGAAGCTTAAAAAAAAACACAATTCCTAGCCTAATAAGCCAAAAGAGGGGGCGCCCCAATCTTGGGCCTTGAATGGGCCACATGTGGCCATGGCTTAACCAAGCCCATTCCAACCTAGATGGCTTAAGGCCAAATGTGGCCATGGCTTAACCAAGCCCATGAATGAAGAGAGCCCACTCTAGATTATCCAATCTAGAGAACCCATGTAGGAAGGAAGCCCATATGGCTTATGGATCCATTAAAAATGGACCAAGGCCATTTCTACTTATGGAATGCTTAAGGGGCTTTAACAATTTGGCCCTTTAGGAGCCTTACAACCAGCCCATTAGCAAATTACATATACAATACCCTTTACAAGCCCAATTCAATGCCAAAAAAGGTCCAAATTCAAGCCAAATTATCCCCCTTTTGAAGATAAGCCGATGTAGTCCACTTGGCGCTCCGCGTATGGCACCGTCGGTTCGCCGACGTGTCACGTGATCGCCCTGGTGTCCGCACCACTGATGGTGGTGCCGTAGAGGAAGAACATCCGCATCACGAACTGGTCCAGGGGCAGAGTGTTGATGTAGAGGTGCCACTCATCCCTAGTCTTTATATCTACTATTCTACACTCCATCTGCTGGGAGAACATGAAAGAACCACCGATGAAGAACAGGGGATGTCTACCGAAGATCCCACTGACCGAAGTGACATCCTCCCTAGGCATGAACTTTAGCCTAACTCCCATCTAGCACTCCAGGAGAATCATAGAGCCAAAGAGTGGACCCCCTAGAGCTGCTGAGCTAAGACCCTCATATAGGTAGGCAAGGACGGCCTGGGAAATGGATAGACCCTGCCACAGACCACTGATGGTGCTAAGGATGGGGATATCTAGGACATGGTCGGCAGAAGGGAAGAGTATGGCTCTGTACAAACAGATGGAAGCGGCCTTAGCTATGGCCTCATCCCACCCACACTTATTCTTACAATGTGCTATCACCCACTGGCTGAGAGGTAGTAGATGGATCTTGTGTGGGCTCACTATGGTGCGTATGTCCTTACTACTAGGTATAAACTCTCCTAAGATGAGGGCAGGATCCACAGTGGCAACGGTGTGACAGACTAAATCATCTTCACCCACCTTGGACCTAGGCAAAGACAAGTAGGTCTCTACCTCCTCTAGAAGGATGGTGGCCTCAAAAGATGAGAAAATGAAAGTGTGGGTCTGAGGGTGCCATATCTCTACCAAAGCTGAAATACTATGCCAATCTAGGGAGAGCTTGGGGTAGTTTTTGCCTAACACTAGGAGAGGGTGTAACTGCCAAGACCTGAGGAGAGATGTCACGGATATGGGTAGCTCATGGATCATGGGAGCCATCCACTTCAAGGTGGAGTAGCGCTTAGGGCTAGGGAGAAGTTGCAGAAGAAGGAAAGAAAGAAGAAGAAGAAGAGAGGAAGAACATATGAGCCTTTAAAGGAATTAATTGAATTGAATGAACTTGTGCAAACTTACCTCTCTCAAGGGGCTGGAGCTTAAATGTCTCGGGATTGCGGTCAGCCATTGTAGCACCCCACGCTCTTTTCTGGCCGGCTTTGGCCCTTCGTAGACTGCCCCCACCATTGAGCTCCCTTCCAAGGCCCTCTTCATGATGTTTTGAGGAAGATTGGGAAGGATTTAAAGATTTGAAAGATGGTTGATGTGTGAAGAATGAATTTGGGGTCCCCTCTTATTTATACATCTTGATTAGAGGCCTAAACCCACTAGAATTGAGGTAGGATAGTCCTAGATCGGGTTAGGATAGAGTTTGAGTTGGTTTAAACCCCCCCACTCGGGTTAGGACTCTTCAAGAGAGTCCCAATCGGACTCTCAGGGCGTCTGCGTACACGGTCTATCGATAGACCGCATTGGTCAAGGAACGGTCTCATGGAGACCGTGCAGAAACCTTCTACACACTTCGACCCCTGGCATTTGCACGGTTGTGGAGAGGCCGTTCTGGTAAACCCACGGTCAAAACTGGACCGTTCCTATCCTTTGAACGTATAATATTGGACCATTTCATTGCTTCTTTGGGTTCTCGCCGAGTGGCTTTCAACGGTCTAAATGTAGGCCGTGTGGGTCTTGGAGCGACAGTTTTCCGACCGTTTAATTCCCTGTCACACTAGTTGTGTTCTTCTTGCATCATTCCACTCAAAGCTTTCCATCTCTCACTCTCTCGTGTCTCTCTAGGGTCCGTTGTTAGTTAGTTAGCATTTGTTCATTCATCCGCACTCATTCACACACATTCATTCGCAAAAAGAAAATAAACCAAAAGCATGCAATATCACTATCATATCATATGGTCCACATGTACATAAGTCATGTCAAAATACATCAAGCATGTCCCTCTCCCGGGACCCCACCGCTGTCGCCCGAGCCCTCATGCCTCTTCGCTGGTGGGGGCATCGTCGAGCTCGCCTCCTCTTAGTGCCGTCGGCGCCGCTCTTTCACCTCGTTCCTCTGGTGGCCGGAGGAGGCTGCAAAGTAACTCCTATAGGAGCCGTGCGTACCGTGGGTGCTGCCGCTCAGAGTCCCACTGCGCTCTGACCGTCGGCTCATCTACTTGTACGCTTGCAGCTCCTCTCTCAGCTCTGACGCCTCTATGCAAGCACGATCCCACTCCACTCGGCAACGCTCCGCCTCTACAGCTCTGGCCCGAAGATGCTCTAACTCTGCGTGGATAAGTGCCGTCTTTACCGCATCTGCTGGTCGGCTCCGCGCCATCTATCCCGGAGGCGGGCAGCCTCCTCCCGTGCTGCTGCACGGCTCTACTCAAGCTCCGCCCTCAATCGCGTCAGCTCGGTCGTCTGCATGCACATCTCATGGTTAGCCAATTGCATTTCATAATCATAGGTCATTAAGGAAAAGTGTAGTGACCACTTACCCTCTCAGAGAGTGCCGCCTCGGCTGCCTCAATCGGCCCGCGCCACCATCCGCACGAAGTCTGCCTCCCGCTCTGCACGGTCCGTAGGAGTCTGGGAAGAGGAAGAGGGTACGTCAGCCCCCTAACGCTGGGCTCCCTCGGCTCGCTACATTTTAGAAGTCCAAAATTAGTTATTTCACAGTCATAATCATAGACATGTACACAAGTAAGTTTAAGAGCTAGGGGAACTCACCAGAAGGGTCAGGGCCTGTCGGAGCACGTCTCGCTCCTGGATGGTCGTGTTGAGGAGTCCCTGCAACCTTGTGATCCTCCCCTGAGGGTCAATCTACATTTAGGAATTCCTAGGCTGAGTGCATAATCATATAGAAAGCATAATAAGAAAGCATTAGAGTTAGAAGTCGTACCGGTCGGCGGGCACCACGGAACACCTGGTCCCTATAGTGCTGGGCGTAGGCTGTGTAGTAAGCCTCCTCACTCTCCGCTCGGGCGGCCACCATCCGCCCGCGTGCTACCCAGTCAACGATCTGCTCTGTCGCCCGCGCTGTCCAGTCCACCACCGTGGCCAGTCCCCGGGCGTGTCGCCCGACTCGCTCCTCCGGCTTCTCTGGTGCCGAAAACTCGACCGCAGGCTGATGGATGCCGATCATCCTCATCACTAAGCGAAAGTGGAGCGACTCCACCACATTCATGCAGTGGAGCCAGACGTCTCGGCCAGAGGAGGAGAGGGCCGCCATGACCCAGGGCTGACCCTCGTGCCCCTCGCTCTCGTACGGTGTCCACTAGACCTGTCGAATAGGAAAATTGCATTAGCATCATAAGCATATAAGTTGCATTTAATGAAAAAGTTTGAGTTTAGATTCTTACTGAGGCGAAGGGCAATGTGTCCAAATCATCCTGGATCCCCCGGACCTGTCACCACAGGGACCCAGTCTACCGTGGAGCCGTCCACCGCCTGGCGATGTGCAGCTGCTTTGGGTAAGTCTCCTGTCCTCTCCCTAGCCCACGTAGGCGTACGTAGGCCCACACCTGTATTGCATTTCATCAAATGTCAGCATATAGCATTTATAGGAATCATACAAAAAATTTCATAATAGTTTTAAAGGTTAAGTCGTACTTGGAGTAGGGGTGAAAACCCACCAAGCATCGTCCGCCGACTGGTGGAGTTGAGGGTGTCGAATAGAAACGTGAGGACCGCCGCCCCCCAAGCATAGTCCCCGACGTGCTCCACGTCCTCGAGCTGGGGGAGGAACCGGCAGCTGATGACGTCGGCCCTCATCGCAAACAGTAGCCTCTCGAAGAAGAGCATCAGGAAGCATCGCAGGACCACGTCTGCCTCAGGTCCCGCCGTAGCTGCTACTCTGGGTCGAGCTCGATCTACTAGCCTCTGCAGGTGCTGCTCCAGTAGATCCCCGATCGCGATCCCTGCTCCCCTCAGTTCGAGGCTCTTCTGCAGCCTCGCTCTAGTCAAGGTCATCGATTGCCGCTCTGGGTGCAACAGCTCCAGTCCCAGCAACTCCTGGGCCAGCTCCCGGTAGTCGGGGTACGTCCTCCCGCTAACCGGTGTCCCATGAACGCGCAATCTGGTGATGCGCACAACATCCTTCAACGTTGGGATCATGTGGCCCCACGGAAAAATGAACATTCGGCTCACCAGATCCCAGCGATCGTGCAGAGCATAGAGGAGAGGCGTGTCCAACCGGGTGACCTCTACACATAGGAACTCGCTGAAGCCCATGGTCGTAAGCCTCTCCTGCTGAAAGTCAGGCAATGCAAGGTACACTGCTCGGACCTACAGTCAGGAGATCCGAGTCCTGCGCTTTCCCTACATACATTTAGGACAATTGCATTAGTCATACATTTCATAAAAAAATCATGCATTTCATTAAACAAATAAATGAAGGAAAAAAGAAAGGAAAATACAGTTCAATAAAATGAATGGTCTAATATGGGTCGTTTCTCCCCTTCAACTGTTGGATTCCAACTATTCCAACAACCCTTCTTAGAGGTCCACGGCCTCCCATGGACCGCTTTGATTAATGGACGACCCTGTGAGGACCGTGCTACTAAATTGAGTCCACCCTGGTAACGGCCCATTTCTCGCCGTCCAACAATCCCACGGTCCCCAAATGACCGTGTCATTCTTCCCTCAAACCCAACTTGCACTATCATTCCTTAAACCGCGTTGCTTCCCATGGTCTGTTTGAGACTGTCCTGTTCTCAACACTTCCAATTCTGAACAAACCCAATCAGGCCATTCCATTTATCCACGGTCACCCCTGGACCATGCGACCTCCCCAAATACCCCGCCGGTTCGACTCCTTTGGAACGGCCACCCATGGGCCGTGTTATCTTTGAACGGTTCTATTTAAACCATGTAGTTTTGGTGAGCGGTTCCTTTTAAACCGTTTTATGACCGCATTGCCCAACGACATTCATCCCCTCCCCGCCGGCGGTGAGGGCCCATACGGCCTCCCAACCGGCCCTGAAGGGGTCGTACACCCCTCTTTTACCCATCTAAACTACATGCAGGGACTAAAAAATGGAAATGGGGGAGTTTGGGGGAACCAACCTCGGTCGAGCGTGCATGGCTCCTTGGCCGGCCTCACCTTCGGCGTCGCCTCCTCCAGCGCCGGTCCCTCTTCCTCCACCACGTGAGACCCGTCGGCAACGATCGCCAGGTTCTCCTCGGCCATGGGCGGCGGTGCTCCCATCTCCCCCGGCAAGTTTGGTGGCGTGGCGATCTCCGCCGCGGTGGTCGCCGGCGGCGGCACTTGGTCTCCCTCTCCAGCCATCCGTTGGTGTATTGCTTGATGCTTGAATCGCATAGAAGAGAGGAAGAGAGTGGGGGAGAAATGAGAGTGTTGGCCCGGTTAGGAGGCAATTGAGAGGGGGGTGAATTGATTGCCCACCCTTTTCGAAAAATTTTGACAAAATTAAATCAAACCACAGATATGGCAAATAAACCTTAGATGGAGCTTGATTAGAATATATGATTGAGAGGCAAGCAAGCCCTCACAACTTCCCAGCTCAGAAATATAATCACTCGGAGAACAATGTATGAACGGACAATTGATAAAACTCTCGTCTCACCGACTAACACTCGTAGTATGAATGGATAGAAAATATAAACAACCACATAAGAAGTAAACCATGGCACAGTGATTTTTAGGTGGTTCAGACACACCAAGTGCCATCCTACGTCAACCCCTTGTTGGGTTAGATGGACACAGTCTATCTCCACTAAGTGTGGATCTAGAGGGGGGTGAATAGATCAACTTGCCTAATTTAAAACTATTGTAAGTTCTAGAGCGGAATTTAGGCAAGCATCAATAAAGCTAAATGAAAAGTGCTAAGCAAAAGGTAGAAAGCTAGTCATGAGCATAAACGATGCAATCAAACAAGCTAAGTAAGAAATTCCCATCGCACACAGATCACACAAAAACACAAACACACTGCACACACAATTTTTAGGTGGTTCGGTCAACGACCTACGTCCACCCCACACTCAACCGAGTATGGCTTCCTGCTGCGCAGCACAGCTTGCGTCCGCTGGGCTTTACAGCTTGGCCAAACAACCCGCTGATACACAGCTTCGCTGGGCACTACAGCTTGCCGACCAGAGGATCTGATCCTCTGCAACCGCTGGGGAAATACAGCTTAACCCGTCCAGTGGAGACCACCACTGCAAGACCGCTGACACACAGCTTGAAGAAACAGCATTCGGAAATGAAAGACAGAATCAAAACGAAAAATAAAAACCCAAAAGCAATGTAGCTCTTAAAGAGCAAAGCTCAGCTCTGGTTTTGAACCACGAGACTGAGATACAAACACTCTCACTCTCACTCTCGATCAGCTCTCTCTCACCTCACTCTCTCTCTTTTCTCCTTCTTCTCTATTTCTTCTTCTTCTTCTTTGTATCTTCTTCTTCTCTCTTCTCTCTCTGTGGATCGAAGGCTCACTGCTGCTGAGTGTATAGACTTTTTCTTCTTCTCCTTCGATCAGCTTTCTTCTGTGGAAGAAGGCTTGTATATATAGCAGCAACAGCAGCAGGCGTGTGCTCTCCACGTTTCCCGCCCAGCAATTTGGACCACATGGCAGCATGCAATGGAGTGTCAGTACACGTGTCCTCATCTGGATACCTTATCCTTTTCGGATCACGAGCCAGGTACCTGGGATCACGTGCCTCTCATTAGCTTCTTCAGTCCTATGTATAGAGTTCTCCGTTCACGTGCTCAAAGTCATCAATCTGACTTGCTACGTCGACGCTTTCACTCAATGGCGTTAACGCAGTGAGGCATTCCAGTAGCCATTAGCCTCGTTTCTTTAGCTGCTACGTCGACGCTGCTTGCTTGTGGCGTTGACGCAGTGGAATAGCCTGTGAAGATGAATGCTTCTTCAACTGCTGCGTCGACACTGCTTGCTTGTGGCGTTGACGCAGTGGAAGATATCGCATGCTTCGTCTACTGATGCGTGGACGCTTTAAGCTCCAGGCGTCGACCCTGTTCCCTTCAGCAACAAGAATAAAGACATAAGATTTAAGTATGTACATTGCATTGTATATACTTTAGGAGTTGACGCTGCATAAAGCACTGAGTTGACGCTGCATGAAGCATGGACAGTGTACAGACTTTTACCCACTGTATGGACTTCATGTAATGCAAACGAATGCGAAGACTACAGTGTATAGACTTTAGATTCGAAGACCAATGTGCAGACTTTGGATTAGAAGATTAATGTATAGACTTTGAGTAACACTGTGGATGTACAGACTTTGCTCAAGTGCATGAGACGCTAACTGAGACGCTGGACTCTGTACAGACTTTGAGCGATGTGTGGACGTGAAGCTCCTGAAGCAGTGTACAGACTTCAAAGATCACTGTTGATGTGCAAACTTTGGGGACATGAAGCGATGTACAGACTTCAAGGAAGTTGGCAAGTCAATGTACAGACTTGATGAAGCGAAGCCAATGTACAGAGTTGAGTGTAGCAAAAGCCTTGATCGTAGGACTAGGCTGGACTGTATAGACTTCAGGCTTCAGAATCGAATGTTCAGACTTCGCCTAAGACACGTAGGGAAAAGACCCCAGTGTATAGACTTTGCCTTGAGTGAAAAGTAATTGATGAATGTATGGACTTTAATGTGTGAAGGCTACAGTGAATGAGTGTATACATTTCACCAGATCAAGGGCAATTCGGATGTATAGACTCTGAGGTTCAAAGCCAACGGTGCGTTGACACTGTAACATGATGCGTTGACGCTGTGCACACATAATCAATTTAATTGAGATGTAGTGTGTGGACTTATGACAGTAAGAATTGCAGACAGCAGTGTATTAAAAGCAAAGAACACATAGTCAATCTGATGGAGCAATTTCATCAAATCAAACTCAGTTGCCAATCAATCAAAACAATGGTGTTGCCAAAGAATAGAGCAAGTGTCAACATCATCAACATAGAGGGGTCACACCAATCTCCCCCTTTTTGATGATGGCAACCCCATATGAAGTAGAGTAGCAACAACCTGTCATAGATATATATGTTTGATGAAAGACATGATGTGTTATGCAGATTGACATGCAGATGCTATGAATGCATGCAACTCACTGCCTCAAACTCTCCCTCGGAATTAATTCAGAAATGACTTCAGAATTCAGACAGATATGTATTCTCCCACTAGACATCCCCTAGACAATATTCTCCCCCTTTGCCATCAACAAAGAGGAGGCAAAAATTAAATACAATGGAAGAATCAAGAGAAGAACTTACTGGCATTCTGAACAGGTAGTTCATGAATAAGCATTCTAAAGTATAGAGTCTTCAGTTATATGAAGTTAGAAACTGCTGTCAGAAAGAGGTCTGGTTTAAAGATGATAAAATTTGGAGTTCATGCACTACAAGCAATAGATAAGTTCACTGTGCATGATAAGACAATAAACCAGAATCACATTTGCATGAAAGATTCAGTTTCATGATATCTTACTTTCATAGTCTCAAAAAAAATTGAGAGAACCCAAGTCATGTATTGAAACTAAACAAATTGACACTCATGAACTTTTCTTTTGAGGGAGCAGCATGATCAATATTAGATCATTTTGAACATTCAGGTACCACAAGTCTTTCTGCTTAGGGGTATACGTTTATAAGACGCCAATACCCCTAGATACTCAACAAGATGGACCATTCTGCCTATGATCAAATTCAACAGAGCTGAGTTACACCTTTTTGTGTGAGGGTACACGTTTATCAGACGTCAGTTACCCCCAGGTACTCAGTGAAACCAGCCTGCTGTTTTAAACATTTTAAACAGAGATAGCTGATACACTTCATGACATGAGTGTTGTCCACTTCTTTGATGGATCACTCAGTTTCTCAGTGATTACCAGTCATTGCTCTGCCAACATATATATTTTCAATGATTCTCAATATTTTTCAGTATCTTTCTTAGCTGTCCTTTTTATGTTTCAGGATGACTTGATTAAGAATAATACACATACTTAATCTCCCCGACATGATTTCAGATGAGTTTTCAGATTTCAGATATGATTAGCTTTGTCTGACATGAAATAAGAAAGAGGTTGAGAGTTTTATCAATTTTCAACTTACTTATATACTGATTGCAATCTTTAAACTCCAACCATTATAAGAATTAAACCATTACATCAGTCTTTGAACAATTCAAATTCTTATAAATGAAGAAGTCCATTTTCTACTGCTTAGAAATCAGAACTGACTAACAGATTGCCATAATATCAGAGACAAGTATTCAGAGTTAAAGGTTGAATGACTTCAAGAAAGTTGAAACCACTCTGATTTTCTTAGCAATACTCCCCCTGTCTATATGCATGCAGCATGGCAAGAATTAATTGAGAGAGAGCTTATGCATAGGTCATGAATGAATGATATGCAAAGACATGCAAAGACACAACAAGCTCCCCCTGAATATATGCAATGCAGGACAGTTCTACATCCACATTCACATCCACATGATTTATCAAAGTAATCAAAAACAAGTCGACATCAGAGATTTTATTCACAGCAATTAAACAATCATTCATCATGCTGAAATTTACATAAGCCAAGTTCTCTTCTAAGAAACTTAAAATTTCCATTCCCAAGAGGCTTAGTAAAAATATCAGCAATTTGTTTTTCAGTTTCTATGAAGTTCATTTCAATCTCCTTTTTATTTACAGCATCTCTAAGAAAATGATGTTTTATCTCTATATACTTAGTCCTAGAATGGTGAACAGGAATTTTAGCAAGGCATATAGCACTAGTATTATCACATAAAAGTGGAATGCATCCCAGATTTATCTGATAATTAGCCAGTTGGTGCTTAATCCAAAGTACTTGGGCTGCACAATTACATGCTATAACATACTCAACTTCAGCTGTGGATAATGCTACAGTGTGTTGCTTCTTAGATGCCCAAGACACTAGACAGCCACCAAGGAATTGACAGTAGCCACTAGTGCTTTTTCTATCTACTCGACACCCAGCATAGTCTGCATCAGTGTAGGCTAGAAGCTCTAACTCACACTTAGCAGGATACCAGAGACCTAGTTCTTGGGTGCCTAGTAAATACCTAAAAATTCTTTTCACAGTCTTAAAGTGATTTTCTTTAGGACTGGCCTGAAATCTGGAGCATAAACACACAGCAAATTGTATATCAGGCCTAGATGCTGTAAGATAGAGAAGAGATCCGATCATACCTCTGTATAGCCTTTGGTCCACAGGTTTACCTTTAGAGTCTTCATCCAAACTGGTTGATGTACCCATTGGAGTAGCTATTTCCTTGAGGTTGTCCATTTTGTACTTCTTCAATAAGTTCTTTACATACTTGGACTGAGAGATGAAGATGCCATCTTCTGTTTGAGTAACCTACAGTCCAAGAAATAGTTTGAGCTCACCCATTGAGCTCATTTCAAATTCATCAGTCATTATTTGAGAGAATTCCTCACACAATTTGGGGTTAGTTGACCCAAACACAATGTCATCCACATAAATCTGAATGATAAGAATATCTGGATGGCTTACCTTGGTAAACAATATTTGATCCACTATACCTCTTGTGAAGTTCTTGTCGGTGAGAAATTTGCTCAACCTGTCATACCAAGCTCTAGGAGCTTGCTTTAACCCATAGAGAGCTTTATTGAGCTTGTAAACATGATTAGGGAAATCTAAACATTCAAACCCAGGAGACTGTCTCACATAGACATCCTCATTAATTTCCCCATTTAGAAAAGTAGATTTCACATCCATCTGCTGAAGGTTTATTCCTAGGGAACATGCATAAGCCAATAAAATTCTTATTGCTTCTAACCTAGCTACAGGGGCAAAAGACTCTTCAAAGTCTATTCCAAATTCCTGATTGTACCCCTGAGCTACAAGTCTGGCTTTATTTTTAATAACTTTCCCCGCTTCATCAGTTTCGTTTCTAAATACCCATTTAGTCCCTATGACTGTTTCATGATCAGAAGGTGGAACCAAATGCCACACCTTATTCCTATCAAACTGATTGAGCTCCTCGTGCATGGCATTAATTCAATGCACATCTTGGAGAGCACAGTCAATGGACTTGGGTTCTATGTTTGATACAAAAGCATACGCATTCAATTCATGTTGAATTCTTAAGTGGCCTCTAGTCCTAGGGGGGTCATGCAGATTTTCAATAACATTATCTACATGATGATCCTTGAGATATCTAATATTTGCAATTGGAGTATCATGAACTTGATTTACCTCCCCCTGAACTGTAGGCTCCTCTTCATTAAGCTCTTTATGTTCTTCTTCATCCTCGGATTTGTCTGCAGGATCTCCTTCCTTCAGGATTTCACCATTGGTTTCATTCCTGCATTTACCAGAATTAGAATTTGCCAAAGATTCATCAAAAATTATGTGTGGAGATTCTTCAACAGTTTTAGAGTTCAGATTGTACACTCTGTATGCTCGGGTGTTTTCAGAATAACCAAGAAAAATTCTTGGTTCTCCTTTAGGTTCAAATTTATCAAGGTCCTTTTTATCATTTATGTGAATGAAACATTTACAACCAAAAACCTTGAAGTGAGCAATAGAAGGTTTCTTACCTTTTAATATCTCATATGGTGTTTGCTGGGTAGAAGGTCTTACCATGGCTCTGTTAATTACATAACAGGCAGTGTTCACTGCTTCAGCCCAAAACTTCCTTGGTAGACCACCTTCGACAAGAAGTGTACGACCCATTTCCACTAGGGTTCTGTTCCTTCTCTCCACAACTCCATTCTGCTCAGGTGTCCTTGGAGAGGAGTACCTGTGGTTAATTCCATTTGACCTGAAGAATTCATCAAATTGGGAGTTTTCAAACTCACCTCCATGATCAGACAAAATATTTTCAATTTTCTGATTTGTTTTAACATAGAACTCCTGAAATTCTGAGAAAGCATCACTCTTATTAGATAAGAAATAAACCCAAGTATACCTAGAAAAGTCATCTACCATGACAAACCCATACCTCCTCCCTGATAGGCTGACAGATCTAGTTGGCCCAAAAAGGTCCATATGTATCAGCTCATAGGGTTTGGAAGACAGATTTTCAGTTCTAGACTTAAATGACTGTCTAGTTATCTTTGATTGAGTGCATGCATCACAGATTTTGTTTTCTTTCTTGAATGAGACTTTAGGAAGTCCTCTAACCATGCCATGCTTATTTAATTTGTGCAAAACAGTGTAGCTAGCATGACCTAACCTACGATGCCATAAAAATGCTATGTCTTCTCTACTGGCAGTAAGGCAAAGGTTAGTGTGTTGAATTTCATCTAAATTTATCATGTAAGTATTATTTATTCTTTTTCCAGAAAATTTGACAATATCAGAATCAGGTTCAAAAACTTTGCAGCATTGAGAATTGAATAAAACATTGTAACCTTTATCACATAACTAGCTAATGCTAAGTAGATTATAGGCTAACCCTTCAACCAGCATAACATCATCAATGCAGCAGGTAGAACACTTACCTACCTTACCTGATCCGATAATCATACCCTTTGTGTTGCTTCCAAAGGTGACAAGGCCTTCTACTTTCTCAGTTAGTATGCAAAATTTGGCCTTATCTCCTGTCATATGCCTGGAGCAGCTGCTATCCATGTACCACAAGTTGTTCTTGGCTACCAGGCATACCTGCATACACAATTAGGTAGAGAAGTTTGGAACCCAAGACTGATTGGGCTCCAATGTAAATGAACTAGAAGCAAAACAGGAAAGCAAATGTTTCGGAATCCACATTTGTTTAAATGTGTTTTATTCAGTGGATCCTACAGATTTTCTTCTGTTGTTCTTTTTCTTATTGGCAGCAGCATGATTATTGACAGTATTGTTATTTCTGTGCCAGTGCCTTGGCCAGGGTGTGTTCACAAAATTTTGGCCATAGTAGTTCCTGGACTGGCTATGAAAATATTGATTTCTAGATGTCCAGTAACCATACCCATTGACCCAATTTCTACTGTGAGGTCTTTGATATTTAGCACCCTGGTGTGCAAGACCTGTAAACCTATCCTGAGTTCTAGACCAATTCGACCTATTGAAGTAGGTTGGCTGTGCATTGTAGTGGGTCTGAGCTCTGGGTTGATAAAAATAATTGGGTTGACTCCTAGCAGCACTTTGTCTCCCCTGTACTTTGGACCCTGCTGACCTATACACAGGTTTGTATTGGGTCTTCTTCAGAAGTGGAGGTGTTGGTGGAGACTTGGTTACCTTGACCTGGGGTTTACCAGACTGTGTAGGTTGACCCCTAACCTGAGTCTGAGCCCTAGGATTCTGCTTAGATGTTCTAGCTTTACTAGGCTCATTAACATTTCGTTTGCCCTTCTCCTCAGCACTGGGCTTTTTCAGATTAGCAGTTTTGTTCATCAAATTTGTTGAGTTCATGCTAATTAGAGGTCCCTTTTCCTTTTGAGCAACAAATGAAATTATTTTCATTCCGAATGTTTTTGTTGCACTAGAATTAAAACCTAGGCCCTCTTTTCTGAAATTAACCTTTGACCCTAACAAAGCATTTAAGTTATCTATTCCTTGGGTCATTTTCTCAATGGTTTTCATTTTATCTTCATTGTCTTTCTGAAGTTCATCAATAGCCTTTTTCAGCTCATTGTTGACATTGAGGACAGCTTCATATTTTTCAGAGATAATTTTGACTTCACTTTCATATTTCTGAATCTTCAGCTTCCATTCATCAATTTCATTTTCAAGCCTTAGATTCTCTTCCTTAGAAGCTTTTAACTCATTTTTGATTTCATCTTCTTCAGAGCATGTGAGTTTCAATTCATCAATCTCAGATTCCAAACATGCAATTTTATCAGTTAGTGTTTTATCATTTTGCATGGAATTGATTTTTCTTCTAAGATGCCTATTCTCTTTTCTAATATCATCAGCTCTATCAGCTATGTCATGATAAGCATCTACCCAATCAGCAATTGTGAAGTTTTCAAATCTAGTGATTACCTCATCTGTATCCTCCTCTCTATCTTCGGAGCTTGTTGCCATAAGGCAAATGGGCTGTTCAGATTCGGCTTCACTATCTGAGTTGTTGCTGAAAGAGCCTTCATCTTCATCACTCCATGTGGTGATCATAGCTCTTCCCTTCTTGATTTTCTTCTTTGACCTGTCCTTATGTTTCTGATTATCTGGACAGTCAATTTTCAGATGCCCTGGTTTCCTGCATTGATAACAAACATTAGCTTCATTTTTCTTTGCAGGTTTAGATTTATACCTTTTATCCTTTCGGCCACCACTGTATTTCTTCTGGCCGAACCGTCCTGCTCCCTTTATGAGAAATCGCCTGAACTCTCTAGTCATCATGGCTATCTCAGATCGAGTCACATCTTCTTCTTCATTCAGGCTCTCCTCTGATGATGAAGAGCTGCTGGAGCTGGATTTTGTTGATTTGCTGGAACTAGCCTTCAGCGCTATCGGCTTCTTCTTCCTCTCGGCTTCATCTGTCCTTGGCATGTTTATCTCATATGCCATTGGTGAGCCAATCAGCTCATCAGCTTTAGTATTACGCAAGTCCCTTGACTCCTCCATCACTGTTGCTTTGGTGTGCCAATTGGGAGTTAGGGAGCGTAGAATTTTCCTCACTACATCATACTCTGCCTGAGGTTTCCCAAAACCTCTGAGGCCATTGGTTATGACAGTCAGCCGAGCGTACATTTCGCTAATGGACTCATTCTGCTTCATCTTGAAGGCTTCATACTCAGATACAAGAAGATTGGCCTTCTGCTCTCTTACTTGAGATGTACCTTCATGAATTACTTCCAACGCATCTCACATCTCCTTAGCTGATTTGCAAGCAGACACACGGGAGAATTCTGTAGGATGCAAAGCGCACTGGATAGCATTAATAACGCTCCAATTCAGCGTGGACCTTCTGATCTCCTCCTTGGTCCATACATCTTCATTCAGGGACAGCTCATAAGGTCCCTTGCTGACAATCTTCCAAATCTCGTAATCCTTAGCTCTGAAGAACACTTGCATATGGTTCTTCCAGTATGTGTAGTTTGATCCATCAAAGAATGGGGGCTTCGTTGTTGAGTGACCTTCGGCAGCCATCCCTCGAGCATCCATCTCTGCCTATTCTCTTCGGGCGATGAGTCCCTGCAGAAGAGTTAGGCTCTGATACCAAGTGTTGGGTTAGATGGACGCAGTCTATCTCCACTAAGTGTGGATCTAGAGGGGGGTGAATAGATCAACTTGCCTAATTTAAAACTATTGTAAGTTCTAGAGCGGAATTTAGGCAAGCATCAATAAAGCTAAATGAAAAGTGCTAAGCAAAAGGTAGAAAGCTAGTCATAAGCATAAACGATGCAATCAAACAAGCTAAGCAAGAAATTTCCATCGCACACAGATCACACAAAAATACAAACACACTGCACACACAATTTTTAGGTGGTTCGGTCAATGACGTACGTCCACCCCACACTCAACCGAGTATGGCTTCCTGCTGTGCAGCACAGCTTGCGTCCGCTGGACTTTACAGCTTGGCCAAACAACCCGCTGATACACAGCTTCGCTGGGCACTACAGCTTGCCGACCAGAGGATCTGATCCTCTGCAACCGCTGGCGAAATACAGCTTAACCCGTCCAGTGGAGACCACCACTGCAAGACCGCTGACACACAGCTTGAAGAAACAGCATTCGGAAATGAAAGACAGAATCAAAACGAAAAATAAAAACCCAAAAGCAATGTAGCTCTTAAAGAGCAAAGCTCAGCTCTTGTTTTGAACCACGAGACTGAGATACAAACACTCTCACTCTCACTCTCGATCAACTCTCTCTCACCTCACTCTCTCTCTTTTCTCATTCTTCTCTATTTCTTCTTCTTCTTCTTCTCTGTACCTTCTTCTTCTCTCTTCTCTCTCTGTGGATCGAAGGCTCACTGCTGCTGAGTGTATAGACTTTTTCTTCTTCTCCTTCGATCAGCTTTCTTCTGTGGAAGAAGGCTTGTATATATAGCAGCAACAGCAGCAGGCGTGTGCTCTCCACGTTTCCCGCCCAGCAATTTGGACCACGTGGCAGCATGCAATGGACTGTTAGTACACGTGTCCTCATCTGGATACCTTGTCCTTTTCGGATCACGAGCCAGGTACCTGGGATCACGTGCCCCTCATTAGCTTCTTCAGTTCTATGTATAGAGTTCTCCGTTCATGTGCTCAAAGTCATCAATCTGACTTGCTGCGTCGACGCTTTCACTCAATGGCGTTAACGCAGTGAGGCATTCCAGTAGCCATTAGCCTCGTTTCTTTAGCTACTGCGTCGATGCTGCTTGCTTGTGGCGTTGACGCAGTGGAATAGCCTGTGAAATGAATGCTTCTTCAACTGCTGCGTCGACACTGCTTGCTTGTGGCGTTGACGCAGTGGAAGATATCGCATGCTTCGTCTACTGATGCGTGGACGCTTTAAGCTCCAGGCGTCGACCCTGTTCCCTTCAGCAACAAGAATAAAGACATAAGATTTAAGTATGTACATTGCATTGTATATACTTGAGGAGTTGACGCTGCATAAAGCACTGAGTTGACGCTGCATGAAGCATGGACAGTGTACAGACTTTTACCCACTGTATGGACTTCATGTAATGCAAACAAATGCGAAGACTACAGTGTATAGACTTTAGATTCGAAGACCAATGTGCAGACTTTGGATTAGAAGATTAATGTATAGACTTTGAGTAACATTGTGGATGTACAGACTTTGCTCAAGTGCTTGAGACACTAACTGAGACGCTGGACTCTGTACAGACTTTGAGCGATGTGTGGACTTGAAGCTCCTGAAGCAGTGTACAGACTTCAAAGATCACTGTTGATGTGCAAACTTTGGGGACATGAAGTAATGTACAGACTTCAAGGAAGTTGGCAAGTCAATGTACAGACTTGATGAAGCGAAGCCAATGTACAGAGTTGAGTGTAGCAAAAGCCTTGATCGTAGGACTAGGCTGGACTGTATAGACTTCAGGCTTCAGAATCGAATGTTCAGACTTTGCCTAAGACACGTAGGGAAAAGACCCCAGTGTATAGACTTTGCCTTGAGTGAAAAGTAATTGATGAATGTATGGACTTTAATGTGTGAAGGCTACAGTGAATGAGTGTATACATTTCACCAGATCAAGGGCAATTCGGATGTACATACTCTGAGGTTCAAAGCCAACGGTGCGTTGACACTGTAACATGATGCGTTGACGCTGTGCACACATAATCAATTTAATTGAGATGCAGTGTGTGGACTTATGACAGTAAGAATTGCAGACAGTAGTGTATTAAAAGCAAAGAACACATAGTCAATCTGATGGAGCAATTTCATCAAATCAAACTCAGTTGCCAATCAATCAAAACAATGGTGTTGCCAAAGAATAGAGCAAGTGTCAACATCATCAACACAGAGGGGTCACAACACCCCTCTCACCTCGAGAGGATTTCACTAAAACACACTGCACGACGGCAGTAACCACCACACACGGGCTCGATGGCCCACACACGTGGGTTCTCACACGACGACGAGAAGCCCCACACACACTCGGAGAAAGCTCCAAAATCGTCTAAAGATGAAAATAAGATGGAAATACAAAGCCCAGTCTGAGACTAGGAATCTAAGTACAACAGAACTAAGAAGATGATAAACAAAATAGATCTCCCCTAAATCCTTCAACCAAACTTGGAGATGAACGGAGGGATGTTTGGAATGATGAAACCGAGAGGAGTGAGGTCGCCCATTGATGAAGCTCACCCAGTAGGTTTAGGATGGAGAGGAGCCGCAGCACGCCTCCAACCTCGACCTCGGGAACGTGGAATGTGGTCAGGGATGGAGTTCCTCCTTCTCCATGGACGCATCCCTTCTTCTCCTTTTTCCTGCAAGAGGATAGCACGTTAGAAGCTCTTGGATGTTCTTCCGATCGAACAAGGGCGGTTACATATACAAGAGGGATTGAAACCCAATAAGACACAAAAGCCCATGCCAAACCCTCTTTTAAACACATACAATATATGGTGGACGCCCTTAGGGTAATATGGTAAACAAGCAACCCAATCGGATCTATATTAGGTGGGTTCGAAATAGATCCGGAAAGACCGATCGGAACGCTCAGAAAAAGTGTCGACTCATAGAGTCGACTCTTTTTCACGAGTGTTCTTCCAGAACACATAAAAATAATACACGTGAAACAAGTGTCGACCCATTGAGTCGAC
Source organism: Amorphophallus konjac (assembly GCA_022559845.1). Lineage (NCBI taxonomy): Eukaryota > Viridiplantae > Streptophyta > Magnoliopsida > Alismatales > Araceae > Amorphophallus > Amorphophallus konjac. The sequence goes on along the minus strand of CM040121.1, from coordinate 499,007,936 downwards.
ACTTTTTACCAAGTGTTCTGGCCTGTGAAATTCACAACATTCGTGGTGAAAAGTGTCGACTCTTGAGGTCGACACTTTTTCACGAAGGTTCTATTTTCACAGAATTAAGTGAACTTTCTTGAAAGTGTCGACCCATTAGGTCGACATTTTTTCCCGAGTGTTCTGACTTTGCAAAAATAACAGAACCTTGGTGAAAGTGTCGACTTCATGGGTTGACACTTTCTGCTAGCATTCTTAACACTTAACGCAAGGCAGAGAGTGTTAAAATAAGTGTCGACCCCTGAGATCGATACTTTTCCTGACATTAAAAAAACTTCAATTAAATCAATTGAAACCTCCACATTTCATAAACCAAGTATCAAGATCAATCATATATGGACTTATAACTTAGATAGACATTACAAAATTTGATTTCAACCCTAATCAATTCATCCACTTTGAAATCCAATTAGACATCTATTCATACCTTGGCCTTGAGTGATTGAGTGAAAAAGTCCACAAATATCCTACATTTTCAAATTGTCATTCAACTCAATACCTCAAGTTAGCAATTGAAATTTCCAACACAATCCATATCATGTGAATCAGTTAATGCATCCATTGAAATGGCTATGCAATGTAGTGCAGTGAGGAACAGACATCTGTGTAGTTAAACTCATTCATCATATGGCATAAGCTCATTATAACATGACTCAAGTTCTCAAGCATTCATTTTATCATTCAAACTCCTCATTCATCAAATATGCTTCAAAGCAAATCTCACAAAAACTAAACTCATGACATTTTCATTCAAGATCTTCGTCAAAACAGTCCGGGGCACAACAATCTCCCCCTTTTTGATGAAGATAAAACCATTGAAAAAATAATAAGATTTGCATGAAAGATGACATTCTTTGAACCAAAACAAGCATTTTCTCATGCATACAAGATGCATGATTTTCATTCAGAAATAGCATATCTTGCTGAATCACATCAACATGTAAGAATCAACATGCAACCATCAAACATTTAACTCTCAAGCATTTAAATCCCCCTCTTTGCCAAAAACATAATCACAATCAATCAAGAACACATGCAATCCATGAATCTTCATGCAAATGCAAGCTGGCATTATTTCTCCCCCTTTTTGTCAGAGTCAAATAGGGGATTATTAAAACTATGGAAGTATGGAAGCAAAGCCTCAATATGCACATTTAACTCAGAGAGATGCATATGAAATGCAAGAATCAAGCATGCAAGCACATATGCACTCATCAGTCTATAAAATAGCAAGCATGTTCTATATGAACATGTTAAGAAATATGATATTGACCGAGAGCAATAGTAAAAGGGCAGTGCTTACAAGAAGTGGCACTGCAAGACTCATGAAATATGACTGATTCAAGGAGTACATTCATACAATAACTCCCCATATGTAAATGTGATGTATGAGCAATGAATTCTAGACAGAATGGATTTTCATATTTTCTAAAGAACACAAGTAGGAACTTTTCCTCCTTGCACTTTTATACAACGCGCTCGACTTTTGGTAGCTTCGCACAACCCCATAATTATTTTCATTTTTTAATGACAAACTGACTAACCTTTTGACACGAGTCATGCCCTTTGTTTTAGGGGCACTTCCCGGTTACTCGGTATCGTCACTTATAATTATGTGGATATGACACTTTTCAATGCGAGTTTCCTCCTTTATTTCAAGAAAGATTCTTGATTTACTTGATGTCAGATCACACTTATTGAAATTTTTGACGGGGCTGACAGATTTTTCCTCACAAGTCATGTGATTTCTATGTAGGGGATCCGGAGCCTAGAAATGTGTTAAGTGGAATAAGTGAAATCCTTATTTGTTAGAATCATTAACTCAAATGTGAAAGTTGTGTGAGTGATTGCATAGAATGTAAGAGATGAATTAGCCTATTCATGGTGATGTCTCCCCCTAAGTGTATGCACAGTTATAACAAAAACCTCCGCCTTAATATGTGCCATGTTAAAAATATGTCCTAGTCAAAGCATTTTATTTAGCTAGGGTGTAATGTCATAAGAGATATCAAAACTGAAAGGTGTGTAATTTATATACACTCAAGCATGTCAAAATGGTGTTTTTAAGCAATTTGATTACCGGTATGTGACAGAGAACATAGGTCCGAAGACCATACTCACGCATAATGAAAGCTTGCAGGTGGACTTCATCCGCCTTTCCACTGACGTCATTTTATATACCGGTGAATCATGGCATTCATGCACACATATATGAAGTATATGCATTTATGTACATGCGAATGCATAAAAGATAAAAGCATGTATGAGAACCAAATTGTTATTTTCTAAGATATGCACAAAAGCAAAGTTTGTACTGTGAAAGCTATGGAAAATTCTTTATGTACAAAGGATAAAGCAGTATGAACAATTTCTTTATGAAGAAGTGAAAAGAGTGTATGTACAATTCAGCTCAAAAGATCTAAGTATCTAACTTGCACACTCCTAATTCTCTCCTAAGAAAATAAAACTGATCAAAATTTAAAGGTTTAGTAAAGATATCTGCAAGTTGGTTTTTTGTATCAAGAAAAACAAGCTCAAAATCACCTTTATTTATATGATCTTGTATGAAATGATGCCTAACTTCTATGTGTTTGGTACGAGAATGTTGGATAGGGTTTTTGGACAGATTTATTGCAGACGTGTTGTCACACATTATGGGAGTGTTTTTCAGACTAAAATCAAAATCAAGCAATTGATGTTGGATCCACAGCACTTGAGCCGCACAACTACCGACAGCCACATATTCGGCTTCGGTAATTGATAAAGCCACACAATGTTGTTTCTTGGAGGCCCATGAAACCATGTAGCCCCCTAAAAACTGGCAGTGACCGCTTGTGCTTTTGCGATCCATTTTACATCCAGCATAATTAGAGTCAGTGAAAGCATGTAAATCAAATGAATTATTTTTGGGATACCACAAACCAAGGTCTAGTGAACCATTCAAATACCTGAAGATCCTTTTCACGGTCGACAAATGAGAATCCATGGGACAAGATTGATATCTTGCACAGAGACATACACTAAAATGGATGTCAGGCCTACTAGCAGTCAGGTATAGCAGTGAACCAATCATACCCCTAAAAAGTTTTTGATCGATTTTGTTACCTTTTTCTTCTTCCATTTTCTATAAGGTGGACATAGGTGTTGCAAAGGGTTTGGCAGTCTCAAGTTGGAATTTTTTCACGATTTCTTGTGTATACTTCTTCTAGTTGATGAAAATGCCATCGTCTAGTTGCTTTATTTGTAATCCCAATAAGAAGTTTAGCTCGCCCATCAAGCTCATCTCGAACTCTCCTTGAATGAGTTGAGCAAATTCATCATTAATCTTCAAATTAGAGACTCCAAAAATTATATCATCTACATAAACTTGAACAATTAAAGAATGTTCATCACAAGTTTTTTGTAAACAATGTTTGATCTATATTACCTCGTTTGAAGCCATTATCAATAAGAAATGAACTTAAACGATCATACCATGCACGACGAGCCTATTTTAATCCATACAGTGCCTTATCCAATCTGTACACGTGGTCCGGAAGTGTTTCATCCTCGAAGCCTGGTGGTTGTTCCACGTACACTTCTTCCTTGATGATCCCGTTGAGAAAGGCACTCTTCACGTCCATTTGAAATAGCTTGATGTTCTTGTGACAAGCATAAGCAAGTAAGATTCTAACGGCTTCTAATCTAGCCACAGGAGCGAAAGATTCATCAAAGTCAATACCGAATTCTTGAGAGTAGCCCTTGGCTACTAATCTTGCCTTATTCCTCACAACCACCCCATCTTCACTAAGTTTGTTTCGGAAAACCCACATAGTTCCAATTATAGGATGGTTATCAGGCCGGGGCACTAGAAACCACACCCTATTCCGTTAGAATTGGTGTAGTTCTTCTTGCATGGCGAGAACTCAAGAATTGTCATTCAAAGCATCATCTAAAGACTTAGGCTCAATGCTCGAATTTCAACTTCCCTCATTGAAGCCAGTGTTCGAATTCCTTCATCCACACCACCGGTCACATTCTCCAATGGATGGTCCTTGTGCGTGGTCCATTGGTGTGGAAGGTTCAGATGTTGCTCTTGTTCCGCTTCCTCCTCTTGTTCCTTTTCTTCCTCTTGATTTGTTGCCTCACCTTATTTTCTTGACTCTCCCTTTTCAATTTCATTCTCACCTATAACAATAAAATGATCATTATCATTCGACTTCCTCATAGTATATTCATCAACAACAACATGTGGACTTTCCTAGACAACAAGTGTTCTAGTGTTATAAACACGGTAAGCTCTAGATGATAGAGAGTACCCAAGGAAAATCCCATTATCACTCTTCGCATCAAATTTTTTGAAATTGTCTTTACGATTGTTCAAAATGTAACATATTAAACCAAATGTCTTAAAATGAGATATGTTGGGTTTCTTACCTAAGCTCGTAAGGAGTTTTCTTAAGGATTGGTCTTACCATTGCTCTATTTGTAATGCAGCAGGTAGTGTTCACAGCCTCTGCCCATAACTACTGTGGAAGACCATTCTCCGAAAGCATGGTACGCGCCATCTCCACGAGCGTCCTATTTTTCCTCTCAACCACTCCATTTTGTTGCGGTGTTCTAGGTGATGAGAATTGATGTTCATACCCCTGCTTCCTGCAAAATTTATCAAACTCATGATTTTCAAATTCTCTTCTGTGGTCACTTTGAATTTTCTGAATTGAATAACCTTTTTCATTCTGAATTCTAGCACAAAAATCAATGAATTCATTACATGTATCACTCTTGTTGGCTAGAAACAAAACCCATGCATATCGCGAGAAATCATCGACAATCACGAAGCCATAAAGCTTCCCTCCAAGACTGCGAGTCCTGGTTGGACCAAACAAATCCAGATGCAACAATTGAAGGGGTTTTTCTGTTGAAACAATATTTTTACATTTAAAGGAAGTTGTGGTTTGTTTTCCTTTATTACATGCTTCACAATTTTTTGAAGATTCAAAATTTAAACTAGGAAGTCCTCTAACTAAACCATGACGATTCAACTTCCTAATGACATTTAGACTAGCATGCCCAGACGGCGATGTCACAACCAGACATCTTCATCTTTGTTAGCAACTAAATAGAACTTTTCAGAAGCAATTTCATCAAAATCAACTTGGTAAGTATTGTTACTTCTCACTCCTATGAATTTGATTTCATGTGAGTTAGCATCGACAACGGTGCAGTGAGAAGACTCAAAAATGACTTTGTAACCCTTGTCACAGAGTTGACTAATACTTAGCAAATTATGTCTAAGACCTCTAACAAGTGAAACATCTTCAATGCAATGGTTGAGATCCTTACCAATTCTCCCAATTCTGATTATCTTACCTCTGTCCTGTCCACCAAAAATTACCGTACTGCCATTTTTCTCTGCAAGGTCTGCAAAAAGATGTTTATTCCTGGTCGTGTGCCTGGAGCATCCGCTGTCCAGGTACCATTTATTCTCTCCAGCCTTCATGCAGACCTGCACCAATAAGCAACCATGCTCATTTTGAATTGGGTACCCAAGCTAGCTTGGGTCCCGTGATGTTAGCATTTCCAAAGGATTGATTGTATTTACTGAAAAACATGTCATCATCATATTGCATTAACTGGCATATGTACATGTCATGCCCTATCTTCCCACAGTAAAAACAAGTGGGTCTCTTCCTACCAGAATTTTTCCTGTTATTTACATTCCTAAAAGTTGAGGGGAAACTAGAATTGATAGTTGATGTAACAGGGTGTGTGTGTGAACATTCTCCATGATGAAATGAACTTTTAACAGCATAGTGAGAATGGTTTTTGTTGCCATGCATGTAAACTGAATTTTTTACAACTTGTTTTTATTTTCCTTTCACCATCTTCTCACTTCCATTCTTTACTTTTTCAATTTAACTAATAAGCCTTTCATTATCATTGTTCAATTTTTCTTTCACTTTTTCATATTCAATTAATTTGGCATTCAAATTTTCCAACTTATTTTTCAACAAATCATGCCTTTCTTGGATTTCATCTTTGAGTTTAAAAGCGTTTTTCTTTTCAATATCTAGGCATGCAATTTCATCTTCGAACAAATTCACTTTGGATTCCAAAACTTCATTTGCATTTTTGAAATTTTTTACTTGCATTTCAAGCAGATTACATTTCTCACATGGATTGGATGAATGCAAGATTTCATGGATCTTTTTCTTCAGGATTTTATTCTCATTTTTTATTCTCTTGTAATTTTCATCCAATTCTTCATAGGCAAGCTCCCATTGTTCATTAGTGATAAGCTCTGAGTCAGAGATTACCTGTTCTTGGTCGCTCCTGGCTATAAGGCACATATCCTTCACCAGCTCTTCAATATCTTGTTCATCATTGGACGTGGACTCATCCTCATCCTCGTCGCTCCACGTGGCCTTCATCGCTTTGGGCTTCTTGCCCTTCACCATCCATCCTTTTTTCTTTTCAGCTCGGGGCATTCACCTCGCATGTGCCCCATCTTCTTAAGTTCGTAGCACATCACTTCGGCCACTTTTGATGGTTCATTTCTTTGCTTTGGCTGCTGCCTCTTTCCTTTCTTGAATTTCCCACCAAATCATCGGCTTTGGCGTAAGAACTGTCATACTCTTCTTGTTAGCATGGCAACCTCTTCGTCATCGGCGGTTCCCATAGAATTCTCTTAGCTTGAAATTGTTTCCGGGTAAGCTTTCAATGCAACAGACTTCTTCTTCTTTGTGTCCTCTTTCGTTCTCTTAATGTTAATCTCATAGGCCATCAATGACCCTGTGAGTGCATCCACAGTGAGGGTAGACAAGTCTTTAGAATCCTCTATCACCGTCGCCTTGGTGTGACAGCTTGGTGATAGGGACCTCAGCACTTTTCTAACCAAATCGGTGTCCTTGAACTCTCTTCCGAGTGACTTCAATCCATTTGTGATCTCCATGAGAGGTGCAAACATATCGGAGATATTTTCTTCCTCTTTCATGTGAAATAGCTCGTAGTCACGAATCAACATGTTTGCCTTCGTCTCCTTAACTTTTGTGGTACCTTCATAGATAAGCTTGAGCTTGTCCCACATTTCCTTTGCGCTGCTGCACATGGAGACACGAGCATACTCGTTAGGGTGAATAGCACACTGAATAATGTTTAAAGCATTAAAGTTCACAGTGGCTTTCTTAATACTATCATCATCCCACATATCCTCATCATGGTGTAAAACATACGGACCATTCCTAATGATAGTCCATATTTCATGACTTTCAGCACGTAGGAAGATGGTCATTCTATTCTTCTAATAAGGGTAGTTACTACCATCGAAGAAAGGTGGCCGATGAATAGAATGCCCTTTGGGCATTAACCCCTTGTTAATGTTGTTGGCCATTCCTAAAAGATCTCTCTAAACCGCTAGATTTCTAGAAAATAGAGCCGAGGCTCTGATACCAATTGTTGGCCCAGTTAGGAGGCAATTGAGAGGGGGGTGAATTGATTGCCCACCCTTTTCGACAAATTTAGACAAAATTAAATCAAACCACAGATATGGCAAAAAAACCTTAGATGAAGCTTGATTAGAATATATTATTGAGAAGCAAGCAAGCCCTCACAACTTCCCAGCGCAGAAATATAACCACTCAGAGAACAATGTATGAACAGACAGTTGATCAAACTCTCGTCTCACCGACTCACACTCGTAGTATGAACGTATAGCAAATATCAACAACCACATAAGAAGCAAACCACGACACAGTGATTTTTAGGTGGTTCGGACACACCAAGTGATGTCCTACGTCCACCCCTCTCACCTCGAGAGGATTTCACTAAAACACGCTGCACGACGGCAGCAACAACCACACACGGGCTCGACGGCCCACACACGTGGGTTCTCGCACGACGATAAGAAGCCCCACACACACTCGGAGCAAGCTCCGAAATCATCTAAAGATGAAAATAAGATGGAAAGACAAAGCCCAGTTTGAGAATTGGAATCTAAGCACAACAGAACTAAAAAGATGATAAACAAAATAGATCTCCCCTAAATCCTTCAACCAAACTCGGAGATGAACGGAGGGAGGTTTGGAATGATGAAACCGAGAGGAGTGAGGTCACCCCTTGATGAAGCTTGCCCAGCAGGTTTAGGATGGAGATGAAGAACCGCGATCAATGACACCCAAGAGGGGGGGTGAATTGGGTGATTACAGATTTAGAAAACGTTCACCCTATTTAAAGTAGATGAATGTGATGAACTAGCGACATAAGAATTGGATCTATCAAAATATATCACACATGATAACGGATTATGCTAGATCCGAGGAATACAATGTGAAGGAAACAATATATACGTACGATTACACAGAATGGAGGTAGAAGAAATGTGCCAAACCACACAATTCAAACCACAAGGCACAACGATTTTTAAGGTGGTTCAGATGCAGTGACGGCAACCTACGTCCACCCCTCACCAAAATCCGGTGAGGCTTCACTACTGTAAACTAGCACTGAGAAGACTTCCCAAACATGGAGCAAGGCTCCAACACACACAGGGATAAATCCCCAACACTGAGGCAATGCTCCAACAACACACACACGCAGGGCGACGTCTGCACACACACACGGTATACAACCACAAACACACACGAAGACAAAGTCTCCAATACGATCCAATGACTGGATCACAACACTCACACACACACACACACACACATGCTGCAACAGACGCAGCACAACGACACACACGATCACACGTAGACGATCAAACACGACCGTATGCATAGACGGTCACACCCACACAGAGTATGCTTTCATAAATTAAGCAAGTGTTTAAACCAAGCTCAGATCAGTGTGAAATACATGATAAACATCACAACCAAGTGAAAATGAGACGAAGAAAGTATCCCCCTTTGGTTTACACAATGAGGAGAGGATGTCGCTGAACAACTCGGATCGGATGATGGGGATTCTTGCATCCTCTTGTTCCTCTCGTCGATCCGCTTCTTTTCTTCTTCTTCCACGAGGCCCGTAGATGCCTGGATGCAGATCAAATCCTTACAAAACCTTCTCCAATGTTATTCTCTTATGCTCCTTGGCCTTCTTCTCCTGCAAGATAGAACAATAGGCTCATTAGGGTTGAGACTTGTGAAATTCGTAGCTTTCATATACATATTAATAGGAAGCATCAAAAACTAATATAGCCCATCTAGAAACCTCCAAAAGGACCCCCAATAGGTCTCCCACCAACCCAAGGGCAAAGGGGAAAGAGTTAGGCACAAGTTGACTTGGTTTAGATGGGTTTCGGAACCACGTTTTTGACTTTTCGCCATCGGCGGTCGACCTACACGGGTCTAGCGATCGAACGGAATTTTATAGGCTGAAATCTCCTATTTCTGGGAATTTCGGTCGACCTTAAGCTATAGTGTCGATCGACCTAAGCTACAGTAAATTCCAGACTTTCTCATTTTAGCTACAAACTCCATTACAACCCTCCCAAACTCTGTGGCATCAAACTCCTTTGATCTTGGAGAGATTATACAAGAAATTTAACTTGTAAAGCCATAATAAAAATGATTAGAACTTTAGCTTAATAATCAATATGATAAATATATGAAATACATACATGAAAGCCTATGAATTAGATGCATGTGAATAAGGTATGAGTACCATTCAACCAAATCTACTAAGATTCATATGAGATTCAAACTTGAGTACTAACAACTCATTTCTTCCAAGATTTGCATGATGAAATCAAACATCTAAACTAGTCTCAAAGCCCTATAAAGAATATGCATGGAGTGCATTCAAAACATTACATAAAAGGCTATTGAAACTTTATTCCATATCACAACTTCAAGCACATAGGAGCCCAATCCTTCTCAACAAGAATCACTTTCTTATGGCATGCATTTTAAGCAAATGTTAGCATATACAAGAGGCATGTAGAAAGTCTTTTGAATTCATGACCCAAATCTCATATGTAAGAAACACGAAACACATTTTCAAACCATCAAATCGTCAACAAAAGATATGATCATTTAGACATGCACATGATAGAAACATGTGAGCATTATGAAATCTAATATCACCAAAAATCACATATGCATCCTTATCATCCTTCTCAACCATAAATGCCTGAGAGGCCATTTTAAGAAGACTTTCATTGATGAACTCCTTGAATTCCAACCGTGAACTAGGGATGTTGATCCTGCAAGTCAAGATAAACATAGCATGAGTTCCTTAAATAACAATCATTCATATGACTTCCAAGTGAGAGTCTTGAAGTCATTTTGAACTCATCAGCCAAGATGAAACCATATAACCATTGCCATTTGCCATCTCAACCATATGAAAAACATTGTTTGACAACTAGCATCATAAGAGCACACTATCACACACACACATAATATTTTGGTATCATCAAAACTAAAATCAAGAGGGAGCACAACGAACGCAACACAACAATCTCCCCATTTTTGATGATGGCAAAACATTGTGGCATCAACCTCAATCAAACTTTTCTCCCCCTTTGACATTATCAAAAAGTGGAGAATAGGGTAGTACAAATTTCAACAAGGCGAACAAGTTGGATCCATGAATCACTGAAAACTTACAAGAGAAGTTCAGATGATTCAATAGCAAGGCATGGACAAGAGGACACATCAATTTTTTGATTTTCAGTTTTGCATAAAAAAATTTTAAAAATTTCTTTGAAATGCAAACACAATATGGCACTTATGAATGACACTATGAATGCATGCGATGCGACCAGACAGTTATGCCAATGAAAAACAAACTAAGTCAATTGTGGAACTCAAAAATTGTTGATTATTTCTATGTGAGAGACACACATTTGGATTTTCATGATTTTTAGATTTTTGTATTTTCTTAAGGAATGCAAGAAGCAAAATGCATATGAATGATGACAAATGAGATGCATTTTATGCAACCAAGCAAATATATATATCTACATGCAACATAACTCCACCTTACTCATTTAAGAAGGGATATGTGTAAGAAGAGTGCATGAGAATCATGACAACCGGAATGATCATATATAGCACTTAGGAGGCTGTGCAATTGCATCTAAAGGGCGTGCAAAAGCCAATGTAGTCAAATAATTTTCTGAATACATATTAAATCAAATTTTCAAATGTGAAAGTGAATAACATGAAAAGTGACTGTAGTCATATGGATATTCAGATTTTCAAATCAACACAATGAAAGATTACACATACTGCATTTCAATTTTGGAGAGCAGCGTATTGGAGCTACGCTCTACCTCAATAATTTTTCACATCAAAATTTTTTTAATGATTTCACAAAGACAATCAGAATTTTTCTAAGAATGATCAGGTTCAAATAATTCTTTTTTACGTGAGTAGACGCATGGAGCTCATGTCAGAATCCCTGGTTACTTAGAATATTGAACCATTTCATTTTGAATAGAGATACTATAGTACAACACCTTTCTGAAATGAACCACATCACGTCTCAGGTGACATGTGTCCAATTTACTCAATGAGACTAAGCATTGCTCTGCCTTTCATTTCTCATTTTTTCAACACATAGGTAGGCAATTTTTTTCTCAACTAACTCTTCAACATACATGCAGTAAGTTTAATATCTCTAGAGTGTTAAAAGGAAATTCTTATATCCTTATGTTTAACACTCATTCCATATTATGTGCAAGATGTGTGCGAATTTGATTCAGCATGTATACCGAAAATATCATGAACACATAATAGTCCAACTCCCCCTAAATAGATGCACTTATGAAATATGTACTCTCCCAGAGTGTATGACATGAAACACTCTAATAATGACTCAAATGCAGCATTATTTATCAAGGAAGCATAAGGTCATAGAAATTTCAAAGGATGGGGGTGAATAACATATATAAGCATGCAAGCACACATTGGGAGTATATACAATATGCAATGTAAAATGAAAAGATATGCAATGTTAGTTCTTGAATTGCTGGCCCCAAGGATATCCATGCTGAAAATGCCAACTATGTAACAAGGCACACGATGAACTTCATTTTTCAAATGCACTATGTGTATGATATGCAGGTATGATATGCAAATGTGAAGGAAAATTTTAAATTTTTATTTGAATGACTTAAATGCAATGCAAAGTGTAAGATGTAACATGAATACAAATTACAAGTTTTTAGTTTTTCATTTGGATGATCTAAATGCACCTAATGCATTGAATTCTAATGCATACAATCTATACTTATATGAGAATGGAATGCAAGATGAAAAATGTCACAATATACAAGAGAGCAATTCAGATTTGAAAGATGAGCATGTGACATTTTTCATCACAAGTGGTTTATATACAAAGGTGCAGAAATCATTTGTGGCATGTAGTGAGAACCATTTATTGTCAGAAATTGTTAAGAACAGATTTTCAAAGGTTTTGAAATCATTCACAAGCCATTCAGGAGTTGACATTTTCATTGCAGAACTCTTCACTTCAACAAGGATCAATTTTAGAAATTTTGAAACAATTCATCATGAGCATGTTGCATATTTCAATTGGAAATCACTCAGTCAATAGAGAATGAAATAACATTCATTTCAACTTGTTTAGCTAGAAAGTCCCCCTTTGACAAAAACGTGAATCTCAAAAAAATTTAGTGAAAGTGCAATGTTTCTCTTATAACATGTGGCTAGCTAACAAGGAGCAAAGAATAGCATCAGAAAATTCTTTCAAGGCCAAACAATCGATTTCTTGTAGTTCTGGTACAAGGCGAAAAACTTTGGTCCAAAGACCAACTCACGCATAGTGAGAGTCTCCAGGTGAAGATAATCAACATTTTCACTACTCAGTATTTGATATACCAGATACTCAATTAAACTTAAATGTGCTCAAGCAATCAGATTGAAGGATGTTCAATGGTCAACATAATGTTCAAGATTTTCAGTTTCATTCAACCAATAAGCAAGTTAATCACAGCAGAATGGAGGAGCAATCATTTCAGGTATGTAGAAACAATACCTGTCATCAGAATAACATCACAAGGTCCCATAGACTAATGCATGAATTTCCATTTTCATAGCAAGAGGGTTAATTACCTTAGTTCAGAAGACAATACCGTAGGCCTTCAAGCACCAAAATCACCAACCTCACGAAGGTTAGTGTTTCAGATTTTTGTTTTCTTACCTTGGCCTTGAGAATCCATTATTTTTCTTAATTTTTTCATGACCCTCAAGTCACTCCTGTAATCAAAGTTCTCATATTACAGATTTGGGTATCTAAGCTTCCTTGGATCCCTCGAGTTTAGTAGCACTTGAGAAGTGCATTCCACAGCTTTATATATGCAAATTTCAAATTGCATCAACAATGTTTATGCATGAGAATGAATGTGCATTCTAACATGAGAGGCAATTTGTACAACATGTATGAAATGCAGTGATGCAATGATAAAGCATACTAAGAAGCAAACACACAATGGAGTATTACAATATGCATGAGATGCAATCATGCAATGATGAAGGATGCAATACAGTTTAATATGAGAAACAAGTTTTTGAAACATTTATGCAAGACAGTGCATGAGAGTTTATGCAGACTCAATGTATGCAATTCTTGGAATATGCATGCATTCAAAGACTTATTGAACAGGTGACTCATGATACCATGTAGAGGCACATTCTCACGCATAGTGATAGATTTTAGACAGGAATGACCTACCCTTTTTCAAGTCACCAATTCATATATCATGTAGTCATGCCAATGATAATCAAAAAGTTGCAATCCAAGCTCATAAGTAAAACGAATGTTCTTGATTTTCATGATGGATTTTGAATCAAACAAATTTCAGTTTTTCACAAAAAATTCAAAATTTTATTTTCAATACTCGTGCCTTGAGCATCCATCATGTTCCAAGCCTTTCACTTGGTCTCAAGGCAATCCTTCGACAAAATTCTCATTCAACAAGCTTCCCTTCAACAAGATATTATATGACAAGTGATGTGCTTAAAGGTATGAAAACAACTATGAATTGAATGCATATACAACATATGCATTATCACATAAGATTCATCACAAATAAAATTAAGACATACCATCTTTTCTAGATAAGTGAGAGGGATATCACCTGAGTGTTCAGATTCCATTTTTGGTTTTTCTTTTAACCTGACTTATGTCATTTGGCCCGTGTGCCTTACCTTCTTGACTGAAGACATGTTTCACGCTTCATGTTTCCAAGACACACCTGCAAAATAGATTTCTAATTTGGGATAATTGGGTATCCAACTCCTCTTAGGTCCCAGATGGTTAGTTGCACCTCTAATGTGTGCCTTCCACATTCTCTGGCAAAGCATATCATCAAAATATATCAAATCACAATCATGCATAGTATGCCCAGATTTGTCACAATAAAGACAACATGACTTTGAATACTTGAAGGCATGAAGATTATTTGAAGCATGTGACTTTTTGTTCCGATATTGTTTCCAATATGCAGGTGGTGTGTTGAACACATTAGAAATTCTAGGTTGACCTTCCCTTGGTTTTGGCTGAGGATAATGGGTCCAGAACACAGAATGTGTTAACACCATAGGTTGGTAGTGTTGTTTAGCCATGGGATGCATCAACCTACCCTTGTCTTTTCCATTGTGCATTCTATTCCTGCATGCTTCCAAATCATCATTCTTCATAATAAGATAATCATGCATGGCATGTTTATATTTTTCACAATAAAATATGAGAGTTTCTTTCAAGGTGGTTGTGTGTGTGTGGCAGAAGTATGTTTAACATGCATGGAGGTGCTAGCAGCATTTTTAGATTTTTGATTTGGAGACTCATTTAATGTGCTGGCTATGTTTGAACTGTGCACACAAGATGTATAAACTTTATTTTCAAACTTTTTTTGTTCACAGATTATAGCCTAGCCCTTCTCTTTGAAAGTTCACTTTCATTCCCAACAATTTGTCCAAGTTTTCTTGACCATTCATAAATCTAGACAATGAAACATTCAAATCAAAGATTTCAGATTCAAGAGATGCAATGTGTAATTCATAGGAAACCATATTATTTTCACAAGAATTAACTTGTTCATGTAAAGTGACATTGATGGTTTTATGACTTTCAATTTCTTGCAACAAGGCATGCACTCTTTCAGATTTATCAACATTCATAGTTTTTCCTTTTTCAAAAATAAGTAGTTTCTCAGACATGGTTCCATTTAAATGTTTCAAATTTTCAACTTCTTCTTTCATACATGAAATGTTTTCTTCATGTTTTCTGATGTCAATCAATAAAGATTCATTTTTAGTTTTGAATTATAAGCATTTATCACATGAAGAGTTTTCATGAATGGATTTTTCAAGATGCTTTAAACTGCCTTCAAGCAAAGAGATTTGAATTAACAATGCATTATTTTCCTTTTTAACATTTTCAAGTTCAGAACATTTATTACAAGAGCTATTCTCATGAAAAGCATGTTCAGGTTTCTTTTTCAATTTTTTATTTTTTGCTTCTAACTTCTTGTAATTATCTGCAAGCTCATCATATGCATTCAATAACTCTTCATAGTTAAATTCATCTTCATTGTCAGAATCAGAATTTACCTTTGAGTTTGATCCAGTTTGCTGATCACTCCATTGATCACTCGTGCCTGCCACAAGACATTGGTCTTCATGCTCTTCCCGGACTTTAGTTAAGACATCCAAGATGTTCTTCGTGGATCTGCAATGGGAGACAAAAGGGAAATGATTAGAATAAACTGTAACAATAGGCAATTTTAGAACCAAACAATTTTGATCATGTTTAAACATGTAATATGCAGTCTAGACAGATTTATCTGTAGGCAACTCATAAGTGTTGTGCCCCTGGTTTTGATGATGACAACCATGAGATATAAATGATGTATTCAATTCAATGATGAATTAAAGTTTGATTCAATAATACCTTCACTTGATTTCATTCTTGTTGCTAGAAAGGAACAGGGTCGACGCTGGGAGCTTAAAGCGTCCACGCATCAGTTGAAGAAGCCTTCACCAATATCTTCACAAGTTGTTCCACTGCGTCAACGCCAAGATAGAGCAGCGTCGATGCAGCAGTTACAAAGGGAGAGCCAATGGCTTACGGGAATACTCTGATGCGTCAACGCTTTGATCAAGTAGCGTGAACGCAGCAGTTCAAGCATTCCTTGTTGCAGCCTCTGGAGTACCTTGGCAGCGTCGACGCTGTAGTTCGATGGGTCAACGCTGTAGTACCATGAATTGCCACAACTGTCTAAAGCGCAACTAATGAGTGGACGCAGTTGCTTCTTGTGTCAACGCACTCAGCATGAAACCTGAAGCTAGAAGAAGGATGCGTCAACTCCTTGGGGCAAGAGGGTTGACGCCATCTAATTCAAGTTACAGAGCACGATAAGTGGATCCCACCTTCAGTCATTATCTGCCACATCAGCCACAAACAGATAAGGTTTCGTAGCTTCTACCACTCCAGAAGGTTCCCCACGTGAGCAATCATGAGGATAACCAAAAAATCAGGGTGGTGGCCCACCTGCCTCACGTGAACTATTTTGTGCGCGAGAAGACCATAAAATAAGTTCACCCGAGAAGAAAAGAGGAAGAGAGGGCAAGAGCAGAACGAGTGAGGCGGATAGCAGAACGAGAGAGGCTGAGAGCAGAACTGGACGAAGGCTGCTGAAAAATCAGATCAGAAGATCATCGCGCCACCAAGACTCTTCTACATTCCAGACGAAGGAGATTCAAGGATCGAAGCTCATGCGTATGGACATAGATCTCTCTGTTGGTGATCTAAATTCCGCTGCGTCCAAGTGCTGAAGTTTGATTTCTTATCTTTTAGTTTTCCTATTATTTTTGAACATTATATTCCTCTCCTTCACTGGATTTAGTGAAGAGAGGGTGATTCTGATTCAGCGGGTTGTGCTGAGATCAGGGGTGTCAAGGCTGTTTGCCTTCAAGCTGTTTGACAGCAGATCTGAGGATTTGTTCCTCGTTGTCTTCTGTTGGGGTAGTCAACAGTGTAGAGGAATTACTTCCTCGGTTTAGCAAAGCTGTGAAGCTCAGCAGGGTTCGTCACTAGTTGAGTGGGGAGGTGGACGTAGGTCTCCATTGGGTGACCGAACCACCTTAAAATTGTGGTCTCTTGTGCTTTGGTTTAATCTTCGCAATTTGTTCCTCGCTAGATGCATGATAGGCACGCTCTCTGATTGGCTTGGTTCAGTGTTTCAATTAATCATCTAGGTGTGGTGCTTCTGATGCGAATTGCTCTACTATAATTTTTATAAGATCAACCTATTCACCCCCTCCCCCTCTAGCTTGACCGTCCTCTCGATCCAACACGTGGTATCAGAGCGCCAGGCTCTCTTGCAAAGGTTTCACAGCCTAGAGAGAACTAATGGAGAACAGAGGACTCATGCCTGAGGGGTATGCAGTGAATAGGCCACCATTTTTTGATGGGACTAATTATTCGTACTGGAAAAATCGCATGCAAGTATTTTTAAGAGCGCAGGATCATGAAATCTGGAGAGTAGTGAGCAAAGGGCCATACCAAATTGAAGGCGATGAAGAACTCTGGGTGAAGGAGCAAATTCGAAAGTCAAACGTAAATTGGCAAGCCATGAACATTATGCAGTGCTCACTACATCCCAAGGAATTCTCGCGTGTATCCTCATGCTCCAGCGCAAAAGAAATGTGAGATAGACTCGAGGTAATCTACGAAGGTACCTCAGAGGTAAGAGAGACAAAAGCTAACATGTTAATTTCAGAATATGAATCTTTTTGGATGAAACCTAAAGAAAGTGTATCTGAAATGTATGCCAGACTAACTCTTCTTGTGAATGGTCTTAAAGGTTTGGGAAAGACCTATAGTGACTATGAGGTAGTTAGGAAGATTCTTAGATCCCTAACTCCAATCTGGCATACCAAAGCCACGGTCGTTGAGGAATCAAGGAACCTTCCCACCACCAAACTAGATGAGCTAATAGGTTCTCTTATGGTTTATGAACTGAACTTAAAAAGAACAGATGAGGACATGAAGAAGAAAAAACCCCTTGCATTGAAGGCTGGTTCCAGCAGCAAGGAAAGCTCAGATGATAGTCAGTCACCTTCATCTGATGATGACTCAAGTGAAATAGCCATGCTTACTAGAAAATTCAGAAAATTCTTAAGAAATGGAGGTAAGACTGATAGATATAAAGGATATCAGGTAAGAACTAGCTCAAAACTCAAGCCAGAAAATCCTAAGAAATCTGATAAAGTTATTTGCTACAAATGCAGGAAACAAGGACACATCAAGTCGGAGTGTCTTGAGAATGTGAAAAAGACACAGTCAAAGTGGAGAAACAAAAAGCCCAAGGCCATGCTAAGCACTTGGAGTGATGAAGAAAAAGATGAAGATGAAGAAAGCACCTCTGAAGAAGAAAGCGAGGTGAAAATGTGCTTCATGGCAAATGGTGATGATCAAGTCGAGGTAACCTCTCCCTTTGCAGATTTCTCTTGTGATGATTGGGAAGAAGCTTTTAACGAATTGCTGGATAAGTATGAAGGTGTTAAAAAGGAAAATAAATATCTAAAGAAAAAGAAAACTCAAACCAGTCAAGAAGATGATTTGAATGAAAGAGTCAAAACGCTAGATGCTGAAATAGTGTGTCTAAAAAGGGACTTGGAAGAAAAAGATGAGTATAAGAAATAGCTAATTGAAATAAAGAGAGAAAATAATTTTCTATTGAAGATGCATGATGAATTGAAATTAAGAATGTAGAAATTGGAGAAAGAAGTAAAAATTGCTGAAGAGAAATATGAGGCCATTTGTGGAGTCAATGCAAAACTTCAAGAAAATCTGAAGAAATTAGAGGAAGAGAACCTAAGCAAACAAGCATCTCTCGAAAAAATGACACAGGGTAAAAACAACCTTGATGCTGTTATGGGAATTAAGTGCAACTTTGGAAAAGAAGGGCTTGGATTCAATCCTACTAAAAAGAAAGAACTGGGAACTAGATTGGTGACATTTGTCTCTAGGAAGGACACATCTGAAGAGAGGCAAATGGATGAAAACAAAAAGGATAAGAAGAATGAGGACGGATCAAAACAATCTAATGAAATAAGAAAAGAAAAAGGAAATGAGAAAGGGAAGGCAACATTGAATTTTAACAAACAGCAAAGCACATTTATGTTTCAATATGCCTCTTCAGGTCAATATAGGAATCCTAGATTTGATTCATCAACCCAACAACAATCTTATAGAAGATCAGAAGGCTTAAGGCGTGGTAGAAGTCAACCGCGTCAATGCACTGCTCACATGGCGTCAACGCACCTAGCCTTCCAGAAAGGGCACTCAGTCAGAAATACTCAGATGCGTCGACGCAGTCACTACCATGAGTCAACGCAGTACATGTACCAGAACCCCCATGATAGATATGGTAGGTGGATGAGTCAACGCAGTAACACTAAAGGGTCTACGCATTCAACTCTCAATCAACCAAGAAGCATGCATTCATCTAGAGTCCTTAAGTCAAATTTCCCTAGTACTTCATGGAGTCATCACTATCAATGGCACATGAATAATCACAAGTCTGTCAAATCATTGAACTTACCATATCAAAGACGCTCACAACAGCAACTATGGATCCCCAAGAGCTTGATTTCCTACCTGAACACGTCCTATGGTTTGAAGGGACCCAAGTATATCTGGGTTCCAAAATCTCTTGTTTAATGTGTTTTGCAGGAGTGTCTTGCAGCTGTACATAATAGGTGGTATCTCGACAACGGCTGCTCAAGGCACATGACGGGGGATAAAGCAAAATTCTGTGTCTTGATGGAGAAAGACGGGGGTCATGTTACATTTGGAGGAAACAATAAAGGGAAAATTATTGGAAAAGGTAAGGTAGGTAAAAAACCTTCGAATTTCATTGATGATGTGTTACTTGTTGATGGCTTAGAATATAATCTACTTAGCATAAGCCAGCTGTGCGATAAAGGAAATAATGTTGTGTTTGATGATCACACTTCACCATTTTAGAGATGAGTTCTGATAAAGTTAAATTCATTGGAAAAAGAATAAACAACATGTACGTGGTAGATTTAGATGACCCTGCACATAACAATCTGTGTCTTGCTGTGAATAAAAGTGAACTTGCTTGGCTGTGGCACCGCAGACTAGGGCATGCTAGCTATAGTGTCTTGCATAAGTTAGCAAAGTTTAACATGGTGAAAGGTCTGCCAGATGTATCATTTAAATGAAATGACAAAGTTTGTAGCGCATGCACTCAAGGTAAACACACCAGAAAATCATTTAAGTCCAGACTTGAAACTCAATCATCTAAACCTTTTGAACTCATTCATATGGATTTGTTTGGACCAACTAGAACAGCTAGTGTGAGTGGAAATAAATATGGATTTGTTCTAGTGGATGATTTCTCTAGGTTTACTTGGGTGTTCTTTCTAACTCACAAGAATGATGCATTTGAAGAATTTCAGGCATTCTTCAAGAATGTGCAACAGGATGGTAAGTTTGCCATTTCATCTATCTTGTCAGATCATGGAGGAGAATTTGACAATTCTGAATTTGATGATTTTTGCAGAGTCACAGGAATTTCACACAAGTTCTCATCTCCAAGAACTCCTGAACAAAATGGGATTGTGGAAAGAAGAAATAGAACCCTTGTGGAGATGGCAAGAACTATGCTGATTGAAGGACAACTCCCAAGGAAGTTCTGGGCAGAGGCGGTAAATACAGCTTGCTATATTGTGAACAGGGCAATGGTAAGACCTCAGTCCAAAAAGACTCCATATGAATTAATGAAGGGTAAGAAACCTTCTGTTGCTTATTTTAGAGCCTTTGGATCAAAATACTTTGTTCAAAATAATGACAAACGGGCGTTGGATAAATTTGAACCTAAAAGTGAACCTACCATCCTTCTAGGATATTCTAGTAACTCTAGGGCCTATAGAGTCCTAAATCTAAAAACACATGCTGTTGAAGAATCACCTCATATTGTGTTTGAGGAAATGAATGAAAATTCTAAGATTGAGGAATTATGTAGGGATGAAGATGAAGGGAATTTCCTTAAAGAAAAGGAAGAACAGAATCTCCAAGATGAAGAGACAAGGCCAAATGATGACCATGCAGAATCAACCCACCATGGTGATTCAGGTATAAATGAAGGTAACTCTCTAACCGATGTCAGGATGCTAAGGGATCATCCTTTATCCAATGTCATTGGTAACTTGCATGAACCTGTTAGAACTAGATTTCATCTTAGAGGTGTTGAGGAAATGGATAATCTAGCCCTTGTCTCTCAAATTGAACCAAAAAATGTTGCTGAAGCATTGAAAGATAGTAATTGGATAAACGCAATGCATGAAGAATTACATCAATTCAAAAGAAAAAAGGTGTGGTATCTTGTGCCAAGACCCAAAGAGCTTTCTGTAATTGGAACTAAATGGGTCTTCAGAAATAAACAAAATGAAAATGGAATGGTAGTTAGGAATAAAGCTAGGCTGGTAGCACAGGGTTATAATCAAGAATTTGGCATTGACTTTGAGGAATCCTTTGCTCCAGTAGCTAGATTAGAAGCCATTAGATTATTACTTGCTTATGCTTGCTGTCATGGAATAATGTTACATCAAATGGATGTTAAGAGTGCTTTTCTAAATGGGTCAATAAAGGAAGAAGTTTATGTTGAACAACCCCCTGGTTTTGAATGCACAGAAAATACTAACCATGTGTACAGATTGGACAAAGCTCTTTATGGACTCAAACATGCACCTCGAGCGTGGTATGATAGACTCAGCTTGTACCTCACAGAGAAAGGCTACTCTAGAGGTAAAGTGGACCAAACTCTGTTCACCAAGATAAGAAATTCAGATATTATTCTGGTTCAAATCTATGTTGATGATATAGTTTTTGGTTCCACTAAAACCAACATGTGTGAGGAGTTTGCCAGCTTAATGACCACTGAATTTGAAATGAGTCTAATGGGTGAGCTTAAATTCTTTCTAGGTCTGCAAATCACTCAGAGCAAGGAAGGATGTTTCATCAACCAGGCAAAGTACATCTCTGAGTTGCTTAAGAAATACAAAATGGAAAATCTGAAAGCAATCAGCACACCTATGAGCACCACTACAAACTTGGATGCAGATCTGACAGGTAAATAGGTTGATGCAAAAACATATCGAGGTATGATTGGATCACTCCTCTATCTTACTGCATCTAGGCCAGACATTCAATTTCGTGTATGCATGTGTGCTCATTTTCAATCTGATCCTAGAGAATCCCACTTAAGTTCTGTCAAGCATATCTTTCGATACCTTGCTGGAACTCGAGATTTAGGGATTTGGTACCCTGCATCTTGTTCTTTTGATCTTGTATCCTATTCAGATGCAGACTATGCTGGATGCAAACTGGACAGGAAAAGCACAAGTGGCTATTGCCAATTTTTGGGAGGATGTTTGATTTCTTGGGCTTCCAAGAAACAACACTCAGTGGCACTATCCACTGTAGAGGCAGAATATGTCGCTGCAGGGAGTTGTGGTACTCAAGTGTTGTAGATCAAACACCAACTCCAAGATTATCAAACTGATCTTGGGTGTGTCCCCATATTGTGTGATAACACAAGTGCCATAAACCTGGCCAAAAATCCTATCCAGCACTCTAGGACCAAACACATAGAAATTAGACACCATTTCTTAAGAGATGAAGTGATAAAAGGAAATTTTAAACTCATATTTGTTGAATCACAATCTCAATTGGCCGATATTTTTACCAAGCCTCTGAACAATGATAGATTCTCTTATCTTAGAAGAGAGCTTGGTCTGTGCAATTATAATATGGATGCCTGATTTGTGTGCCTGACTTATCTTCTAGAATATGAATGATTAAACTTGTCTTGGTTTGAAGTGTATCTGTCATAAACTCAGGGGGAGCTTAGTCTTCTTTGCTTGGTATGTCTATCTTTCCTTCAATAAATTCATAATGAATACAGTTTCAGCATGATACTCATTTTATTGGCTATTATAATTTCATTCATGCATGGTCTGAGGGGGAGTTAGCTTCAGATTACCTTCTCAGTGTCAAAATGATGAATAAAGTGCAGAGTTGTTATTGCTGGTTGGTTGTTTGAGTTAACGCAGTGTGGATATAGGGTTAACGCACCAGACAGCTTATTCTTTGAGAACCTGGAGTGAAGTGTCTCTGGCTGGTTGAATGAGTTGACGCAGCAATGAGACTGAGTTGACGCTGTGGGCAGTTGTTTTCGAAAACATAACCATTCTATGAGCGGCCTTGATGGATGAGTTGACGCAGTAATAAGGCTGGGTCAACGCAGCAGTGTTATATATTTTTCTTTTGGAGACTTCCCTATCTCAAATCAACTTGCTCTGTTCATTTATCTCGTCCCTTCCGTTCTTATCCCTCAATAAAGCCTCCTTGACATTCTTGTATGAGGGAAAAACTCTAGAGCACTGAGATATGTAGACGATGTCTTAAATTCAGGGGGAGTTACAGTGAAAATTCCTATTGAGTATGAGATATGTTCTGAATAGCTCTATGAAAAGCTAATGATAGGAGATCTATAATTCTTATGGTGTTTGAATTCAAGAACTTTTGAACCTAATAATGCACTATGTATGGAATAAAAGTTGAACAATTTAATAAAACCAGGACCTTATCATCTCTCAAACCTTATATTGTTCAACAGTAAAGAAACCACTGTGTGTAGAGGAATTTAATATTTGTATTGGTAATAAACCCAGATATTAAGTATAAACGCTGAAGAAATAATCTCTTACACTTATTATAAAATGCAGAGCAATGGTAGCTATTCACTGAGAAACTAGCCCTATGCACCAAAGAAGTGCTAAAGAGCAAGTCATGAGGTGTGCCACTATCTCTGTCTTCAAGAGAAAAATAAATCATTACAGAGCAATGGTAACTATTAACTGAGAAACTACCTTCAAGCACCTATGAAGTGATGATAGGCATGTCATGACGTAAGTTGCCAACTCTGGTCTGTCTATGCAGAATAGTTTGCTATGCTGAGTAACCGGGGACTCGGGTGTCTAATAAACATGTGTACCCGTGTCAAAAGGCTTGCCATACTTGACTGCAAATGAAAACGTAAAAATAAGTTGAAAATGCTGCCAATGTGAAATATAATGAAAACATGTGAGTGTGATTGATCTGAAGCTCATTATTCAACTGAGTATGTTATCAATGCCAGTTAAATTTCTCTCTCTCTAAAAGGCAACTTGAAATTGACAGATATAAGGAACAGAAATGAAAATGGTTCTAGTGTGAAAAGAGTTCCTCTTTTTCTCCAGGCAGGTGCCTTTGGTGGTTCATGGTTTTTAATTCAATGCTTTAAGATTATTTCTTCTCTTTATCATTAATTGAATTGGAGTCTATTTACACATCTCTCTCATGGGAACTCGATCTGCAATACTTAAAAATCCTTGAATATGAGCATCTCTACTCCCTATCTCAGTATCTTAAGAAAATTCCTTGTACAGATGACTTTCTTGCTACTCTTCTTGCATATATTCGTTTGTTTCTGCTTCACTGCGTCGACGCTGTATCCCTTGGCGTCAACGCAACGATTCCAGAACCATTTCCTTCTTTTTCCGGTTCGCGGACTTGAACCGGCTGAACCGCTCACTGAAAAGGGTTTCGAAGCTCCTTTAAAAGTGGAACGTGACCGCCGTTCGTCTTCATCTCTTTTAAAGCCTTTGTCGTTCTATCTTTCGTGCTCTCCAAAACCCTTTCCTGTTTCATTCTTCCTCATCCCGCTGCCATGGCTTCTCCGACATCTACTCACAAGGGGAAGAAGAAGGCAGAGGATCATCCAAGAAGCTCAGCATCGGCCGAAGACAATATGGAGCCCCGCTCCAAAGCTGCTCACGATAAAGGGAAGAGGAAAGAGATGCGTCCACGCGCTCCGAGCCCGCCAACCAAAAAGAGAAGGGAATCTGATGTCAGGTCAGACAAGAAGGGTTTCTCTTCAAGTGCTGCAACGGGACAGAAAGGTGCGGACAGCTCTCTTACCGTCACCGTGGAAGAACCTCTGAAGGTTCTTATTTCCCGGTATATTGCTGCTACCGACCATAAAATGCTTGACATTTTTTCGGAACTATTTCCTACCTTGGACTATCAGGGATGGTGGTCTTTTGTTACAACCCACAAGGTATATTACCCCACCCTGGTCAGAGAGTTCTACAAAAATTTGAAGTATGAACCTCACGTTCCAAAACTCACATCAACTGTACGGAATGTTAGTTTTGAATTATCAAATAAATTGTTTGCCAGAGCCTGGAAAATCCCCAAGAATGGAGTTCAACTACATAGCTTTGAGTATGATGAGCATGAAGCTTATGCTCTCCTGACTGATAAACCGAGTGATCCTTCCGATGTCAGGGAAACTTATTTATCCAGTCTCAAAGCAAATCAATTCCCTCCATTGAATAGACTGCTCCACCACATTTGCACATCAATGATCACACCACAGAGCAGTGGTAGGGAAAGGGTGACTGAGATGCAGAGATTTCTACTTTACTGTATGCTGAAGAGAATACATATTTCCCTGCCTGATGTAGTCATTCAAACTATGGGGTCATGCTTGACACAATCCAGAACACTTCCATATGCTGCTCCCTTGACTGCTATTTTTCGAAAAGTTGGAGTAGACTTTGGTTCTGAGAAGAAAATAATCATCCCTCAAGGGAATGTTTACACACTTTCTTATATTCAGAACTTTATGGGTTTTAAAGTCATTGATGGTAAGCCAGTTTGAATTCTTCCTAGTCAGCAAACAGCTCCATTAGCAACAGGTCAGGCATCAAGAACAGGCACTACGGATGCTAGTCACGTAAACAGGATAGAGGTACCAATTCCTCCTGTGGTGAGAGAAGAAAGACAAGAGGGTAGTTCAGCAAGAGGAGAGCATGAGTTTGAGGAAACATTTGCTCGATCATCAAGCCCTCAGCTGGAAACTGAGCAACCCAGTGGCACTGCACCTACATTGGAACCCCTTATGACTAGAGCCATTGGAATTTATAGAAGACCTTTTCCAACTTCTGATGAAGCTCCACCTCCAACCACTGTTGAAGAGATGTTCGCACACATGACTATGATGCTGCAACGTCAGGATGCAAAAATGGACAAGTTAATGGAGTTTACAAATTATCATCTCAACAAACTGACTTCTCGGATTATCCAATTTGAAGTCTCTGTCTTATCCAAGTGGCAAAAATTCTTACTCACCAAGATGTTATCTGACCAAGCTACAAGGAAAGTCTTGCAGAACATATCATCTCTTCTTGACAAGTTATCTACACTGGTGAATGATATGCACAGCAATCAAGCTTCATTTTTTCAATCCCTTGCCAAGATTACTGATTTATGCTTTGATGTGAGGATAGCCGTTGAAACCATCAAAGGTCCTGTCAATGCAGTTCCCCAATGCCTCAAAGCAATGTTAGAGAAGATTGACAAAGTGACTGCAGCAATTCCGTCAATTGGGGACAAGTTTCAGAACAAGGACTCTATCACAGCTGATCTTCCTTCTGCCATTGACAGTGTACGCTCCACTCTAAGTCATCAGCTGGGTGAACTCTCTCAGGATATCCGAGATTTACTGGCCAGAGATCCATCTGCCTCAGGACAGCAACAGCCTCGCCAGCCACCTCAAGGATATCAGTCTACTCAAGAGCAATCCTCTCGTCAGCAACAACAACCTACTTCTGCCAGAAGATACAATCGCTTCTTCCACTCTTGAGATAGCTCTTCCACATTTCCTCCCCTTCCTGATGATGTCAAAGGGGGAGAATGTTTAATGCATCAATCATGAAGTCAAGCTGGAATCTTGACCAGACTTCATTGCATCTGCATCAATCATATTGACTAACTTGAATGAATGACAAAATTATAGTTTGATTTAGTCACTGATTTCATTTTCTGTTAATCTGAAGTTTCTTGCTTGATATGAATAACCTTGATTGTCTAGATGCAATGTTATGAATGGAATTCACCTCATAGTTGCCATCATCAAAAAGGGGGAGATTGTTGTGCCCCTGGTTTTGATGATGACAACCATGAGATATGAATGATGTATTCAATTCAATGATGAATTAAAGTTTGATTCAATAATACCTTCACTTGATTTCATTCTTGTTGCTAGAAAGGAACAGGGTCGATGCTGGGAGCTTAAAGCGTCCACGCATCAGTTGAAGAAGCCTTCACCAATATCTTCACAAGTTGTTCCACTACGTCAACGCCAAGATAGAGCAGCGTCGACGCAGCAGTTACAAAGGGAGAGCCAATGGCTTACTAGAATACTCTGATGCGTCAACGCTTTGATCAAGTAGCGTGAATGCAGTAGTTCAAGCATTCCGTGTTGCAGCCTCTGGAGTACCTTGGCATCGTCGACGCTGCAGTTCGATGGGTCGACGCTGCAGTACGATGAATTGCCACAACTGTCTAAAGCGCAACTAATGAGTGGACGCAATTGCATCTTGCGTCAACGCACTCAGCATGAAACCTGGAGCTAGAAGAAGGATGCGTCAACGCCTTGGGGCAAGAGGGTCGACGCCATCTAATTCAAGTTGCAGAGCATGATAAGTGGATCCCACCTTCAGTCATTATCTGCCACATCAGCCACAAACGGATAAGGTTTCGTAGCTTCTACCACTCCAGAAGGTTCCCCACGTGAGCAATCATGAGGATAACCAGAAAATCAGGGTGGTGGCCCACCTGCCTCACGTGAACTATTTTGTGCGCGGGAAGACCATAAAATAGGTTCACCCGAGAAGAAAAGAGGAAGAGAGGGCAAGAGCAGAACGAGTGAGGCGGATAGCAGAACGAGAGAGGCTGAGAGCAGAACTGGACAAAGGCTGCTGAAAAATTAGATCAGAAGATCATCGCGCCACCAAGACTCTTCTACATTCCAGACGAAGGAGATTCAAGGATCGAAGCTCATGCGTATGGACATAGATCTCTCTGTTGGTGATCTAAATTCCGCTGCGTCCAAATGCTGAAGTTTGATTTCTTATCTTTTAGTTTTGCTATTGTTTTTGAACATTGTATTCCTCTCCTTCACTGGATTTAGTGAAGAGAGGGTGATTCTGATTCAGCGGGTTGTGCTGAGATCAGGGGTGTCAAGGCTGTTTGCCTTCAAGCTATTTGACAGCGGATCTGAGGATTTGTTCCTCGTTGTCTTCTGTTGGGGTAGTCAACAGTGTAGATGAATTACTTCCTCGGTTTAGCAAAGCTGTGAAGCTCAGCAGGGTTCGTCACTAGTTGAGTGGGGAGGTGGACGTAGGTCTCCATTGGGTGACCGAACCACCTTAAAATTGTGGTCTCTTGTGGTTTGGTTTAATCTTCGCAATTTGTTCCTCGCTAGATGCATGATAGGCACGCTCTCTGATTGGCTAGGTTCAGTGTTTCAATTAATCATCTAGGTGTGGTGCTTCTGATGTGAATTGCTCTACTATAATTTTTATAAGGTCAGCCTATTCACCCCCTCCCCCTCTAGCTTGACCGTCCTCTCGATCCAACAATAAGGACCATGTGAGATAAGCTTCCATAGCTTAGGATCATATGAGTTGACTAGACTGCACATCCTTCCTAACCACAAATCAAAATTGCAACCATCAAACATCGGTGGAGAATTTATGATGTACATGTTGGTAGTAATTCATCTAGATCTCTCTAGATCATTAGATCTACGAAAAATAGAGCCTTAGGTCTGATACCAATTGAAGTCCCGCGATCAATGACACCCAAGAGGGGGGGGTGAGTTGGGTGATTACAGATTTAGAAAAGTTTCACCCTATTTTGGTGAGGACACGCGCCGCATCACTCGACAGAGCACACGGAGCACGCCAGCATCTCTTTGGCTAGGCGACTACGGCATCTACTAGAGGATCTTTCTTCTCATTTGAGGCCATGTTGGGCCTTGGTTTAGTACCTGCGTGGACACTTTTATTAGTTGTGTGGACCTTGTAGGCCAATTGGGGCCAATTAGGCTTTACTTGAGTCTTTTATGCTTATTAGGTAGTAGATGGGGTTATTGGGCCACTTTCTTGGTTCAAGCCTTGGCCCATTGGGCATGGCTGCCCAACCATGGCTTGGCCCACCTGGAGATTTGCGCCCCCCTCCCTAGGGTTAGGGTTTGGGCGCCCCCCTCCCCTCTTTCCCTCCTCTTGGAAGGTGGCAGCCGCCCCTCTCCTAGATTTTAGGAAGAGGGGTGCGCCCCCCCCCCTTTCCTTCCCCATTCGATCACCCCCCTCCCTCCTTTGGCCGCCCCCATCCCCAATCCACTCCTAGATTCTAGGAGTGGTGCGCACCCCCCCTTTCCCCCCTAGCCCATTGCGCATTCCCCCTTTCCCTGGTGGCTAGGGTTTCAACCCTAGCATTCCCCCTCCCCATATATAAACTTTGTATTTTCTTTGGAGAGAAATTATTGAATGAATGAAAGAAATTGCTGATTTTCCTTGAAGGTGGCTGCGCCCCTCCTTGTTCCTCCTTGCTCCTGCGACGGGAGCAAGCCTGGGGTGTGACTCCCCATCCCCTCGGTGCGACGCCGAGGTTCCCCCTCTCTTCTATCTCTTCACAGATTCAAGTTCAGTGCAACCAGATCTTGTCTCCAAGAGCTGCGACGACCTCCTCTGTTCTTGGCGACTTTGGGTGACCAGCGCATTTTTGGGTGATTCTTCTACGAGTCGCTGACGCGTGCGAGGTGGTCTCGCCTCATTCGGAGTTCGGCATCACCCGTGGCGATTTTCTTCGTGAGCGCGGGCAGGACCCCCTCTCCCTGCGAGCCTGGTTCTGTTCGCCCCCTTGCAAAAATCTCACGGGACGGACGTCTGCTAGTTTGGATGTGGGATCTTCACCGGTCGTACCTCTCTTCGTCCTCTGTCCAACGCCGCTGATCTGGCCTCGTTCTGACGTCCGAGCTGCTCGTGGCGTCCATTCCCGTGAGGTCGCGCAGGTCTGCCCTGTCCACCCGGCGCCAGGACCACCTGCAGATTCCAGAGCTTGCTGCTCTCAGCCACGACTAGATCTGACCGATTCCTTCGGTCAGGACCTGCTGCTCTGCGTCCTCTTCGTCCTCCAACAAGCGGAGCTCCGTTCGACCTTCGGAGCCACTTGTTCTCATTTTTCCCGCTCGAGCGCGCGGTTCTGGGAGTAGAATCCAGTCGCAATTTGCAGGTGCGCCCCCGGCTTCCACGGATGGAATCTGCACACCCCCTTTGGCCGAGGCTTCCTCCCATGACCTAGCTACGCGCCCTCACTGACGGCGCCTCAATCGGACACCGGATCGAGTCGTGGGAGCTTTCACTGCCGAGTCGCGCATTGCTGCGAACCTGCCGATCACCGTCCGGACCCTCCTCGCGGCCAACCCTTCATCGAGTGCCGCCCGTCAGCCCGTGCATTGACAGCCACGAATCCATATGTTGTAGCCTGTTATCTCCCTGGGAGGAGTGGGCATTTTTGGGTTGGAGTTGTATTATGGTTCACCTTGTGTATCGGGGTTGTCGATCTCGGCCGGGATTTCTTCCCCACGCCTAGGCGTGGAGGTACGTGCGACGCTCCCTTTGTTGGTATTTGCTTTACTAGTATACTTTCTAGCATGCCGCGTGAGTGTGTGTAGGTTCCTAGCTAGCTTGTTATTCACCGCGTGATTGAGAGTTGAGCACCCATTCCGTGGCCCTAGTCGAGCGCCGAGCTCGGACTAGATTCCCATAGGCGCACGGCGGTTCCTTAGCCGCTGAGATCCCTACACTTCCCTCATAGGGACGGCTGTGGGCTTGGATTTCTTGTTGAGAGATGCCTCCACCCGGAGGAACGCTACGGAGGTCAGCCGCCCGGCTTGCCTTTGGCGTGCGAGTGCTGGCCGCACTTCATTGCATTCGTAGGTCCTAGCCCGTTTCGGTCCCGTCCCGCATCAAAGTAAAGTAGATGAATGTGATGAACTAGCGTCACAAGAATTGGATCTATCAAAATATATCACACATAATAACTAATTATGCTAGATCCGAGGAATACAATGTGAAGGAAACAATACATACGTACGATTACATAGAATGGAGATAGAAGAAATGAGCCAAACCACACAATTCAAACTACAAGGCACAACGATTTTTAAGGTGGTTCGGATGCAACGACGACAACCTACATCCACCCCTCACCAAAATCCGGTGAGGCTTCACTGCTGTAAACCAGCATGGGGAAGACTCCCCAAACACGGAGCAAGGCTCCAACACACACATGGATAAATCCCCAACAAGGAGGCAACGCTCCAACAACACACACACGCAGGGCGACGCCTGCACACACACACATGGTATACAACCACAAACACACATGGAGACAAATTCTCCAATACGATCCAATGACCGGATCACAACACTCACACACACACACACACACACACACACACGCTGCAACAAACGCAGCACAACGACACACACGATCGCACGTAGACGATCAAACACGACCGTATGCACAGACGGTCACACCCACACAGAGTATGCTTTCAGAAATTAAGCAAGTGTTCAAACCAAGCTTAGATCAGTGTGAAATACATGATAAACATCACAACCAAGTGAAAATGAGATGAAGAAAGTATCCCCCTTTTGTTTCCACAATGAGGAGAGGATGTCGCTGAACAACTCGGATCGGATGATGGAGATTCTTGCGTCCTCTTGTTTCTCTCGTCGATCTGCTTCTTTTCTTCTTCTACCACGAAGACCGTAGATGCCTAGATGCAGATCAAATCCATACAAAACCTTCTCCCACATTCTTCTCTTATGCACCTTGGCCTTCTTCTCTTACAAGATAGAAGAATAGGCTCATTAGGGTTGAGACTTGTGAAATTCGAAGCTTTCATATACATATTAATAGGAATCACCAAAAGACTAGTATAGCCCTTCTAGAAATCTCTAAAAGGACCCCCAATAGGTCTCCCACCAACCCAAGGGCAAAGGGGAAAGAGTTAGGCACAAGTTGACTTAGTTTAGATGGGTTTCATAACCACATTTTTGACTTTTCGCCGCTGGCGGTCGACCTACACGGGTCTGGCGATCTACCGGAATTTTACAAGCTGAAATCTCCCATTTCTAGGAATTTCGGTCGACCTAAAGCTACAGTGTCGGTCGACCTAAAGCTACAGTAATTTCAGACTTTCTCATTTTTGCCCCAAACTCCACTGCAACCCTTCCAAACTTTGTGGCATCAAACTCCTTTGATCTTGGAGGGATTATACAATGAATTTAACCTGCAAAACCATAATAAAAATGATTAGAACTTTAGCTTAATAATCAATATGATAAATATATGAAATACATACGTGAAAGCCCATGAATTAGATGCATGTGAACAAGGAATGAGTACCATTCAACCAAATCTACTAAGATTCATATGAGATTCAAACTTGAGCACTAACAACTCATTTCCTCCATGTTTTGCATGATGAAACCAAACATCCAAGCTAGTCTCAAAGCCCTATAACGAATATGCATGGAGTGCATTCAAAACAATACATAAAAGGCTATTGAAACTTCATTCCATATCACAACTTCAAGCACATAGGAGCCCAATCTTTCTCAACAAGAATCACTTTCTTAAGCCATGCATTTTAGGCTAATGTTAGCATATACAAGAGGCATGTAGAAAGTCTTTTGAATTCATGACCCAAATCTCATATGTAAGAAACATGAAACACATTTTCAAACCATCAAATCCTCAACAAAAGATATGATCATTTAGACATGCACATGAGAGAAACATGTGAGCATTATGAAATCTAATATCACCAAAAATCACATATGCATCCTTATCATCCTTCTCAACCATAAATGCCTGAGAGGCCATTTTAAGAAGACTTTCATTGATGAACTCCTTGAATTCCAACTGTGAACCAGGGATGTTGATCCTGCAAGTCATGATATACATAGCATGAGTTCCTTAAACAACAATCATTCATATGACTTCTAAGTGAGAGTCTTGAAGTCATTTTGAAGTTATCAACTAAGATGAAACCATATAACCATTGCCATTTGCCATCTCAACCATATGAAAAACATTTGAGACAACTAGCATCATAAGAGCACACTATCACACACACACAATATTTTGGTATCATCAAAACCAAAATCAAGAGGGAGTACAACGAACCCAACACAACAGGAGAAGAGCCACATCACGCCTCCAACCTTGACCTCGGAACGTGGAATGCAGTAAGGGATGGAGTTCCTCCTTCTCCACGGACGCAACCCTTCTTCTCCTTTTTCCTGCAAGAGGATAGCACGTTAGAAGCTCTTGGATGTTCTTCCGATCGAACAAGGGCGGCTACATATACAAGAGGGATTGAAACCCAATAAGACACAAAAGCCCATGCCAAACCCTCTTCTAAACAAATACAATATATGGTGGACGCCCTAAGGGTAATATGGTAAACAAGCAACCCAATCGGATCTATATTAGGTGGGTTCGAAACAGATCGGAAAAGACCGATCGGAACGCTCAGAAAAAGTGTTGACTCATAGAGTCGACTCTTTTTCCCGAGTGTTCTACCAGAACACATAAAAATAATACCCGTGAAACAAGTGTCGACCCATTGAGTCGACACTTTTTATCAAGTGTTCTGGCCTGTGAAATTCACAACATTCATGGTGAAAAGTGTCGACTCTTGGGGTTGACACTTTTTCACGAAGGTTATGTTTTCACAGAATTAAGTGAACTTACCTGAAAGAGTCGACCCATTAGGTCTACACTTTTTCCCGAGTGTTCTTACTTTGCAAAAATAACAGAACCCTGGTGAAAGTGTCGACTTCATGGGTCGACACTTTCTACCAGCGTTCTTAACACTTAACGCAAGGCAGAGAGTGTTAAGATAAGTGTTGACCCCTGAGGTCGACACTTTTCTTGACAGGATAAAAACTTCAATTAAATCAATTGAAACCTCCACATTTCATAAACCAAGTATCAAGATCAATCATATACGGACTTGTAACTCAGATAGACATTACAAAACTTGATTTCAACCCTAATCAATTCATCGACAGTGAAATCCAATTAGACATCTATTCATACCTTGGCCTTGAGTGATTGAGTGAAAAACTCCACAAATATCCTACATTTTCAAATTGTCATTCAACTCAATACCTCAAGTTTGCAATTGAAATTTCCAACACAATCCATATCATGTGAATCAGTTAATGCATCCATTGAAATGGCTATGCAATGTAGTGCAGTGAGGCGCAGACATCTGTGCAGTTAAACTCATTCATCATATGACATAAGCTCCTTATAACATGACTCAAGTTCTCAAGGATTCATTTTATCATTCAAACTCCTCATTCATCAAATATGCTTTAAAGCAAATCTCACAAAAACTAAACTCATGACTGTTGATTTGTTTTCCTTCTCTTCTTCTTTTTGTTTTATGTGTAATAAAGATGATAGGCAAAAATCAAAGATCTCAATCAACCCAAGGACATGCGAACCAT
Organism: Amorphophallus konjac; assembly: GCA_022559845.1. NCBI lineage: Eukaryota > Viridiplantae > Streptophyta > Magnoliopsida > Alismatales > Araceae > Amorphophallus > Amorphophallus konjac. The sequence goes on along the minus strand of CM040121.1, from coordinate 498,973,428 downwards.
GAACCTAGGCAACCAGAACAAGCTCTAGCATGGGCATGATATCTCAATCATCAAACTAAACTAAGGAAATAAAGAAAAACACACGCCAGGGCGTGGAGCAAAAGCAAATAAAAACACACCGCAAGGGTGGAGCAAGCAAAGAGGATAAGAGATATGAGATGGAGAGAAAACTAATGCCCAATACCAAGAAAGAACGTGATCGCCACCAAAGTAGAAACAAGCCAAAGACTTGAAAATACCTTGGAAATAGGTGGATGAAGCACCCGCCCACGGGAGAGAGAAAATCAAGGAAATCTACAGATCAACGGAATGTAACGGCCGAAAGTCCACGCGTCACTGGGAAGTGACGGTCGCTCGATGAACCGCTATATGAATCTGACGCGTCTGCACAAGACCGTCAAATAACTTGCAGTAATAGCTTGTGAATTCTTTTAACTCCAACTCTTCCAGCCGGCCAGAAGATTTGGGCCTCGTGTGGTGAACCTGTAAACCTGCCAAAGAACGTGAAAACACAAGAAAACAGACCCAGATTAGCCCTTTAAACAATATAGCATCAATTCTTCAATAAACTCAATAGCATGCAAAAGGAAAGGAAAGTACCGGGGAAGTTTTTGTTTTTTAACCCCTCTGGGCGTTTTAAAAAAGATAGGAGAATGTTTGGATGATGAAAAACCAGGGAGAACGTGGAAAAAAGAAGAGGGACAATGCTTTTGATGAAAAGGAGATGAGGAAGAACACAATATGTAATGATGAACTTTGAAAACCAATGGAACGAATACTCCCTTCACCGTGAAGTAGATGAACGTAAAAGATAATTCTCTTTGGTCAGATGTGACTCCAGAATGCGGCAGCACTTCGACGTGAACTCCAGAACTTCCTCTCTCGGGCTATGAAGTTAAGGGTGCTATTTATAGACCCTCAAACTCTCCGGTCGAGCAGAGGATAATCCAGCAAGATAAGAGGATAACTCTTACAAAATCCTTGAAGATAATATCACCAAGAGTCCATAGAAATAAACAAAAGGTTCTGAGGATCAGATTTGGAAGAGAAATCAACAATTCAGACTCTTATCTCGACCACGGAGTAGCAGAGAAAAGGCCTGAACTGCCAGGACTCTCTGTTGGATGTAACGGCTACTCGACAGACCGCCACATGAAAATAACGTGCCATGGAACGTCCGTTACATTCAACCTTATCTCAAAAGAGATAAGATCAACAGGAAGAAGATCAAACAAGTTGGACTCTCGAAGGAAAGTAACGGCCAAGGCTGGACGTGTTGGAATAAATAACGACTGCACGACAGACCGTTATATTCAACGGATAAGTAAGAGGATAAGCTTTAGAACAAAGGCCTCAAACTTTAGGACTCTTCAATAAGTAACGGTCCAGGGATCATGCGTTATATGGAAGTAACGCCCCCAGGGAGGACCATTATTAACAATGAGGGAAAAGGTGCAAAGCTTTCTAAGCTCGTCGAATAAAAGGCCACAATAAACCACGCTTCAACCAAGGAGAAGACCCAAAAAACAGGCTTCAAAATGATCAAGGAGACTTGATGAAGAGTGAACAACTCGGAGCATCATATGGATAAACAAGGAGATGACCCAACTTATTGGTCATAAAACGGGTGTCAACAGATGCCCCTCCTTAACGCCCTCTTTATAGGGGAACGAGCGGAGGTGAAGCGGAAATGAAATGGAACATGGAGATGAAGCGAAAATGAAGCGGAGTGAAGCGAAAACGTGGGCGTTAAGGTAAACGACACCCATTCTTTACCAACAAGCGATAGGAACTTTCTGGAAAACTTTGAACTGATCATAAGGAAAAAGCCAACCAAAGGATGCATGTCTGGAGGAACTAACAACTAAGGAAAGGAAACACGGCTAGCCGCCGGAGGCAACGAAAAGGAAAGAGAACCGACTAAACTCCAGACAGAAATCTTTAGCCAACCAAATCGAGCGACGAGATCAAAGGAAACCTTCTAATTCAGAGTGGAATAATTCTCCTCATTCGAGATCAAGAATACATATATTCACCAACATCGAGATACCTTGAACAGATGAAGCACATGAATGCTCAAAATATGTGTATGATGCATGCTGGGCTAAAGAAAAAGAAATCTTTAAAACGAATGTAAAGAAAGATAAAATATCAAGATACTCGAGAATAATATTGCTAAGCTGGAGAAACCAGGGTCAGGACACCATCTGCAACCACGACGTGCAAGACAGAACCATCGTCCTCAAATTTTTCCAACCTAACGGCCTATCCAATGATTAAACATGTGAACTTAGATCATCATCATTTTTGCTTAAGGGGAACATCAGATCCTGGAACACACGAATGACCAGCCGATTCTCGAGATAATATATCATAGATAACATATAGTAATGCATTAATGGATTAAGGGAAAGAGATACAATACCTGACTTACCTGCCTGACGAATGTCAAAGCGTGTTGTTATTCATAACTTCATTCACAAGAAAGAGGTTAGCCAATAATTGATAGGAGTATAAATCAAGGCATAACCATTCATACGTGTTAGAAGCATTAATAATATGTGTCATGGCAGAAAATGCAATCATTTAAACATAAAATAGACTATTTCATTCATCAAGAAACTTGCAAGTTTTTAACGGTCTACTTAGAGGGCGTCACATAAAGTAACGGACCATCCCTGGGCCGTTATAAACTAAGCGGTTCACATTCTCTAATGAAACAGTTCAAATTCATGTAACGGTCCGAATAGTACGCGTCAGAGAGTGTAACGGTCAGACGACAGACCATCACATTTCCTGAGCGTTCAAAAAAAAACAAATCGAACAGCCCATGGCCTCATTCAAGCATTCAACACTCAATCGCCCTCAAACGCCCACACACCCCAACCCGAGAAGACCACCGGCGACCACCCACGACCACAGACGAAATGGCCGGCGACGAGCCTCCACTGCCGCTGAAGAAGAGGGAGAGAGGGAAGAAAAAGGCCATCCGACGCTTCCACCGCCGAATAGAACGAGAGGAGGTGCCAAGGCCCATGGAAGAAGAAACCAGGGCGAGGGGGCCAACAACGGAGGAAAGAGAGGTTCCCACGGCCGAGGAGGACCAAGGGGAAATCCCCATGGACGAGGGAGAGCCCAAGGAACAAGAAAAGAAGAGGAAGAGGGGCCAAGACCGAGAGGTAGGCCGCCAACCCTAATCTTCCAATTTTTAATTTTTATTGTTTTTTATGTGTATGCATGTGGGAATGGGGGTAGAAAATGGGTCTACGAACCCATTAGGATTGATTGTAGGCCCTTTTGGCCAAAGTGGGAGAGCCATGGAATGCAAAGGAAAAACGCCCTCTAGCAGGGAATGTGACGGTCCTTCCAGTGACCGTCACACACCAAACGTGCCACCAGTGGTGCGTTAGAGACATGTGACGCCCCACTCCAGGGCCGTTACATCCACCAGAGGCTAGAACTATTTTTTCGGTTTTCAATTATTCAGTTTTTGTTTTGTTTTCATTGTATGAATGCTATGCAATAATTTTATGATGCAATTGACTAATTCATGATCTAAATGGATGCAGGGAAAAAGATGAACGTGGATCTCCTGGCTTCAGATCCGGGCGGTGTACCAGGCACTGCCCGATTACCAGAGAGAGAGGCTGGCTGGGATGGGATTCGCCAAGGTGCTGAGCATCGAGGTGACCAGGATGGACACGCCTCTGCTGTACACCTTGCACGAGAGATGGGATCTGATTAGCAGGGCATTCATCTTCCCGTGGGGTCATATGATCCCCATGCTGGAAGACATGGTGAGGATTGCTGGGCTACGAGTCCATGGAGCCGTAGAGACAGGATGGACCTATAGGAACTACCAGGAGATGGCCCAGGAGCTGTTGGGGTTGGATTTGATCAGACCGGGGTAGACGTCATCCCAGCTCTCGAGATCAGTTCTGCAGGAGAGCCTAGGACTGAGAGGAGCAGCCATTGCCATGGGAGAGTTACCAGAGGAGCATCTGGGTAGAGTGATAGACCAGGTGTGCCCACGAGTGGCGGCAGAGGCGGGACCAGAGAGAGATCACACCTTGAGGTGGTTCCTGATGCTTTTGTTCGGGAAGCTCCTGTTCGCGACTCGAGCAGATGTGATCAGCTGCAGGCTGCTGTCGATGATCGAGGATTTGGGCAGAGTTGGAAAGTACGCCTGGGGAGCGGCAGTGCTAGCCTTCCTGTTCGAGTCCCTCAGCACGACGGACCGACAGACGATGTTGGGCGGCTTCTCACCTTTTCTACAGGTAAATGCAATTTAAATGCTTTCCCCTATTATGATTATGCAAATGTTTTATGCAATTGACTGACTTGACTTCTAAATGCAGTTCTGGAGCTATATGTACCTCCCAGGCATCGGACGGGGCACGCTACTCCACGTCGATCGTCTCCCGATCGCCAGACGATGGATGGTCGCGAGGGACCCGGGGTCGATCATCAGATTGACCCGGGCGATCCAGGATGATTTGGATTCCTTCCCGCATACGGCGGTAAGCCTGAACTCAACATGCTTTTTAAATGATTTAAATGCTTTTATATGCTTCTAAATGATGAACTTATATGCTGATGAATGGACTATCATGCTTCTAGGTGAGGTGGACCCCATACAGAGGCGAGAGTTACGAGGGACAACCATGGGTGGAGGTAGCCCTTTCGTACCGGGGACGAGACATATGGTTGCACTGCATCCATATCATCGAGCCTCTTCATTATCGGCTGATTCTGAGGACTCGGGGACTACACCAGCCTGAGGTGACTTTCCCACGCCGTAGTGACGACCACCCGGGGAAATCTGCCAAAGGAATCAGCGGCGACATAGACTGGTGTGCCCGGAAAGCAAAGTACGTCCATGACTGGAATAAGCGGGGCAGAGCAGTGAAAGAGCGGGATGAGAGCGATGAGGCGTATTTGAAGGCCTTCGCCCGACTGTACGGGGACCGGGTGTACCGAGGTACCCGACGACCGGTATGCAATTCTAAACTAAAAACTCTGAAATGCCTTTTATAAAAAATTTTATCCTATATGCACTGACTCACATGCTTCTAAAAATGCAGCTAGACCCTGAGGGAAGGATAGCCGAGCTCGAGGGGCTTCTTTATGCCACCGTCCAGTAACGGGACGAGTACCGGACTGCCTTGGAGCTCCTGGTAAGATTCCCAAAACATTGGATTTAAAATAATTATGCTTTATGATGCTAATGATGCAAATGCGATTGATTGACCATGACTTCTGAATGCAGCGAGCCGAGGGAGCCCAAAGAGCGGGACCGGATGCCCCATCGTCATCCTCACAGCCTGCCGGAGGTGGAGCTGAGCGGGACGCCGAGTTTGCTCGAGCAGTTGCTCGGGTCGAGGAGGTGGAGGCCACCCTCGCGGAGCGGGTAAGATGCTAAATGTTATACTCAAATGCTTATGCTTTTATGCAATTTAGATGCTTATGTGACTAACTAGGTGAAATGCGAACTACAGGCGAGAGAGCTAGCCATAGTAGTGGCCGAGGCAAGGCTGGCTCGAACAGAGGCAGAGCATCTCCAGGCAGAGATAGAGAGGAGCCGGGCTGAGACTAAGCGAGCCCGAGCAGAGACAGAGCTTGTGCGGGCAGAGATGGCCCGATTGAGAGCGGAGACCCCGCGACGTCCGGATGATGGAGAGGTGAAGCGACTTAGGGCTGATGCTGTGCGCCTAAGAGGTGAGCGAGACCAACTCCGAGTGCAGACTTTCGAGATGAAGGGCACGATTGGGGCCTTGAAGGATGCACTCCGTCTCCTAGGGAAGAAGTCGGGGACGAGCAGTCGGAGCCAGAGCGCGGCCTCTAGCAGCGGGTTTCGAGGGTACTTCACCAGTTCTTCTGGCCATCGGAGGAACGAGGAGGTGGACCAGAGACGACAGCAGGAGGGAGAGCACAGTGCCATGGGACCATCAGCCAGGCAACCGGAGGGCACAAGGGATAGTGACGGTGGCCCGGGAGACAAGCCGGCCGAGTGATGCATTTTTTCTTTTGTTTTTTTTACTTGTACATGACTTATATGAAATGAAAATGAGGATAAAAAGTTCTTTTTGGTTTTTTTTTGTTTGTGAATGCGTGAATGAATGGATGCGTATATGAAGGCAAGAATGAATGTGAGAATGTGTGATTGGTAATGCAGGAAATGTATGTGGATGCGCTAAAGAACGGATTTAAAGAGCGGATGAAATGTGAACGATGGGGATGAGGTAATGTGTGGATGTACAAGATGAACGGAGTGGGAAGCTTGTAGGACCGCCGGGTCTACACGGAGGCAGATAGAAATAGCACAAGTCACAGCAGTAGACAATGTAACGGTCTATACCCAAACCGTCAGGATCAAGTAACGCATCGGGTGGAGGCCGTTAGAAAGGACAGTGCCCAACTTTGCAGAACTGAGCAGCAGGAAGAGTAACGGCTCAGAGATGGTGCGTTATATACAAGTAACTATGTTGAACTATGAACATATTGACTGTTAGAGATGGCAGAGCAATGTTGAACTATGAACGTATTGACTGTACTCAGTGTGTATAGACTTTGCCCAAGCGATGTGTAGACTTCGAGTCCAGACGTCCAGATGATGTATAGACTTCGTGCACACAGTAGCAAGGATGTATGGACTTGGACAAGGGATGTACAGACTTGGGGCTTGTGCTCACGTTGGGCAATGTATAGACTTGAATCAAGAATGTACAGACTTGAAGCGGTGTGGACGTATAGACTTGGGATGAAGACTGTACAGACTTGGAGAATGTATGGACTTTGAATGAAGACTGTACAGACTTGAACGACGTGTAGACTTTGGACGAAGGCTGTACGGACTTGTGGGAAGGTATGGGAATGTATAGACTTCAACGAATGTATAGACTTGCACCTGATGTATGGACTTCAAAGTGAATGGAATGTATAGACTTCAACAAATGTGGGACGTATAGACTTCAAGAATGGGATGTATAGACTTCAACAAATAGGGTGTATAGACTTCAAAGAATGTGATGTATAGACTTCAACGAATAGGGTGTATAGACTTCAAAAAATGGGGGATGTATAGACTTCGAAAACGATGGTGAAGAATGTATAGACTTCAACAAATGGGATGTATAGACTTGGGTGAAGATGTATGAACTTGAAGCTGATGTGCAGACTTTGAAGCTGATGCATGGACTTGAAGCTGATGTACAGAGTTGAAGCTGATGTATGGACTTGAAGCTGATGTACAGAGTTGAAACTGATGTATGGACTTGAAGTTGATGTACAGACTTGAATCAAGAATGTACAGACTTGAAGCGGTGTGGACGTAGAGACTTGGGATGAAGACTATACAGACTTGGAGAATGTATGGACTTTGAATGAAGACTGTACAGACTTGAACGACATGTAGACTTTGGACGAAGGATGTACGGACTTGTGGGAAGGTATGTGAATGTATAGACTTCAATGAATGTATAGACTTGCACCTGATGTATGGACTTCAAAGTGAATGGAATGTATAGACTTCAACAAATGTGGGACGTATAGACTTCAAAGAATGGGATGTATAGACTTCAACAAATAGGGTGTATAGACTTCAAAGAATGTGATGTATAGACTTCAACAAATAGGGTGTATAGACTTCAAAAAATGGGGGATGTATAGACTTCGAAAACGTTGGTGAAGAATGTATAGACTTCAACAAATGGGATGTATAGACTTGGGTGAAGATGTATGAACTTGAAGCTGATGTGCAGACTTTGAAGCTGATGCATGGACTTGAAGCTGATGTACAGAGTTGAAGCTGATGTATGGACTTGAAGCTGATGTACAGAGTTGAAGCTGATGTATGGACTTGAAGTTGATGTATAGACTTCAACAAATGTACAGACTTCAACATGATAGACGTATGCAGACTGGGATGATGAAGGGGATGTATAGACTTAACCAAATATGCAGGAAATGTGACGGTTCAGGCGCAGTGCGTCGGAGGCAGATAACGGCCATGAGCAAAACCGTTGAGAATGATTGACCAAGTAGAGGCCAAAACTGATCAGCAGAGAATGTAATGGCTCAGAGAGGACGCGTCACAAGAATATAACAGTCTAATGCTAGACCGTTAAGCTTGACAGAACCAGTTTGATCAAATTAAACCCACAGAAAATGTGACGGCCCAGCTCGAGCGCGTCAGAGGAAAGTGACGGTCTAGCGACTGTTGACGTCTGAAAAATGAGCAAGGGCAGAGACAAAATTAAAAGAGGATTAGACAAGCAACGGAAGATTACTGGTGAAGCTCATCAACCATCGACCCGGCTAAAGCCTTTTCCGGCCAAGCCGATGTCTGGTGTTGTCATCAACGAGACGGCAGCACTGATGAAGTAGCAGTCGCCTGACTGATGAGACCTCCTACCATATTTTAATAAGAGCTGTATTGCTGCCCTGCCCAAGAATCTACAGATGACATGCCAGAGTGAGTCAGATGTTGACTTATTGACAGATGAGGCAGGAGCAAAGATAAAGATGAAGCCAGAACCAGCAAATGAAGATTGTAAAGGCTTTTGCAAAGTCAAAACGAAAGAGGAACCATCTCCATGGGTGATATACCGGGCTGAAGTCTTCTCAGAAAGCTGATGTCCGGTCTTGTCACCGTTCGGGTGACGATGCTAATGAAACGATGTCCGGCTTTGTCATCATTCAGGTGGCGATGTCGATGAAACCCGAGTCTACAGACTGATGAAGATCTATGAATTATCTCAATAGAAGCTATGTCACCAGTAGAGGGCCTTCCTCGGTTCTGGAAAATATATTTGAAGAATTAAGAGAGGTCGAGGTGCATATGAAGTTTAAAAGCCCTAAATGGGCCTGCCAAATGAGCTCCAGAGAATGGCGCCGAGAGACCCTCACCAGGACCCAAAATTGGCGCCGGGAAGCCTCCATCGACCATGCGCGCCGAGATATGCCAGCCGGGAAAACACTCAGCAGGGGCTATAAAACCCCCTTTTCTCGGTGGACAAAAGAGGAGGAGAGGATAGAACCGATCAAAAAAGGGAGAGGAGAATAGAATAGAGGGGCACCAGAAGAGATAGAAGGGCTTCGAAAAAAAAAAGAAAGAGAGAAGAGACCAAGAGAGAGAGAGGGCCTCCTCCGCTGAAAAAGAGAGAAGAGATCAAAGAGAAAGAGAAGAAGAAGAAGCTCCAGGTGGGCAAGCAGCTGGGGGAGGGAGAGGAGTCAATGCTCCGCCCTCCCCCCCTATGTTTTCTTTTCTTATGAGTTCTTTTCTTCTTCATGTAATTTCACGAGTTTATCTCGATGCATTGGATGTAGCCGGGATGTCCTGGCCTCTGTCTTATCCCCTTTCCCTCACTCCCTCCCGGTGATCGGTGAGTCTTGGAATGATGTACTGCTCCTGCTTTCTTACTATGTATCTCTCCCGATGAATGTCGTCGAATGAATAAACATGATGGGCTACAGTTTATGCCTGCTTTTGATTCCTCTGAAGCTCTATCATCATTCTTCATGTTTCTTGTCTTCTCTCAGACTAGTAGCATGCTGATCCCCCTCCCCCAATGAATTAACAATCTGCCGATCCGTCTGTTTCTTTTTAAAAGCACTATCCATGCTTATCCCAGAGCCCGGGTGTGACGACCCGAGGATCCGAGTACCGGAAAGGAACCGGCGCGTCTCGAATCTCGGCCCGCCAACCCACGAGCCCGAAGACTCGGAAGGGTAGAAAGGAGTGGTGTGGGGTATAAGAGAAGCTGCAACGTCCACAGAGATAGCACAATAATCAAAAGGAAATGCACATAATAATAAATAATTCAAACTGCTACAAGGTCCACGGTGTCTCATGTCCAAAGAAAGTACAGTCAACAGGAAAGAAAGTACAAGTACACGGGGCATCCCCCGGCGTACAACAACACGGGGCATCCCCCGGAGTACAATTACGCGGGGCATCCCCCGGCTCTGGCAGACTGGCAACTAACCCTGGCTAGAAGAACCACGCTGAAACTCGGCCGCGCCTCCCGTCGACCCCGCCTCACCTGAAGAGCAGGGGTGAGCCTCATCTCATTGGCCCAGTAGGGATCCCGCGAATCCCCACCTCGCACGAAAAACGAGGAAGAAGAAGACAACCCTACCAACCGAGAGTACGGTAGAACCGACAAGCTAAAGTAAATAAACGGAAAAGTCATCTACTGTAACGGTACCGTAGTACGGAACCTCGGTCCAACAAAACACGAGTCCACGCCTGCCAGTGAACAGGAGCACCATCCATAAGAAGAACGACCGGATGCGTCCCCTGACGTCTTACACCGCGTCACAAGTGTCTAGCTACAACGCCCCGGGCGTGAGACTCAGACACGCAACAAGTACCACAACAAGGACTAGCTGGGGTCGCACTCGTCAGTGCGTGCCCTAAGCCCCCAACTACGTGTGCACACACAGACCATCTGCTCTAGGTCGGGTCCTCTAGCTGGTTTTCCCCCCCACCGGACTCTGGTGGCAAAGGCAAGGGGCCCTACGGTAACCAGCCTAAAAACCGCGTCACACTGGGTCTCGCTCTCCACCACTCCCAGGTGGGTCCGCACACGCGTGCGCAGAAAGCTACGACTAGTGGACAGGTCACTGGAAGTAAGGACTAACCCACGGAAACCACCGACCAAACACTAGCACGGACTCACGATGATCATACGATAGGCATAGATGCCGGGGACATGCATGAGGTCCAACCGTCCCTCAAGTCACGCGGCACCCCTACCGAGGTAACTGACTCTCCGGGGAACCCCGGGCGCCCCTGTGGCCCTCACTGGGTGCCCACGGCATCCCTAGGGCCACACGCCACAACCGGGTCCGCAACTCACCCAACCAGAGGTCACGCTATCCACAAAACACGGTTCGGGGAAGGGGATGGTCGCGCTAGGTATCCCTAGCGCGACACCGAAGAACGCGCTAGCTAAGGCTAGCGCGATCTTCCATGTCGCGCCGCCCAAAGCCAGCGCGTTCACACATGAACGCGCTAGTTTTGGGCAGCGTGATCTGGACATCGCGCTACCTGAACCAGGCGCGTTCCCCACCGCCTTACTGTTCGTCTTCTCAGACGGACACGCTCGGACGACATGGCGCGTTCATCAAGAACGCGCCACTGGACTATAGCGCGACAACGGGCCGAGCCCGGTTTCGCGAAACACGCCCAAAAACATAGATCCACGCCCATTCACCACTCCTGGTGAAGGGAAAACAATGGGGAATCACCCCACAACACCCTAGCATGCATCTAGGACCCCCAAATCGATCAAAAAACCACATGAATCGACGGATCCGGCGCTCAAACCCCAACATGGAAATAACCCTCCCGGCATGAATCTAGCCCCTCTCGGCCTCTCCACGCCCTAGAAATCGCGGGGGAAGGCTAGAAAGAGGGTAAGGATTCGTCCCCCTACCTCAAGGAAGCTCGAAATCCACCGAAACACCGCCGAAATCAAAGATGAAGCTTTTACTCCCACGAACGCCCCGCCTCTCGCCGCGAAAAGCACGCCACCGGGACCGCCTTGCCGCCGCCGCCGCTGCCACGCCGTTGCCGGAGTGAGGGGGGCCGCGTCTCGGTCGCTCGGGGGGAAGAAGATCGGCCGCGGGGGAGGGGGAGCTCTCACGGTTGAAGGAAGGAGGGAGAAGAAGAAAAGAAAAAGGTAAAAGAAAAAGAATTGATATATATAGAAAATCCGGAAAATACCAAAAATACCGAAAAATAGAAAAATACACCTCCTCGACCGTCTCGACGCGCTGATCGCAACGGTACCACTCGCGGGCTGGTGAACGACCCGGTTCACCCGCTACAGGGTTCCGAAGGATTCACCGAAACCCGTACGCGGAAATCGGAAAACACGCACGGGAAAGCCGCGGACACACTCCGGGCCTCCGACACGACTCCGGATCGCACCGATCCGAACACGAAAGATGTCTGAAACAAAATTTCAGACACAACCGGGTCGGACGCTCCGACAAACCAGATCCGAGACCCATAACGAAGGATCCGAAAGACCCGGGACATCACAGCCCTCCCCCCTTAAACGAATTTCGTCCTCGAAATTCAAGGACAAGGCACAAGGGCGGGGGAAAGACTCACACAAACAAATAAGGATACAACTCCCGCATCTCATCCTCGCGCTCCCAAGACGCCTCGCCGCCAGAATGATGCTGCCAGACCACCTTAACCAAAGGAATAACCTTGTTCCGCAGGCGCTGCTCTCGCCGATCCTCAATGCGAACAGGAAACTCCGGAAGGGATAGATCTGGGGTCACCTCAGGCCAAACGGCATCCTCGAGAACATGAGAATCATCGGGCATGTACTTCCGAAGCATCGACACGTGGAACACATCATGCACGGCGGAAAGCTCCGGAGGTAGCTGCAACCGATAAGCAACTTCCCCAACGCGCTCAACGATGGGAAAGGGACCAATGTAGCGGGGACTCAGCTTCCCACGCCTACCGAAGCGCATTACGCCCTTCATGGGAGACACTCTCAGGAAAACTCGATCTCCCACAATAAAGCTGAGGGGTCGCCTCCTCCGATCGGCATAACTCTTCTGCCGGCTTTGAGCTGCCAACATCTTCTGCCGAACGAGATGCACCACCTCAACACACTGCTGCACCAACTCTGGTCCGGTCAAGGCACGCTCGCCCACCTCGAACCAATCAAGCGGAGTCCGACAAGGTCGCCCATACAACGCCTCATAAGGAGCCATACCAATGCTCGAATGATAGCTATTGTTGTAGGCAAATTCCACTAATGGCAAATGGTGGGTCCAACTCCCCTGCCATTCCAAGCAACATGCTCGCAACATGTCCTCCAAAGTCTGGATGGTCCGCTCAGACTGACCGTCCGACTGAGGATGATAGGCCGAGCTGAATGCCAACTCGGTGCCTAGAGCCTTCTGGAAGCTCCTCCAGAATCCAGAAGTGAAACGGGGGTCACGATCCGATACAATGGAGATAGGAACTCCATGCAACGGGACGATCCGCTCCACATACAACCGAGCCAAACGCTGCACGCTCCAACTGACTTTGACCGGCAGTAATCGCGCCGTCTTCGTCAGTCTATCCACTAGCAACCAGATACTATCTTCCCCACTAGACGTCCTCGGTAGCCCAACCACAAAATCAGTGGTCACATGGTCCCACTTCCAAGCAGGAACATCCAAGGGCTGAAGTGTGCCTCCTGGTCGCTGGTGCTCAGCTTTCACCTGCTGATAGGTCAAACACCTGGCCACAAATTCTGCAACATCTCTCTTCATGCCAGGCCACCAAAACTGCCTCTTCAGGTTCTGGTACATCTTAGCCGATCCGGGGTGCACGGCATACCGACTCCCATGAGCCTCACGCAAAACCGTACGCCGTACATGCCCCTCGGCCGGAACGTACAACCTACCTCTGAATCTCACAGCTCCATCCTCACCAAACTCCACCTCGGCCATCGACAGAATACGGGGTAGCTCGGGGTCCGCTCGCTGGGCCTCAGTCACCTGTCGACGCACCGCGGGCGTGACAGTCAGACTCGCAAGGACAGCCGAACCCTGGTCCTGAGGGACCTTGAGCCTAAAAGTCATGGCCGGGACCTGCTCCCAAAGCTTCCACTTCCTCAACAACATCTGACTGATCGTTACCCTCCTGCTCAGAGCATCATCCACGACGTTCATCCTGCCAGGCTGATAAGACAGAGTAACGTCATAATCCTTCATGTACTCCATCCATCTCCTCTGTCTGAGGTTAAGGTCCTTCTGCGTGAACACATACCTCAAACTCTAGTGATCAGTGAAGAGCTCAAACCGCTCGCCGTACAAATAATGCCTCCAAATCTTCAGAGCGAAGATCACCGCTGCCAACTCAAGATCATGAGTAGGGTAGTTCGCCTCATGTGGCTTCAACTGCCGCGACGCATACGCCACAACTCTCCCATGCTGCATCAACACAGCACCGAGACCTACCCCGGAAGCATCTGTACACACCACGAAACCACCCGAGCCAGATGACAACACCAAAACCGGAGCAGTGGTGAGCAATCTCTTCAGCTCCACGAAGCTCCGCTCACACTCCTCCGTCCAGACGAACTGCACCTCTTTCCGCGTAAGCCTGGTCATCGGGGCCGCAATACGAGAGAAATCCTAAATAAACCACCGATAATAACCTGCAAGCCCCAAGAAACTCCGAATCTCCGTGACAGAACTCGGCCTCGGCCACTGCACCACCGCCTCGACCTTGGCCGGGTCCACGGAAACACCATCACCAGAAATAACATGTCCCAGAAAGTGCACCTCTCGGAGCCAGAACTCGCACTTGCTGTATTTGGCATACAACTGGTGATCGCGCAGGGTCTGCAATACCGCTCTCAAATGCTGTACATGCTCCTCAGCAGACCGCGAATACACGAGGATATCGTCCACAAACACGACCACAAACTGGTCCAAGTACGGACGAAACACCCTATGCATCAAGTCCATAAATGCTGCGGGGGCATTGGTGTGCCCGAACGGCATCACCAAGAACTCATAATGCCCATACCTCGATCGGAACGCCGTCTTCTCCACGTCTGACTCTCGAATCCGCAGCTGGTAATAACCCGATCTCAAATCGATCCTCGAAAACACCTGGACCGACTGAAGCTGATCGAACAAGTCATCAATCCGCGGCAACGGATACCTGTTCTTGACAGTCACCTGGTTTAACTGACGGTAGTCGATGCACAGCCTCAAACTACCATCCTTCTTCTTCACAAACAATACCGGCGCACCCCACGGGGAATAACTAGGACGAATATACCCCTTGGCCAGCAACTCCTGCAACTGCGCCTTCAGCTCTCGCAACTCAGCAGGCGCCATCCGATAAGGGGCCTTCGACATAGGCGCCGTACCCGACACTACCTCAATCACGAAATCAATCTCTCGCTGCGGTGGCATCCCTGGTAGCTCCTCGGGGAAAACATCAGGAAACTCACACACGACAGGAATGTCCTCTACCTCAGGACCCTGCCGCTCGACCAAAACCACGGATGCGAGAAAACCCTGACAACCTGCATCAAGCAAACGACGTGCACGAAAAGCCGAAATAAGCAAGCGGGAAGAGGAAGACCGAATACCTTGGAAATAGAAGGTGGGTCCACAGGGCTGTCGGAAGTAGACCTTCTTCGAGCCACAATCCACCAAGGCATGATGAGCCTCGAGCCAATCCATGCCCAAAATCACATCGAAGTCCTGGAGCGGTAACGCGTAGAGTCTAACCGGCAAGTTCCGCCCTTCCACCCACACAGGTACCTTCTCAAAGCAGTACGGGGTGACCATGAAGTCACCGGTAGGCAACTCTACCGCCAAGTCACAGGACACCTCGGTCACCGGGTCCTCCACGCTCTGAGCGAAAACCTCCGAGATGAACGAATGAGAAGCACCTGAATCGAACAAAACATGAGCCGCACAACCCAAAATCGAGAGAGTACCTTCCACCAAATGCGATGCCTCAGCCTCCGCCCTGGTCAGATGAGTCACTCTACCTCGGGATCTCTGCCCACCCATAGTAGCTGACCGTGCCAACTGAGGGAACTGTCCCTGCTGCTGGTACTGCTGCGGCTGTGCTGACGACTGCTGGGGCCGAAACTGCTGCTGCTGCTGAAACTCGTGCGGCTGGCGCGGTCTCTGCGGACAGTCAGGTGCCATGTGCCCTGGCTGGTCGCACCTGAAGCAAATCACGGGCGCCGAACACGGTCTGCCTGGATGAGAACCACCGCACCTGGGACAGCCATCTCGCGAACCAGTCATCGAACTCTGACGCTGAAAGGCCGCAGGCCGCTGAACACTGCCCAACGACTCCTGCCCCGACTCCTTACGATCCTGACGCCTCTTGCTAAAACCAGCTTCCTTAAGCAACTTCTTAAGCTTCGACTTGAAGGATGAACCTGGCGCCGGAGCCGCAGTCTGTGTCGCCACTGATCCACCTGCTGAGAGCTGGGCGGTACTCTGCTGCTGCATCCCTGTCGGCTGGCTAAAATCTGCCTGCACCTGACTAGCACTGCTCGGCCCTCGAACCTTCTGCAAATCCCTCTCCAGCGCCGCTGCTGCCTTACATGCCGCATCCAAACTGGTCAAACCCGACGCAAGAAGATGATGCCTCAACTCTAGCCTCAGACCACTAACAAACTGATTAGTCTTCACCTCCTCGTCCGCCATGATATGAGGAGCATAACGGCCCAACTCGATAAACCTGGCACGGTACTCCATCACCGTCATGTCACCCTGAGTCAGCTCCATGAACTCTCGCAACCTCTGCGACCTGACAAAGGACGGACAGAAGGCTCGCTCGAAAGCCGTGACGAACTCCTGCCATGCAATCTGCCGAAGAGGACGAGATCGGAACACTGAACCCCACTCCGATGTCCACCAAGTACGGGCCGATCCCTGAAGACGATGAGTGGCCAGCGCCACCTGCTCCTCCTCGGGGCACTCCATCGCACTGAAAATCCGCTGCACATCATCCAGCCACTCTCTGGCCACCTCAGGATCCGACTGCCCACCAAAAGAAGGAGGCTGATACAGCAAAAACTCCTTCAGCACACGACCGCGACCACCTCGAGCCTGATCCTCACCAGCTTCGCCACCCTGCTGCTGATGACCTCCCTGCTGCTGGCCTCCCTGCCGCTGCTGAAACACATACTCAAACATGCCTCGGAAGAAATCGTCCATCCCTGGAGCTCTCGCATCTCTAGATACACCCTCAGAAATCGAAGCCCTGCTCTGCTCCTCTGGACCACCACTAGACTCTCCCTGCTGGGCACGAGTCCTCCTCCGTGGCGCCATAACACACCTGGCATCAAAAGCACCGGAAATCAATAAAACACACGACCCTAAGCCAGTCGCCGACTGTACAGGACATTCATGGACCTTATGGACCACTGCAATTCGTTCCAAGTTCCGATATACCTCCACAACCTCGCTATGATACCAGCTGTGACGACCCGAGGATCCGAGTACCGGAAAGGAACCGGCGCGTCTCGAATCTCGGCCCGCCAACCCACGAGCCCGAAGACTCGGAAGGGTAGAAAGGAGTGGTGTGGGGTATAAGAGAAGCTGCAACGTCCACAGAGATAGCACAATAATCAAAAGGAAATGCACATAATAATAAATAATTCAAACTGCTACAAGGTCCACAGTGTCTCATGTCCAAAAAAAGTACAGTCAACAGGAAAGAAAGTACAACTACACGGGGCATCCCCCGGCGTACAACAACACGGGGCATCCCCCGGAGTACAACTACGCGGGACATCCCCCGGCTCTGGCAGACTGGCAACTAACCCTGGCTAGAAGAACCACGCTGAAACTCGGCCGCGCCTCCCGTCAACCCCGCCTCACCTGAAGAGCAGGGGTGAGCCTCATCTCATTGGCCCAGTAGGGATCCCGCGAATCCCCACCTCGCACGAAAAACGAGGAAGAAGAAGACAACCCTACCAACCGAGAGTACGGTAGAACCGACAAGCTAAAGTAAATAAACGGAAAAGTCATCTACTGTAACGGTACCGTAGTACGGAACCTCGGTCCAACAAAACACGAGTCCACGCCTGCCAGTGAACAGGAGCACCATCCACAAGAAGAACGACCAGATGCGTCCCCTGACGTCTTACACCGCGTCACAAGTGTCTAGCTACAACGCCCCGGGCGTGAGACTCAGACACGCAACAAGTACCACAACAAGGACTAGCTGGGGTCGCACTCGTCAGTGCGTGCCCTAAGCCCCCAACTACGTGTGCACACACAGACCATCTGCTCTAGGTCGGGTCCTCTAGCTGGTTTTCCCCCCCACCGGACTCTGGTGGCAAAGGCAAGGGGCCATACGGTAACCAGCCTAAAAACCGCGTCACACTGGGTCTCGCTCTCCACCACTCCCAGGTGGGTCCGCACACGCGTGCGCAGAAAGCTACGACTAGTGGACAGGTCACTGGGAGTAAGGACTAACCCACGGAAACCACCGACCAAACACTAGCACGGACTCACGATGATCATACGATAGGCATAGATGCCGGGGACATGCATGAGGTCCAACCGTCCCTCAAGTCACGCGGCACCCCTACCGAGGTAACTGACTCTCCGGGGAACCCCGGGCGCCCCTGTGGCCCTCACTGGGTGCCCACGGCATCCCTAGGGCCACACGCCACAACCGGGTCCGCAACTCACCCAACCAGAGGTCACGCTATCCACAAAACACGGTTCGGGGAAGGGGATGGTCGCGCTAGGTATCCCTAGCGTGACACCGAAGAACGCGCTAGCTAAGGCTAGCGCGATCTTCCATGTCGCGCCGCCCAAAGCCAGCGCGTTCACACATGAACGCGCTAGTTTTGGGTAGCGCGATCTGGACATCGCGCTACCTGAACCAGGCGCGTTCCCCACCGCCTTACTGTTCGTCTTCTCAGACGGACACGCTCGGACGACATGGCGCGTTCATCAAGAACGCGCCACTGGACTATAGCGCGACAACGGGCCGAGCCCGGTTTCGCGAAACACGCCCAAAAACATAGATCCACGCCCATTCACCACTCCTGGTGAAGGGAAAACAATGGGGAATCACCCCACAACACCCTAGCATGCATCTAGGACCCCCAAATCGATCAAAAAACCACATGAATCGACGGATCCGGCGCTCAAACCCCAACATGGAAATAACCCTCCCGGCATGAATCTAGCCCCTCTCGGCCTCTCCACGCCCTAGAAATCGCGGGGGAAGGCTAGAAAGAGGGTAAGGATTCGTCCCCCTACCTCAAGGAAGCTCGAAATCCACCGAAACACCGCCGAAATCAAAGATGAAGCTTTTACTCCCACGAACGCCCCGCCTCTCGCCGCGAAAAGCACGCCACCGGGACCGCCTTGCCGCCGCCGCCGCTGCCACGCCGTTGCCGGAGTGAGGGGGGCCGCGTCTCGGTCGCTCGGGGGGAAGAAGATCGGCCGCGGGGGAGGGGGAGCTCTCACGGTTGAAGGAAGGAGGGAGAAGAAGAAAAGAAAAAGGTAAAAGAAAAAGAAAAAGAATTGATATATATAGAAAATACGGAAAATACCGAAAAATAGAAAAATACACCTCCTCGACCGTCTCGATGCGCTGATCGCAACGGTACCACTCGCGGGCTGGTGAACGACCCGGTTCACCCGCTACAGGGTTCCGAAGGATTCGCCGAAACCCGTACGCGGAAATCGGAAAACACGCACGGGAAAGCCGCGGACACACTCCGGGCCTCCGACACGACTCCGGATCGCACCGATCCGAACACGAAAGATGTCTGAAACAAAATTTCAGACACAACCGGGTCGGACGCTCCGACAAACCAGATCCGAGACCCATAACGAAGGATCCGAAAGACCCGGGACATCACACCGGGACAGACTATCCCTTGGCGTCCGGGATAAAGCCGTGCTATGCGATGATCAAAGATCATGAGATTCCGGAGTTATAAATGCTTATGCTCTATCTACAGGCATTGTTGAAATCACCTATGGGGCCAGGGGCGGCCATCTCTTGGCTCCCAGGTGACCAAAGACGCCAGCAAATGATCCCCCGAGGGTCCATAATATATGACGATTCAGAGCCCTCCCTTCAGTAATTGGCTTCTCCGATCCTCGTCCACTCAACCCCTCATTGATGAGATTGAACCCCTGCCTAATCAAACCTTAGCAGTCACTAAGCCCGCAATCTTCCAGATCCCTCCAGTCTAACTGAAAATCCAAGAAAATCTCAAAACAGAGCTCCGTAAAGCCCTGAAACCCGCGACCCTTTAACCTTCCCGGCGTGCAAATTTCCCTGCCGAGAGCCAAGCCGCCGAGATGCCTCCCGTTTCTTCCCCTTCAGCTAAACGACAAACCCCATCTAAACCCCTTCCACATGAACCTCCCAGCCCATAACCTCCCGGCGCCGGCTTCCCGGCGCGGTAATGAGCGCGCCGGGAAGCTCCATGCCGAGAGCCTCCCCCCTTTAATCAAGCCGCGCCGAGAGCCTCTCTCTGTTGGCCAAGCCCCCGTCGAGACCTCCTTGATTGGTCAAGAAGTCCACGCCGAGACCTCCCCCCTTTTGGCCAATATAAAGCCACGCCGAGAGCCATCTTCTTGCCAATGAAAACCATGCCGAGAGCCCCTCCTTTGTCCACCCCTTTGGCCTCTTCGTCCACTTATCCTGGGGCGTTCTTGAGTCGTCATATGTACCCCTGGAGATAAATTAACTGGGGATTGACCTCCCCTACATTCTGAGGCCCCTAACAGGATTCACATGCAACCCCGTGGGTCTGACGAACCCTGTCTCTACATGAGTTTCGTCAGTCTCCGAGAAGCGGAATAGTGACCGATGCCAGAGACATGGATAGTCTCTTCGAGCCTTAGTGCTCACTCATTTTTCGGCTTTCATCCCAGCACTCCGTGGATGTCAGTCTATACCACTTTCTGGCAAATGCTCGGTCCAAGGGAGGTGCTGCCAAAATTCTCTCAGGAAGACGAAAGTCGACATCAGGTTGTCCCCCGGGCTCTGCATGATAATGGTGACAGGGTTTCCATCGACCCTAGCCTTCCTAAATCCCTCTTCTATCCGGATGCTCCTGTAAAGCCCAAATCTAATCCAGCTCAGATTTGATGAACTGATCCACTTTGACTTCACAGAACCTATCTGGCTCGTCCTGAGTCGCCAAGAAACCCAAAATAGAGCCTCCGGAACCCCTTTCGGGTCCTCACAGCGCCAGAACACCAACACTCTCTCGGCGCCATGGCTCCCGGCGCGGCCCTGAGCATGCCGGGAACCCTCACGCCGAGAAACCCCCTGGCCCTCTTGTCAGCGCGCCGAGAGCTCCCCCTCCTCTTCAGCCATGCCGAGACCCCCCTATTCCTCACGCCGATAAGCCCTATCAGAAGCGCGCCGGGAACCTCCTCCACCATCTCCCCTTCGCGCCGAGAAGCTCTCCAGTTGGCGCGCCGGGAACCCTGGCCATTTTCCCTTCGCGCCGGGAACCTATGTACACTTGAACTGCATTAATAGCCTACCCCAAATTTTATTACTGGGCCTTCAATCCAAATTTTGTTCCGGGGGCTCCGCCCCCGGAAACCCCCGCAAGGGGGGCTGCCCCCTTGACCCCCGCGACCTGACCGCGCAGGTCGATCCGCGTGTGAGGGCGCAACATTGAACGTTCGCTCACTTTCCGTCGTCCCGCATCGGGTTCATGAATAACCCCTTTAGCTCGGGAGGGCTCTGCCACTGCATGAGTTCCGCCGGCTTCTACAGGGAATATCAAACATTGCCCCATGGCAGATATGCTGTTCGGGAAGTTCAACACTTCTCTCTCTTGGCTTTCATCCCGGCACTCCGTGGGTGATAGCCTATTTCCCCCTGGGCATGATCCAGATAAAGGGGAAATGCTGCCGAAATATCGATCGATGTTTTGAACCCCCATCATGGCCACGGCCCAGTCTGCCTGTGACTGAAATTTTCCCTTCCCCCCTAAGCCCGATCGTTGAACCACTGACTTAACGATATCATCTGTTTCTATGGTTGATGTTATTATCTTGCCCGCCTTCCTGGCTCCGGTATGAAGTTCCATTTGCGCACATGAATATATGTTTGCCTCTCGAGGTCTCCTATTTTGGCGTTTAATCAAGGGTTGTCCTTCCTTGGAAGGGCGTAATTAACGTCATAGCCTTTATGGTATGGCGGACTTCTGGTCCCGACTCGGACTTCACAATCGATTGACCAAGTCAGATCGAGCGCAAAATAAGATCGTCACTCCGGTGACTGGCACGCCTAATAAATCAAAAATCCAAAAAAATAAAATAAAACATAAAAGACGAAGAAGAGAAAAATGTGTCGAACAGCGACAGACCATTAGATAATGAATTGTACTCCGAGATGGATTGAGCTGCAAGGGGCAAAACCCGAGATAGGAAGCCTCAAATCCATTCTAGACTCCTCCCAGACTTAAGATAAAGCCTTCCAATCCGAATCTTATCTTTTTAAAGCCGAAACCAAACCATTAAAACTTGGAAACTTAGCCAAAATCGTATCTTTCTGAATTCTCTGCTAGAAGGGCTGGAAAACCTCTCTTAAGGGCAGGAAATAAGATGAAGAGAAGCTTCGAGGTGATGGCTATGGAGGAGAAAGTCTACACCGGACCCAAAGCTGCAAGAAAGGAGTACGGAGAGCTACAAAGGCTGACCTCAATTCCCAAGCACCTAAGTTCCAATGCTCAAAGAGTGGTAAGCTTCCATGACCTAACCAAGTTCAGATATTCCTGCACTTCATCTTCTTCCTCATGATCTTCTTCTTTTTCTTAGCCCCTCCCTGGTCCAAGATGCTATTCTAATCTGAAGTGGGTGGCTCCCATGGTGAAGGCACTCCCTTTAGAGGTTACATCAATTCTCAAAGCATGGCACCTTCAACCTCTCTTGGTCTTAGGCAAAAATTTCCAGAAATTGACATTAGATTGGCCTAGTATTTCAGTCCTCATAGAGTTGTAGCATCCACAAACACACACCTTCATCTTCCCTTCCTTCGAAGCAACAGTCCTATTAGAGGAGGCAGAAACCTACCTAGCCCTTCCTAAGACTAAGGTGGGGGATGAAGACTGAGTTTGCTACACGATTGAGCCTATCGACCCATCCTTAATCTTGAGTGATTTCATCCATAATCCAAAGGATGTGAGGACCATGATCAGCCCACACCACATTTACTTGATACCCTTAGCACAATGGATAGTGTCTCATTGTAAAAACAAGTGGGAGAGACACGAAGCAATAGCCAAGGCGGTGGCGGTTTGCTTATGCGGGGTTTTCCTTTTCACTACAACCGACCACCTTTTAGATACCCAAAATCTCAGCATTATTAGTGGGTTGTGACGGGGAATGTCCATCTCTCAAGCGATTCTCTCATACCTCTATGAAGGACTCAGCTCGGCTTGCTTAGGAGGACCTTTGTTCGGCTCCATGATACTCCTTGAGTGTTGGACGGGAGTGAGAATCAAATTCCAACCAAAGGAAGACATTACTTCTGCTAGCCGGATCTTCGGGAGCCACCCTCTCTTCTTCATTGGAGGGGCATCTGGATTTTCTTCACAGGTTGAATGTAAGACGGCAGACAAGAAAACTCGGGATGAATGGCGCCTCTTCTTCAACACCCTTCCAATGGACAAATTCATCATGCGACCAAGGATCCTTCGGAGCACTCTTCTTAGAATACCGCGGCGCCAAGGCCTGGACCTCCAACTAGTGGGAAATACTACCATGGCGATCTATAACCCATATCGGTGCCATCTTCAGATCGGACTTCCTCGAACCAAAGTTTTTGCACTATCACACTACCCTCCCCTTCTACCTAGGAAGATGGTGACCGAGGAAGATGAAAGATTAGTACGGAATGCGCTGACCATGTGGGAGATCAGCAAGGTGCGTCCGTGGCAAGAAGAAGTTGAAGAGAACGACGAAGCACATCGTGACTACGTGAAAGAGCTAAGGAAGATCCGCCCCCTTGCGGATAAGAAACTGAATGTAATTTGATTTCTTTGTTCATGAAGGATGTTGTTTGCAATTTTGACAATCAAAGTTGGAATTTTTATCAATCTTATGTTTCATTAAGTTCACTTGAATAAGATGGGATTGCCTCAGTTGAACGGATGCGCATTTCGTGGATTGATCGGCTAGCATGACCAGCAGAACTGAGCTTCTGGAGAAAGTAATGGATCCGAGCAGGGCCGTTAGAAAGATATAACGGTGAGGCTACAGACCGTCATAGTGTATGCGCTGAGGACTAAATCCTCTGGAGGAAGTAACGGTCCAACAATGGACCGTTAGGAGTAGTAACGATCGTGCCCTAGGCCGTTAGAGAGAGAGCCGCTGAGAGAGTCAAAGTGAAGGCCTGAAGAGCTGTAACGGGCTAGCATGGACCGTTAAACGAATGTGACGGCCTGTACCTGGCGCGTGACAGCCTTGAACCTGCATGGTTGTGAGATTTCAGCTTTGTTCTTGGTCCTGCGTTCTGCACATACTAAAACATGGAGCAAGTTAGATCCGTTCTTAGACTCAACCCCTTGCCTCGAAGCGAGTCAGATAATGACCGTTTCTTGATATTTGGTCAAGGGGTGGAGCCTTATTAAATAGGCGGGAAAAAAACATAATAGAAATAATACGATGCATGCGATGCATATGATGGTATTTTTGGATTTTGGAAAATATATTCGAATTTTTTTGTGTGTTTTGGAAATATTTGATGTTTTTGGATTTTTGAAATATGTGTTTTTTTTGGATTTTCGAAATATATATGATGTTTTTGGATTTTTAAAATATATGTTGTTTTTGGATTTTGAAATATATATGATGTTTTTGGATTTTGAAATATATGTTGTTTTTTTAAATTTTGAAAACCAGTGCTTTCCCTTAGCAACGCGAGCCCTCCGCATCGTATTGAGAGTCCTGAGGTTGGCGTGCAATGAGGTGACACTCCTGACCAAGGCCCAGATTTTTCATGATGGTGTTTCTTCCAGGGCCATACCCAGGGTACTAGTTTCAATCCTAAAAAAGGAAAATAGAACACGTGGGTAAGCTTAGGCCAGACTTAGAAATTTTTAGGACTTGAGTTCCTCTCCAGACAACCCATTAGAAATTTGGTCTGTTGTGTCAGGGCTTTGTGTCTGTCATCGAACCTTAGTCCACTCTAGGCATGCATGCGATCGGGCTCATTCGTCCCGCGAGGAACTGTACTACCACTCTTGTCATGCCTAGATTTCTTTTTCTTTCTTACTTTTTGGAACTTTGGAATCATATTCAATAGACCTTCGAGATGATACTTTTGATTTTTGTCGTAGAGATTAATCCTTTGCTTTCTTTTTCTTGCTCTTTTGCTTGTGGCGTTAGGTCATAATGGACTGCCCCTATTTGAGACCTCCTCTCGTCAGGGTGCCTGGATTGGTTATCGCCTCCTTATTCACTTCTTGCCCCTGGATTTAGCCGATGGAAGGAACGAACAGGGACTTCAACTTTCCCTCAAAGCATGGCCAAGGAGAAACGGTGTCTTTTAAAGCGGGAAACCTGACCAGGGATGTCGTGTAGTGTGTGATTGCCTTTACTCGGGACCCTTTTTAGAGAAATAGGAGGAACATCTTGTTGCCCGGGGTGGCACTGATTAGACTCTAAGGAAAGAACTGCTTAAGGTACAACCCATTCCACGGGTGAGAGAGCTCCTCACCTTCCGCATTTACTAAACGATAAGCATTCCCTGGATAAGCTTCTTTCACGACAAACGGCCCTTCCCAGTTAGGTTGCAATTTAGACCTAGGACCTGCAGACCAAATGAATTTGCATTTCAAAACCATATCACCTGCATGAAATTTACGTTCGATTACCTTCTTTTGAAAATAACGCAAAACTCTCTTTTCATAAACGGATACATGATCGGCCGCGTTCATCCTCTTCTCATCTAAGAGTTCCAACTAGACTAGCAACGTCTCTCGACGTTCATCGAGATTAAGTTCTTTATCGAGCTGCACTCTAAGGGAAGGGATCAAGATCTCATATGGGAGAATCGCCTCCATCCCGTAGGTAAGGGCATAGGGAGTTTGTCCCGTAGGAGTACGGACGGAGGTGCGGTAAGCCCATAGAGCTTCCACTAATTTTTCTGGCCAATCGGAAAACTTATGAGATTCGCATGTTTTCTTGATGATTTTAAGAAGGGTTTTATTAGTGGCCTCGGCTTGACCGTTGCCTTGTGGACAATATGAAGATGAATGATGCAATGCAATATTAAACTTCTTACATAGGTCCTTGAGCTCTTGAGATACAAACTGGGGTCCGTTGTCGGTGATGATGCTGCATGGTACTCCGAACCGCGAGATGATATTCTTCATGATAAAGTGGCACACCGTTGAAGCTTTGATCTCTGCATACACCTCGGCTTCGGCCCATTTGGTGAAGTACTCAGTGGCGGTAAGGATAAAGGATTTCTGCTTGGTCTGAGAATTAGGATCACCGAGCGGGCCGACAACGTCGAAAGCCCACATAGAGAATGGCCAAGAAGCAGAGAGAGGGTGGAGAGATGAAGCTGGAGCATGGATTTTATCCGCATGGAGTTGGCACTTAAGACACCTTCGGACATAGAGGGAGCAATCTTCCTCTAGAGTGGGCCAGTAGTAGCCCTGCCTATGGATTTTATTCGCTAGAGCCTGGCCATTGACATGACCTCTACACTCACTAGAATGGGCTGCTTCAGCCACTTTCCAAGCCGCATTATCATCCAAGCATCTCACGAGCATTCCATTGGTAGCGCGCCTATACAGTTCTCCTGCAACAATGGTGTACCTTGCGGTGGCTCTTCTTATTGACTTGCGCTGCTCGGCGTTTGCCCCTTCTGGGAATGATCCTTCTTTGCAAAACAACTCGATTTCGTGATACCAAGGCAATTCTTCGTCGTCCAGAATCTCTTCTAACTCCATTAGAGATACTTCCTTGAGATCTTCCTTCTCAGCCCTCATCTCTACAGCCTTCCTAATGTTGATGAACCAAGGGTCCTGAAGAGAGGGCGCGTCCAATCTCTGAACGACGATAGTCTCAGTGTTCTGACTGAGAGGAAAAGACAGAGAGGAAGCAAGAGATGCTAGAGCGTCGGCTAGAATGTTCTGAGAACGAGGAGTATGGATGTAGATTAGCTTACGGAATTGCCTAGCAAGAAGCGTGACCAAATCTTGATAGGGCTTGAGTTTGGGGTCACGAGTACGGTATGTGGACAGAACTTGCCGTAAGACGAGCTGAGAGTCTCCTATGATATTCAAGTACCGCGCGCCTAGGAGATAGGCGTGCTTCAATCCAGTCAGGAGAGCCTCGTACTCAGTGATGTTGTTGGTAGCAGGAAATCGAAGTTGATAAGCAAAGGGAATAGTTACTCCTTCGGGAGTAAGTAGAACAGCGCCGATCCCTCGGCCTTGAGAATTGAGTGCACCATCGAAGTGAAGAGACCAGAAGGGATGGTGAGAGAGAACTGAGAGATGCTCATCCGGGAAATCATCCTGAATAGAATTAGAGTGAGGAATAGGAAGATGGGCAAGATGCTCAGCGATGGCGTATCCTTTGACCGCCTTCTGAACGACGAATGTGATCTCAAATTGAGAGAGGAAGCTCTGCCAGCGAGCTAACCTACTAGAAAGGACGGGCTTTTCTAAGAGATAGCGAATCAGGTCCATCCTAGAGATCAACCTAACTGGGTGGGCAAGAAAATAGTGTTTAAGCTTCTGAGCCACCCACACTAAGGCGGCACAAGTCTTCTCCATAGCGGTGTATCTGGACTCAGCTGGGTTAAACAACCGAGAGAGGTAATAAGCGGCCCGCTCTTTCCCTTCATCGTCTACTTGTGCAAATACCGCCCATAGGGAGTCTTCAATAACCGAGATGTATAGGATTAGGGGTTTCCCAGGGACAGGAGGTTGCAAAACTGGGGGATTGGATAGATATTCCTTTAAGTCCTCGTAGGCCTTTTGATCTTCTAATGAATTGCAATCGACCGATCAATCCTCGAAGTTCCGTAATGTTCTTAGGCGGAGGCATGTCCATGACGGCCTGTGCTTTGTTAGGATCAATCTGGATCCCCCGTTTGCTCACTATGAAACCTAACAGCTTCCCTGAAGAGACTCTGAATACACACTTCTTCGGATTCATCTTAAGCTTGTACTCCCTGGCTCTTTGCTGCACCTTAGCCAGGATAGAGGGGTGTTCTTCTTTGGTTCTTGACTTCACCAAAATGTCATCCACGTAAGCTTCCATATAGATATGCATCATGTCGTGGAAGATGGCCATCATCGCCCTTTGATAGGTGGCACCTGCATTCTTCAGACCGAATGACATAACCACATAACAATATGTGCCCCAGGGCGTGGTGAAGAAGGTTTTCTCTTGATCTTCTGGAGCGAGACGGATCTGATTATATCCTGAGTAACCATCCATGAATGCCAACGATTCGTACCCGACAGTACTATCGACCAAGACATCAATGTGAGGCAGCGGGAAATCATCCTTGGGACATGCTTTATTGAGATCCCTGAAATCGATGCAAATACGCACCTTTCCATCTTTCTTGATGACATGGACTATGTTTGCCACCCACTGAGGATATAGAACAACTCTAATGAATCTGGCCTTATATAACTTGTCAACTTCTTCTTTAATCCTTAAGGCCATGTGGGGGTGAAATCTCCTTGACCGTTGTTTCACAGGTGTTGCCCCTGGTTTAAGCACGAGTCGATGTTCTACTAAAGAGGGGTCAAGACCTGGCATATCCTCATAAGACCAGGCGAAGGAATCGCTATACTCTCTTAGAACCTTGATCAGATCTTCTTCTACTTGTGGAGGGAGGTTAGCAGCAATAATGATGGGCCTGGGGTCTTCTTCGGTTCCCAGATTGATTTCTTTTGTAGGTTCATCCACTGCTAACGATGGCTCATCGAATTTCTTAAGTCCTTGTGCATACAGATCAGCAGTGTCATCTACGTCACTGTCCTCATTAACCGGATCTTTCTAATCCAGGATTTCATAGACGCCGAGTCCGTCATCGCTCCACACACCTTTTATTTCCTCTTCCTCTTCAATCATGATTGCCGTAGCAACAAATTCTGGACATTTCAAAAGGACATGACAATGCTGAGCTAGGTCTTGCAAGAACCTATCAGGAACAGATTTGGGAGGACGCGCAAGTGGGCGCGGCTCAGAGGAGGAAGGGTTGGATGACCTAGAACAATACCCTACTTCCTTAGACCTAACTAATTCTACTACCCTAGACTCGATGGACCCTACTCCTAACCTAGGAGAAAGGGGACCTAGTGGAAGGGAAGGAGCAGGGGACTCGTGCCCCTGGGATGAGGATGGAGACAGGGTAGCATAATCTTCCACTGAAATCTCCGTTTTGAATTTGATGTTTTTTTTGGAGATCAGCAGAGACTACACAGCAAGATGGAGGAGGTGGGAGCTACATAGGGAATAGCTCGGGGAAGATGCAGTCAAAGAAGGGATCGGAAGATGAGAACCACATCTCGTGGAGTTGGGTGTTGGGAGGAGGAGGAGTGAATAGGGTGGATAGATCAATGGGCGGGCAATGCCCGCAAGCGCAAGAAAAAAGTAGAATTTTGGGCAGATCAACGAAGGATGGATTTACCATGATAGGAGGAAGACGGGGTAAGAAATCCCATTGCTGGAGGAGAGATTGAAAGCGGGAGGGAGACCAAGAAAAGACAATCGATGAGCTCCCCTCCTCCCGTGGATCATCGACTGGCCGCTCCTTCGGCCTCCATTGCACGAGCCGAACCTCTTGCTTCTTCTGGTAGTCTTCTTCATGAAACAACCCCTGAAGGGCCTGACCATAATCAAGCATATCATCTTCTGGCCTCTTCAGTGCTGGCGGTGGACTAGGAATCAGACATACTGTATTTCTCCCTGACGGAGCTGGCTGCAGAGCTAACGTGCCGGGCTGGAGAGGCCCTCGGATGAAGTGTTGACGGTAGTCCCAGGTGAGTGGCCCAGAATCACCCCTCATAGATAATGCGGTTTCTTTGTAGCCAAGACCTCTCCTTCCCATCTTTCTCCCCTTGGGTATGGGCTTGGTCATTCCTTGTAATTGTGCACCGAGGCCTCTCCCCGGTTGGTAGCCCAGTTTCAGTATAATGTTTCAGCCTTTTGAGTCTCAGATCTGGGGCTTCATCTTGATGTTAACTATAGTAGTGATGGGCCTAGGAGGTGTATAAGCCCAAGGGAAGTTCAAATCCAGCACTGATATGACGGGTCGGCTACTTGTCCAAAGTGTAGGAAGAATCTGTTCTGAAATGGCCTTAACCGATTGAACCGTGGACAAGCTCTTGACTTTGACGACCCTCCCTTGGAAAGGGAATTTGATGCATTGATGTGCGGTGGAGGGTACGGCACCGAGCGTATCAATCCATGGACGACCCAAGATCGCCTTAAACATGGGGTCAATGTCCAGCACATAGAACTCCACGGGCATAGTAAGGGGTCCGAGCTCCGCTTGGATAGTGACTACCCCGTGACACGCTCTCCTGGAGTTGTCATATGCTGCTATAGTGGTGGGGGTAGGTCGTAACAATTCTTACGATATATTGCAAGCCCGGAGAGTACTGAGTGGGCATATATTAATTGAAGCCCCTGTGTCAACCAATGCTGCCTCAATGCTGACTTTATTCAGAATAATTGTAATGTAGAGCGGCATCTGCCAAGCTTCTGGAGGTGCTAGCTCGGTTTCTCAGAATATAATTGCCAGCCATTTAGAAATAGTTGCCAGTGCTGTTGGTAAGCTGTCAACTGCCATGTCCTCGCTAACCATCACCTTCTGTAGGAAATCCCTGAGAGTGTCCTGGTGCAGGGTGGACCTTTTGATAAGTTCCAGAACTGATATTTTGGCGGGCACTCGGTCCAGATGATGTAGCAAGTCGTATTGAGTACCCGGTAGCGGTTCGGCTTCTTCTTGCTCGGCCGTTGGCTGAGAGGACTGGGGATTGGAGGTAGTGGGGTAATTCCGATGGAACAACTTCCCGCTTCTTAGGGCGCAATTTGCCACGGCGTCGGGAGGTGATATTATTGGCCCGGTAGGGTGGATGAGTGGAATAGACTGCGTAGGAGAGGTGATTTGGTGGTAGGTAATGTTGGGGTTAACAAGAGATGGTGGTTGAATGAGTGGCGTGGGATGAGCGGAAGGTGGGGTGATGATGGGGGATGGTGCGGATGGTGGGAGGACGAGTGTAGGTAGGGTGACGGGTGGAGGATTGGATGAGGGGATGGTTATGACCGTAGCGGGGGTAACTAATGGTGGGTATGATGGTGCTGTGGGTGGTGGTGGATTTGCTGGTGTGGGTGTGAATGGAAGGACAAGCGGAGAGGGTGTTGGGTGTGTAGGGAGGATAAATGAAGGAGTGAGGGGGTTGTGGTGGTTATGGTGGAGGGCCATTACTTGTGGTGCAGTACCATCATCATCAAACGACCACCCGGTGTTAGGAGCCAGGGGTTGGACTACATTGACTTGCGCCGGTGCCGGCGGCTGAGGTTGCGGAGCGGGTGGATGGTTTGGCATCAGATTTTGATGGATCCCCAGATCCTGAACATGCTGTGGTTGCTACTGTTATGGCGGCTGCTGCGGCTGCGGTGCTTGATGTTGCTGCACTTACTGCCTCTGCGGCTGCCTTCTCTTTTCTTTAATCTCAACAATGGCCCTGTGCATTTCGGCCCAATCTATCCTCTATCCTTCATGAAGATCATATACTAGGTCCCGGAATTAAAAATATCCTTCAATGGTATGTCCCGGTTGCCTGTGGAACATACAATACTTCATCTGATCAACGGCCGGATTCCAGTTGGGCCGTTCCGGAGGAAGCTGTATAGCATTAACTGACATAAGAGCCGAGAAAATATCCGTGAGGGTTTCTGGCAGTGGAGGATATTGTGCCCTCTTGGGAGCCGGGCGCTTGTTGTTTGGGTTGTTGTTATAGCCGTTGGGTGGAGGGACGTTATGATATTGCGGGGGTGGTGGTGGTGGTTGTGGCGCGGAAAAGGTGTTTTTTGGGGTGGTGAAGGTGGGCGGAGGGTTTTGCAGAGTGATTTGGAAGTTCTGTGGAGCGGGATTTTGTGGAGTGCGGGGGTTTTGAGGGAAGCGGAAAGGTGCGTTTTGGAATGGAAAGGCAACGGATTGAACCTGCTCATTCGTTTGGACCCCTTTTGTAACTGGCCCTTGTGGCTTCTTATGGTACTTGGGTTTTTGGTTTTCGAACAGAGAATGGATAGGGGAGTCCTTGAACTGAGTCTGAATAAAGCGCGCTTGGCTATATAGTTGGTGCATGTTGGCTATGTCGTTCATTGCCAGGATGTTTCGGAAGGTTGGAGTAGCATTTGAAATAAGTAGCTTGACCTTCTCTTCCTCTGGAATATGGCCGGGCACTCTAGCGGCCATCTGCCTCCACCTATCTGCATAAGTGGCAAACTCCTCATCTGTTTTCATCTTTTCTGCCACCAGATCTATAAAAGAATATTCCAGGCCGACCCGGTCTTGAAACCGCTAAATAAACTTGTCTTTTACTACCTTAAAGCTCTCAACTTCTACCAATGGCAGAGAATAAAACCATTCCAATGCCACAC
This sequence comes from Amorphophallus konjac, assembly GCA_022559845.1. Classification (NCBI taxonomy): domain Eukaryota; kingdom Viridiplantae; phylum Streptophyta; class Magnoliopsida; order Alismatales; family Araceae; genus Amorphophallus; species Amorphophallus konjac. The sequence continues at coordinate 498,941,268 of CM040121.1, read as the reverse complement.
CGTCCAATGATCGGCGGAATAAATATGCCATAAGATGATCATCATATTGGAATTGGGCCGATTCATATAAGAAATCCCTCACGTGAATAAAGGGATTACCGTTCCCGTCATATTTTCTATAATTGGGGAGCTCGGACTGGGGGGGGGAACCGGATGTTGTGGAAACTGGGGACAGGAACATCTGCCAAGGATTGTGGGCCAACCCGTTTCTGGAGGAAGTCGAGTTGTTGTTGCATGGTGGCCCATTTATCAAGTAATTCCTGCTCTCTGGATGGAGCAGGGGTAGCAAGAGATGATGCTTGAAGTTGAGGAGCAGAGGGGTGAATTGTAGTAGGAGGTGGGAGCCCATAAGAAGGAGCCGAAGGATAAGCGGCCGACGTAGGGGGTCCATAAGAAGGATATTGGGCCTGAGATTGACCCGGATTGGAGTGGGCTTGGACCACCCCTGACTGAGGGTGCAGAAAATCGGAGGGACCCAGCAGGACTTATGGAACCAGTGGGCTAGACAAGTGATGATCCATCTACATGAAAGAAGGGATAGGAGACTTCCCTTTGTCAAAAGATTGCTGGGCCGAAGTGGAAGATTGGCCCGTCTCCATGCCGGTGAATGTGATGGTCCGGGGTTGGACCGGAGTGAGATTAATTGGAGTGGGTTGGATGAGAGGATTGGATTGACCCTGCATAATCGTGGGAGGGGAGATATTAGATCCTTGCATGGCCTGATAGACAGTTTGCAGTTGGGCCGGATCCAATTGGGCCATCATCTGGAGAATGGAGCTCGTAGAAGGGGTAGAGAAGGAAGGGGTAGCCTGACCGCCTTCCATGGAGGTAGAGGATGGAAGAGGGGCCGTCCCCTCTCCAGAAGAGAACGAGGTAACCCTAGCAGGGTTTTCAAGAAGCCCTTGAGGAAGAGAATCCTCTTGGGAATGGGGAGGATTGAAAGAAGCCATGGTGGGTTCGAAGAGCGGATTTGAATAGCACTTGGAGAATGAGTGGACCCTAGGAGGTGCTTCCAACTGACGAAAACAACTCCACATGCAATGAACAACCTTAACAAGATGCAAACAACACAACACAAACACACAATGAGCAACCAAACTTAGATGATTTATCCCAAAGATGTAAGTAGCAAGAGATGAAGACACTCAAACTCAACCAAGTTGTTTAATATGATGCTTCAAGATTCTTATGATTTCTCCTTCGGAACTTTAGTGGATGGATTAATATGAGCTCTCAACAATAGGTTCCTGACGGGAGATGGATGTAAAGCTTGGTTTGACTCTAAGTGTGACCACTCCTTCACTTATGCAACCCTAGACATGGGGTGGAAAAGGTACAACCGGCCCGACGTCCATGTGGGAATCCACGGCTCGCGGGGACTTATGGATGTCCCTGGTGTGATTTCCTAGTCGGCCCCAAGGAATATGGAGACGAGAAGTCCGCACACCAAGGTAGGAAAATGCAATCTAATGTATGAGAGTATGAATGAACCTATGTGTACCGGAGTGCATGCAAAATCTAGCCTAGAATCTAGCAAACAATTATGCACGCAATGATGTAAATATGTAGAACAATCAGGGAGGATGCCAGATATCACCCAAGCAAGGAAATCACAGCAGATACTGTGGAAAGTAATGCACATCGGGATGCATACCTTTCTGGAGTATAACGGTCTATAGACTCTACGTCAGAAGATAATAACGGTCGAGGACCAGACCGCCAGAAGTAATATAGCGCAGAGCACCAGGACCGTCGGATGAGCCAGAGGGCCAAAAACAACCAAAAATAAAAGAGAAATCCATGAAAAGCCTGCACACAGGATCAGGAATATAACGGTCCAACGCCCCTGCGTCAGAGTGGAGTAACGTAGGGACAGAGGGCCGTCAGAACACCCAGAAAACCAGAAATAAGATGAAGTAAGAGGGAGATCTGAGGACAATCAAACAAGGGAATGATGGCAGGTTTAAACAGAGATCAAGACACGATTGGCACAAGTTGTCCCACCGTGATCGCCAAAAAATTATCTGTTGATTTGTTTTGCTTCTCTTCTTCTTTTTATTTTATGTGCAATAAAGATGATAGGCAAAAATCAAAGATCTCAATCAACCCAAGGACATGCGAACCATGAACCTAGGCAACCAGAACAAGCTCTAGCATGGGCATGCTATCTCAATCATCAAACTAAACTAAGGAAATAAAGAAAAACACACGCCGGGGCGTGGAGCAAAAGTAAATAAAAACACACCGCAAGGGTGGAGCAAGCAAAGAGGATAATAGATATGAGATGGAGAGAAAAATAATGCCCAATACCAAGAAAGAACGTGATCGCCACCAAAGTAGAAACAAGCCAAAGACTTGAAAATACCTTGGAAATAGGTGGATGAAGCACCCGCCCACGGGAGAGAGAAAATCAAGGAAATCTACAGATCAACGGAATGTAACGGCCGAAAGTCCACGCGTCACTGGGAAGTGACAGTCAGTCGATGAACCGCTCTATGAATCTGACGCGCCTGCACAAGACCGTCAAATAACCTGCAGTAATAGCTTGTGAATTCTTTTAACTCCAACTCTTCCAGCCGGCCAGAAGATTTGGGCCTCGTGTGGTGAACCTGTAAAGCTGCCAAAGAACGTGAAAACACAGGAAAACAGACCCAGATTAGCCCTTTAAACAATATAGCATCAATTCTTCAATAAACTCAATAGCATGCAAAAGGAAAGGAAAGTACCGAGGAAGTTTTCATTTTTTAACCCCTCTGGGTGTTTTAAAAAAGATAGGAGGATGTTTGGATGATGAAAATGTTGTGCCCCTGGCCCCTGTGGTTTGTGATTTTGATGATTGGCTTTAGGGGTTTGTGATGATTGGTTTTAATGTGACCTAATCACTGTGAGTCACCATGCATTGATGTTCTGTTTTGATGATTGATTTGGTTTTGTTGATTGGTGTTTGATGTGAGTCACTGTGAGTCATCTTGCTAAAATGTTCATTCAGGCTTTCATATGTTCAGTCAGTTTATCTGCTTACACTGTGCATCATTGCACTGTGCATCATTGCAAGTGAAGTTTCAGACTGTTATCTGCTGCATAAAGCTTTCATATGCATTTACAGAGTCTATACATTGATTGGCAGTAAGTCTGTACATCGTGAAGTCTACACTTTGGCACTGTAGCTCGCTCGTGCAAGTCTATACATTAGACTGTTCTTCAAAGTCTGTACATCAGACTGCACATCATCTTCGTGTTGTTTCTGTATTTGAGTCTTCGTGTTGTTTCCCCTCACTAACACGAAAAGATCTCGTGTCGTCTGAGCTTACAACACTTCGTGTTGATTTCTATGCCTAACAGGAAATCTGATATGAGGTAGTACATTGTATGTCCGTACTGTTTCTGTCATACTTCGTGTTGTTTATGTTTACTGTCCTTCAGGTCGTGTGTCCATGTTGTTTCCACTATATTTCGTGTCGTTTCCTTTGTTTTTATTTGTTCATCTCGTGTCGATTTCGTTTGTTTTGAAACCACACCTCATGTCGGTTTCTGTGTTGATCTTCGTGATGTGTCCGTGTCTTTCGTATTATTTCAGTAGTTATGTCTTCGTGTTGAGTTTATGAACTTCGTGTCGTTTTCGCTGTCTTCGTGATGTTTTTCTCTTTAGACTCAGAGTCCTTTTCGCCTTAACCACACTTCGTGTCGGTTTCTATTTTTCATCCTTGAGTTGCTGTCAGCTCGTGTCGTTTCACCTCGTGCTGTTCTCACTGACTTCGTGTCGTTCTCCTTGTTGTGTCTTCGTGTCATTTTTGTTCTATTACGTGCAGGACATTGCAGCACCTCGTGTTGCTTTCTGTGCCACCTCGTGTCGTTCTCTGTGTAGTGTGTGTTTTTGTCACCACTATACTTCGTGTCGTTGCTCTTTACTTCGTGCTGTTTTCATCGTCTTCGTGTTGGTCTTTCTCATCAGACCTCGTGTCCTTCTCGCCTTGGCCTCACTTCATGTTGATTCCTGTTTTCATCTTCGTGCTGTCTTCAATTCGTGTCGGTTTCTGTTTGTCTTTGTGTCTCCGTGTTATTTTTATCTTCGTGTTGTTTTCTTTCTACCTCGTGTCGTTTTCTTCTCACCTCGTGTCGTTCTTATCTGACCTCGTGTCATCTTCCTTGTTGTATTAGCCTTGGTACCTCGTATCGTTCTCTTTTCTATCTCGTGCTATTTTCTGTACCACCCTGTGTTACCCTTAGGTCTTTGTTTTCATTTGTATTCATGTCTTCGTGTTTCTCTTGTGTTTATGTCCGCGTGTTGTTTCCTTCTAACTTCATACTGTTCTCATATAACTTCGTGCTGTTCTCATATGAACCTCGTGTTGTTCTATTGTAATGTTTACTTTTGTCACCGCTGTATTTTGTGTCGTTCTCTTCGTTGTGTCTGTTCTGTTACAGTGTATCTCGTGTTGTTCTTTCCTTGTTTCGTGTTGTAGTCACCGTATCTATCTCGTGTCATTCCCAGTACAGTCCATACCTCATGCAGCTTTAGTTCCTGTGGCCCTCAATTATAATGGGTTGTATCTCCTTGCAGGTTCGAGGAAGAACATTCCCCAGTGACTGGCAGCACGTGATCCGAGGCCGGAATGAAGCCTGCTGAGAGACTGCCACGTGGTCCGAATACTTAGGGCTGGAAATGTGGGAGGCACACGCGTTTTGTGCCCTATCCACCTGCTGCTGCTGCTATATAATGCGGCCTTCGTCCACAGATAAAGCTGATCGAAGCAGAAAGCCTGAAGAGTAGAAAGCCCTTCGATCCAGAAAAAGAAGAAAAGAAAGAAAAGAAGAGAGTAGAGAAGAGAGTGAGAGTGAGAGCAGAAGAAGAAAAAGAAAGAGAGATAGTGCTTGTGTGAAAAGAGAAGAAAAAGTGAAGAAGAAGAAGAGTAGAAGGAGAAGAAGAGAAAGAGAGAGATAGAAGTGTGAGCCGAAGAGTATAGAGGAGCAGAGATCGAGAGAGTGAAAGAGAAGAAGAAGAAGAGAAGAGAAGAGGAAGAAAAGCTTACCTAAAGATCTGTCTACTAGACCGTGGATCAAATCCAGGCCAGTCAGCTCCGTTGAGAGCCACATTGTGCATTTCATTTTTCAGCTTTCTGTTTTGCTGAAGTTATTTTTGTTTATTATTTTTCCTTTGTTTTCTGGTTTGCTGTATTTCCGATACTCTGTAGAGAGGTCGGGGTTCCTCCTGTTAGTTCAGGAGAAGGGAGATTGCTATCTCCGGTTGCAAGTAGCTGGGTGCTACTTGTGGGTTCCCTCCGGTTTGGAGGAAGGGAGATCTGATCTCCGGTTCTGGGCTTGTGGATTGCAAGTCCAGGGGTCCCTCCTGGTCTGGAGGAAGAGAGGTCTTCGACCTCTGGTTTGCTGGTGACTGGAAGTCACCGGTTGGTTCCCTCTGGTTTTGGAGGAAGGGAGGATTGGTCCTCCGGTTCTAGTCTTGTGGGTTGCAAGACTAGGTGTTCCCTCCGGTCTGGAGGAAGAGAGACTTGCGTCTCTGGTTTGCTAGTGACTGGTGTCACTAGTGGTTCCCTCCGGTTGGGTGGAAGAGGGGAGGTTGTTCCCCTGGTCAAGCTGTGTGGCAGCACCTGTTGCAGACTGAGTCTGCTGTTTCTAGCGTGAGCTAGTGGAAGCCACACTCGGGTTGAGTGTGGGGTGGATGTAGGTCTGCAGGACCGAACCACCTAAAAATCTACTGTGCAGTGGTTTGTTTTGTGCGTTCGCTCCTTGCCTTCTACCACCCATTCATAGGTTATGCATGCTGGTTAGCTGTGTTATCTTGGATTGTTTATATTGTTCCTATCTGCAGTAACCTTGAGCATTGCACTTTGCTAAGTGTGTTTGGGTTGCACTGTTCTCTCTGCATTTCTAGTTTGATCAGGTGGCTGCATTATTGCAGTCCAACTGTTTGATCAATTGTTTGATTATTATCTTATCTCGGAAACCTCATTGTCCCTATTTCGCATATCCGAACTTTAGAGTCTTTAATTTAGGCCATAATTTTTAGAGGGATACATTCACCCCCCTCTGTATCCGGGACTAGCACCCTAACAGTTGGTATCAGAGCAGGTGTCTGCATACAAGGTCCAGCGACCTGCAGATCGATCTTGCGGTCTTCGGTGCTAATTTGTTTTTAGTGCATCAATATTCTTGTTGCATTAATATGTTATGTTCTCATGGCTCATCCTCCACTATTCAGTAGTTCAAATGTTAAATTATGGCTATATCGTATGCACAAGCATGTTAACTCTATTAATCCACAATTGTGGAAGGTTATCTCTCACAGTCCACATGAACTTCCTAAGGATAAGTCCAAGTGGACTCATGTCCACAAGTTGAAAAATGATGATAATGTGAGAGCTCTAAATTTAATGAAGGCTGCAATCGGTTCTGATGATTTTTCCTCCTTCTCAGATTGTAGCACTGCAAAGGAAATATTTGATAGAGTGACTACAACACACGTGGAACAGGGAGAAGAATGTCTCATGGCAAGAAGGAGTGATCAATCAGATGAGTCCTCATCCGAGGTAATCTCTGAGACCGAGGATATTAGCCATGATGAGTTAGTTGCCATGCATGAGCATCTTCTAGATAAATATGAAAGAGTCAAATCAGGAAAGAGAAAATTAAGAAAAGAGAATAATGCTGAAATCACATGTCTAAAAGTTGAAAATGAAAATCTAAAATCTAAATTGAAGGAATTGATTGAAGAATTACATTCTGATGATAATGTACAGGAAAACTTAATCACTTCCTTGAAAGAAGAAAATGATTCTCTGCTGACTCAGAAGAAGGAAATTGATAAATTAAAAGATAAGCTGATTGAAGAAAATGTCTACTTGAAAGATCAAAATAAAAAGCTAATGGTTCTTAATACTGTCTTCTCTGAAAGATGGTTGTCAATTGAAAAAGGAAAAACTCTTGTGAAGGAAAATGAGAACAACATTGAAATAATGGTTCAACAAGAAAATGAAACTCTGAAGAACCTGAATAATGCTTTGCAACAACAGCTGATTGTTTGTGAATCTGAGCTATCCAAGTATGAAGCGAGTATTGCTTCATTGAATTCTGAGATTGAAGATCTGAAAAATTCCTTGTCAAAATTCGTTAAAGGAAAAGACAATTTGAATAAGCTGCTTGGTTCTAAAGTGAATTTTCAGAAAGAAGGACTTGGGTATGTGCATATTAATAAGAAAGTGAATGAAAAGAAGAAGTCAACTGTATTCGTAAAAAGCCCTGAACAAGCTAATCAATCTAGTTCTTCTATTTTTCAATTCACTGCTAAGAAGGCTGAAAATTCAGATAAGAAACAGAAAAAGATTCAAAAACAAATAAAAAATGCTGACTTGGATAAGTCCAAATATGTCTCTGATTTACATGTGCATGCTGCTCACTGCTCACACACACATTTACACTCTCATGAGAATATCAATCTTGTCAAACAAGTGAATGCGAATAAAAGGGCTACAACATGTCACTATTGTGGGAAAGTTGGCCATATTATGCACAACTGTGTAGCATTGATAAATGATGAAAGAAATACTGTTAGAAAGAATCCTAGAAATCATCTTAGGAAACATTCTACTGATCAAGAAAAGAAAATTCAATGCTATTGCTGTGGAAAGTTTGGTCACATTGCTGCCTTCTGCTGGCATGCTCAGGGAAAGAAAACTAACTCTGGATTTGTTAATTTCCCTGTTAATAAAAGCATTATTGATGGAAAGAAGTTTGGTTCTAGAAGCAAATACACTGTAACACTCCTACAACTTTTATGCAACTCATGAACAATGTCTTTCGGCCTTATTTGGACCGATTTGTGGTCGTTTTCATTGATGACATTCTAATATATTCTAAGACCCGGGAAGAGCATGAAGAGCATTTAAGAGTAGCTTTACAAATATTAAGAGAGCATCAACTCTATGCAAAACTCAAAAAATGTGAGTTCTAGCTAAAGGAGGTTTCATTCCTTGACAACATTATTTCAATGGAAGGTCAAAGTTGTCAAGAATTGGAGATGATCGACAACTATATCTGAAATCAGGAGTTTTCTTGGTTTGGCTGGCTATTACCGACGGTTCATCAAGGATTTCTCTACGATCGCCGTTCCTCTGACCAGGCTTACAAGAAAGGAAAACCCCTTTATTTGGTCAAAGGATTGTGAAGAGAGTTTCTTGACTCTTAAGGAACCTCTCACCACTGCCCCTGTGTTGGCTTTGCCCGTTGAAGGGGGTGGCTTTGAAGTTTATACGGATGCATCAGGCATGAGCCTTGGTTGTGTCCTTATGCAGCATGGTAAGGTGATTTGTTATGCTTTGAGACAATTGAAGCGTCATGAGGAGAACTACCCGGTTCATAATATGGAATTAGCTACTGTTATCTTCGTCTTGAAAATATGGCGACATTACCTTTATGGAGAGAAATTCACTATATTTTCAGACCACAAAAGTCTGAAATATCTCTTCTCCCAAAAGGAGTTAAACATGAGGTAAAGAAGATGACAAGAATATTTAAAGGACTTCGACTTTTTTATTCAATACCACTCAGGCAAGGCAAATGTTGTAGCAGATGCTCTCAGCAGGAAACCATTGGCAACTCTATCAAGCCTCAAGAAATGTATGACCAATCTTATAAAGCATTTTGTACACTTAAATCTAAATATTGATACAGAAGAAGAAGGGTGTATTATTGCTAATATCCGGTCACGACTCACATTAATAGAAGATCTAGTCAAGTTACAAGACAATGACCCTGTACTGGTGGAGATCAAAACCAATATTGATCAACGGCCAGATTTCTTCATCACGACCGATGGAAGATTGCTCTTCAAAGGTCGGACCTGTGTATCAGATCATGCCGACACTAAAAAGTTGATTATGGAAGAAGCTCACTAGTCAAGGTATGCTATTCACCCTCGTGCTACCAAGATGTATCAAGACCTTAAAAGGAATTTCTGGTGGCCCAATATGAAGAGAGAAGTGGCGGACTTTGTATCTCGCTGCCTCACTTGTCAACAAGTTAAGGCAGAACGTCTAAAGCCCTCTGGAAAGTTACATCCCTTGGAAATTCCAGAGTGGACATGGGAGAGTATAGGGATGGATTTTATCATGGGTTTACCTAAGACAAGAGATGGACATGATGGTATTTGGGTGATCATAGACCGATTGACAAAATCTGCATATTTTCTACCTATTAAAAGTCAATGGTCTGTGGATATCCTAGCAGCCTTATATATGAAGGAGATTGTTAAACTACATGGAGTCCCTGTTACAATTATATATGACCGAGACCCTCATTTCACATCACAATTCTAGAAGGGCCTACAACATTTATTGGGGACCCGACTCAACTTTGGCACTGCCTTTCATCCACAAACAGATGGCCAGACTGAAAGAACAAACCAAGTAATAGAGGATATGCTCAGGGCATGTGCAATTGATTTTGGTGGAAGTTGGCATGACCACTTGCCTCTAGTTGAGTTTGCCTACAATAATAGCTATCAGGCTAGCATTCAAATGGCACCATTCATGTCATTATATGGAAGGAGTTGCCACTCACATATCAGCTGGAATGAAGTTGTGGAGAAACAACTTCTAGGCCCTGAACTCATCAGGGATACTACCGAGAGGGTAAAACTTATCCGAGAAAGACTCTAGATGGCTCAAGATAGACAAAAGGCATATGCTGATGATAGAAGGTGAGATCGGGAATTCCAAGTAGGGGACCATGTGTTTCTCAAGGTTTCCCCAGGATGTGGAATTAGAAGATTTGGCATTAAAGGCAAGCTTACACTGAGATTTTTTGGCCCTTTTGAAATTCTTGAAAGGGTAGGCGAGGTCGCTGATCGAATAGCTTTTCTGACATAATTATCTGGAGTTCATGATGTGTTCCATGTCTCGATACTTAAAAGGTACGTTCATGACCCATTTCATGTCATCAATCATGACGATCTTGTAATATAGAAGGATCTGACGTACGAACAAAGGCCACTCAAGATACTCGACAGAGAGGTACGTCAGCTTCGGAACAATACCATATTTCCCATGGTAAAAGTCTGGTAGAATAAAAGTACAGACCAAGAGGCAACATGGGAGACGGAGGAAGCTATGAGCAAGAAATTTCCGGAGCTATTTGATTGTAAGTAAATACACTGTCCATAAATCCCATGCAATGAATTTGGGAACTAAATTCTCTTTAAGTGGGGGAGGGTGTAGCACCCCTAAATCTTTCGAGGATTTTTTGAGGATTAAATAGAATTAGTAAGTATTTAGAAAGGCTTATTAATGAATTATGAGTTAATTAATTTAATTTAAAGGCCTAATTATTAACTAATGATTAGGCCCATTTAAATAAGGTCTTAAAACCCAAAATTTGGCCTTTTGGCCCAAGCCCAAAACCTAGAAACGTACAAGGGATTAATTCCCTAATTATAGTGGATAAATAAGGGTAATTAGAGTTTGAATTTAAATAGAATACAAAATTCGGAAGCCCTGGCAAGAGGCGGTCTATCGCAAGACCACTACCTGATAGAGGCGGTCCAAACCAGACCGCCACTTGCTTCCATGAACGGAAAAGAGATAGCCATGAAAAGCTCATATTTTTATCCTCCCAATCGCCAAGGATTGATGTGATCTGGCTTGGGAACATGTCTAGAACTATTAGGGATTGATTCTAACCCCAATAAGGACTCCTAATTCGATCTAATCCCTCAACCATAGGCCAACTCTATAAATAGAGCCCGGATTCATTCTGCGCGAATCCTAATTTTGGATCGCGTAGTTCGAAGGTAAGACGTCATCCTCACAGGTTTGTCCTTTAGGATTTTTTGTTCCCTTTAGTATCTTCAATGTAGAAACCCAAAAATAATAAGAGAATAATAATAATAATAATATTTGCCATATGATAATTAGGGAAGATAAACTTTTGATACAAGTAAAATAAAAATAGTTAATTTAGAAAATGAGCTTTAATATTAGGTTAGTGGACTATGAAACCCACTGTAAATCCTCAAAAGATAAAAGCCCAACCCACTAAGGAGCATAGATTGGCAAGAAAGTAAAAAAGAGCCACGTTTAAAAGAACAAATAAGCTTAATGGGCTTCTCACGTATAGACCCAATAGAAGCTTTGTTCAAGGGGATTAGATCGACCATACATTAGGGTTTAAATCGAACAAGGAAAGTGGCTGCAACGTGGGAAATTTTGAGACCCGTTAGGAATATAATTAGGGAGTTTAAACCCCATTAGGATACATGCACATATTGTGACTCGGAAGACTTGAACCCTTATAAATACACCCCTGAGATCAAAGTAGAGCATCCTGCTGCTGCTGTTCATGAGACCTACGCGTAAGGTCGACGTCCTCGTCTTCCTCTGCTTCCCTATGCGACGGCTCCCCTTCCTCCGTCTTCCTCGTCTGCGTCCCGCACATGAAAGAGGAAGGTTGTTTCTTCTTCCCCCTTGCTGCAGTTGCTGCGCTGCTACTATTGCACGAAGCGAAGAAGAAGCACGTAACTTCTTCTGTTCATCGTCGTCTTCCTCCTCCTCTTCTACTATTTCCTATCTTTATCTGTTAAAGTGTCGAAAGGTAGGCAATCTCCCAAGCCAAACCGTAAATAATTATCATGCTAGATAAATAGAGCATGTAGACTTCATCCATGAACCTTCCTGCTAGTTGTTCTCTCATTTTTTGCATGCAAACTTGGATTTTGTAACGATCGAAACTATTTTCTGCATGATAAGGAATTGGCGACCACATCAGCGGGCGCTATTTAAATGAATCAGCCTCAGTTTAGAAGGACAAATTAATCAGCGTCAACAAGCCTGACGCTAATTCTCTATTAATTAATAAATGCACCCATCTTTAAAAATATATAACTATGAAACCATGATAGATAAAATAGTGATGTGCATATTTCCTGAATCCCTGTATTTTTCTTTTAATTATCATGTCTTCTATTTTCCAAAATTCTCCATAGAATGCAAAGTGCTACTGTTCATGCCTCTAATGAGGAAAATGAACAATAGTCTGTATCAGAAAACGTACCCGGCCGATGTATATCAAGTTGTAACGGGAAAGAATTGGCGTCTGTTCAAACAGACGCGTACTTATGATATAGCACCTCTTCACAGAGACGCCAAATCCAGTTAATTAGTAAATATGTAGGTAAATTGGAAAATTATGAATTGGCATCAGTACAACAGACGCTGATCAAAGATATGGCACCTCCTTAAACGGATGCTAATTATTATATGTTTATTTAAAATTCAATAAATTCTTGAATTGGCGCCTCTTCACAAAGACGCTAATTTTAAAAGGTTTATTTAAAATCTGTTCAATATAAGATTTGGCGACCATTTAAAGTGACGCCAATTATGAAATTGACGCCTTCTGTTTGGACACTGTTTTCTTATCTCACAGTTTTTATCGGGTTTTGGCCCATATCATAGGTCTATTGGCACTGTTGTCTCAAGACCGAGATGGAGTCCATGTTTCATGAGTTTCACGATTACACCTCAATTCTTGGAGATTGAAAGACCCTCCGCCGGATATTCCTTCCGCCGGATTGGAATTTCTGTCTCTAAGGCCTCCGTAAGACTTCGTTAGCCTTGGAATCTCTCAAGGCAGCCAAGCAGGTTGTACCCTCAAAACCCTGAAAACTATGATTGTCATGTCACTATGAAGAAACATGACGCCCTAGCCTACATAGAGCGCTATTTTTGGTGCTCTGTGAGAGTCTGTCACGGCCTGGAATTGGTGACCAGGCCAGTTGATGTCAAAACTGAAATAGCGGACATCCCAGTGGGCACTATTTTTTCGTGCATGTACTGTTCACAAAATTAGCGACCACCACAGTGGACACGTATTCTATAATTGGCAGCGGCCTGAGTGGACGCCAATTATCCTAGACTTCATGAATGTCCTAGTTTTTATATGATTTATCGCCATGTCATCTTGTCCAAAGTTCTGTCCTTGAAATCCATGAACCTACCATAATGATTCTTACATGAGTTGGTTCTTGGAACTCTTTTGGCCATTAATTGACATTGAATTGGTATAGAACTTAAAAGGGGCTATGGGTCCAACAAACTTGACACTCAATACTAGAATAAAAGTGACGAGGTTCGGATCTGATCCCATGGACGAGGCAAAGTCCAAACATGTGCTGGTATTATGAATGATCGGGTGTGGCATTGCACCAATGAAAAGTAAGATTGATCTATGACACTTCCAGAAGTGATTGACATGTTCAGGACTCGTATATTTGAACTCATACATACATATGGCCAATTCTACAAATGATAGTCTCATGTTATGCTCTTGTGAAAGTGAGCACCTTATTGAAATACTTGTTATCATCTCTTCATGATTTTTCTTGAAATTATTTCCTAAGTATTGTCCAATCTATTACCTTATAGTTCTTGAAATTATCTCCGAATTATTGATCTGTCTCATGCCATTATAGTTATTGATTATTGAGTATCCTTGCATGATCTGCATATTCATGTTAAAATTGTTAATTACTTAAAGCTAGCTTGGAGCAAGAGATATATGACCTATTGTGCGTTCGCTCACCTAATGTTTTTTTCCATATTTTTCAGGTAATACTGAGGATGAGTGCAACCAAGATGGGCAAGGGCAAGTGTGAAGAGAACTCTGGCCATTTAGATGATCCCTCATAGTCTTATGTCAAGTTTAGTTAGTCAAGAGTCCATTGTAATTTTTTTTATTGAGTCTATTAGCTGAGGTCCATTTTTTAATAAACTTATATTTGAAATGAAATTATATTATGTCCAATTTTATTGTGCCTTTATGGTTTGCTCTGATTGACATGACTATTTAGCTGCCACGTTCCGAGCATTCTTCTGCTGCTATCGATTCGAGGCGTGACATTCTAACCCTCTACCAAATTTCATGTTAAGAGATCAAGCATCCAGAGAGCTAGAGGGATCGGAAGTAGTTGTTTCTAAGCAGAACACGCAAGAACGGGCGTGTTCTTCCGACGATGATCCAAAGTTTAGGGACCTTATCAGAGGTATTTTCAAGTTTAACCTTTAGAGTTAATTGTTCACCTTTATGTCTTCTAACTGCCCTCCAAATCTTGTGAAAGAAGATCAAGCAGTCATGGAGATAGAACATCTGGAAGTTGTTGGTTCCACGCAGGACGCGCAGGAATGAGAACCTTCTTCCAACAATAAATTTGAAGTCTAGAGTCAAACCCAGAGGTAGGTTATATCATGGATGGCTTAAACAACAAGTTAGGAATGAAAGCCCTCTACTCCCTCTTGATTTCATGCTTTTTACGCGATGAATTTTATGTTTTCTCATGATTACGCAGTTAGGTTTTCTCTGCATGTTGTTCATGTAATTTTAACTAAAAGATGGTAACTTTCTTGGATCCCTTGTTCCTTCCTTGCATAATGCACATGATAACATGGTTTTACTTCTAGTTCTACATAGTTTTCATCTTTAATTGCCATAGGATTTGGCCTTGTAAGATAAGATTTTACTTCTGTCTGGAAACAGACAAAAGGCGGCCTACACAGGACCGCTACCTTTAATAGGAGGCCTCCAGAAGACCGCTACTTGACAGCTGTTAACTCTAAATAGCAACCAGGTTAACCCTTGTTAGTTCCTGTTTATAGTGACTACTATGCTAGATTCCTCTGTATCTTGAATGTACATGTTTACTCATATATTATGGTTCATAAGGCTCTATTTTCATGCTTCTTCATGTTTAATAATTTATTTTAACTTATGCTAATTTCATGCCAAAACAATATAATATTGTACTTAAAGGATTTTCTTCTTTTATTAGAATGCAAGCCTTATGCCTTGATTTATGTTTTGTACGATCCTTTCTTATCCCCTGTCTTTCTTGGTTAAGTACATAGCACATACTCCTGTACGTAAGCTATTAGATACACACGTACTTGATAGGAACACTCTCTCAAACTTGAGATCCTTTCCATCGGATATTCCTTCTGCTGGACTAGGTGATCTTGTCTCAAGGCCTCCGTAAGTCTCCGCGAGTCTGGGATTCCCACTAGGATGCCGAGCTAGTTGTACCCTAAAAAAACCCCAAAGTCTAGAAAGCACTTCGTGAAACTTGAGTTTTCTGTGAACTTACCTGAAAGCAGCCTTCAGGCGACCGCTAACTCATGATAGTGGTCCTGGCGCGACCGCTTTCTGCTAGTTACTCGTTGCAATGACCTGTTCCTTCTTCTGCATCGACTCCATCCTGATAGCGGTCTTGACTCGACTACTGCCTCAAGAAAACGGTCCTCTTGAGACCACGTTCTATCTAAATGCTGCCCAACCCATGGTTTGACCCAAGGGTTGGTTATACTCTGTTCCTAGATAGTCTGGAACCCAACACCTTATTCAATAAGTTATTAATGAACTATGGAACAATGAAAATGTACCGTTATGCTGCTGGATTTCCTCCGTAGCGTAATATCCAAATAAATCATCCATGATCTCGTGATTTTATTTTGGTACGTTCTTACCTTGGTTTTTGTTATCATGAAGACTATTGTTTGAACTTGACATTATTGGCCAAACTTTTATTATTTCTTGTGGAAGTAGCTTGATTTATAACTTGAAGGTGTAAGGGCGGGCACGGACGGTGTCCAAGGGCTCCACGCTATCCCCCTCGACAGATGGCTGAAAACATACTGTAAACCATGGGGTATGATGACACTGGCGTTGCATTGCGCTGGGAGTACTTTTTTTATAAACGGATGAAATCCACGAGATCTCATACTTGATTATTACATGCATGTTACATGACTTTCTAGTGCATAACCTTTATGGTTATGAAAAGTACTTTCTCGTTGCATGTTAGTACATTCTCGTTAATGAAAGGCTACATTATAATCTTGCTTGATCATGCTCTCATACTTACTTGGATTCTCATATCTTTCCACTTGTTCTGTTACTTGATGTCACTATGATTTTATTTTGTATGTTTTATCGCATTCCTTTATCTTACCTTCTAGAGTAAAAATGCTAATTACTTAAATTACACCTTCATGTTGACACGAAGATACATGCTGGGCGAGTGTGCTCATTCTCTACTTTCCAATCTTTTTCAGGAGACTCTTGTGGGACAGATTCAGACTATTCGAGTGGCAGATCTGAGAGTGATTAATGAATGAGTGAAGCCTAGATAGTTAAAGAGTCTGGAGTCAGTTATTGTAATATAAGTTCCTTCACTATAATAGGTGGTGAAGTTGATCATGTTATGTAATTTTATTTTTATTGAGTCTAGTTTGGTCAAGAGAGTCAAGGTCATGTGTCAGAATGTAAACCTTTGATTATGATTCAATAAAGTTGAGTTTTAAATATATATGATGGTGTTCACTCATATGTGTGAATGTTAGCGCTCTGATTTTCTTACTAGCTTGAGACTTTATTTGCCGGCTGTTTACGTTCCCTACTCAATTCCGCTGCATATCTTGCGGTGTGATAGGGGTGAATGAGTAAATAAAATTTAACCTTGATAAAATTATGTTTAGATCGAAATATGGTGGCGCTTAAACAGATGCAAAACTAAACTTAAACACAATAGCAATCACACAAATGGACATAGAGGTTTTATACTGGTTCGGCCCTGACCTTTAGTCCATCCTACGTCTAGTATCAAGCAACCCCTGGGATTTCCACTATCTCCTCAACAGAGAATAGTTATACATGTTGTTTTTGATCAGGTGTTCAGCTCACCACAAGCACTCTTTCACTAGAGCCCCAGCTATTTTTGATTAGGTGTTCAGCCACACTATGGGCACTCTTTCCCTAGAGTCCAATTATTTTTAATCAGGTGTTCAGTCATACCACGAGCGCTCTCTCACTAGATCCCCATCTGATTTCATTGGTATCAGCCAAACCATAGGATATCGACCTCCTCCTAGTTGCCACCGGATACAGACCTCCTACTGGTCACTACAGGATACAGACCTCTTGCTGGTCACCAAAGGATACATACCTCTAGCTGGTCCTCTTCCCCTCGAGCAAGATCTTCTCCCCTCAAGAAGAAGTTCACCACTTTACAAGTGGGGTTTACACAGAGTTTGCCTCTAGATAGGAAAATTGTGTACAATGAATACAAAAATGTTCAAGACTAAAAATCAGAGTGAAAGCACAATAATCTTGAACTGTAAATAAAAAGCCTTCGAAGAAAAACTTAGAGAATCGTGGAAGGCTTTTGTGAAGGATCAGAATAGAATGCATCAAACACTACAAGGAAAACAGGTTATTCCGACATCCATATTCCGTCGCTAATATGTCGGAAATACGTCGGAAAGTGATATTTCGATGGATTTCTGACGTATTTGTGACGGAATATGGACGTCGGCACGATTACGTCGCTAATTTCCGACGTAATATAATTGCGTCGCTAATTCGTCAAAAATTACCGATAAAAATATGCCATCAAAATTATCGTCGCTATTTATGTTGGTAATTAATAATAAGGAAATTAATTAATATTTACGATCGAACATAATTTAGTTGAAAATACGTCGAAAAGTTTCGACGTATTTCCAACTAAAACCTATTATGTCGGAAAACTATGGACCAAAATATTTCCGACGAGTCGAAAAGTACAGACGTATTTATGAATAAATTTTTTTTTGGAAATTATTTGATCGATAGGTTTCCGAATTATTTCGATGAAAAGTATATTTGTCAAAAATTAGTTGAAACTTACCGACGTAATTTCGTCAGAAAAATTATTTCGTCGGAAACCATGGGTTAAATTAGTTCTGACGAAAGTTAATTCGGTCAAAAATACGCCGTTAATTTTTGACGTATTTGAGGCGGATAATTAATACGTTGGAAACCTGTGGGTCAAATTAGTTCCTACGAAATGTTAGTTGGTCTAAAATACGTCGAAACTTTTCGACGTATTTACGAAGAGCATTAATTCATCACAAACCTGTGGATCAAATTAGTTCTGATGAACCGTTAATGGGTTAAAAATCCGTCATTAATTTTCTGCGTATTTGAGACCAATAAATAATACGTCGGAACTAATGTGGCTCAAATTAGATCTGACGACCTTTAGTTGGTCAAAAATACGTCTAAATCTTTCGACGTATTTGCACCAAAAAATTAATACATCCGAGATAAGTGGGTCACATTAGTTCTGACGAATTGTTTGTTGGTCGGAATTCCATCAAAAACTTTCTCCACATTTTTTATATATATTTTAAAATTTTAAAAACATGTTTAAGGCTACAATTATATACCACACAATCTACACAACTCAACACAAAACACGCAATAAACAACATATGTTGTATGCCTTGCATATGTTTTTGATGATAACTAAACTTTATGTTTGCTTGCATATGTTCTTGATGTCAGCGTGCATTTGTGCGTTTACAATGATTCATACGATTCAGTTCAAGAAGCTTTTGGTAAACATGTTGGTTAAATGCATGGCTATATGGTCTTGATCCTTGGTTGCAATTGTTGGTTTTATAAAAAGGTTTCATAGCCTTTTTGAATGTACAAAGTCTTTTGTGCAACTCATGATGGATTAACTTTGACTATATGGAATTGTAGGATCAAACATCATGATGGTCACTTGGAAGGTAAAATAAATGTTTGGATAAGCACCTTGCTATCTACAATCTAAAATAGGTGGAGATGTCATGTCTAACTTATTAAGAACCATTGGTAAGATTTCTATCTTCTCAAAGCATCGACCTCACCATGTGCATTTCACGTGATTTTTCTTAATGCACTTTGTTTATGAGTTTTGAGGTTCACAATGTGCTTAACAATTTCACATAAGCCTCGGTAGAAACCAGTTTGAAAGATGCTCATTCATTGAAATGGTTGCATGACTTGATAGCCTAATAGATTTTGCTTGAATGCAAGGCTTCTCATTCCAATCTTTAATTATGTGAAATTGAGTAGCATACATCTTGTCGGTTTGAGATTGTAATTCATGCATTTTCAACATGAAGCCTTTTGGTTTGAATGTGGTTTGCAAATGAAAGTTCAATAGGTCATTTGCATTGTTTCATGAATGCATTCCATGTATACTTTTTATGGAGCTTGGTTACATGATGCACTCATATTGGACAATTGCATTACTATATGAACTTGATTTCTTGATGTGGATGAACATGTTTTCAAAAGAGGTTTTATGCATCTTGAACATGGATTTTAATGTATGTGCCTTTTGCACTTTCTTCATGGATACATGGTACTCATACTCTGTTCACATGCATAGAAATATCTCTTGATCTTTAGTTTAGAACATTTGTGTTTTAGTTTCTAAGTGTTCATATCCACCTAGTTCATGGGCTTTCATATATGTACTTCATGCATTTATCATATGCATTATTGAGCTAAAGTTCTAATCATTTTTCTATGGTTTTTACATGTTAGATCCCGAGTATAAACCTTCCAAGGTCAAAGTAGTTTGTGCCACAGACTTGAATGGATTGCTAATGGGGTTAAGGGGTTGACCGTTGCAAATCTAGGAATTTCCCAGACTTCGGTCGACCGCCCCTGGGGTTTCGGTCGACCGAAATTCCCAGAGAGGGCTATTTTCAGTCTGTAAATTTTAGGTCGACCAACCACCCCGTGTAGGTCGACCGGCACCAGCGAAACCCAAAAATGTTGATCCGAAAACCATCTAAACCCAGTCCATTTGTACTTAACTCTTACCCCTTTGCCCTTGGGTTGGTGGGAGACCTATTGGGGGTCCTTTTGGAGGTTTCGAGAAGGGTTATACTAGTCTTTTGATGTGTCCTATATGTACACATATGAGAGCTACGAATTTCACAAGGAGAACCCTAATGTGTTCATTGTTTCTATCTTGCAGGTGAAGAAAGGGAAGGAAGGAAGGAAGAGCTCAAGCCAAGGGGATTTGATCTACATCCAGGAGGATTTGGAGATCGTGCATGAAGAGAAAGTAAGCGGATTGAAGAGAAGAACGTGTTGACGTTCAAATCGACATCATCCGACTTCCCTCCAACTGTTCCTTGAAAGAACATCATCAACCGGGTTTTGGAAACCAAAGGGGGATCTCTTCTACATCCATTCTATGTTGTTCTTGATGTGTTTCATGATCTATGTTTAGGGTTGAGCATGTTTGAATATCTGTGTTAATTTTTTGAACTAGAAATATTGTGTGTGTGACCGTTTGTATATGGTCGTGTGTCTCTGGTGCTGCGTTTGTTGCAGTGTGTGTGTGTGTGTGTGTGTGTGTGTGTGTGTGTGTGTGTTTGTGATCCGATCATCGGATCGTGTTGGAGACTCCGTCTCCGTGTGTGTTTGGGGTTGTATACCATGTTTGCAGGGTTTACTCTACGTGTGTGTGTTGGGGCGTATCCCAGTGTGTGTGTAGGCATCATCCTACGTGTTGTTGGAGCGTCGCCTCTGTATTGGCAATTTATCCCCGTGTGTGTTGGAGCCTTGCTCCGTGTTGGGGAGTCTTCCCCGTGCTGGTTTATCCAGCAAGTAGATCCTTACCGGTTTGGTAAGGGGTGGACGTAGGGAGCCCGTCGTGGTCCCGAACCACCTTAAAAATCCTTGTGTCTTGTGGTGTGTATTGTGATTTGCTTTATTGTGATTAATTGTTAATTGAATACACATGTGATCGGTGAGTATGAGCGAATTCTAATTGCACAAGCAAAACTCAATTTCCTAGATTACATTGTGTAACATGCTTAATTGCTTAATCTTGTGCATGATCGAGTGAGCTCGGCGAGATTGAGAGAGCTTAAATTACTCTATTTGTTTTAATCTTTTCAATCAAGTCAAATTATTATTTCTGCTTAGTTAGTTTTTAAATTTACCATTTTTAGTTGGGGACAATTCAACCCCCCTTCTTGTCCGCTCGCCTACCCGGGACCAACAACATATACAACACACAATAGGATAAAATCCATCGAACATTACAATAAAGAATGTCCACAACACATAACTCAATGAATAAAAAAACTTACAGTTACATTAATTGAAATGTGTCATTTTTTCACTATATCATTAAAAAAATCAAGAGATATCCGTTGCATCATCCTCATTTGTCATTCGTAGCATCTCCACCATCACCGGTTGTCGAAGGATCATACATCATAAAATATTAATAATAAATAGATTTAAATAAAAATAAGTAATAATAAATCTAGTTAAATATCTTTCTGATTTTCTAAATTCAAAAGTAGATAACAGGAAGATGATTTCTTTGACTCTCAAAGCTGAATTCTTTGAACTAAGTAGTAATGTTATAACTCTAAAGTCTACGAAATTAAAAGTTAAATTAAATACTCACATGAGAGGGCTGCGCTATGCTCGAGGGTGCTCCCTGAGTCAAAATCCCCGCCTGGGCCAGGAGGGTAGCAACCGCCCGAGTAAAGCGTGCCTCCTTGCATTCCTCGATACCGTCTATCGCATGTTGGATGATGGATGTAATGTGGCTCGTAGAAGCGTCGATGGAGGGAGTAGAGATGGAATTGCTACCGGGGTAGGACGAAGCTGACGCCGACGGAGATGCTAGAATCGGGCTGGTGTCCAAGCTCTGCCCAAAATGGTATACTCGTTCTTTCTTCGGTGGGCCGGCTGCTGCTACCCATGCCTCAGGATCTAGCTGCGGCCGCTGCGTCTCCTCCTCCTCATACTTTTCAATGATATGCCTGTCATATGACTCCTGTAAATTGAATAAAAAATATTATAAATTTTATATTAATCAATCATATTTAAAAATTGAAATAGAAAAGAAATGTGTATGTATATAATCTTACCACTGCCGAGCGAGCTCTCTTGCTCACATACTGATCGGTCCCCTTCTTCTGGTGAATTGTAGCAAATAAATCGCGGTACAAGACCATACCACCCCTCTTCTTTTCCTGTTATACATGTTATAGAGAATAAATAAGGACATATAAGAAATAAAATATAATAAAATTAAGATTATTACTTACCAATCTCTCCTTTTGGATCGCGAAGGAAACGGATCCCGAAGTATGGAGATGCACGTCTGGATGTGTCGCACGTGCGGCTTTGACTTTTATGGATTTGGCCATCCAATTAGGTTCGACCCATCTATCACAGAGGTCCTCCCAGTGCTCCCTCCTTATCCATGTGGGGCTGTGTGCCTTCCAAAGGCCACGGTCCTCGCTCCCCCTGGCTAGAGCCTTGGCACGGTCTCGACAGCTGTGTAATTGATGCTTATAATTTACAATTGTTGTGGCCTCCCATGCACGTCGAGCTCGTCCGGCGTCAGCTCGCCTCACAAACTGATATCCTTACTGTGAAGAATTCAAATTTTATAAGTTGTCAATTGAAATTGCGGAGTTAGGAAATATGTAATTTAAAAGATTAAATTATATACCAGGAACTCATCGTACAATCGATCGCCGATATCCTGAGGAAACTATCGAAATGACTTATATGGGCCGGTCACATGTCGCTCAATAATGTTGGTAATTAAACAAGAAGCGTCATTGGGCTCTACTTTATCCCTGCAATTACAGATGTTAAAATGATAGTCAACAATTATATAGTTGATGGATAGATAACGAACATAATTCATGAGTTTAAATATTTACCCAGAGACCCAACATGGGTTGCATCCCTCTTGCAACACCACCTGCTCGCCCTCGTGATGGCTAACAACATCGTCTGCCGACTGTGTGCCCGGGTGGGCGGACGAGCCAACTATCGCAGGTGGTGTGCCCGACGTACTTATTACAAGTAAAATAGAAGTAGTTAATCAGAATATAGCTCATTATTAAAAAAAGAATTTATTCAACAAGTAAACATATAGAATTTTCATCATTTAACTAAGAATTTAAATAAACATAGCAGTAGAATGTGATGGAAGCGATGTACTCTGTGGACCTGATGTAGAGGCACTCAAACCTGTAAACATAAAATTTCGTGAGCAAAACAAAGTGCATATTCACTACTCATTTATCTAAGAATTTAAATAAACATACCCGCAGCAAGTGGTGGGGCCGGTGCACTCTGTGTACCTGGTGCGGAGACATAAAATATTGTGAGCAAAATAAAGTGTATATTCACTACTCATTTATCTAAGAATTTAAATAAACATACCTGCAACAAGTGGTGGGGCCGGTGCACTCTGTGTACCTACTGCGGAGACATAAAATATCATGAGCAAAATAAAGTACATATTCACTACTCATTTATCTAAGTTATATGCGGAAGGATAGGATATATAGGGGGGGTGAATATATCCCCCGATTAAAAACCGTGCTCAAATTAAAATAACAAATCTAGCGCTACCCAATCTTAAAACAGAATAATCAATATGGTAACAATAGTTTGCATAGAACATACGTCGAACACTTAAGCACTCAATGCACACTAGTGGGAAATGAAATGAAAGTTAAGTAGCACTCTTGCTGACAGATCTAACGACAATATAAGAGTAATGCTTTGCACAGAACAAATGTCAAACAACAAGCACTCAATACCCACAAAAGGAAAGTGAGATAAACATCATGCGGCTCTTCTGCTGAATAGATCTGAAAATGATATAAAAGAAAAGCTTGAACTGGATCACGTGCCATATGATTTGCCTTCTCAACCTTGGGGCATGTAACAGTCGAAGGTGTGAAGAGATCCCACGTGTTCCTCACATATCTGACCCTTTTCGACACTAGCGAGCTATTTGTTACTCCTATCGGGTAATTTATACCCTTAATCGGCTATTTGTCTACCTTAGGGAGCTATTTGTGACCCTTAGCTTCCCTTTAGCCATCGCCACAGCTCCTTTCTCCGCCTTGCTTCCTTGCAGCATTGACGCCACAGCTTCAGGCGTCAACTCTGCCTTGTTTCTTTCCACGCATTTACCCTTGCTGCCCATTTGTGAGCCTAACACAGCTATTTGTCTACCTTGTCCAGTCATTTGTCTCCACTATCCATACTGAGCCGTCGCCCTTGCTGCTTTCTTCTTTAGCTTCAACCGACGCCAAAAGCCATTTGTCACCCTTGTTCCTCTATTATTCCGTGTGACTATGGAGCTTGACCTCGTTGACCACGATTGATGTTGACTTTGACTTGGGACAACATTGACTTAAGTCAAATATGATAATACCATTGGTTGGAGTCAGTTGACTATTATTGACTTTGACCAATTCAAAGTTTGACCGATCCACCTTGACTTGAGTCAACCCTTTGATTGTTCTTCTGGCTTCTTCGAGTGCTTCAGGGATCACTGTAGAACAATGTAGCTCATTGTCTTCTAGTGATTTTCTATTGAGCTTATGGCTTGTAGTGAACCCTTCTCTCTCTCCTCCATTTCCATTATTTATTCATTTGATAACTCTTCTCGGGCTATTAATCAGAGATAATAGTTATTTTTCTCCCTTGAAGACCCATTTGTCACCACTGTTAACCCAGAAGCCGTTGCCCTATCTCATGTAACATAGCCTTGAGAGCTGTTGCTAATGTCTCCGTTGAGACCTATTTTTCACCCTTAAGAGGGTATATGTCTCCCATAGAAGTCTATTTGTTAGCCTCAGGTTCTTCTGCTGGCGGGTAAACACAAGTGGACTTCCCCTTCATGCAGCTTTAACACTTCACACACATTCAGCGCTACAACCTATTTTTCACCCGTAGAGAGTTATTTGTCAGCCTTGCCTATTCGTCACCACTAATGATTCATTTGTCTGCCTCATCTTCCTACCTTCCCTTGTATAAATCTTAATAGATTTGTGACCCATTTCTAAAGAATTAAGACTTTGACTACACTGATTTGGGTTGACCACTATCTTAGCTCCATTGACATTGCGTTGACTTCATTAACCACGTTGACTTTTCTTCAGTTCTTCAAAAAATTACTTGCTTTCAGCATGTTCTATGTGCAACTATCAACCTGTTCATTGTGCAATTTAGAAGTAAACTACACACACAAAATCATTATAGCTCCATGCATGATTCTACATCAACAAAACACAGTGACTATCCACATGAAGCGTATACATGACTAATGGTTTTGACATCATCAAAACACAGGGACACAACACTAAAAATTTAAATAAACATACCCGCAGCAGTTGGTGGGGGTGGTGCACTCTGTGTACCTGGTGCGGAGATATAAAATATCGTGAGAAAAATAAAATGCATATTCACTACTCATTTATCTAAGAATTTAAATAAACATACCCGCAGTTGTTGGTGTGGGTGGTGCACTCTGTGTAGCTGGTGCGGAGACATAAAATATCGTGAGCAAAACAAAGTGCTAAGTCACTACTCATTTATCTAAGAATTTAAATAAATATACCCGCAGCACGTTGTGGGGGCGGTAAACTCTATGTACCTAGTGTAGAGACATAAAATATCATGAGCAAAACAAAGTGCATATTCACTACTCATTTATCTAATAATTTAAATAAACATACCCGCAGCATGTGGTGGGGGTGTAATCTGTGTACCTGGTGCATAGACATAAAATATCATTACCAAAATAAAGTGCATATTCACTACTCATTTATCTAAGAATTTAAATAAACATGCCAGTAGAACCCCTCCCGGAACCACTTCTCCTCGAAGATCCGGTACGACCTCGAACCATCTAACTATTGACAACAATTAGTCCACAACTAATTACGAGGAGAGGTGATAAGTAATAATGATAAGAAGTGTATATATGTTAAATTTATTACAAAATATTTAATCAATATCTATTTCATCTTCAGATGCTAAAGATATATCAAACTCACTGTCATGTTCGTCATCTTCCTCATTCTCACTAGATTCATACTCTTCCTCCTCAGAGGACTCCTCCTGCCCAACAATTACTTCATTTAGCTCAGTTGAATCGACTTCTTCCACTTCATCCTCTATAAACAACTGAAGTGGATTGTCAGATTCGATCAGATGAAGATTAGAAGCAACCAACTCTGCAATGTCACCCTCATCTGATTGAAAAAATTTGGCACCAGAATCCTCTGAGATAGCTTCAATGAGGTCTAACTCATCATTAGGCACAAGCCTTGGTTTTACCTTACAGACTGCCCACCAATCTTTATTCTTGGAGGATGAATAACTTGAATAATATAGTTGCTGGGCTTGTGCAGCCAAAATGAACGGCTCATAGGTATTCAGTTTGGATCTATGTTTGACATCGACAATCCCATATATTACGTCGTTTTGAACTGAATTAGGATCAAACCAATGACACTTAAAAAGGAATATATGGTTGTCTTGTTCGAGATACTGTAATTCTATGACCTCCTCAAGAATCCCATAGTAATCAAGATCATTTTTATTGTATGTACTACCTTTCACGGATACGCCGCTATTCATCGTAGACTTATTTCATCCATAATCTCTAGTGTGAAATCTATAACCAATCATAAAAAATCCTGGATAGGCATGCGCGACCTTCGAAGGTCCATAACTTATCACCCAGACTCTTTCATCAGTAACATAACCTTCTTCAACATATGAATATAAACCATGTTACTTTAAAATGAACGGGCATACACCTCAAGCTTTGTGGAACTTAACTTCGGCACTTACTTGACCTTTAAGCCATCTGGCAAAAGATCTCTCTCGTTCCTTTTGAACCTTCATGTCATTGAGGCGTGGACATTGAGTAATTAATTCTGAATCAAATTGCTTGCAATGATGAATGCAACATCACTGTAAATGGGAGGAAGAACGTCAAGAAACTTATAACTTTAGCACCTACGGAGTTGAGGACTCACTCAACATAAGGTTCAATCACAGAATAGTTCAGGAGAACATATATCTCTGCGGCCAACAACTCTCTGTCCTCTAATATGCGATTCGAACAACGTCCGAATGCACGTCCTGAATACTTAAATATGGACAACTGGTAGGACGGACCCACCTCTCCTCCATCATCATTACGTAGAGGTCGATTGCGGCGAGTTTGAATTTTGGGTTCGAAGTACATCGAACAGAAGTTCAAAATTTCTTCAATAATATATGCCCCGGTAATCGAACCCTCTAATTTAGTCTTGTTGCCAACGTTCATTTTCAGGTCATACATACACCTATGACATCAATTCATATGACAATGACATACAGTGACAATGACAGACATATGTAACCATTGTCAAATAATCAGTAAACGCATATTGATTACCTCTCAAATGGATACATCCATCGAAATTGTACCGGTCCTCCAACTTTGACCTTGTATGGCAAATGGATAATCAGGTGCTCCATGGAATCGAAGAACGCAGGGAGAAATATCTTCTCCTACTTGCATACCGTCATGACCACATTCTGTTCCATAGTTTGCACGTCCCCAAGTTTGAGTTCTGATACACATAGAATCCTAAAAAGCTTACTTAACTTAGTCAACGCTCCCCACATAGGCTTTGACAATATGTCACGGAATGCAATGGGCATAAGTCTCTCTATGAACACATGGCAGTCATGACTTTTCAATCCATATAATTTTCCCTCATTGACATTCACACAACAGGCTATGTTAGACACATATCCATCATGGAATCTTAATTGCTTCAGCCACTTGCATAGTTCATTGATCTATGTGTCTTTCAACACGTAAGCTACTTTAGGTTGCACAACTTTGCCCCGTACCTGCCGTAATTCCAACTCTGGTCATTTGTAAAGTATCTTCAAGTCCGCTCGCGCCTTGGCATTGTTCTTTGTTTTGGCTTTCACGTTCATGATGGTGTTGAACACATTATCAAAGGTATTCTTCTCAACATGCATGATGTCCAGGTTGTGCCGTATCAAAAGGGCTGACTAGTAAGGCAATTCTCAAAAGATACTTTTCTTCACCCAGTTGTGATCCTCTCCAAATCCACGAACATGTCGTGTACTACACGACCATTGCACTATATCTGGTAAGTTTTGCACATGTGCCGCCATTTGTCGACCAGACATCCGTTCATAGTCTGCTTCATCCATTTCAACTGTGTTCTTAATGAATGAGACCTTTTGCCTTTGGAAATGATGGTCAATTGGTAGAAACCGTCAATGACAATCGAACCAGCATGATTTCTTACCATATTTCAGGACAAATGATTTGGTATCAGCCATACAGTAAGGACATGCCAACCTCTTGTGTGTGCTCCAGCCAGATAGCATTCCATATGTAGGGAAGTCACTTATTGTCCACATCAATACAGCCTTCATAGTGAAATTTTATTTTCTATACGCATCATAAGTAACAACTCCATCATTCGATAATCTTTTCAACTCATCAATCTGTGGCTTGAGATATATGTCTAAATTTTTTCCTTGATTTTTTGGACCTGGAATCACCAAAGTTAAGAAAAGGTTCTCTCGATTCATGCACAATCCCGGCGGATGGTTGTATGGCAACAGGAACACTGGCCAACATGAGTAAGATGCCACTGAACCTCCATAAGGGGTGAAGCCGTATGTGCATAAACCCAACCTAACGTTACGTGGCTCGTGAGCAAAAGCAGTATAAGTGCGATTGAAATGAGCCCAAGCTTCACCATCCATGGGATGGCTCATTATATCATCTGCATGACGTGCTCTTTCCGTGTGCCATATCATATGTCGAGCTATATTTGACGACATATACATCCGCTGCAATCTGGGCGTGAGAGGGAAGTATCGCAGTGACTTGTAAGGCACATCCTTCTGCTTTGAATTGTCCCCTCTCTTAGGTTTAAATCTATCTTGATGACAAATATCACATGATCTTTTATCTACATTATCTTGATAATAGAGTATACAGTGATTAGGACATGTATCTATTTTTTGGTATCCAAGCCCTAACTCATTGACCATCTTCTTTGCACGATAAAAATTTTCAGGCAGCTTCTCATCTCGAGGCAGCATACTCTTGATAAGGAGGAGCATACGGTCAAAACAACTCTCACAAAGGTGAAATTTAGATTTCAAATTCAACAACTGTGAGATAGCAGACTACCGAGTGTGATTTTTACAACCATCCCACAGTGGCTCATCAGCATCCCAAAGTAACTGATAAAATCTTTCAGCTGACTTGTTTGGTGGTTCTTCGTTGTACCCGTGTTCCCCTTGTACATTAAAGTTAGGGCCAGCAGCATCTATTACCATGTCTGCATAGGTACTTGTGCCTGCAACATTGCCAGCCTCATACGACCAGAAGTCATCACCATGACACACCCAATTCATATAACCTTTTGTGAACCATTTCCTGTATAAATGAACTTGCACATTCCATAGCAAAAGAAATCTCTTGTTTTTACAAAGTAAATAAGGACATCGGATGTTACCACGCTGGTCCACTACTGTTGGATGCCCCAATACAAATTGAATAAAACTATCAACTCCATCCTTAAACTCCTCTGACACCACTCTGTCAACTACTCTACGATTCATCCATGAACGATCAATTCTAGCCATATTTACCTAACAAATTAAAAAAAATCATATCAATATGTCTTATCACTACTTCTAAGAAAATACCGACAACATCATCATCATCAGAGACTTATCCCAATTATTTGGGGTCGGCTACATGAACCATGTTCCGCCAAAGATTTCTATCAAGTGCTATATTCATATTTAAACCCAAGAAACTAATGTCCTTCCTAACAACATCGCACCATCTCATTTTAGGCCTTCCCGAGCTCTTTTACTAGCATCAACTAAGATGCGGTCACATCTTTTAACCGACGCTGAGTTAGGGCGACGAAGCACATGACCAAACCACCTAAGTCTATTTTCTCTCATTTTACTATCAATTGGTACTATCCCTAAGTCTTTACAGATGCGCTCATTCCTAATTTTATCTTTCTTCATCTTGCCACACATCCATCTTAACATCCTCATCTCTGCTACACACATTTTGTGAATGTGTTCCTTTCGTATTGTCCAACACTCGGTACCATATAACAAAGTAGGTCTCACAGCCGTTCTATAAAATCTCCCTTTGAGTTTCACAGGCATACAACGATCACAGAGGGCTCCTGATGTGCTTCTCCATGTTAACTAGCTTGCTTTAATCCTATGTGTAACGTCGTCATAAATCTCCCCATTCTCTTGTATGATAGACCCTAAGTATCGAAAGCTACTACTTCTCAGAATGTTATGCCCATCAATTAGAACCTTGTCATCTTGTACCACTCTCCCATTACTAAAATTACAATGCATAAACTCTGACTTACTCCTGCTAATTTAAAAACCTTTAGACTCCAAGGCACGTCTCCAACGCTCTAACTTAGCATTTAAAGCGTCAATACTCTCATCAATTAAGACAATATCATCTACAAATAACATACACCAAGGGATATCCTCATACAATTGTTTTGTTACTTCATTCATAACTAAGGTAAAAAGATATAGACTTAAAACAGAATCTTGATGCAAACCTGTAGAAATTGGAAATTCACCAGTCTCTCCTGCAATAGTTCGAACACTAGTAATAGCACCGTCGTACATATCCTTAATCAAATCAACATATCCTTGAAAGATTCCTTTCTTTCTTAATGTCCACCAAATCAAATCTCTCGGTAGTCGATCATACGCCTTCTCTAAATCAAGAAAAACCATATACAAATCTTTTATCATCTCTCTATACTTCTCCATTAGTTATCGTAGTAAGAAAATAGCTTATGTAGTAGATCTATTCGGCATAAAACTAAACTGATTTGCCGATACAGTAGTCATATATTAGAGGTGTTTTTTGATTACTCTTTTTCAAAGTTTCATAGTATGACTCATAAGCTTAATTCCATGATAATTATTGCAGCTTTGAATATCTTCTTTGTTTTTATAGAAAGGAACTACAACACTTTTCCTCCAAACTTCTGGCATTCTCCGCTCCTTTAAAATTTTATTAAAAAGTTTAGTTAGTCACTGAATAACAATGTCTCCTAGGCTTTTCCATACTTCAATATGTATGCCATCTGGTCCTAAGACCTTGCCCACTTTCATTTTCCTTAAAGCATCCTCTACTTCTGACATCTTAATACGCCTTAAATATTGATATTTATCAAATATTGTGGACTCTTGGGTACCTTCTAAAGAAAAATTATTGACGCAATCTCCATTAAGTAACTTCTAAAAATAACTATGCCACCACTCTTTAATCTCAAGATCCTTAGCTAAAAGGGAAGGACCCATTTGCTGGCAACTGAGAATGTAAAATCTTTACATCAGGATATTCTACACCAACTGGTTTTAGTTTTGCTGGTAACCGAGCCCCTCCCCCTCCCTCTGTTGATTACTCAGTGAGAGTGAGAGTGAGAGTGAGAGAGGGGAATACCTGCGGTGGGGGCGTGTCTACCGAAAAGAATTTTACTGCCGCCGCTGTCGGAGCTCAACTCCGCTACTGCACCCTCGCTACCGGTGCCGCCTCCGCTCACCCCTCACTGGTGTCCCTGGGTAGCTCCACCGCACCTGCCTACCCTTGCCACTCCGCCGCCTGTCGGTGAGAGATTGAGAGGGATGTGCGATCGTGAGAGGGGAAAGGGAGATCGAGAGGAGGAGGAAGGGGGAAGGACTAAGGAGGAGAGGAGAGGAGAGGGGATGCTTTTTATAATTCTTGTCTCTTTTTATTTGCCGCCATATTTTCATTTGGCGCCATGTTTTCATTCATTCATTCATTCGTGATTTTTTGTCATTCATTCATTTCTTCTAATGGGATAAAATCTCTCTCAATATAAAATATCATTACATCTAAAAAATATTATTCATTATTTAGAGATCCGAAGATCTATAATTTAGAAATTTTCAACCTTTTTTATGAAACGAAACACGGGACCCATGCACGAAAATCCTCTGAAACCCATGAATGTTAGAGCTAGTAGGAGAGAGCAGTGGCACCGACGATGGGGAGCTAGGGCTCCTCGCGGGGGCATGTTGGAATCACTCATAATAATAATAAAATATCATTGTATCTTTATCGATTTCATCGTGTGAGGGCGTGTAGTAACGTGTGTGATAATGTCTTCAGGTTCCAAGACTGGGATGGTCTAGATTAACCCAAGGTGCCCTCCTTCTGACTAAGCAGACGATGGTACGTGGGCATCGGGTCGGGACTGGAGACCCTCCGTGCCATAAATAAGGTCACAGCGTTAAGAGGGGAAAACGTTTGATAATTAATCGCCTAGCAATAGGGCTGCATGGCCGATATAAGTCGATTCCTATAAAAAGAAGAGACAACGTGTTGAAAAGCCTTGAAAGCCCCACATCGGGGTTTGAAAAGGTATTCAGAGCCGTATCAGTCACATCTCGACCATTTCCTTATTGTTCCGTGACCCTCTCAAACTCATGTGTTGTCAATTTACCGACTCGTCTATAATGAATTTTCGGGAGCTAGGGCTCCTCGCGAGGAATGCCACGTGGAAGCACTCAGAATAATAATAAAATATCATTATATCATTTATCGATTTTACTCACGATAGGGTGTGCCAGTCACGTGTGTGACAATGTGTTCAGGTTCCAAGATTGGGATGGTCTGGACTAACCCAAGGTGCGCTCCTTTTGATCACTAAGCAGACGATGGTGGGCATCCGGTTAGGACTGGAGACCTACCGTGCCATAAAGGCCGTTCACGGTTATAAGAGGGGAAAACGTTTGATTAATCGCCAAGTAATGGGGTTGCATGGCCGATAAGTCGATTCCTATAAAAAGAAGAGAGAGCGTGTTGAAAAACCTTGGAAGCCCCACGTTGGGGTGCGAAAAGGTATTCAGAGCCGTATCGGTCACATGTTGACCATTTCCTTATTGTTCCGTGCCCCCTCAAACTCATGTGTTGTGATTTTACCAACACGTCTACAATGATTTTTCAGGAGCTAGGGCTCATTGCGAGGAATGCCACGTGGAAGCACTCAGGATAATAATAAAATATCATTATATCTTTTATCGATTTTACTCACGATAGGGCGTGCCAGTCACGTGTGTGACAATGTGTCCAGGTTCCAAGACTGGGATGGTCTGGACTAACCCAATGTGCTCTCCTTCTGATCACTAAGCATACGATGGTGGGCATCGGTTCGGGACTGGGGACCCACCGTGCCATAAAGGTCGATCCCAGCGATAAGAGGAGAAAATGTTTGATTAATCGCCAAGCAATGGGGCTGCATAGTCGATAAGTTGATTCCTATAAAAAGAAGAGAGAGCATGTTGAAAAGCCTTGAAAGCCCCACGTCGGGGTGCGAAAAGGTATTCAGAGCCGTATTGGTCACATGTTGGCCATTTCCTTATTGTTCCGTGCCTCCTCAAACTCATGTGTTGGGATTTTACCGACACGTCTATAATGATTTTTAGGGAGCTCGGGCTCCTCGCAGGGAATGCCACGTGGAAGATCTCTGATCTTGTGCCAACCTCCTTGAGTCACGTGCACATCATTCGGGGCAGGTGTGGCCATCCCGGCCACGGCTCGGGACGGGACGGTATCGATACGAAAAACTATAATATATATATATAATGGAATAAACTAATTCAAATCATATGTTATCTCATTTGGTTAAGTGTTCCGCCATTTGAACGGGTTTCTTCGGGTTCGAATCTCAGCTTCAGCGTAAGGTTTCCATAATTTTTTATTTGTCACCCTTGGGAACCCATTTTATACCCTTAACTGCTATTTGTCACCCTTAGCGCTATAGCAACCCTGGTAAATTGAAGGAATGTAATTGGATTGAAAATTAAACCAATATTCAAGGCCCAACTCATATACACTTAAAACATATAACAAATGGGCCAAAATTGAATGGCGCCTCCTCTTAAGCCGCCATTTCATAAATTGAAGACCTTTCATGAAGGCGCCAATTACATGAATGACGCATCTATCGTAGGCGCTATTTCCCTAAAGGGCACCTCTACCCTAGGCGTTATTTCCTTACAGAAGGAGAACAGTAACGTTGCCGTTTTTTGTTCGAACTAGGATGCTATTCGGGAAGGTTTTGATCTGGATAGGATTAACATAGGGAAGTATAGATAACAATAGGATTTTTCCATGGAAACTTTGATCCTAATAAAACTCTAACCCACAATCGAACCTCTTAGCTATAAATATCAAACCCCCTCCATCAAACCCTCTGTTGATTCTATTTTTGAAGACGTCCTGCTATTCTCTTGAAGATTATTCTTCTTTGGTTGTACGTGGGGGAGAGAATTCTATTCTCTTTCCCTGCTTCTTCCTGGGGGAGGAGGCTTGTGCTGCTATTCTACTTCCGTTGTGGTTGCCGTGGAAGAAGTCTGCTACTTCTTCTGCTCTTTTTATCACGTGAAGAAGAAGGCCTCTTTCCGTGCTTCGTCGTCAGTTGCAGTTGCCGCTGCTTGCCTTCGGTTACTGAAGCTAGAAGAACAAGCTGCTGTTGCTGCTACTTTTTTTTGATATTATCTTCTTCTTGCTACCGTTGCCCAGTTACTCTGTTGAAAACAGAGTATCGTACTGAGGTTTTCTTATTGCGGATACTTCATTCTCCTCACGTTTCCATTATCCAAATCAACCAAAAGTTAGGTGTTCTCAAGTACAAGCCCAATCTAATAGTTATTAAATCATAATCATGCATATAGGTCTGTTAGAATGTTTTCAGTATGTTTAAATGTATTTCTGGAAGTTTTCAGTAGAACGCGCCTCCCTCTAGGGCGCTATTTGATATAGCGGCCGTGCAAATAGTCGTCAGATTAGTTGGTTAATTAATAAATACACATGTTCAAAATTTAATAACTATGAACCATGACATTTAATCTAATGCATGAGTATATTGTTAGATTCCTGCTATTTTTCTCTGCCTGTACATGTCTCTAGTTTCTTGATTGGACACACTCCAAAAATCATGTGTCTATGATTGTACTTGCCCGGTGTGTATCATATGACAAATAAATAACGACCGTCTTCAGGTCATCAATTTAATGAACGCCCCTACACACGGGTGCTAAGTAGTGATAACCTGTGAAAATTAAGCTGTTCATGACCAAATTACAGGGATATAGAAATAACGACATGCACCTTATCATCTATTGGAAATATGACGCCCCTGGCTAGGGCACTACTTAATTAATTGAAGACTTAAGCTAAGTCGCCATTTATATAATTTCTGGAATTTGAGAATTTTTACATACCTTAATATATACAGACCCTAGATATAACGACTGAATGCACATTCGTTATATATTAAACTAGCGACCCTTCCTAGGGCGCTAATTCATAAAATGAGGACTTGATCTCAGTCGCCAATTACCTGTATTCTGATTTTCATTGTTTTCTGTAACCCTCGACAGTGGGATATATATATAGGCACTATATTCCATTTCGTGAGTATAGTCCCACGTTTCACGATGTTTTATCGATTACCCTTAACTCTTGGTGACATACGAGCCCTCCGTTGGTCATTCCGTTCCTTCGGACTGGTAAGTTAGTCATTGGGACCTCCGTAAGACTCCTCGTAGCCTTGGATTCCCTAAATATCGATTGAGCCGGTTGTACCACTAAAACATATGACATTTTGATTGCCATGTCACTCTAAAGAAACATGGTAAACTGGCCGTCATGGTATGATACCTAGCCATCATGAGAATGGTTCTTGAACTAATGGAATGGGGAAACCATGCCATTGCTATCTATCTTGGAATATGTATCTTTATGGAGATACTAATTCTTTCTACCTTATCATGATCAAGGAACAAGCACCCGTGTACATATGGATGCTTATTTCTAATGTCAAGGCACCCATTAGGGAGCCGATTCCACCTAGTATTACGTAAGTATCATGATTATACCGTTTTGACCGTAGTATGGCCTTCCATGAAATTTCTATCCTTGTAATTCAATTCCGCAAGATCTACCTTATATTCATACAAAAGTTTATTCCTTTGAAATTCTATATTGGCTATAACTAAAGTGGAAGTCGAAATACATGATTCAATGCTGGTGCATATAGGGCCCGATCTGGTCCTGGGAGGAGCACCCGAAAGTACTTGTGCCCATGGGAGCTATTATTGATCATGGTGTGGCATTGCACCAAAGTGCATGACTTGATTGAATGGACATTTCCACAAACTCTTGTACTTGTTCTTGAGTTGACGTGACTTGACATGCGTGGCCCAGAAGGGTATTTACTCGCTTTCTTGATAACATGATAGCCAATTCTTGACATGACTTGCGAAACGTACATGCTCATATATCTTGATATAATCACATGAAATCCTGGATATCTTGCTAGTTCATTCTAAGTTCTCTCCTGCTATATACTCTTTCTATGGTCATTTAATGCGAATATGCATAGCTTTACTTGCATTCATGCAACATGTAATTTACTTAAAGCAAACTAGCACTTGAGATATAATTCCTGCTGAGCGTTCGCTCACTTAGTGTTTTCCCCAATTTTTTAGGTAATTTCGATGACGAGACTCATTTGGATGGGGATGGACAAGAGTGAAAGAGTCTAGAGCCATTCCAAATTGTCAAGCGTTATCTAGTCCTATCTTTTCTATTTCTTGAGTCATCCATTGTACTTTCTTTTTATTAAGCTCTTAGTTCTTTTATCAAGAGTTGTAATAGAAGTACTTAAAGGTTTATGATTAATAAAGGACTTGGTTATCATTACTTGTGCGCGCTCTATCTATGTATGTCGAATACACTTATGCTCTGATTGACATGATTGATATAAACTCATCGCGCATCTCTGGGTTCCTTCCGCGCTCGAGGCGTGACAAGCGCTCTATTTGTCATCGCTGCCTTGAAAATTTTCACCATTTTTCCACATTTGTCACCCTTATGCCGCTAATTGTGTTGTCTTGTTGTAGCTGTTCATCATGATTGGATAGATAGGTTGATGCACCTACCTAATGCATCGATGCATCTGAATAGTTTAATGTATTCATTCACACCTTTTTGCTTGTCCTCATGAATACGCATGAGTCTACATTCTTTGAGTACCTATTGCAATATGCAATATCTCATGAAGCATATTTTATAAGAGTTTCGAAGGTTAACTCTTAAGGAAGGACATTTTGGTAATTTACCCTGTTAAATTGGTAAATAAAGCGGATCCTGATTTCTCGAATATTTGTCACTTCTAAGCTTTTATTATCATCTACTTATTTCAACCTCGACCAAGCTCTCTCTACCTCGGTGCATCATCGTCCTTCTCCATAACTCCCTAAAAATCCTAAGTCTGAGCATCACCTTCATACCTCGATGCACCAGAGGTTTCCCTCCATCTCTCCATCATCCTGTTAAAGTCGAAAACCCACCTCTCCTTGTTTTACTGTTACCCTATCTCCTACAGTATCTCTTTCCAACCTCTCATCTACTTCAATGTCTTCGCCAACTACAAGAAGCAGAGGAAAGAAGACAGTCTAAGAGAAACAGCCTACGGCTGATGTATCCGGATGAAAGGAACCTCGGTCCAATCGATCTCATGACCGAGATGCATCTGCCAGTGGATGTCATCAGCCAGAGTCAACAAAGGCGACAAAAAGGAAGGACCGGGAGTCAGATTCACCTGTCAGAAAAAGAGGGGCAACTCAGAAAAAAGTTAAGAAGAGTTTAATAAGGATAGAGCTTAGAGATGAAGGTGACGAACCAAGTGAAGCAGTGAGAATTTTGTTTCCAAGGTACATTGATATACATGACCACCAGCTGCTTGAAAATTTTCCTGAATTAATGGAGATGATTGAATTTCAAGGATGGAAGAAGTTTGTT
Organism: Amorphophallus konjac; assembly: GCA_022559845.1. Classification (NCBI taxonomy): domain Eukaryota; kingdom Viridiplantae; phylum Streptophyta; class Magnoliopsida; order Alismatales; family Araceae; genus Amorphophallus; species Amorphophallus konjac. The sequence continues at coordinate 498,903,641 of CM040121.1, read as the reverse complement.
AGTACGCATAAAATCTATTATCCCAAGTTAGTGATTGAATTCTATGGAAACCTAAAATATGATGCTAGCATTCCAAAGTTTGGACTCATGTTAGAGGAGTTGAAATTGAGATCACCAAGCGTCTATTGCATGAAGCTCTTAGAATTCCAGAGGGTGGAGTTGAAGAAGTTGGTTTTGTCTATGATAAATTTGAAGCATATTCAATTATGACTGGTTTACCCAGCAATCCTCAGGATGAAAATCAGACCTACATCACCAGCTTCAACACCAATCGATTTCCTCCCCTACAAAGGCTGCTACACCACATTTTTACTACAATCATAACACCTCAAGGTGGTGGTCAGGGTCGGCTAACTGTGACCCAAAGATTCCTATTCTACTGCATGTTCAAGAACATCAGAAAGGTCTGTTTGCCAGACCTGATGATTCAGATAATGAATTTCTATAAGAATGTTGGAAGACATTTACCATATGCAGCGCAGTTGACTGTAGTATTCAAGAGAATAAATATTTTGTTGAAAAATGAAAAATTCAAGGAAATCCCCACGTCAAATATCTATACAATGGATTAGGTTGAAAAGTATATTAAATTTAAAAAGGTCAGAGGTAAGATTTTAAGGCAATTACCTGGGGATAATCCACCATAAGTGGTTGAGTAGTCTCAACATCAGCCTGAGCAGCCAGAACAACAACTTGATCAATCTGAAGAACAAGCTCAACAGATGGAGCAGCAGGTTGAGCAAATGCAACAGCAACAGCAAGAACAACAACAACAACAAGCAGAATAGTAGCATCAATTAGAGTTTCCACTATAGCAGCAAGCACTAGAACAGTAACAGCAGCAACTAGAGCAGCAGCAGCCAGAACAGGAGCAGCAACGAGAAATTCAACAAGAAATGGTTTAGGTTCAACTGGATCGTCAAGAACCTCAAGCATCACCAGAACACCAACCGCAAAACATCCCTCCTGCGAGATAAGCTATAGCTGCAGATCCTCAAACCTCTCGAGCTTCTACATCATCTGTTCAAGAGACAGACACTCTCTTTCCTTTCATATATGCACAATTCGGAATGCTACATTCTGCATTGAAAGAACAATCAAACTACTTTGAGCATCAGATGATTTAGTTCAGAGGAGAAGTAAACTATGGAATGAGAGAAATGTTAAAAAAAATTATCAGAAATTGACTCATCTTAGGATGGAAGTGAACAACAGAATTGCTGAAATCAACAAAGATAGGACACGTGCCAACATGAATTTTCACAAACTAGTCCAAGATATTCAAGGAGTTCTTGGAGTTACTGGAAATCAGATTGGCAGGTTGACTGACAGACTCAACCGTCACGATAACAAGTTATTCACCGCTGCAGAATATTTTCATGAAACTAGAGAACAACACAATCATCTTGTCAGGAATTATGATCATATGACAAACAAATTACAGATGACATTAAATACATGGTTGAAGTATTCAAGGATCATTACCCTCATCCAGCTTTTGAAGACCAAGGAGACGGATGGTCGCCTAGTATGGCTCCAGAGTCATCCTCTCAACTTCCTATCGAGGCTACTCAGTCTGATGCACAGCTAACTCATATTGCTTATATGATCCGTCATCAAACAACTATGCTCAACGCCAAAATGGAGTTGTTTCATGAAGCTCTACTTGAAGGGCATTTCCTCATTGGTAGAAACCTCAGAACAGGTTCTCAAAGGGTCAATCAGAATGCAGAAGAACTACTGGCCTCACTTCAGCATGCTACACTCCCTCCTCACGGTCCTCCTACACAAGATGCGTCCACTTAGACTGATCACACACTTGGAGAGCGATAATCAGGGATGCTATCACAGAACCCCTCATTTTTTTTGCTGATGGCAAAGGGGGAGAAGAAAATGAGTCAGAGTCATACAGAGTCAAAGAAAAAGTCAAAGCTATTAGAGCTGAAGCAGTCAAAGAGGTAGAGTCAGAGAAGACCAATCATAGTAGTTTGTAGATAAGAGTCATGCATGTCATGTAGTTATGTAGTTATGCAAAGTCATGCATAGCATTTCTCACCCTTGATGTTCTATTTATCGGCCTTAACTCATATTTGTCAGTCCTATAAAGATATTTGTTTGCCTTATTTGGTAGAAGCCGTCGCCTTCGACTCTTTTCACACTCAAAGCTGGAACTGTTGCCTTAAATCCATTTGTCACCCTTATATATCTCTTGTCACCGTTGAATCTTCATTTGTCACCCTTAGAAGAGTATTTGCTACCTTTAGTCTTCTTCTGTTGTTCTTCCTCTTTTGTCATTTTCTGTGTCCACTGTCACTGGCTGAGCTTGACCGGGCTTTGACTGGACTTCAGAAGTTGTAAAAGCTTGACTTTGACTATTGAATTTGCCTGGAGTATTGGTGCATTGGGTCAACATAAAGTTGAAGTTGACTTAGCCTTCCTTGTCTTGGTGTTGACTTTGACGACTGTGGTCAGCCCTCGCTTGTTCTTCAGATTACTTTAGAGCCCTTGGGATCACTGTTCACAGTTGTCTTCTTTTGAGCATTGTAGGTCCTTTGTCTTCTAGTGAGCACGTCTCTCTCTCCTCCAGTTCCTCTTTCTTCTGTTCTTCTTCACCTTCAGCTTCCTTCTCATTTGTTACCAACGTGAAGTTATTTGTTACTCCAGTTGTGCATTTGTCACCCATACTCACCTAATTGTCACCACTAAAGTCCAGAAGCCGTCGCCCTTACTCTTACACTCCCTTGAAAGTCGGGCGTCAGGCTTATCTCTATTGAGCCCTATTTGTCACCGTTAGTAGAGTATTTTTTACCCTTACTAACCCATTTGTCTCCCGTGTAGACACATTTGTCACCCTTAAGCTCCAATTGGTCCACGTGAAAAACGGGACACGTCGGCCACGCGTGGGTGTTGTTCGCGTATTGCCGCCGATGCAACGCCGCAGGCCACATCAACATAAATGATGACGCCGAATTGGACCTTTAAATTAAAAATCCCCAATTCCTTATTTACCCTTCCCACCATGTCTTGGCTCTTAACAAACCTACCAAAAAGTGGTTCGTCTCTCCATCGTGCTCAACATCTCCTCTTCCTCGCGGTGCTATTCGTCACCCCTACAAGCCATTTGCGAGCTCTCTGTTTGTTGCTGTGCGGTCATCCTCAATTGTCACTACTCTTTCATCACTGACAGCCATGGAGTCGAAGGAGACACCCGTGCAACGCTTCATCCACTGTAAACTGGATGTCCCACCTGTATCTCACGAAGCTACGGTTCCTACGGCCAAAGAAGAAATGTCTGAGGAACCTTGGGTTTTTAAGGGCTCTTCTTCAGGACAACAAGTTAATGGTAAGGGGGTTCCTTATCTTTCTTACATAACTATTTTCCCCCCTTAAAGACCTACCTATCACCGAATTTCATACATTTGTCACCCTTAAGCACCTATTTGCCACACCTAAACTCCCGTGTCTATACATTTGTCACCCTTGTCTTAATCTTAATAATTTTTGTATTTCTTGATTAGTCAATTAACTAAATATCTTGTTTACACATTTTTTTGCATCTAGGGAACACAAAGGTCATCTCGGCCCGGTGTTCTATTGATGTGGCATAGCCCAAAGATGCAAATGAATGAATTGTTGAACCTAGGACTTAGATCCGCAAGCATACAAGCACTTTCAACGGACTCACGTTAGCGGCTCACTCGCACGGCTCATACGATCACCCGGTGGTGCCGGGAGATGATGGCGAGGGTCCGAGGTGGGACCCAAACATTCAAAGGACAAGGTTGGATTAGGCAGACCTATAAGGGTCTAGGAATTCCGAAATTCATGGGCAGCCAGCACGCCGGGGCGTGGGGTTGGGTGGCTCTCACTCACAATCCACGGCGGGCGCACTAATGAACAATTACGGGTCCGAACACTCCCTCACCGACTGACGGGCATAAGAGACAATACTAAACCAGCAAAGCATGGAACAGCAAGGTAGGGACCAGTCACTCACCTGATCGGTGTGAAGACACCGATCCCGGATGAAAGATGAGGGCGAGCGGGGAGACGTGGGTACGCACCCGCACGCCGCGTCGATGCCGCTTGACCTGAGAATATATAACATACAACACTACTCCTCACGCAGGAGGGTGGGACAAGGGGTTGGGGTTAATGTGTTACAGTCAAACACTACCTCCATGCAGGGAGGGGCTGTAAGCCAGCCAGGCGGGGTTGGGAAAACTAAGAGAGAAAACCGATTCGTCGAGCTTTGCCGGTTCTGCCAGCTTCAAGAACAGCCTGATAGGTTGTTACTGATGGCGCCGCCACGGGCTCAGCCGAGGTCAGAATTAGTCGAAACCGGTGCCGAAACTTTCTACACTGACCCATGATGACGCCTGAATTTTGGGTGAATTTTGTGATGTCGTTGATGTCCGGGGCAGAGTCTGGAACCGGGCTGATTTGTTCTGCCTCTGTCTGGTGCAGAACAGATGAGGTCTGTTGCAGAAGATGCCACGAACTCTACTGAACTCTGATTAAGACGAAATTGGCGTTGACTCAACCGTGGATGGAACAGCTTCGAGCAGGAATGGACGGGACTCCAAAAGGAGGTCGGAGAAGAAACTTTTGATAAGAAGACTAGGTGGTGGTCCAACCTAGAATAGTAGGGAGCAGCCTGCGCACTTTGACAGGAACAATTTGAACTGAGGGCTCGGGTGGGTGATTAACTTCCTTCTTCTTGGTACTGAAAGAGGACTGGTCGTAGTTCCTTCCCTCTGAAAATGGCACCCAGATCTTTCCTGAGCTGGTCGTGGTAGCCTCTGATCTCAGCCTTAGATCATGAGCTGGAGTCGGGAAGCGTAGTCCGGCGAGATCGACTCCTCTGATCAGCTCCAAGCTTGGATGGACGCGGGACCACCACCATTGGAAATTTGACTCGTTGACGTTTCCTCCAATGCATGATATGTTACCAGAAGCCCTTGGGTGACGACGTGGTGCTCTTTGCAACCTGCTGCTACTCTGCTGCCTGCAACCCGGGACTGGATCTGAAAATGAAAGAGGATATGGGTGAAGGGGTGGTGAAAGTGTTGCTGGGGATTGGGGTGGCTGAAGGCTGTGGGGAGGGGAGGGGGTCGATGGAGGGCTGTTGGGTGGCTGGAGAATCCAGGAGGGGGTGGGTGAAGGGAGCTGGAGCTGGCTGGAGTGGGTAGGGGAAGAGAGAGAGCTGCACAAGGTAAGCAATGGATAGGAAAGGGGGAGGGTGAACTTGGGCTGGGTATGGGGGCTGGCTTGGGCGACCAAAGCCTGGTATGGGGGTTGTGAGATGGGAGAGAGATTCAAATTTGGCCTTGGGAGAAACTCCTTCAGCCTTGGGGAGGTGCTTAGGGAAGTGGATGGGGTAGTTGGTGGTTGGGTGGTGGGTTTTGATTGGTGGAGGCTATCTTAGGGCTGGGGTGGAGTTATTGGGGTGGTGGGTGGTTGGGGAGGTCCTTGAATGAGGGTGGGGGAGTTAGGTGGTAGGTGGGAGAAGGGGGAGAGAGAGAGGGTTTCGCCCCCTTCTTTGAGGAGAGAGAGAGGGAGAGAGATAATGAGAGAGAGAGAAGAGAGAAATTTGGTGGAGGAGAGTAAGATTTGAGAGTTGCTTATATTCAAATTGATTCATCAAAAGTTGAGTACATGAGGAGAGATGGGGCCTATATATAGGCATCCACTCTTTACATGACAAAAGTACCCTTGACAATTAGACAAAAGACCAAGTATATCCTAGACTCAATCCTATGGGCCCATAACTAAGGTACTAAGGCCCAAATAAGCATAACAAGAGAAATGACTTAAAGGAAAGTACATAAGTTATGACTTAAAGAAAAGGAAAATAACATGTGATCTCATAGCCGGGCTTCCTCAAAATGATGCAAGCGATCCGAGCCAAAGAGAGCGCTGTGAGATGCCCTCATCAAATCTCTCGGAGTGGGGAGAACTCGACCCCGTCGAGTATGGGTCTGCCTGACTGTGGTAGTGCTCCAAAATGTTCGGGTCAAGGCGGAGTAGGTCTTCCCGGCTCACCCATGTATCCTCGGTCGGGGAACAGCCCTTCCACCTCACTAGGTAACGCTGGTATACCCTGTTCCTGGTAATGGTACTCTGCTCATCCAGTATTACCTCCACTTGCTCACGTCGGCCTCTCAAGCTAGGAGGTAGAGTTACACCGTGGGTGTCACTCTCAAGGGAGGGTAAAGGCTCAAGCTCCTAACTAGGTCCCACCGCAGGGCCCTTGTAAGGTACCAAGTCTGCCACGTTGAAGGTAGGGTGTACCCCAAAACCCTCAGGTAGGTCCAGTTCATAAGCGTTACTACCTAGTCGTCTCAAAATTCGAAAGGGTCCCGACCCTCGTGCCCTCAACATGGAGGCAGGCCCCGGAAGGAGCCTCTCCGTCCACACCATCACCGAGTCTCCTTTTTGGAACTCGCAGTGGCACCGATGAGCATCTGCCTGTCTTTTGTAAGCCTCGTTTCTCTTCCCTATATGCTTGTGGATGTCATTATGCAACTCTTTGATATGCTGTGCAAAAGAATCTGCTGAGACTGACACTCTAGCATGTGGGGGAAAGGGAATAAGATCTGAGGGTTTTCTAGGCCTATAACCATGTACTACCTCAAATGGACTCTTGCCTATGGACCTATTGACGGAATCATTATAGGCAAACTCGGCCTAAGATAAGTGGAGATCACAATTCATAGGGTGGTCCCCTACAAGAAAATAGAGCAAGTTCCCAAGGCTTCAGTTGACGACCTTAGTCTGGCCATCTGTTTGAGGATGATAAGCAGTGGAGAATTTGAGGAGGGTTCCCATCAGATGCCATAGGGTTTTCCAAAAGTAACTGGTGAATTTCACATCTCGGTCGGACACAATGGTTTTAGGTAGTCCATGGAGTCGGACTACCTCATCAAAGAACAATCAGGCAACCCTAGAAGCATCCGAGGTCTTGGCACATGGGATAAAGTGAACCATCCTATAGAACCTATCAACAACGACGAAGATGGAATCATGTTTGCGTAAGGTCCTAGGTAAGCCAAGGATAAAGTCCATGCTCAAATCCTCCCAAGGTGGATCTGGGATGGGTAGGGGTGTGTAAAGCCTAGTGTTTTGCCTTACTTACTTGGCTGAGGCACAAATGCGACATTATCCCACAATGTGGGCCACATCCTTCATGAGACTGGGCCAATGGAATTGTTTCTCAACTAACTCTATGGCCTTTTGGACCCCAAAGTGACCAGCTAGGCCACCACTGTGTAACTCCCCAACTAAGAAGTCCTGAAGTGAAGTCCGGGGTATGCATAGCCTAGCTCCCTTGAAAAGATACCCCTCTTGGAGTACGAATCCATCATGTTCCTTGTTGGGCTGAGTGGAGAGGGTGTTGTAGTGATTCCCAAAGTCGGGGCAATTTGGATATTCCTCTTTGATTCTTTCAAACCTGGTGACTTCCACCTGGATAGTGGAAAGTAAGGCTACCCACCTATTTAGAGCATCGACGGCGCGGTTCTAACTACCCATCTTGTACTTGAGGACAAAGGTATAGGCTTGAATGTATTCTACGCAACGGGCATGGCGGGCATTGAGCTTTTGTTGGGTGTTGAGGTACTTCAAGGCCTCGTGGTCCGAGAAGATCACAAACTCCTTGTGTAGGAGATAGTGCCTCTAATGTCGAAGGGATTGAACCACAGCGTAAAGCTCTTTGTCATATGTGGAGTACCTAGTCCTACCCTCACAAAGTTTCTCACTAAAATAGGCTACTGGGTGGCCTTCTTGGCAAAGAATAACTCTAATCCCTACCCCGGATGCATCACAAGTGACCTCAAAGACTTTTGAGAAGTCGGGTAGGCAAAGGATCGGGGCTTGGGTCATCTTTTCCTTGAGCTCTAGGAATGCTTTGGAGGCTACCCTCGTCCACACAAAAGTGCCCTTCTTGAGGCAATATGTGATAGGAGCGGTGATAGTGCTAAACCCACGGATGAATTTCCTATAGAAAGTGGCTAGCCCATGAAAGCTTCGGGCCTCATGGAGGGTCTTGGGCTCGGGCCACTCAAGAATGGCTTGGACCTTCTCGGGGTCCATGGATACCCCTTGGGATGAGACAATAAATCCTAGGAAGGCTAGTTGATTGGTCAAGAATTGACACTTCCGGGGGTTGGCAAAGAGACTTTCTTTCCTAAGAACGGTGCAAACTTGTTTGAGATGATCTAAGTGGGCTTCCCTGGTTTGGCTATATATGAGAATGTCATCAAAGTAGATGATAAGGAAGATGCCAATGAAGGGCCGGAGGACCTCGGTCATGAGGCGCATAAATTTTCTTGGTGCATTGGAAAGGCCGAAAGGCATGACAAGACATTCATAGAGACCATCCTTAGTTTTAAAGGCGGTCTTCCACTCGTCCCCGGGCCTAATGCGAACTTGGTGGTAGCCACTTTTGAGATCGATCTTAGAGAAGATGGTGGCTCCAGGAAGCATGTCTAGCATGTCATCTAGCCGAGGGATGGGAAACCTATATTTGACCGTGATTTTGTTGATGGCCCGGCTATCCACACACATGCACCAAGTTCCGTCTTTTTTGGGTGTGAGGAGGGCCGGGATAGCACATGGGCTTTTGCTAATGCGGAGGAAGCCCTTCTTGATGAGCTCCTCAATTTGCCTCCTAAGTTCAGCATGCTCGGTGGGGTTGAGGCGATAGTGAGGTAGGTTGGGTAAGGTAGCTCCGGGCACAAAGTCGGTGGCATGTTACACATCGTGCATGGGTGGTAGATTATCCAGAAGTTCATCGGGGAACACATCATGGAAGTCCTCAAGGATTTGTTGAATTTCTATTGGGTGTGGGTCGGTTGCGGTGGATTTGCCAAGGCAAATAACAATGGAACACACTTGTCCCCCTTGGTTGACTTATTCCTCAAGTTCTTTCCTAGTGATGAGATGTATGTTCCTAGTAGTCCCAATGGTCAAACTAGGATTAGGACTTGATGGGGTGGAGTTTGGTGGGTTTGGAATAGTGGGAGAGGTAAGGAATCCATCAAGGGAGAGAGATGCCTTCTTGGGAAGGGAGCGGGGTGGAGAGGGGTTGAGTTAGATCCTCTTCCCCTCATGAGTGAAAATGTAAGTGTTCATCCTTCCAAGGAAGGTGGCATCTACATCGCAGATCCAAGGCCACCCTAGGAGTATACTCCCAACTTCCATTGGTAGAATGTCACACCAAACTTGGCCTTGGTATGATTGGAATGTGATGGGGACAAGGCAACGAGTACTAACAGGTACGGATGTGGCATCAATCCACGCTACCCGATATGGGTGTGGATGTGGGGAGATGGTAAGGCCCAAAAGTTTGACGGTGTCGGGTGACACCGCATTCACACTACTTTCGTTGTCCAAGATGACCTTCCTAGCATGACTCCCTATCCGGATGTAGGTATGGAAGATGGTGTTTCTTCTCCAATCATGTTCTTGGTTTTGAGTTAGGGTGCACCTAACCACTCCAAGGTGAGAGTCGGTAGATGGAGGGGGTTGTTCTTGATTGGTCTCCATGTAGTGATTCTCATACTCCTCCTCCCAATCGAGAGAGGCCTCATACACCTCAACCTCTCCTACAACTTCATCTTGGGGCAAGGGGGTTGTCTCCTCAATGAGCAAGCTAGATGCGCCCTTTGTGGGGCATTGATTGGCGAAATGTCCATACCCAAGGCACCTAAAGCATTGCTACCCATTTTTGTGGTTTGGGGCAGCCCTAGTGTGAGGGAGAGTGGGTTCCGGATTTGGTCTATTGGGAGGGGGGTTGGGGGGCCAACTTGTGGGGCGGGGAGGAGGGGTGCCACTAGGAGGGGCTGCTTGGGTGGGAGGAGTTCCCATGGGGGTGGGAAGGAGACCTCGTTGAGGAGGTGGGGGTTGGTCCGAGGTACCATAGATTTTGGGTCCATCCCACGAGGGGGAAACGTTCGGGTGTATCGAGAGAATTTCTCGACATCTCGGGCTACTTGGTAGGCTTGCTCTAGAGTGGCTACTTGACGCATGAATAGCTCCTTTTTTATGTGGAATTGAAGCCCATTCCTAAAGCGGGATAGTGTGACGGCGGGGTCCTCTTGGACTCCACACTTAAGAGGGTAGTAGTCAAATTTCTCAATGTACTTCATAACGGTCTTCCCTTATTGGGTTAAGGCTTGCCACTCATCTAGGAGGTTTTGATGGTAGGAGGGAGGGACATATTTGAGTTTGAATTGTTCCTTCATGGCCCCCCATCTGGTGATGGGAGCTTCCCTCCTAACTATCTTTAATGCCTCAATGTTCATCCAATGAGTCTTAGCTAATTTGGTAAGTTACATTTTTGCAAGTCGGACTCTCCTATCCTCGGTCATTGGGTACCAATCAAAATATTGGCCCATAGCTGCCTCCCAATCTAAATAGATGCTTGGGTGATGAGACCCATCAAAGGTGGGGGCATCTACTTTCACAAGTCTCATAAGGTGGTCATCCGGGTTGTCCCGGGGGGGTCTCTCATTCCTCCTTGGAGGTGGGTCTCTTTCCGGTTCTGGAGAATGGTCAAGGTTGAGCTCTCCTATGGCTGGTTCCTCATGCGGGGGAGGTGTATCACCCTCCCTTGGGGCGGGCCTATTCTCTTCAAGTTGCTCAAGCCGGGTCGTTATGTCATCAAGCCGTCCTAAGATACTAGCCATACCCTCCACTAGGAATCTCATGTGATCGGGAAGCTCATGCTCGTTGTTGGCGGGATTCCCTTGGGGATTGGGATTCATTGTGGAATTGGAAGTGGATGGATTGGTTTGATAATGAGTTTCACTACGAGTGGTCATGCAAAGTTGAGTGGGCTATGCACGGGTGTGCGGATGCACCTATGAATGACCTAGTGTGAAGACGACCCAAGACTAGACTTGTAAGAACAAGCCTATGACCTCTCTGATACCACTTGATGTGCACAGCCCAAAGATGCAAATGAATGAATTGTTGAACCTAGGACTTAGATCTGCAAGCATACAAGCACTTTCAACGGACTCACGTTAGCGACTCACTCGCACGTCTCATACGATCACCCGGTGGTGCCGGGGCATGATGGCGAGGGTCCGAGGTGGGACCCAAATATTCAAAGGACTAGGTTGGCTTAGGCTAACCCCTAAGGGTCTAGGAATTCACCAATTCATGGGCAGCCAGCATGCCGGGGCGTGGGGTTGGGTGGCTCTCACTCACAATCCGTGGCGGGTGCACTAATGAACAATTACTGGTCCGAACACTCCCTCACCGACTGACGGACATAAGAGACAATACTAAACTAGCAAAGCATGGAACAGCAAGGTAGGGACCAGTCACTCACCTAATCGGTGTGAAGACACCGATCCCGACCGAAAGATGAGGGCGAGCGGGGAGGCGTTGGTACGCACCCGCACACCGCGTCGATTCCGCTTGACCTGAGAATATATAACGCACAACACTACTCCTCATGCAGGAGGGTAGGACAAGGGGTTGGGGTTAATGTGTTACAGTCAAACACTACCTCCACGTAGGGAGGGGCTGTAAGCCGGCCAGGTGGGGTTGGGAAAACTAAGAGAGAAAACCAATTCGGCGAGCTTTGCCGGTTCTGCCAGCTTCAGGAACAGCCTAATAGGTTGTTGATGATGGTGCCGCCACGGGCTCAGCCGAGCTCAGAATTAGTCAAGACTGGTGCCAAAACTTTCTACACTGACCCATGATGACGTATGAATTTTGGGTGAATTTCATGATGTCGTTGCTAGCCGGGGCAGAGTCTGGAACCGGACTGATTTGTTCTGTCTCTGTTTGGTGCAGAACCGATGAGGTCTGTTGCTGAAGATGCCACGAACTCTACTGAACTCCGTTTGAGATGAAATTGGCGTTGACACAACCATGGCTGGAACAGATTCAAGCAGGAACTGACGGGACTCAAAAAGGAGGTCGGAGAAGAAACTTCTGATCAGAAGACTGGGTGGTGGTCCAACCTAGAACAGCAGGGAGCAGCATGCGCTCTTTGACGAGAATAATTGGAACTGAGGGCTCGGGTGGGCGATTGACTTCCTTTTTCTTGGTAGTGAAAGAGGACTGGTCATAGTTCCTTCCCTCCTAATATGGCACCCATTTCTTTCTCGAGCTGGTCGTGGTAGCCTCTGATCTCAGCCTCAGGTCACGAGCCGGAGTCAAGAGCGCAGTCCGGCGAGATCGGCTCCTCCGATCAGCTCCGAGCTTGGATGGACGCGGGACCACCACCGTTGGAAAGCTGACTCGATGACATTTCCCCCGATGTATGATATGTTTCCAGAAGCCGCAGGGTGACGATGTGGTGCTCTCTGCAACCTGCTGCTACTATGCTTCCTGCAACCCGGGACTGGATCTGAAAATGAAAGAGGATATGGGTGAAGGGGTGGTGAAGGTTTTGATGGGGATTGGGGTGGCTGAAGGCTGTGGGGAGGGGAGGGGGTCAATGGAGCGCTGTTGGGTGACTGGAGAATCAAGGGGGGGTGAAGGGAGCTGGAGCTGGCTGGAGTGGGTTGGGGAGGGGAGAGGGCTGTACAAGGTAAGCAATGGAGAGGAAAGGGGGAGGGCGAACTTGGGATGGGTATGAGGGCTGGCTTGGGCGACCAAAGCCTGGTACGGGGGTTGTGAGATGGAAGGGAGATTCAAATTTGGCCTCGGGAGAAACTCCTTCAGCCTTGGGGAGGTGCTTAGGGAGGTGGATGGGGTAGTTGGTGGTTGGGTGGTGGGGTTTGGATTGGTGGAGGCTATCTTGGGGCTGGGGTGGAGTTATTGGGGTGGTGGGTGGTTGGGGAGGTCCTTGAATGAGGGTGGGGGAGTTAGGTGGTAGGTGGGAGAAGGGGGAGAGAGAGAGGGGTTTGCCCCCTTCCTTGAGGAGAGAGAGAGGGAGAGAGATAATGAGAGAGAGAGAAGAGAGAAATTTGGTGGAGGAGAGTAAGATTTGGGAGTTGCTTCTATTGAAATTGATTCATCAAAAGTTGAGTACATGCGGAGAGATGGGGCCTATATATAGGCATCCACTCTTTACATGACAAAAGTACCCTTGACAATTAGACAAAAGACCAAGCATATCCTAGACTCAATCCTATGGGCCCATAACTAAGGTACTAAGGCCCAAATAAGCATAACAAGAGAAATGACTTAAAACAACATGACTCAATAAAAGAAAGTAAATAAGATATGACTCAAAGAAAAGGAAAATAACATGTGATCTCGTAGCCGAGCTTCCTCAAAATGATGCAGGCGATTCGTGCCAAAGAGAGCGATGTGAGATGCCCTCATCATCTATGGACATTTACATGAAGGATAGAGATCAGATGGCATTTCAAGAATGTCACATGTCATTGATGAGGACCACACCTTTTGGTCCATATGTTGACAATGCTTCTCCCATCACCTTCACCATGACACTATTGGAGGAGATTATTTGCGCCCATGGTGGAGAAAATTACTTCCGTATGGGTAGTAAGGAGGTCACATTCAGTGTGGAAGTTGTGGGCATAATTTTAGGATTACCTTGCTCCGGTCAGCCGGTTCAACATTATGGATCCGCAAAATAGAAGTCAAAGTTGCAACATTGATTTGGATTTGCATCAACATTTGACAAGAAGAAAGTGTTCTCTCTTATCCAGCAAATTGTTGGGTCCGATGAAGAGCAGGATGTTGCCGACATTGTCCGGCTGTGGATTGTACTCCTACTGTCCACTTTCCTTTGCCCACGGTCGACACATTCTTGTCCATAATAGATGCTGTCATGCTTAGATGACATTGATAAAGTTTCAGATTAAAATTGGGCAGCCACCGTGCAACAGGTAACGATGCACAAGTTTGAGCAATTAGTGTCGGCGGTCCAGAAACGACGGTCAGGTACAATTGACCATGCTAAGAGAAGAGTCGGGGATGCATCCTAGGCCCATACATTTATATTTTGTTGTTCTGCCGCACTTGCTGTAAGTTTTTTATTTTTGTTGTGTAATAATTAATGTGTCAATCATTAATTCTATATCATTATAAAATAACTTGATATATTTCATATTACAGGTCTCGTTTTTTGAGCACACGTGGGTGCGGCAGCCACGAAGGCAGGTGGCATTTCCCCGACTATTTAGGTGGGGGCCATTTCTAGATAGGAAATTAAAATTCTCCATTGGATCCCTGCGAGGCCAACATGTATTATGAGTACTAAAAACTTCTTGTTTGACATTCAACATTAATGAATAACCGAAGTGATGTGGTTTGAAATGCAGGTGATCGAAAGACTCCTTATTGAGCCAAGTGAAAGGAACATGGTGTACGGTGGTCAGATGATGACCCGACCTAGTGATGAGGAGATGTCCTCATTAACTCCATACATGCATGTGATACAGGATATTGCTGCTACATTGAAGATCCAGCAGCGGCTACTTGAGGAAATGAGGGCCTTCTTTCTGACTAGGGTGCAAGGGGCTCACATTGCCGCTGATGTAGCACCTCCTAGGCCCGTCGAAAAGGTGACAGATGATGCAATGCCACCGCAGGTAGCCCCTGAAGAGGTAGTGCAGGGGGATGAAAATGTTGAGGAAAGTATCTATCAAACTTTGGTGGACATTGCCGCCAATGTTGTTCTTCCAATGCCCCTTCAACAAAGTACGGATGATATTGTGCCATATAAGGCCGCCCCTAAAGAGGATGTGCAAGGCGATAACCAAGCTCAGGTGGAGGCAACCAATGGGCATGGTGACTGTCGTCCAGGTGTCTTTTCTTAGTCCCTTCATCAACGGGACGAGAAGCCCGTGGGGAGACCAATGGCACCTGCAAAGGAAACAGGACGGGGGAAGAAGAAGGTGAGTCTGCGTTGTTCTTACTTCTTACAGTATAGAATCTAAGATTGGTATATTGGCATAAATGTAGAAGGGAGATGAAGCTGACCAGATCAGAAAGCTCCTACAGAGTCTTAATTAGATCTACAATGGCCGGCTAAAGCCGACAGATAATGTAGCAACCCTGATAAAATAAAAAGGAATAAATAAATCAAAATAGATTAAAAGATTTAATAAATAAACGAAAGAGCTTGGAATAAAAAGAATTAAACCCTGATAAAAATAATGCCTCAGGAAAAGGCGTGACTTTACGAATAAGCGCCCTTGATAAAGGCGTGTTTTAAGAAGTGACGCCCACGCGTCATGGCGTCAAATCTCAGGCGACCAAAATAAGTAAGAGTAATAAAAATACAATAAAAAGGGTAATGCCCTTGACATAGACGTTGTTTAACAAGAAACGACGCATGCCAAGGCGTCAATTTAAATTTGACGCCGTTACCTAGGTCGTTAATTCAGTTCGAGTTTCGTTCGACCCAGGAGTCTATCCAGGGTAAGTTGATAACTATGAGAAAGAGTTCGAATGTAGTAATAACTCTAATATGGAAGTATTACTTCCAATCAAACACTAACCCTATTAGGATTCTAAGGATCCTATAAAAACCCTTGCCGATCGAACCCTAAAGCTATTTGGTCGATCTGCTGCTGCTACGGTACGTGAAGAACAGTGGTTCTTCTTCTTCATTCTTTCCTATGTTGCATTCGATCAACTCATGAAGAATAACGATTCTTCATCTTTTTCTTCTATACAGGTTGAGAAGCTCCTGTGAAAGAACAAAGGTAATGTTCTTCTTTCTCCTCTGGATAGGTAAGGTGAAGAAACTAATATCGGTTTCTTCTTTTTCCGTAGGATCTACAGCAAATTGACAAAACGAAGAACGGGGGTTCTTCATCAAAACAAACTCTTCCTTCGTAAAGCCCTTCTCCTGACCTTATTACTGTTAGAAGCCACAAGCAGAGCATATACGGTTCATCTTCAGATCATCAGTTTATCATCATCAAGGTAGGATTTTCTCATGGAACGTAGCCCAAACTACCATATAACTATAGATAATTATCATCGGAAGTTCATGCATATAGTTTTTCATGCGTTCTGGTTATTTTCTACGGAATGTTTGAAAGAAACGACCCTAACAAGGGCGTTAATTTAAAAGACACGACCATGCCCAGGTCGTCAATTCCAGATTTGACGCCCTGCACACGGACGTTAATTCCTGGTAATTAATAAATAGCATGTTTAAAAATTAATTATCATTGCAAACATGATCCTAAATTAATGCATGGTCAATTTCTTGTAATCCTGCTATTTTTCTAGTCCTGACTATATACCATGTTCCTGAAATATTCATTACCTCGAAATTTGTAAAATTGTGAATTCACGACCTTGACCAGGTCGTCTCTTGTTTAACTAACGCCCCAGACTAGGGCGCCCTTTTCCTGGTAACGCCCCTACCCAAGGCGCGTTTTCAACAAAATTACAGATTTTTAATATCCTGTAAAATAGCAATATTGGAAAGGACGACCTCTTTATATGTCGTCAAATTTAATATAAACGCCCCTGATTAAGGCGTTAATTTTACGAAAAATGACTTTACCAGAGTCGCTACTTTCTGCATTACTGATTTTTCCCGGTTGCTGTTGTCCGAGGGTTTCACTATATGTATATATATATGTGTAGGCACTATTACTCCACTCCGTGAGTATAGTCCCACGTTTCATGATGTTTTATCGATCACCCTCAACTCTCATTGACATACAAGCTCTCCATTGGACATTCCGTTCCTTTGGACTAGAGAGTTAGTCATAGAGACCTCCGTAAGACTCCTCGAACCTTGGATTCCCTTAAGGTCGACTGAGCAGGTTGTACCCTAAAAACCCATTACACTATTGAATGCCATATCACTCTAAAGAAACATGGTATACCGGCCCTTATGATATGCAAAAAGTATATCATGAGAATTCTTAATGGGATGATGATATCATGCCATTTGTTGATGTTTTGTGGACCTCAATTCTATAATAAGAATGCGGGTATCTTGCCTTTGATGTACTGTTCATGTGGACCTCAATTCTATATAAAGAATGTCCATACTTGTTTGTCATGGTACCCAAGTTAAGGGAACCTAATTCCACCTAGTTTCATCGATCGTCGTGATTGTACCGTTGTCATCACCTATCTATGTCCAATGTCGTATTTTTGGACTCCATTCTCTCAAAGTTATCCTACGTGTCTACAAGCTTAAATTGTTGAAATTCCCTATTGGCTATATATATATACAAGAGTGGATGTCAAATATACATGATAAATGCCTGCGCATATAGGGCCCGATCTGGTCTTGGGAGGAGCACCCGAAAGTACTTGTGCCTATGAGAGTTTTAATGATAAGGTATCTGGCATTATACCGAGTGCATGACTCGCTTGATTGGACATTCCACACAAATCTTGTACTTGACTCGTACTTGACTTGACATGAATTGCGTGACCCGAGAAAGGGTAATTACTTACTTGCTTGATACATGATAGCCAAAGTTCTTGACATGACTTGCTAAAAAGTACTTGCTTGAATATCTTGTCATCTTTTTTCTTGAAAACTCATGACTAGTTCATCTTGCTGTCTTGCTTGATAAATTCTCTATCTTGTCATTTTATGCGAGCACGCATAGCTATAGTACATTCATGAAAGATGTAACTACTTAAACCCTTGCTAGTTCCTGAGATATAATTTCCTACTGAGCGTTCGCTCACTCCGTGTTTGTCCCTTACTTTTCAGGTAATTCCGACGACGAGGGAAGTCAATCGGATGGGAATGGTCAAGAGTGAAAGAGCTAGAGCTTTTCCAAGTGTCATCTAGTTTTTTTTCCTATTTTCTTGAGTCCACTATGTACTTTACCTTTTTAATTGAATAGAGTATTAGATTTGTAATAGTCTATCCATTATGAAATAAAGGATTGGGTTATCTTTCTATTTTGCGCATCTCTGTTTTGATGTCGAATACACTACTACTCTGATTGACATGATTGATATAAACTCGTCGCGCATATCCGAGTATCTTCCGTGCTCGGGGCGTGA
Source organism: Amorphophallus konjac (assembly GCA_022559845.1). Classification (NCBI taxonomy): domain Eukaryota; kingdom Viridiplantae; phylum Streptophyta; class Magnoliopsida; order Alismatales; family Araceae; genus Amorphophallus; species Amorphophallus konjac. Next base: position 498,885,704 of record CM040121.1, on the reverse strand, counting down.
CAGTTTTTGTGGTATCAGAGCCTAGGGTATTCAATTCCTAGGAAAACCCAAGTCCAAGGATATGTTCAAACCTTTAACCAGTGAGATTGGGTAGAACCAAGGGTTAAAGTTAACATAGAATGCTAGTCTTTAAGATACAAATCACGTATTAATCTAGTTATTATAATTGTAGGATAATGGCTGCTGAACGTGCTCAATGGCGCAACATGCAGCGTACACTGCAAGGCATGACTCAAGTGCTGCAACAAGTAACACAAGGAGGTGGACAACGAGCAGGAAGTCTCCACCAGACTTTCAAGAACATGAACCCGCCCAAGTTCACGGGTTCTACTGATCCAGATGACGCTGAACACTGGATTAGGGAAATAGAACGAATATTCCGTGTTATGCAATGCACGGATCAAGATAAGGTCTTATTAGCCACTTTTCAGTTAGAAAGGAATGCTAGATGCTGGTGGGAATCAATAGAGGCTACTCTCGATCAAGACCAAGTCACGTGGGAGGAATTCGTTGAACACTTCAACGTGAGATATTTCTCAGATCGAGTTCAGGAAAAGAAGGCTGCAGAATTTGCTGCACTGAAGCAACGATCTTTGTCCGTGGCCGAGTATGAAGCTCAGTTCTCCATGTTGTCTAGATATGCTAAGCATTTGATTAGCACGGAGAAGATGAAGGCCCGTAGATTTCTTAATGGGCTTAGGCCCCACTATATTACTCAGCTGGCGCCGATGGATATCCAAGTTTATTCCGAAATCGTGCGCCGAGCTCAATTATTAGAAGATGCCACGGAACTATCTGATAGAATTCGTGGTAAGGATAAGAAGGAATAAGTTACAGGTTCGGGTTCCTTTAAACCCAACTTCAAGAAAAGGCCTAGCAATGGAGGAGCATCCTCACAAGACCAAAAGTTCAAGAAAACCAAGCCCTTCTTTATCACCACCACCTCTCCAAATACAGTGTGCAAACATTGTGATAAAGCGGGTCATAGAGCAGAAGAATGCTGGAGGAAACTAGGAGCATGTCTCCGTTGTGGGAGTCATGAGCATCGGATTCCCGATTGCCCATTACTTAACGACCAAGCCGTTGACGGGAAGCGCCCAGTAACCAAGAATGCTCGTCTTCATGCAATCAAGGAGACCGAGCAAGTAGAAGGAGGCGGCTTAGTGGAAGATATATTGAAAGTTTGTTCCAGGAATGCATATGTCTTAATTGATACTGGTGCATCGCATTCTATTGTTTCTAAAAAGTTTGCTGACCCATTACCCCTAGAACCGGAATGGATAAAGTTAGTTTTATCTACTCCTCTGGATGATGAGACTGATATTACACATCATTACCAAAACTGCGAGGTATTGATTCATGGTTAAAATCTCCCTATTGATCTCATATGTTTAGATCTGAAAGAGTATGATGTTATACTAGGGGCTGATTGGTTATCCAAGTATCAGGCAACGGTTGATTATCGCAATAGTAAGGTTACATTCAAGGAATTTCCAGAACTAATATTTACTAGCCCCAAGAGTCGGAGCAAATCCCCTCTTATTTCAGCTCTCCGAGCTAGCAAGCTCATCAGGAAAGGATGTACATCTTTCCTTGCCTTTGTCACAGTTAAAGAAGCTAAGGAAGATAAGCTAGAAGACATTCCAGTAGTACAAGAATTTCCAGACGTATTTTCGGAAGATTTACCGGGATTACCCCCGCAAAGAGAAGTGGCCTTCACCATCGACTTAGTCCCTGGTGCTGGTCCGATTTCAAAGGCACCTTATAGGATGTCACCTGCTGAACTCAAGGAATTAAAGGAGCAATTGATGGAACTCATTAAGAAAGGATTCATTAGACCAAGTACTTCCCCGTGGGGAGCGCCTGTGTTATTTGTGAAGAAGAAAGATGGATCCATAAGGCTATGCATCGACTATCGACAGTTGAATCAGCTCACTATCAAGAACAAGTATCCACTGCCGAGAATCGATGAATTATTTGATCAAATATCCGGATCCAAGTATTTCTCCAAAATTGATCTCAGGTCGGGATATCATCAGTTAAGGATCAAAGATGATGACATTCATAAAACCGCATTCAGAAGCAGGTATGGCCATTATGAATTCATTGTTATGCCCTTCAGACTAACAAATGCCCCTGCTGCCTTTATGCAGTTAATGAATAGCATATACAGGCCTTATTTGGATCAATTCGTGGTGGTCTTTATTGACGATATATTGATTTATTCCAAGACCAAGGAAGAGCATGAGGAATATTTTAGGATTGCATTGCAAATATTGAGGACAAATCAATTATATGCAAAACTTAGCAAGTGTGAATTCTGGCTTGAAGAAGTGACTTTTCTTGGACATGTTATATCAAAGGATGGCTTGTCTGTAGACCCATCAAAGGTTGAAGCTGTAAGGAACTGGGAAAGACCAACCAATGCTAGCGAGATCCGAAGTTTCTTAGGTCTTGCCGGCTATTACAGGCGATTCATCAAGGATTTCTCTAAAATCGCCGTGCCACTTACAAGGTTAACTCGCAAGGAGATCCGTTATGAATGGGATGAGGAATGTGAGAGAAGCTTCCAAACTCTCAAGGATCATCTTACTACAGCTCCTATCTTAGCATTGCCAATTGAAGGAGAAAAGTTCGAGGTATACACTGATGCTTCTGGCATTGGCCTCGGGTGTGTTCTAATGCAACAAGGGAAGGTTATAGCCTACTCTTCTCGTCAATTAAAGAAGCATGAAGAGAACTACCCCGTCCATGACTTAGAATTGGCCGCGGTAGTATTTGCACAAAAAAATATGGAGACATTATCTTTATGGAGTACAATTTACTGTATACTCCGATCACAAGAGTCTCAAATATCTTTTCTCACAGAAGGAACTAAATATGAGGCAAAGATGATGGCTGGAATATCTCAAGGACTTCGACTTCAATATACAATATCATCCCGGAAAGGGTAATCATGTACCAGATGCCCTTAGTCGAAAGCCGAGAGCACTGTTAGCCAATTGTCTGATTCAAGAATAGAAATTGCTAGAACAATTCTCTGAACTCAATATAAGCATGGACACGGACCCTAGATGTGTCACATTATCTCATGTAAGCATACAGTCAGATTTATTGTCTGAAATACAAGCACTTCAGAATGATGATCCTACATTAGTAGAAATCAAGGGCAGATTAGAAGGACAATCAGATTTCCAATTAGCTTCTGATGGAAGATTAATGTTCAAGAGTAGAACTTGTATACCGGACTGCCCAGAATTGAAAAAGAAGATCTTAGATGAAGCTCACATATCAAGATATACGATTCATCCTGGATCTATCAAGATGTACCAAGATGTGAAAAGAATTTTTTGTAGCCCAGCATGAAAAGAGAAATAGCGGACTATGTATCACGCTGTCTCACATGCCAACAAGTCAAGGCGGAACACCAAAAGCCTGCTGGAAAGCTACATCCTCTAGATATCCCTAAATGGAAGTGGGAGGATATTGGTATGGATTTCATCATGGGTTTATCTAAATCAAAAAGAGGACATGATGGAATATGGGTTATCATTGACCGATTGACCAAATCCGCGCATTTCTTGCCAATCAAGAGTCGATGGTCAGTTGATGTCCTAGCTGCACTATACATCAAGGAAATAGTCAGATTACATGGTATTCCTGTTTCAATCGTGTCTGGCCGAGATCCCCGATTTACTTCTCATTTTTGCAAAGGACTACAACATTCGTTGGGGACGAGACTTAATTTTAGTACAGCCTTTCATCCTCAAACGGATGGTCAGACCGAGAGAACAAATCAAGTAGTTGAAGATATGCTTAGAGCATGCATCACTGATTTTTATGGAAACTGGCATGATCACTTGCCTCTGGTCGAATTTGCATACAATAATAGCTACCCGAAAGTATACAACTGGCACCTTTTGAAGCCTTATACGGAAGGAGTTGCCGATCACCCTTGTGCTGGAATGAAGTTGGAGAGAAACAACTGTTAGGTCCAGACATGGTAAGGGATACAACTGAGAAGATACGAGTAATCAGGGAAAGATTGCAAGTAGCTCAGACAAGGCAAAAGGCTTATGCCGACACAAGAAGAAGAGATCTCGAATTCTAAATTGGAGATCATGTATTTCTCAAGATATCGCCTGGACGTGGAATACGAAGATTTGGTGTTAAAGGCAAGCTTACACCGAGATTTATCGGACCTTTTGAGATACTAGAAAGAGTTGGCGAGGTTGCTTATCGCATCGCATTGCCACCTTAACTTTCCGAAGTACATGATGTGTTCCACATATCTATGTTGAAGAAGTATGTACATGACCCATCACATATTATTGAATATGGAGACCTAGTGATCCAGAAAGATTTCACGTATGAACAGAAGCCTATGAAGATCTTAGATCGAGAAGTACGTGTCCTAAGAAATAAGGTTATTCACATGCTAAAAGTACAATGGAATAAGAATTCAGAACAAGAAGCTACATGGGAGACCGAGGAATCTATGCGGAAACAATTTCCAAACTTTTTAGAAGGTATATACTCTACACTCTCCATATGTGAATATATATATGCTATGGAATTTGGGGACCAAATTCTTTTTAAGTGGGGGAGGGTGTAGCAACCCTGATAAAATAAAAAGGAATAAATAAATCAAAATAGATTAAAAGATTTAATAAATAAACGAAAGAACTTGGAATAAAAAGAATTAAACCCTGATAAAAATAATGCCTCAGGAAAAGGCGCGACTTTACGAATAAGCGCCCTTGATAAAGGCGTGTTTTAAGAAGTGACGCCCACGCGTCATGGCGTCAAATCTCAGGCGACCAAAATAAGTAAGAGTAATAAAAATACAATAAAAAGGGTAACGCCCTTGACATAGACGCGGTTTAACAAGAAACGACGCATGCCAAGGCGTCAATTTAAATTCGACGCCGTTACCTAGGTCGTTAATTCAATTCGAGTTTCGTTCGACCCAGGAGTCTATCCAGGGTAAGTTGATAACTATGAGAAAGAGTTCGAATGTAGTAATAACTCTAATATGGAAGTATTACTTCCAATCAAACACTAACCCTATTAGGATTCTAAGGATCCTATAAAAACCCTTGCCGATCGAACCCTAAAGCTATTTGGTCGATCTGTTGCTGCTACGGTACGTGAAGAACAGCGGTTCTTCTTCTTCCTTCTTTCCTATGTTGCATTCGATCAACTCATGAAGAATAACGATTCTTCATCTTTTTCTTCTATACAGGTTGAGAAGCTCCTGTGAAAGAACAAAGGTAATGTTCTTCTTTCTCCTCTGGATAGGTAAGGTGAAGAAACTAATATCGGTTTCTTCTTTTTCTGTAGGATCTACAGCAAATTGACAAAACGAAGAACGGGGGTTCTTCATCAAAACAAACTCTTCCTTCGTAAAGCCCTTCTCCTGACCTTATTACTGTTAGAAGCCACAAGCAGAGCATATACGGTTCATCTTCAGATCATCAGTTTATCATCATCAAGGTAGGATTTTCTCATGGAACGTAGCCCAAACTACCATATAACTATAGATAATTATCATCGGAAGTTCATGCATATAGTTTTTCATGCGTTCTGGTTATTTTCTACGGAATGTTTGAAAGAAACGACCCTAACAAGGGCGTTAATTTAAAAGACACGACCATGCCCAGGTCGTCAATTCCAGATTTGACGCCCTGCACACGGACGTTAATTCCTGTTAATTAATAAATAGCATGTTTAAAAATTAATTATCATTGCAAACATGATCCTAAATTAATGCATGGTCAATTTCTTGTAATCCTGCTATTTTTCTGGTCCTGACTATATACCATGTTCCTGAAATATTCATTACCTCGAAATTTGTAAAATTGTGAATTCACGACCTTGACCAGGTCGTCTCTTGTTTAACTAACGCCCCAGACTAGGGCGCCCTTTTCCTGGTAACGCCCCTACCCAAGGCGCGTTTCAACAAAATTACAGATTTTTAATATCCTGTAAAATAGCAATATTGGAAAGGATGACCTCTTTATATGTCATCAAATTTAATATAAACGCCCCTGATTAAGGCGTTAATTTTACGAAAAACGACTTTACCAGAGTCGCTACTTTCTGCATTACTGATTTTTCCCGGTTGCTGTTGTCCGAGGGTTTCACTATATGTATATATATATATGTAGGCACTATTACTCCACTCCGTGAGTATAGTCCCACGTTTCATGATATTTTATCGATCACCCTCAACTCTCATTGACATACAAGCTCTCCATTGAACATTCCGTTCCTTTGGACTAGCGAGTTAGTCATAGAGACCTCCGTAAGACTCCTCGAACCTTGGATTCTCTCAAGGTCGACTGAGCAGGTTGTACCCTAAAAACCCATTACACTATTGAATGCCATGTCACTCTAAAGAAACATGGTATACCGGCCCTTATGATATGCAAAAAGTATATCATGAGAATTCTTAATGGGATGATGATATCATGCCATTTGTTGATGTTTTGTGGACCTCAATTCTATAATAAGAATGCGGGTATCTTCCCTTTGATGTACTGTTCATGTGGACCTCAATTCTATATAAAGAATGTCCATACTTGTTTGTCATGGTACCCAAGTTAAGGGAACCTAATTCCACCTAGTTTCATCGATCGTCGTGATTGTACCGTTGTCATCACCTATCTATGTCCAATGTCGTATTTTTGGACTCCATTCTCTCAAAGTTATCCTACGTGTCTACATGCTTAAATTGTTGAAATTCCCTATTGGCTATATATATATACAAGAGTGGATGTCAAATATACATGATAAATGCCTGCGCATATAGGGCCCGATCTGGTCCTGAGAGGAGCACCCGAAAGTACTTGTGCCCATGGGAGTTTTAATGATAAGGTATCTGGCATTATACCGAGTGCATGACTAGCTTTATTGGACATTCCACACAAATCTTGTACTTGACTCGTACTTGACTTGACATGAACTGCGTGACCCGAGAAAGGGTAATTACTTGCTTGCTTGATACATGATAGCCAAAGTTCTTGACATGACTTGCTAAAAAGTACTTGCTTGAATATCTTGTCATCTTTTTTCTTGAAAACTCATGACTAGTTCATCTTGCTGTCTTGCTTGATAAATTCTCAATCTTGTCGTTTTATGCGAGCATGCATAGCTATAGTACATTCATGAAAGATGTAACTACTTAAACCCTTGCTAGTTCCTGAGATATAATTTCCTACTGAGCGTTCGCTCACTCCGTGTTTGTCCCTTACTTTTCAGGTAATTCCGACGACGAGGGAAGTCAATCGGATGGGAATGGTCAAGAGTGAAAGAGCTAGAGCTTTTCCAAGTGTCATCTAGTTTTTTTCCTATTTTCTTGAGTCCACTATGTACTTTACCTTTTTAATTGAATAGAGTATTGGATTTGTAATAGTCTATCCATTATGAAATAAAGGATTGGGTTATCTTTCTATTTTGCGCATCTCTGTTTTGGTGTCGAATACACTACTACTCTGATTGACATGATTGATATAAACTCGTCGCGCATATCCGAGTATCTTCCGCGCTCGGGGCGTGACAGATAACAAGACTGTGAATGAATTCATTGATGCTTGTGCCTCGGGGGATATTGAGTAAGTTGTTCTCTTATAGTTTTTGTAATTATCCTGATTCGCCTTACTCTGACTACCATGATATTTTTTGTTCAATATAGTGGCCCTATATTTCAATTACAGAGCTGAATTATTTTAAAAAGTCGTCATGTCATTGATCTATTATACGGCTAGATGATAGATGATACGGTACTTTCTTTCATTAATTGTGCAATTTTACGCCTCGCCCTACCCTGAACTTGTGTTTCTACTGCTAATAGAATGGTGATTGTTTGCAGGTGATCGATGCCATGATGTTCCTACTCCACTCAAGATGTAATGAATCTGGCATCTTTCATCGGTGGATTTGTTTTCCCACCATTGTAGTGAATCACATCAACGACAAGACAGTGGCCAACGACGCAAAAAGAATGTAATTGTTGCAGTGCATACTGGAGAAAGATGAATTATGAGAACTGCATCAGAATAAATATTTATTCTTCGTGTTACACTCAAGTAATCACCGGCTTCTATTTGCTGTTGACACGGAGAATCGCCGCTTTGTCTCATACACTTCCATGAGAGGCATGGCCATCCATGAAGCCATTATAAGAAAATAGGTAATTTTTCTTATCCATGTACATGTATTAAAGATATTTATAGTGTGTTTATTAATTATTACTTAATAATGTCAAATATTTCATTTACAGGCTGCAGTTGTACGGGGGTTACTGAAGGAATATGGAACATTCGAGGGAGTAGATGAATGGGAACTTGTGTTCAACAACGAATGTCCCCAACAGGCAACTGGAAGCCTCAACTGTGCCATTTATGTACTGAAATATGTTGATGAATTGTCAAGGAAGAGGGAGACATCATGGACATTTACTGAGGCTGATTGTAATATGATTAGAGTCCGGTTTGGGGCCGAACTCATTACCTTTGGAAATACAAGATCTTAAATAATTTCCCGTCTCAAATCTCAAAATGTGGCATACTTGTCTTGATTGATATTTCTTTTATCATACATTTTGATCTTCAAAGTTTCATATGTTTTAATGCTGTTAACGTGTGCTTTATAATGTTAATTCATGAACATCAATGAGTTTTCTGAAGACAGATTCAAATTTGGTTAAGAAACTGGGCTGAAGTGTGAAAAGATGAAGGCTTTACTTGCACAAGTGTCGACTAGAGTCGACCTTGAAGCCGACTCCAGTTCAGACTGCTGAAGAGAAAAACCCAAGTCACCTACTGGATGAAAAGGGCTTTGGCTATGCTTTAAGGGTGACAAATAGGTGGCCAATGGTAAAAAATAGGCCTTACGAGTGTAAAAGAGGCGACAAAGGGTGAATAATAGATGATCAGGCTGAAATATGGAAATATGCATGTCCCATGACAGAGAATATACATCTCAAAGAGTAGCCTCGGATCACATGCAAAGTCTGGCCTTGGAGTTGAGCATGTGCCAGACACACCGAAGATGTGATTCACCCTTTCAGCTCATTTGTCAGCCTTACTGGCTATTTTAGATGCTTATCGTCCATTTGTTAGTCATATCGGCTATTTGTCACCCTTAGGTTCTGTTGGAGTTAGATGGAAGGCTCTATCACCACAGGATGTGGATCTAGAGGGGGGGTGAATAGATCAACTGGCTATTTAAAGATTATGCCTAGAATTAAATGCGGAATTAGAAGAACAGTAGACGAACACAACCAATGCACTGAATGAAACACACAATGTCTGCTGAACAATCAATCAACACACAAGAGGCACAAGGCTTTTAGGTGGTTCGGTCAATCCGACCTACGTCCACCCCACATTCAACTCGAATGTGGATTACTGCTGATACACAGCTTCAAACCGCTGGGCTTTACAGCTTGCCAACAACGGCTGGGGCTTACAGCTTATCCCGACCAGAGGAACACCCTCTGCAACAGCTGAGCATCACAGCTTGCTCTACTGGGCACTACAGCTTAGCCGACCCGAGGAACGCCTCTGCAACCCGCTGCCTCACAGCTTGAAACCGCTGACTAACAGCTTGATCGAACAAGAGTTTTCAAAGGAAAATAACAAAGACTGAAAAGTAAACGAAACATACAATCGAATGGAAGAAAGCCAAAAATGACTGTAGCTCAAGGTTGAGCAATGTCAGCTCTGGTAACTGGACCAAGAGACTGATTCACAAACTCTCACGATAACTCTCTCAACTCATCTCTCTTTTTCTTCTTCTCTCCTTTTCTTCTTCTCTGCTTTTCTTCCTGTCACAGTGGATCTCGGTGGCTACTTGTTTAGACTGGATGTATATACTTCGCCAACTTCGATTAGCCTTTATAGAAGATGAAGACTGATATTTATAACAGCAACAGGTGGATAAGGGCGCATGGCTTCCACGTTTTCCCGCCCAAGGAATTCTCCAGATTCGAGATGCTTCCATCCATGTGGCAGCATCTGGTCACCTTGTCCTCCTGGGATCACGAGCCATGTCAGCAATCTCAGTAGAGAATCCCTGTCAGACAGAGTATCGGATGATCAGGTTAAAGAACAACTCTGTATAGACTTATCAGAAGCACTGCGTTGTATAGACTTCATATAAGTGAAAGCTATGTACAGACTTGACCAAAAGCCTGAGACACTAACGAAGACACTGGATTGACACCAACTCGAAGACGAAAGACAAAACTGACACGAAGTGTAGTTACAAAATAAGAAGAACACGAGGTCTTAGGAAAAATAACACGAAGACAGAAATAACAAAGAAGACTCAGACGCAGAGACAGCACGAAGTGAAACCAGAACGACACGAAGTGCAGAAGTGACAGAAACACACACTACACGGAGAACGACACGGAGACAAAAATAGAAACCAACACGAAGTGTGGTTTCAACATACAAAAGACACGAGGTCTAGGAAGAACAACACGAAGACAGAAAAACAGACACGGCTATCATGACACATGATGAAACAGTGAAACCAGAGACAAAGGAAACGACTCGAGGAACAACAGTAAGTGACACGAAGACACAATAAGAAAACGACACGAAGTCATAAAAATAGAAACCAACACGAAGTGTGGTTTCAACATACGAAAGGCACGAGGTCTAGGAAGAACAACACGAAGATAGAAAAACAGACACGGCTATCATGACACGTGATGAAACAGTGAAACCAGAGACAAAGGAAACGACTCGAGGAACAACAGTAAGTGACACGAAGACACAATAAGAAAATGACACGAAGTCATAAAAACAACTTGAAAACACGGAAACAACAGAAACCAACACGAGTTGAAAACAACACGAAGACAAAAACAGAAGTTGACACGGAGTGTGGTCAAGGCGAGAAGGACACGAAGTCTAACGAGAGAAACAGCACGAAGACAGATGAAAACAGCACGAGATAGAAAAGAGAACGACACGAAGTATAACCTCATACAAGTTTTCCTGTCAAGCATGGAAATCAACACGAAGTGTTGTAAGCTCAGACGACACGAAGTCATTTCGTATTAGAGAGAGGAAAACAACACGAAGTGTGGTGAACATAAGCAACACGGGGTGCTGCAATGTTCTACACACAATGGAACAAAACGACGCGAAGACAAGCCCTGAAAAAATAATGTTTAGTCTTCACGCTGTACAGACTTGGACTATGCATATGAAGAGTGCTGTACAGACTTTGATGTCCAAGGGCGATGCGGTCCAATGTACAGGCTTTAGCGAAACAAAAGGCTGTATAGACTTGGAGACCCAAAGCCATTGTATAGACTTTGCCTTAACAATGAATGAGACGGATAGTGTATGGACTTGGCCACTGCACATTGGATGTATGGACTTTGAGACATTGAGTGTGTGTTCAGTGTGAAGACAAGATAAAATGCATATAACACACATATAATCTGATAAAGTGATTTCATCAAAACATAAACAGTGTTGCCAATTCATCAAAATAATGTGTTCCTTCTCTCCACAACCCCATTCTGCTCAGGTGTCCTTGGTGAGGAGTACCTATGGTTGATTCCATTTGACCTGCAGAGTTCATCAAACTGTGAGTTTTCAAACTCACCTCCATGATCAGTCAAAATATTTTCAATTTTCTGATTTACTTTAACATAGAACTCCTGAAATTCTGAGAAAGCATCACTGATCAAAATTTCACTAGAGGAGTAGTTGATCAAACCTTGTTTACAAAGGTGAGTCATTCTGAAATTCTTATTGTACAGATTTATGTGGATGATATCATTTTTGGGTCAACTAACCCCAAATTGTGTGAGGAATTTTCTGAAGCAATGACTAATGAGTTTGAAATGAGCTCAATGGGTGAGCTCAAATTGTTTCTTGGACTGCAGGTTACACAAACAAAGGATGTAATGTTTATCACTCAGTCCAAGTACACAAGGGATCTACTCAAGAAATACAAGATGGATAACCTTAAAGAGATAGCTTCTCCAATGGGTACTTCTACAAGCTTGGATGAAGACACTAAAGGTAACCCATTTGACCAGAAATTATACAGAGGTATGATCGGATCCCTTCTCTACTTAACAGCATCTAGGCCTGATATTCAATTCGCTGTAGGTTTATGTGCTAGGTTTCAGGCCAGTCCTAAGGAAAATCACTTTAAAGCAGTGAAAAGGATTTTTAGATATCTGCTTGGTACCCAGGAGCTAGGATTATGGTACCCTGCTAGGTGTGAGTTAGAGCTTCTAGCTTACACTGATGCTGATTATGCTGGGTGTCGAGTAGATAGAAAAAGCACTAGTGGCTACTGTCAATTCCTTGGTGGCTGTCTAGTATCTTGGGCATCTAAGAAGTAACACACTGTAGCCTTGTCTACAGCTGAAGCTGAATATGTTGCAGTAGGTAATTGTGCTGCTCAAGTACTTTGGATTAAGCACCAACTAGATGATTATCAGATAAAATTGGAATGTATTCCAATTCTATGTGATAATACTAGTGCCATATGCCTTGCTAAAAATCATGTTCATCATTCTAGGACTAAGCACATAGAAATAAAACATCACTTTCTAAGAGATGCTGTGAACAAAAAGGAAATTGAACTGGACTTCATTGAAACAGACAAACAAGTTGCTGATATTTTTACTAAGCCACTTGGAAATGAAAATTTTAAATTTTTCAGAAGAGAACTTGGCTTGTGTAAATTTCAGCATAATGAATAAACTCTTTGTTGACTTGAATAAAACCTTTGAGCTACTTTGAGTAAATTTCTGATTTGGACTTGCTGTTGATAGATTGAATAAACATTTTACAACAGACTTGTGATAATGCATGACTCTCATATCTTTTATTGCACTCATGATCATCATTGCATACATATGTCTAGATGCATGATATGTCTATATTTCTGCATGGGTCATACTGCACGATAAGATAGTCTGATTAAGCATGAACTTCAAAAATCATCTGATTTGTCATCCTTTGCAAAAATCGCATGCATATAGTCAGGGGGAGTCTTGTCAGAATTTCGAGGTGAATTGCTGCGTCTATTCAATCCTTGACTCTGAATGGTTGAGTCAGACAATATGGCAATCTTTTAGTCAGTTCTAATATTAAGCAATAGAAAATAGATTTCTTCTTTCATAAGAACCTTAATTGCTTAAAGACTGACTTAATGGTTTAAATTTATAATCTTTATAGTTGAAAGACTACAATCAGTAAATAAGGATGCTGAAAATTGATAAAGCTCTCAACCCTTATCTTATTTCATGTCAGACAAAGCTGATTATATCTGAAATCTGAAAACTCATCTGATGTCACGCCCCGAGCGCGGAAGATACCCGGAGATGCGCGACGTGTCTATATCAATCATGTCAATCAGAGTGGTCGTGTATTCGACACAAAGACAGAGATGCGCAAAATAGCAAGATAACCCAATCCTTTATTTCATAATGGATAGACTATTACAAATCCAATACTCTGTTTAACAAAAAAGGAAAAGAATACATATTTGACTCAAGAAACTATGGAAAAGACTAGACGACACTTGTAGAAGCTCTATCACTTTCACTCTTGACCATTCCCATCCGATTGACTTCCATCGTCGTCGGACTTACCTGAAAAGTAAAAAGGGACAAAACGGAATGAGCGAACGCTCAGTAGGAAATTATATCTCAAGTACTAGCAAGGGGTTTAAGTAATTACATTTTCATGAATGCAATAAGGCTATGCATGCTCGCACGAAACGACAAGATAGAGAGAATGTAATATCAAGGACATAAGATGAACTTATCATGAACTTTCAACAAGATACAATTATTCAAGATATTCAAGCAAGTACCATTATCGAGTCATGTCAAGAACTTTGGCTATCATGTATCAAGCAAGTAAATTACCCTCTTTCGGGCCACGCATTTTATGTAAAGTCAAGTACGATTCAAGTACAAGATGTGTGTGGAATGTCCAATCAAGCAAGTCAAGTACTCGGTATAATGCCAGATACCTTATCATTTTAACTCCCATGGGCACAAGTACTTTCGGGTGCTCCTCCCAGGACCAGATCGGGCCCTATATGCGCAGGCATTTATCATGTGTTTTGACATCCACTCTTGTTTATAGCCATCATAGAATTTCAATAATCAAGCTTGTAGACACGTACGACAACTTTGATAGAATAGAGTCCAAAATATGACAAAGGACATAGAATGGCGATAATAACGGTATAATCACGATATCGATAAAACTAGGTAGAATATGGTTCCCTTAACTTAGGTACCATGACAAATCAACATGGACATTCTTTATATAGAATTGAGGTCCACATGAACAGTATATCAAAGGTAAGATACCCTCATTCTTATCATAGAATTGGGGTTTACAAGAACGACATGATATGGCATGATATCATCATCCCATTAAGAATTTTCTTATGATATACTCTTTGTACAATCATAAGGGCCGGTATACCATGTTTCTTTAGAGTGACATGGCATCAATGGTGTAATGGGTTTTTAGGGTACAACCAGCTCAGTCGGCCTTGAGGGAATCCAAGGCTACGAGGAGTCTTACGGAGGTCTCTATGACTAACTCGCTAGTCCAAAGGAACGGAATGTCCAATGGAGAGCTTGTATGTCAATGAGAGTTGAGTGTGATCGATAAAACACCGTGAAAAGTGGGACTATACTCACGGAGTGGAGAATAGTGCCGATATATATATATATATTATGATATATAAAACCATCGGTTAGCAAATCTGAGGAAAAATCAGGTTACAGTAAAATAACGACTTAGGTCAAGTCATTTCTCAAGTAATTAACGCCTAACAGAAGGGCGTTTACATATGGTCCGTTTTGCAGAATTTTTAATAATTTCAATAATTTATCTAAAACGCGCCTTCGTCAGGGGCGTTTCTTCAAGAGTTGACGACTACTGTAGCAGGCGTCTTTTATTTACAATATTTTTCAGAACATATTTATTTTCAGAAATTATCAAAAACGCGCCCTTGGCAGGGGCGTTAATCATCAAATTCTTATTTTCTCAGAATATATATTCCAGGATTTTAACAGATACGCGCCCTAGTAAGGGGCGTTTTTATTTTTAATTCACGCCCTGTGATGGGGCGTTACCATAGGGAAAACGACCTAGTCTAGGTCGTGAATTCAAGAAATATCAGGAATTTACATGATCAGCAAGATTTGCACGATAATCAAGGATAACAATCATATAGTCATGACAGGAAAATTGGCAGGAATTCACATGCAGTATATCAGATTTGATGTTTCATGTTTATTGACTTTTAACCGTTAACAATTATTGATTTGATTTTATGTAATTGCATGGATGATCAGTTCTTAAGATTTACATGAAATTAACGCCTGTGTACAGGGCGTCAAATATGAAATTGACGACCTGGGCAGGGTCGTGCCTTGTAAATTAGCGCCCTAGTTTGGGGCGTGTATTTCATAGTCACGCCTTTGCTAAGGACGTTTCTTTCAAGAAATTAACAGAAAGTCGTTCAGAAACTATAGTAAACCAAACCATGTATATGCATGATAATTATTGTACTGTATCAATTTAGTTTGGGCTACAGTGACTTGAGAAAATCCTACCTTTAATGGAACGTGAAGGATGAGATAGAAGATGAGCTCTGTTGCAACGAAAATCCGCAACAGCAGCAGCAGCCGGAAGAAGAACAAATGTTCTTCAAAGATCTTCACGCTACAGAACCTGTAGAGGAAGAGAAAAAGAGGGAAGATGAAGATGTTAATAATCTTCATAGTTATAATCGACGTTTAAGGAAAAGATAGAAGAATATTACCTATTCTTCGACGGCAGTAGCAGAGTTTCCTGAACAAGAAGAAAACTAATTATTCTTCATATAATCTGAAGCAAGAAAAACAAAAGGGAGTAAGAAGAACAGTTTGTTCTTCACGTACTGTGCAGCAGTAGTTCGTCCAAATAGATTTAGGGTTGGCCGAACAAGTTTATTTATAAGACTTTGGAAGTCCTATTAGAGTTAGTGATTGTGTGAGGGTAGTATATCCCTAATAGAGTCCTTACTCTATTAGACACTTACTAGATTAGGTTAATCTTTCCCTGGATAAGCTCTGGGTTCGAACGGTTCACGAACGGAATTAACGCCTTTGGTCAGGGCGTCGATTCTTGAATTGACGACCTAGTTCAGGTCGTTTCTTAAGAAACGTCTTGGATAAGGGCGTTCCTTGTTTTTGAAACACGCCCCATATATGGGCGTTTCTCTTACTTGCCTATTTGGTCGTGAGAGTTGACGACCGCACGTGTGGGCGTCCTTTCTTTGGTCACGCCTTTGATAGAGGCGTTTCTTTTTGAATTAATGCCCTAATAAGAGGCGTTATTTTAATTTTGTTTTACTTCATCTAATTAATCCTATTCTCATTATCTGTATTACTACTGTAATATATATATGTTTTAATTTATTTCAAATATTCATTTATCAGGGTTGCTACACCCTCCCCCACTTAAAAAGAATTTGGTCCCCAAATTCAATATATATAATTATACATGTGGAGAGCATAGAACATATACCTCTTAGAATAACTCGGGAAATCGTTTCTTCATAGATTCTTCGGTCTCCCATGTCGCTTCGCGTTCAGGATTCTTATTCCATTGCACCTTGAGCATGGGAATAACCTTATTCCTTAGAGCTCGTATTTCTCGATCTAATATCTTCATAGGCTTCTGTTCATATGTGAGATCTTTCTGGATCACCAGATCTCCATGTTCAATAATATGAGATGGATCGTGTACATACTTCTTCAACATAGATATGTGAAATACATTGTGTACCTCGGACAACTGAGGAGGCAACGCGATGCGATAAGCAACCTCGCCAACTCTTTCGAGTACCTCAAATGGTCCGATGAATCTTGGCGTAAGCTTGCCCTTAACACCAAATCTTCGTATGCCACGTCCAGGGGATATCTTGAGAAATACATGATCTCCGATTTGGAATTCAAGATCTCTTCTTCTTGTATCTGCATAAGTCTTTTGTCTGGTCTGAGCAACTTGTAATCTTTCCCTGATTACTTGTATCTTCTCGGTTGTATCCCTTACCATGTCTGGACCTAACAGTTGTTTTTCTCCAACTTCGTTCCAACATATGGGAGATCGGCAACTCCTTCCGTATAAGGCTTCGAAAGGTGCCATTTGGATACTAGCTTGGTAGCTATTATTATATGCAAATTCAACTAAAGGTAAGTGGTCATGCCAGCTTCCTCCAAAGTCAATAATGCATGCTCTCAGCATATCTTCAACAACTTGATTAGTTCGCTCGGTCTGACCATCCGTTTGCAGGTGAAAAGCAGTACTAAAGTTGAGCCTTGTCCCCAACGAATGTTGTAATCCCTTCCAAAAATGAGAAGTAAAACGGGGATCTCTATCAGACACGATTGAGACAGGAATTCCATGTATCCTGACGATTTCTTTGATGTATAGTGCAGCTAGCACATCAATTGACCATCGACTTTTGATTGGCAAGAAATGTGCCGATTTAGTCAATCGATCAATGATAACCCAGATTCCATCATGTCCTCCTTTAGATTTAGACAAACCCATGATGAAGTCCATACCAATATCCTCCCATTTCCACTTAGGAATATCTAGAGGATGTAGTTTTCCCGCAGGCTTTTGGTGTTCCGCCTTGACCTGTTGGCATGTGAGACAGCGTGATACATAGTCCGCTATTTCTCTTTTCATATTAGGCCACCAAAAGTTCCTCTTTACATCTTGGTACATTTTGGTTGATCCTGGATGAATAGTGTACCTTGATCGGTGAGCTTCATCTAAGATCTTCTTCTTTAATTCCAGACAATCAGGTATACAAGTTCTATCTTTGAACGATAATCTTCCATCAGAAGTTAGTTGAAAATCAGATTGTCCTTCTAATCTGCCCTTGATTTCTACTAACATAGGATCATCATCCTGAAGTGTTTGTATCTCAGATAACAAATCTGACTGTATGCTTACATGAGATAGTGTGACAAATTTGGATTCCGTGTCCAAGCTTATATTGAGCTCGGAGAATTGTTCAAGTAACCTCCATTCTTGCATCATACAATTTGCTATCATTGCTCTCGGCTTTCGACTAAGGGCGTCAGCAACATAATTACCCTTTCCGGGATGGTATTGTATATTGAAGTCGAAGTCCTTGAGATATTCTAGCCAGCGTCTTTGTCTCATGTTTAGCTCCTTTTGTGAAAATAGATATTTGAGACTTTTGTGATCGGAGTATACAGTGAACTGTACTCCATAGAGATAGTGTCTCCATATCTTCAAGGCAAATACTACCGCGGCCAGTTCCAAGTCATGGACGGGGTAATTTTCCTCATGCTTCTTCAGCTGACGTGAAGAGTATGCTATGACCTTTCCTTGTTGCATTAGGACACATCCGAGGCCAATGCTAGAAGCATCAGTGTAGACCTCGAATTTCTCTCCTTCTATCGGTAGAGCTAAGACTGGAGCTGTAGTGAGATGATCCTTGAGAGTTTGGAAACTTCTTTCACATTCCTCACTCCATTCATATCGGATCTCCTTACGAGTTAATCTTGTAAGTGGTACGGCGATCTTAGAGAAATCTTTGATGAATCGCCGATAATAGCCTGCAAGACCTAAGAAACTTATGATCTCGCTTGCATTAGTGGGTCTTTCCCAGTTTCTCACAGCTTCAACTTTTGACGGATCTACAGATAATCCGTCCTTTGATATGACATGCCCGAGAAAAGCCACTTCTTCAAGCCAGAACTCGCATTTGCTGAGTTTAGCATATAATTGATTTATCCTCAAGACTTGCAATGCAATCCTCAAATGCTCTTCATGTTCTTCCTTAGTCTTGGAATATATCAATATATCATCAATGAAAACCACCACAAATTGATCTAGATAAGGCCTGAATATGCTATTCATCAACTGCATAAAGGCAGCAGGGGCATTTGTTAGTCCAAAAGGCATAACAACAAATTCATAGTGGCCATACCTGCTTCTGAATGCAGTCTTGTGAATGTCATCATCCTTGATTCTTAATTGATGATATCCCGACCTGAGATCAATCTTGGAGAAATATTTGGATCCTGAAATCTGATCAAATAACTCATCGATTCTCGGCAGTGGATACTTGTTCTTGATAGTAAGATGATTCAACTGTCGATAGTCGATACACAATCTCATGGATCCATCCTTCTTCTCTACAAATAAGACTGGTGCTCCCCATGGGGAAGTACTTGGTCTAATAAACCCTTTTCGGATTAGTTCCAGCAACTGCTCCTTCAACTCCTTGAGTTCAGCAGGGGACATTCTATATGGTGCCTTTGAAACAGGACCAGCACCAGGGACTAAGTCAATGGTGAAGGCTACATCTCTTTGAGGGGGTAATCCCGGCAAATCTTCTGGAAATACGTTTGGAAATTCTCGCACTACCTGAATGTCCTCTATCTTGGTTTCTTTAGCTTCTTTAATAGTGACAAAAGCAAGGAAGGATACACATCCTTTCTTGACGAGCTTGCTTGCTCGAAGAGCCGAGATAAGAGGGGATTTGCTTCGACTCTTAGGACTAGTATAAGTCAGTTCCGGAAATTCCTTGAAAACAATCTTGCTATCACGGCAATCAACCGTTGCCTGGTATTTGGATAACCAATCTGCTCCTAGTATAACATCATACTCTTTTAGATCTAAGCAGATAAGATCAATAGGAAAATTCTTTCCTCGAACCAACACCTCACAGTTTTGATAATGATGTGTGATATCCGTCTCGTTTCCGAGAGGAGTAGACAATATTAACCTCATCCATTCTGGTTCTAGAGGTAATGGGTCAGCAAACTTCTTGGAAATAATGGAATGCGATGCACCCGTATCAAATAAGACATGTGCATATTTGGAACAAATTTTTAATGTACCTTCCACCAATCCGCCTTCTTCTTCTGGTTCGGTCTCTTGGATTGCATGAAGACGCGCGTTCCTTGTCACTGGGCGTTTACCCTCACCGTCTTGGTCATTCATTAATGGACAATCGGGAATCCGATGTTCACGACTCCCACAACGGAGACATGCTCCTAATTTCCTCCAGCATTCTTCTGTTTTGTGACCAGCCTTGTCACAATGCTTGCAAACTGTATTCGAAGGGGTAGTGGTGATAGAGAAAGGCTTGGTCTTCTTGAATTTCTGATCTTGAGAGGAAGAACCTCCATTATTGGGCCTCTTCTTAAAGTTGGGTTTAAAAGAACCCGAACTTGTGACTTGCTCCTTTTTGTCTTTCCCACGGATCCTATCAGATAGTTCCGTGGCATCTTCAAGCAACTGAGCTCGGCGCACTATTTCAGTATAAACTTGAATATCCATAGGCGCCAATTGAGTAATGTAGTGGGGCCTAAGCCCATTAAGAAATCTACGGGCTTTCATCTTTTCCGTGCTAATTAAATGCTTAGCGTATCTAGATAGTCTAGAAAACTGTGCTTCATAATCAGCCACCGATAAAGATCTTTGCTTTAATGCGGCAAATTCGGCGGCCTTCTTTTCCTGGACCCTATCAGAGAAATATTTGGCGTTGAAATATTCAACGAATTCACCCCATGTAACTTGAGTTGGGTCAATAGTAGCTTCAATCGACTCCCACCAGCATCTAGCATCTTTTTCTAACTGGAAAGTAGCTAATAAGACTTTGTCCTGATCCGTGCATTGCATAACACGGAATATACGTTCAATCTCCCGAACCCAATGCTCGGCATCGTCTGGATCGGTCGATCCCATGAACTTCGGGGGATTCATATTCTTGAATGATTGGTGTAAGCTTCCAGCTCGTGGAGCACCACCTTGTGCTACCTGTTGTAGCACTTGGGTCATCCCTTGAAGGGTACGCTGCATGTTGCGCCATTGAGCACGTTCGGCAGCCATTATCCTACAATTACAATAGCTATGTTAGTATTATATCACTATGATCTTATAAAGGACTCATTGATCATTTAACCCTTGGTTCTACCCACTCTCACTTGGTTAAAGGTTTTGAAACCTATCCTTGGACTTGGGTTTCCTAGGAATTGAATACCTTAGGCTCTGATACCACAAAGACTGTCACGCCCCGAGCGCGAAAGATACCCGGAGATGCGCGACGTGTCTATATCAATCATGTCAATCAGAGTGGTCGTGTATTCGACACAAAGACAGAGATGCGCAAAATAGCAAGATAACCCAATCCTTTATTTCATAATGGATAGACTATTACAAATCCAATACTCTGTTTAACAAAAAAGGAAAAGAATACATATTTGACTCAAGAAACTATGGAAAAGACTAGACGACACTTGTAGAAGCTCTATCACTTTCACTCTTGACCATTCCCATCCGATTGACTTCCATCGTCGTCGGACTTACCTGAAAAGTAAAAAGGGACAAAACGGAATGAGCGAACGCTCAGTAGGAAATTATATCTCAAGTACTAGCAAGGGGTTTAAGTAATTACATTTTCATGAATGCAATAAGGCTATGCATGCTCGCACGAAACGACAAGATAGAGAGAATGTAATATCAAGGACATAAGATGAACTTATCATGAACTTTCAACAAGATACAATTATTCAAGATATTCAAGCAAGTACCATTATCGAGTCATGTCAAGAACTTTGGCTATCATGTATCAAGCAAGTAAATTACCCTCTTTCGGGCCACGCATTTCATGTAAAGTCAAGTACGATTCAAGTACAAGATGTGTGTGGAATGTCCAATCAAGCAAGTCAAGTACTCGGTATAATGCCAGATACCTTATCATTTTAGCTCCCATGGGCACAAGTACTTTCGGGTGCTCCTCCCAGGACCAGATCGGGCCCTATATGCGCAGGCATTTATCATGTGTTTTGACATCCACTCTTGTTTATAGCCATCATAGAATTTCAATAATCAAGCTTGTAGACACGTACGACAACTTTGATAGAATAGAGTCCAAAATATGACAAAGGACATAGAATGGCGATAATAACGGTATAATCACGATATCGATAAAACTAGGTAGAATATGGTTCCCTTAACTTAGGTACCATGACAAATCAACATGGACATTCTTTATATAGAATTGAGGTCCACATGAACAGTATATCAAAGGTAAGATACCCTCATTCTTATCATAGAATTGGGGTTTACAAGAACGACATGATATGGCATGATATCATCATCCCATTAAGAATTTTCTTATGATATACTCTTTGTACAATCATAAGGGCCGGTATACCATGTTTCTTTAGAGTGACATGGCATCAATGGTGTAATGGGTTTTTAGGGTACAACCAGCTCAGTCGGCCTTGAGGGAATCCAAGGCTACGAGGAGTCTTACGGAGGTCTCTATGACTAACTCGCTAGTCCAAAGGAACGAATGTCCAATGGAGAGCTTGTATGTCAATGAGAGTTGAGTGTGATCGATAAAACACCGTGAAAAGTGGGACTATACTCACGGAGTGGAGAATAGTGCCGATATATATATATATATTATGATATATAAAACCATCGGTTAGCAAATCTGAGGAAAAATCAGGTTACAGTAAAATAACGACTTAGGTCAAGTCGTTTCTCAAGTAATTAACGCCTAACAGAAGGGCGTTTACATATGGTCCGTTTTGCAGAATTTTCAATAATTTCAATAATTTATCTAAAACGCGCCTTCGTCAGGGGCGTTTCTTCAAGAGTTGACGACTACTGTAGCAGGCGTCTTTTATTTACAATATTTTTCAGAACATATTTATTTTCAGAAATTATCAAAAACGCGCCCTTGGCAGGGGCGTTAATCATCAAATTCTTATTTTCTCAGAATATATATTCCAGGATTTTAACAGATACGCGCCCTAGTAAGGGGCGTTTTTATTTTTAATTCACGCCCTGTGATGGGGCGTTACCACAGGGAAAACGACCTAGTCTAGGTCGTGAATTCAAGAAATATCAGGAATTTACATGATCAGCAAGATTTGCACGATAATCAAGGATAACAGTCATATAGTCATGACAGGAAAATTGGCAGGAATTCACATGCAGTATATCAGATTTGATGTTTCATGTTTATTGACTTTTAACCGTTAACAATTATTGATTTGATTTTATGTAATTGCATGGATGATCAGTTCTTAAGATTTACATGAAATTAACGCCTGTGTACAGGGCGTCAAATATGAAATTGACGACCTGGGCAGGGTCGTGCCTTGTAAATTAGCGCCCTAGTTTGGGGCGTGTATTTCATAGTCACGCCTTTGCTAAGGACGTTTCTTTCAAGAAATTAACAGAAAGTCGTTCAGAAACTATAGTAAACCAAACCATGTATATGCATGATAATTATTGTACTGTATCAATTTAGTTTGGGCTACAGTGACTTGAGAAAATCCTACCTTTAATGGAACGTGAAGGATGAGATAGAAGATGAGCTCTGTTGCAACGAAAATCCGCAACAGCAGCAGCAGCCGGAAGAAGAACAAATGTTCTTCAAAGATCTTCACGCTACAGAACCTGTAGAGGAAGAGAAAAAGAGGGAAGATGAAGATGTTAATAATCTTCATAGTTATAATCGACGTTTAAGGAAAAGATAGAAGAATATTACCTATTCTTCGACGGCAGTAGCAGAGTTTCCTGAACAAGAAGAAAACTAATTATTCTTCATATAATCTGAAGCAAGAAAAACAAAAGGGAGTAAGAAGAACAGTTTGTTCTTCACGTACCGTGCAGCAGTAGTTCGTCCAAATAGATTTAGGGTTGGCCGAACAAGTTTATTTATAAGACTTTGGAAGTCCTATTAGAGTTAGTGATTGTGTGAGGGTAGTATATCCCTAATAGAGTCCTTACTCTATTAGACACTTACTAGATTAGGTTAATCTTTCCTTGGATAAGCTCTGGGTTCGAACGGTTCACGAACGGAATTAACGCCTTTGGTCAGGGCGTCGATTCTTGAATTGACGACCTAGTTCAGGTCGTTTCTTAAGAAACGTCTTGGATAAGGGCGTTCCTTGTTTTTGAAACACGCCCCATATATGGGCGTTTCTCTTACTTGCCTATTTGGTCGTGAGAGTTGACGACCGCACGTGTGGGCGTCCTTTCTTTGGTCACGCCTTTGATAGAGGCGTTTCTTTTTGAATTAACGCCCTAATAAGAGGCGTTATTTTAATTTTGTTTTACTTCATCTAATTAATCCTATTCTCATTATCTGTATTACTACTGTAATATATATATGTTTTAATTTATTTCAAATATTCATTTATCAGGGTTGCTACATCTGAATTCATGTCAGAGAAGCTAAGTATGTGTATTGTCCTTAAACAAGTCATTCTGAAACAAATAAAGGGCAGCTAAGAAAGCTTTTGAAAAACATTGAAAATCAATTGAGAAATAGCATTGACAGAGCAATGACTGGTAAATCACTGAGAAACTGAGTGATCCATCGAAGAAGTGGACACCACTCATGTCATGAGGTGTATCAGCTATCTCTGTATAAAATGATCAAAACAGTAGGTTATTTTTCACTGAGTACCTGGGGGTAACTGGCATCTAATAAACGTGTACCCTCACATAAAAAGGTGTCAATCAATTCTATTGAATTTGATCATAGGTAAGATGGTCCATCATGTTGAGTATCTAGGGGTATTGGCGTCTGATAAACGTATACCCTTACGCAAAAAGAATTTTGGTACCTGAATGCCCTAAATGAAACAATATTGAAAATGCTGTTCCTTAAAAGAAATTTCATGGATGTCAATTGTTTAATTTCAATACATGCCCTGGCTTCTCTTAACACATTTTACTGAGTCTATTAAAGTAAGATATTTTGAAACTGAATCTCTCATGTCCATATGACTCTGGTTTATTGTTTTATCATGAACATCAACCTTATCCAATGAATGTAGTGCATGAACTTTCATTTTTATAACTTTTAAACCAGAAAATTTGTCTTCTAAGCCATCTCTAGGCTCATATGACTGAAGGTTCTGTACTTTAGTTGCCTAATTCTTGAACTACTTGCCAAGAATGCCAGTCAGCTAAACTTTCTTTCTCTTCACTTGTCTTCACTTTCCCTCCTATTTGTTGATGGCAAAGGGGGAGAATATTGTCTGAATTCTGATTTAGGGGGAGTGTATTACATCATGGGGGAGTGTATTACATCATGGTATGGCAAAAGGGAATTTTCGTTAGCAGGGAGTTGCTTACATTTTGTAGCATGCAGCATGTCATTCATAGCATCTACATGCATCTGCATAACAAATCATGTCTTTCATCAAAAATGCATCTGTATGACAGGATGTTGCTACTCTACATAATAGGGGGTTGCCATCATCAAAAAGGGGGAGATTGTTGTGACTCCTATGTGTTGATGGTGTTGACATACAACTCTACTTCATGTGGCAACACATTGTTTTGATGAATTGGCAACACTGTTTATGTTTTGATGAAATCACTTTATCAGATTATATGTGTGTTATATGCATTTTATCTTGTCTTCACACTGAACACACACTCAATGTCTCAAAGTCCATACATCCAATGTGCAGTGGCCAAGTCCATACACTGTCCGTCTCATTCATTGTTAAGGCAAAGTCTATACAATGGCTTTGGGTCTCCAAGTCTATACAGCCTTTTGTTTCGCCAAAGCCTGTACATTGGACCGCATCGCCCTTGGACATCAAAGTCTGTACAGTGCTCTTCATATGCATAGTCCAAGTCTGTACAGCGTGAAGACTAAACATTATTTTTTCAGGGCTTGTCTTCGCGTCGTTTTGTTCCATTGTGTGCAGAACATTGCAGCACCCCGTGTTGCTTATGTTCACCACACTTCGTGTTGTTTTCCTCTCTCTAATACGAAATGACTTCGTGTCGTCTGAGCTTACAACACTTCGTGTTGATTTCCATGCTTGACAGGAAAACTTGTATGAGGTTATACTTCGTGTCGTTCTCTTTTCTATCTCGTGCTGTTTTCATCTGTCTTCGTGCTGTTTCTCTCGTTAGACTTCGTGTCCTTCTCGCCTTGACCACACTCCGTGTCAACTTCTATTTTCATCTTCGTGTTGTTTTCAACTCGTGTCGGTTTCTGTTGTTTCCGTGTTTTCAAGTTGTTTTTATGACTTCGTGTCGTTTTCTTATTGTGTCTTCGTGTCACTTACTGTTGTTCCTCGAGTCGTTTCCTTTGTCTCTGGTTTCACTGTTTCATCACGTGTCGTGATAGCCGTGTCTATTTTTCTGTCTTCGTGTTGTTCTTCCTAGACCTCGTGTCTTTCGTATGTTGAAACCACACTTCGTGTTGGTTTCTATTTTTATGACTTCGTGTCATTTTCTTATTGTGTCTTCGTGTCACTTACTGTTGTTCCTCGAGTCGTTTCCTTTGTCTCTGGTTTCACTGTTTCATCACGTGTCGTGATAGCCATGTCTGTTTTTCTATCTTCGTGTTGTTCTTCCTAGACCTCGTGTCTTTCGTATGTTGAAACCACACTTCGTGTTGGTTTCTGTTTTTGTCTTCGTGTCGTTCTCCGTGTAGTGTGTGTTTTTGTCACTTCTGCACTTCGTGTCGTTCTGGTTTCACTTCGTGTTGTCTCTGCGTCTGAGTCTTCTTTGTTATTTCTGTCTTCGTGTTGTTTTTCCTAAGACCTCGTGTTCTTCTTGTTCTGTAACTACACTTCGTGTCAGTTTTGTCTTTCATCTTCGAGTTGGTGTCAGTCCAGTGTCTTCGTTAGTGTCTCAGGCTTTTGGTCAAGTCTGTACATAGCTTTCACTTATATGAAGTCTATACAACGCAGTGCTTCTGATAAGTCTATACAGAGTTGTTCTTTAACCTGATCATCCGATACTCTGTCTGATAGGGATTCTCTACTGAGATTGCTGACATGGCTCGTGATCCTAGGAGGACAAGGTGACCAGATGCTGCCACGTGGATGGAAGCATCTCGAATCTAGAGAATTCCTTGGGCGGGAAAACGTGGAAGCCACGCGCCCTTATCCACCTGCTGCTGTTATAAATATCAGTCTTCATCTTCTATAGAGGCTGATCGAAGTTGGCGAAGTATATACATCCAGTCTAAACAAGTAGCCACCGAGATCCACTGTGACAGGAAGAAAAGCGGGGAAGAAGAAAAGGAGAGAAGAAGAAAAAGAGAGATGAGTTGAGAGAGTTATCGTGAGAGTTTGTGAATCAGTCTCTTGGTCCAGTTACCAGAGCTGACATTGCTCAACCTTGAGCTACAGTCGTTTTTGGCTTTCTTCCATTCGATTGTATGTTTCGTTTGCTTTTCAGTCTTTGTTATTTTCCTTTGAAAACTCTTGTTCGATCAAGCTGTTAGTCAGCGGTTTCAGGCTGTGAGGCAGCGGGTTGCAGAGGCGTTCCTCTGGTCGGCTAAGCTGTAGTGCCCAGCAGAGCAAGCTGTGATGCTCAGCTGTTGCAGAGGGTGTTCCTCTGGTCGGGATAAGCTGTAAGCCCCAGCCGTTGTTGGCAAGCTGTAAAGCCCAGCGGTTTGAAGCTGTGTATCAGCAGTAATCCACATTCGAGTTGAATGTGGGGTGGACGTAGGTCGGATTGACCGAACCACCTAAAAGCCTTGTGCCTCTTGTGTGTTGATTGATTGTTCAGCAGATATTGTGTGTTTCATTCAGTGCATTGGTTGTGTTCGTCTACTATTCTTCTAATTACGCATTTAATTCTAGGCATAATCTTTAAATAGCCAGTTGATCTATTCACCCCCCCTCTAGATCCACATCCTGTGGTGATAGAGCCTTCCTTCTAACTCCAACAGGTTCTATAGCCGTCACCTTAGCCATTTGTCACCGTAATGCTTTGGCAACATCGCAACCCTTGGTTTTCAGTTTTTATGATTTTTATCATTTTTGTATTTATTTTATTATAATTATACTATTATATTTCTTAATTATCACTGTTAGACAGAAGAAGAACAAGTTTTGAAGTTTTGGAGCCAATAAGTCAGATAAGCCAAAATTCAGCGCGACGGCTAACACCGCATAGTGGTGACAAATAGTTATCAGTGGTGACAAATAGGCTCCAAGGCTGACAAATGTCTCGTAAGGGTGATAAATGGATAACAGAAGTCACAATATGTTATCAAGCGAAATAAAGGCGACGGCTAGGGAGCGATAAGGGTGACAAATAGCTCGTTATGAGTGACAAAAAGTCGTTAGAAGTGACAAATAGCTCTGTAACGATGACAAATAGGTCATGGTAGTGAAACTTGAAGAAACTCAAGTTCGTTTGAAGTGTTTAACCATGTATGGGTTTCCTAACTCTACCAACATGGATCTGAAGCTTTCCTAGTCATCAAACGACACTGATTAAACTCGTGTAAAATCAAGGAACGAGATTTATCTCTTGTTCTACTAATTTACGGTGGGATCAAGCAAGATATGCTTCTGAACATATAAACTGCTATGTTTACAGATGAAAGTGTTTTTTATTAGGATTCTGTCAAGAGTCCTTCTTTGTCATAACAACCTTTGTGGGTCTCCATACCCTGCGAAGAGAGAGTGCTTATATAACGAAGAGAAAACCACAGACAAAAAAAATGAGAAGAAAGGGAGTGCAACCAGAAAAATCAGGGTGACTTTCGTGTGTCTACGAGAAGAAGGCAGAGCCACACTCAAGCAACGTCAAAGAGAATTCAAGTGGATAAAACATTTAATTTTTTTGAATTTCTATTGGTCCACTTGATAAATAAGAATATTCTTCTTCAAAAAGTATCTGGAAGTGTGCCAGGTGTATAAGAGGCAAGTTCCAGCCAATAGAGTTCGAGGTGACATGATTTGGTAAGTTCATCACGTGCCTCATAGAAAATGCTTGATGCTTTGACGTGCTGGGAGGACAGGTCGAGGCAACTCAGTTGTTGCAAATCTTGAATATACTGGTGCATCGATGCATTGAAGGATAGGTCAATGCACCCTTTTCTAACTTTGAGTTTAGAGAGCTATTGAGGCCTCACAGCTTCGACACTGAGCCCTTTGATGTCGATGTGTTGTAGAAGAAGTGAAGATCAAGTTCAAAAGATAGGTCGAGGTTAATTAGTGTCGTTTGATGATTAGGAAAGCTTCAGATCCATGTTGGTAGAGTTAGGAATCCTATACACAGTTAAATCCCTCAAACGAACTTGAGTTTCTTCAAGTTTCACTGCCATGAGTTATTTTTCACCGTTACAGAGCTCTTGGTCACTGCTAATGGCTATTTGTCACTCATAATGAGCTATTTGTCACCCTTACCGCTTGCTAGCCGTCACCTTTGTTTCGCTTCATAACATATTGTGACTTCTGTTATCCATTTTTCACCCTTACGAGATATTTGTCAGCCTTGAAGCCTATTTGTCACCACTGATGACTATTTGTCACCACTATGCGGTGTTAGCCGTTGCAGTATCTCTCTCCGGCCTCTCGTCTACTTTAATGTCTTCGCCAACTACAAGAAGTAGGGGAAAGTAGACAGTCTTAGAGAAACAGCCTGCGACTGATGTATCTGGACGAAAGGAACCTCGGTCCAAGAGAGCTCATGATCGAGATGCATCTGCCAGTGGATCGCATCAGCCGTAGTCATTAAAGGTGACAAAAAGGAAGGATCGAGTGTCAGATTCACCTGTCAGAAAAAGAGGCGCAACTCAGAAAAGTTGGGAGAGATAGAACGTGTTGGATGGATCTCGAGACCGAAGTTGGTGTGAGATGGCACGATCTTTGCGGTCCCGTCGCTTCGATTTCCATAAAGTTGGGGAGGCACGAAGACTCTTTTGCATGTTCTGGGGGTTTCATCTCCTTCCTATAAATAGAGACTCTGTGGGGATCCCTAAAGACATCCTGAGTTCCTTTGGCGGTCAAGACACTCTCGTGAAGATGTCGTCTAAGAAGTCAGATTCTTCGGCAGAAGAGGTTCCCCCCAAACGGCTGTGCTTCCGAAAGGAAGCCCCGCCGGTGCTGGACCAGCCATCAGGGGAAAGTAACAGGGCAACGTTTTGGAGGAATACAAGTAGGGGTACCTGCAAGGGTGGCGGGATTCCTTGGAGAAGGTGAACTGCCTATTTTGTAACAAGGGGGTGTTGAGCCTCCAACCTGACAGGTTCCGTCCCAAAGAGGATGAGTAACCGCTTGTACCCTCTTCCCCTATCAATAAAATTTCTTTTTCTGCAACCTTTCTTTGCATGATGGATGCTTGATCTTTGTGTGATGTGGTTGCCGTTAATAGATCCATACCTTCCTTTGATGTGTGAGTCAAATGAAGGATACCATCCATCTCAAGTAGGGGTTACCTTTTCGAAGGGGAGTTCTTCCCCTATAAGTAGCATGGTTTGTCGATGGTTCTAATATTACTAGGGCTTATCTTCATGCTTATAGTTCATCATTAGGATCCCTTTGTTTGTTTTACTGAAACATGAATTGTAATTTGGTATCAATGTGTTTGATCAATAACTTCAGATTTGATGGGCAATACATGCTCTTATTATTCCTCCCTTTATTCAAAATAGCTGCACCGATGCATCAAGCATGAAGTAAGAATTTGAAGTCTGTGCTTCGATGCATCTGTGAAGTGCATCGATGCACTCATCTCGGAACCCTTCATGAATCTAACAAGGTCGAAGTAGCTAACAGATGACCCGACACGAGAGGATTTTTCACCCTTAGCCATCTCTTTTTCACCTAAACTATATATTTTTCACCTAAACTATTCATATTTCACCTTTGACCATCCATTTGTCACACCTTCATGCGCATTTGTCGCCCATGTTGATCTATTTGTCACCACTAATAGGCACTTTTCACTCTTAGCATGTAGGAGCCGTCGCCTTTGCCCCTGGGAGCCGTTGCCTTTGTGCATTTTTCACCGTTAAGAGCCTTTTGTCACCCCTCATGTGTATTTGTCGCCCTTGTCAACCTATTTATCGCCACTAATATGCATTTGTTGCCTCTGTCAACATTGACTGTCTTGGCATTAACCAACTCCCTTTGTTGTTCTTCTGATTATTGTAGAAACTCTTGATACACTGTTCATATTTTTGTCCTCTTGTGAACTTGACTCCTTCTTTTAGCTCCTCCTGCTTTTCATTTGTTAGCTCTAGGATCTATTTTCACCCTTACTAGTGTATTTGTCTACTCTGTAGATCTACTTGTTGCCACTGATAGGGTATTTTTCACCCTTATCCACTGCCTTTGCTTCATGCATCGACGTTCCTTCTTAGGTTTTCACAATTTTAGTGCTGCAAGCTATTTTTCAGACTTAGACAGCTATTCGTCACTACTATCGGGCATTTGTCAACACTAGGCAAGTATTTGTCACCCTTATACTCCACTAGCCATCACCATTGACCTTCTGTCATCAAACCGGGGTACCCCATGTGGGTTACGTAACACCAGTTTTCCCATGAATATGTAGAAAATGATTCCTGAGCCCCGAAGCCATCGTGAGGTTTAGCCATTGTAATCGTCCTCCTTTCTCCACTCGCGAAACCCTCGACGCGGTCATTTTTGTAATTAGTTTATTATTTATATTATACTGTTATATTTATTAATTTTTAGTTTTTATGGTTTTATTTCATTTTTATATTTATTTTATTATATTTATTAATTATCACTGTTAGAGAGAAAGAAGAGTAAGTTTTAAAGTTTTGGAGCCAATAAATCACATAAACCAAAATCTCACCATCTTTTTGTATATTTATTTTTTTAAAAAAAAACATGTTTAAAACTACAATTATACACACAACCTACACAACTCAACATAAAACACACAATAAACATATACAACACATAATAGGATAAAATCCACACAACATATAATAAACAACATCCTCAACACATAACTCAATGAATAAAAAAAATTACAATTACATTAATTCAAATGTGTCATTTTTTCACAATATTACTAAAAAATCAAGAGATATCTATTGGATCATCCTCATTCGTAGCATCTCCACCATCACCAGTTGCATAAGAACCCCCTCTCTCAGAGGACTCCTCCTGCCCAACAATTGCTTCATTTAGCTCAGCTCGACTTCTTCCACTCCATCCTCTATAGACAACCGAAGTGGCTCAGCAGATTCGATCAGATGAAGATGAGAAGCAACCAACTCTGCAGTGTCACCCTCGTCTGATTGAAAAGATTCGGCACTAGAATCTTCTAAGATAGCTTCAGTCAGAATACTCGCTCCATTCAAAGAACAATTTTGAAATAAACTCTTTTCTAAAGCTGGTATCATGATCTCTCTCTTCTGGAGAATCAGCAGCGACCAACCTGTATGTGTAAACCTTCCTCATCTATCCTGGTCTAATAGCACGACCAATGGCTTTTCTATCTCGCCAAGCCATTGGTCATGCTTTTAGACCAGGACAGACCAGGAAGGTTTACACATACAGGCTGGTCGCTGTTGATTCTCTAGAAGAGAGAGATCATGATACCTACTTCAGAAAAGAGCTTATTTCAAAATTATGGCTTGAATGGAGCGAGTATTCTAAAATATTTCGACAACATCTCTCCTAAAAATTGACTATTATCTACATTTGTACATCCTGTTTTGTCACATATACATCCATATCCCCTGAAAAAATATATTAAATAAAATAAAAATAAATACATCCAACCTGTGAATTGAGAGATGAAATTAAGAATCATGACATGAGAGATTAAACCATGGCGGTCACACATAGGATGTGATGTTATAGATTAAACTGAGATCATTTTTGCGTGCACAATATTCTTCCTCAAAGTAATGGAACTGGTTGAAAGCCTTATCAAAACATCATTCATAGCCTTGTCAAAACATCCAGACTATGGCATTAGGATTCATCATTAAGCTAGCTATATAAATAAATTAAAATTACCTAATTGCTGTAGTCAGGAGTACCCAACATCGATTAAAATGTTATGTAAATCTGTAAATGCATTTAACAAGATACTTACCTCTCACTGAGGGAGGAGGAACCACCAGCAGAAGCAAGGGGCGGTGGGGGAGCTGGCTCGTACTAAAGGCCCTGCGTGGGCGGCAGTGGCGGAATGGCGATGGGCGGCCGGGGATGGCGGTTGCAGTGGTGTTGGATGGCAGCCGGTGGGCGGGTCTGGTTGGAACAGTGACCGGCTGCAACCACATGGCACCGGAGGGGCAGCAATGCTCTGCTGGTGTGGCTGCAAGGGGGAGCGCGACGGTGGGCTGGCCGGCAGTCACGGTGGTGCTGGTTCACGGAGGAGAGGGAGGGTGCGCAGGGCACCCGTGGGCACACGGGGACACGGTGGCAATGGTCTACGGCAAGGGGGGGAAAGCCAGGGAGGGGGGAAAAGTAAATGGCTTCTAAGGGTAACAAATACGTCGTAAGGGTGAAAAATAGGTTCTAAGGGGGACAAATTACTTCTAAGGGTAACAAATAGGTCCTAAGGGTGACAAAGAACTTCTAAGGGTAACAAATGGGTGGCTAAAGGTGCAAAATAGCTTGTAGTGGTGACAAATGGGCGGCTAAGGGTGAAAAATAGCTTGTAGTGGTGTCAAATGAAAGAAAGAAAGAGAGAGAGAGAGAGAGAGAGAGAGAGAGAGAGAGAGAGAGAGTGTCACATCCCAAGCACGGAAGATACTCAGATGCGTGACGCGTCTATATAGATCGTGTCATTAGAGTGATACAATTTTTGACATACATAATTACAGAGTGTGCAAAAGACAAATAAAATCTAACAATCCCAACAGTCCAAGTGATGATTATTTGATTAACCAAAGGAATTAATGATAGTCCATGACAGATTCCAAATGTAAAAAATACAAACACTAGGCTACATGTCTTAACAAAATCTATAACACTAACTGACATAGCTGGGGGTACAAGGTAGACTCAAATAATTTCAAAAGACGCGACTAGTTAATGATAGGTAAATGGCGTTCTAGCACTCTTCACTCGGCCTCAAACCCATTCTTGTGGACATCGCTATCCGAATCACCTGAAAATGTTAGGAAGCAACTGGATGAGCGAATCGCTCAGTAGGAATTACATCTCAAGTTCGAGAAATCTTTAAGTGATTTACAGTTTACACGTGTTATCAGTATGGCTATGCATGATGTACGAGTAAGAAAATCAGGTATACAGGTAAATCTATGCACGCTGAACAATAAGAGATCAAGAACTGTATGGAGAGAGTAACACATGAATTCAAGTAATTGACAAGCAGTATTTTAAGAACTTATAGCTGTAGATGCCACTTTTGGGAAAGCAGGAACTCATGTACAAGTATGAACTTAGGTGCAGGAATGAACTCATGTACAAGTATATCTCAGGTACGAGCAAGTAAAATTCAATTCAAGCAAGTAATATCAAGTACGTGTCAATAGAATTGGCTATTTCAATCAAGCAAGTAATCTGCCATTTCTCCGGCCACAAGTCAAGTATTGCCCGTTCTGGGCCACGCAACTCCAGTCAAGCAAGTAAAAAGAGTAAGTGTGGAGTGTCTCAAGTCAAGCAAGCACTCTAGTGCAATGCTGAACACCATGGTCAATAAACTCCCATAGGCACAAGTACCTTCGGGTGCTCCTCCCAGGACCAGACTGGGCCCTATACGCACATCATTTCATGTATTACTTTTGACATCCACTCTCATTTATAGCCAATATGGAATTTCAAGAATTTAAGAAACGTAGTATTACTGACAAATATTAACTAGTCATTTGGTTATGGAGGACTTTAGAGCTTGCCCCTATAGGTTCAAGAGGTGGCTCCCGTCGTGTAGCACTTTGCGCCGTACGGCCTCAAGAGGTGGCTCCCGTCGTGTAGCACTTTACCCCGCATGACACTTAGCTCCAACACTCCCAAATGGTAGTGTAAGAGGTTCAAGGTTAAACCATGTAGGATATACACAAATAGATTTTCATGGAATGGAATTCAAGAATGTGTTTGTACGAATCACGAGACAGATCAAGATCAGAAGCTGTAATCACTAAATTGGCGCCTGGGGTACAACCCCTGTTTCAGGGAATTTGCGCATGGGGGATGACCCCCTATTCAGGCAATTGGCGCCTGGGGGAGGACCCCTTATTCAGGAAATTAGCACCTGGGAGAGGACCGCCTTTTTAATGAATTGCCGCCTGGGGTATGGCCTGCCTTTCAAATTTTCAATTTTAAATATATATATTTATATATATATATATATATGGAATTGGCGCCTATCCAGAGAGTCTTCAATTAATTGAAGACTTTCTGGCTGTCACTAATTGATGAATTGGCGCCCTGGCTTGGGATGCCAATTTCATTGGGTGATTTTCACCCGGTGGATACGTTTTGTGACTCAAAGTACTGTTCATTTCAGAAAAGTTTCTCAAAAATATAAATTACTGACATGAACAGGTAGTGTAAATCCTCGGGAGTTCAGAAACGTGTTCAGGTATAATTATTGGATTTTCATTTCACAGATATGAATTTTCTAATGTTGTATCTTTAATTTCTCAGAAATTGGAATTGGCGCCCCTGTGAGTAGTCTTCCTTTAATTGAAGACTCCTCGGGGTGTCACTAATTGATGTACAGGTTCAACTAATTGACGACACTGCGTAGGGTCACCAATTGAGTTGTTTTTCAAGTGGGTCATGCTTCGTATCAGAATGGTACGTTCTGTGACACAAATTACTATTCATTTTTCCAAAGTTTCTCCGAATCAGAATTCGAGGACATGGACAGGTAGAGAAAAATCTCAGGGTCACAGAAGTATATTCAAGCAAAATTTTCATGGTTCAGTTTGATAGTTATGGCTTTTTGAATGCGTTAATTTACTAATTACTGAAAATTTTAGAAAATAGAATTGACGTCATTGCACATGGTCTTCAATTTATTGGAGACCATGCGCGAAGTCTTCAATTTTGTAATTGGCGCCCTGGTCAGGGGCGCCATTTATAGGTGGGTGGTTCACTATTCATCAGTATGAAAGTGCTCTAATTCAAGAATTAAGGGTACGAGCAGGTAGAGGAAAATGTCTAGATCATAGAAACATATTCATGCAGAATTTTCATGGTTTTATTCAGTAGTTATGGCTTTTTTAATGTGTTGAATTATCAATTACTAAAATTGTGGAAATGGAAACGATGACACTGTGAAGTGTCTTCATTTAATTGGCGCCTTGGCTGGGGGCACCCCTTAGGGAATTGACGCCCTAGTCAGGGGCGCTATTCACCAGAGGGTTGGGCTTTCCGGGATTTTAAAACTCAGGTATGGAGGTTATATACTAAGGCTAAAACACGATTATTAGGACTGTAAAACTAGTGTAATAAGATATGTTCAAAACTCATGAAATCATGATAACAAATTTTTATTTAAAACTCATAAAATCAAGGTAACAGATGGTGTATAAAATCATACATGATAGGTGTAACAGGATATTAAAATATGTGTAACATAGTATATACATGGTCATTTCTTGATCACGGTAAAGCCAGGTAATATAGCATGGATAATGAGTTAATCTAACTCTAAGCATGCATAAGTGAACCTATTTAGCTACTAGTTAGACAAGGACTTGAGAACACCTACCTTTTTGGCGTGATTACGAGGTACAGATGAAAGAATAGAAATCAAGGATGAAGCCACACGTTCTCCGCCGTCGTAAAGCTCCAACAGCAGGATGTAGACTTCACGTTTTTCAAGGAAATGAAGGGAAATATTCCCTTCTGCAAGCAGCACTAAAGTATGGCAGTAGCCTCGGACAATGCTACGGAAGGAATTATGTATAGGAATCGCAAAGTATTGGTTTATTGCCTTGCGGGTCCAGCTGAGTAGACATGGGCTTTGCCAGCTAAATAGGGTTGTTCGTGTCTCAACCTTCTAGAAACATAGACTAAATGACGCCCTTGTAAGAGGTCATCTATTAATCTAGGTGGTCCTACTCATGAGAATGACGCCCTTGCAAGAGGGCGTTAGCTGTTAGACAAGACAACCACTTTCACGTGTTGGCCTGCAGGATGGGGCCCCAAGGGAAATGGCACCTCCTTATGTGGTCTTCAATTTAGTAATTGGCGCCCTGGTCAGGGGCGCCATTTACATTTGGGTGGTGGAAAGGACACCCACTTACGTACTATCCATGTGCATAAAGTTGGCTTGCTCATTTATGTACTAGTCCTCCCATAGTTTAGTTCTTTATACAAAGCCTCTCATTATAAGACTCTTTTAAGAAGAGTTCATTACGTACTATGCATAAAGTGGGTTGTATATTTATATACTAACCCTCCTAAGGGTTGGTTCTTGATATAAGGCCTTCATGATTCTTTATGGCATAAAGTAAGGTTGGCTTGTATATTTATATTATAGTCCTCATGAGGTTTGGTTCTTTATGTAAGGCCTTCATGTATGATTTCTTTTAGGAAGAAGTTTTAAATTTACTCAATGATTTTTATCGGGGGTGCTACACCCTCCCCCACTTAAAAGAATTTGGGCCCCAAGTTCAACTGCATTATACAGAAATAGGAAAATTGCGAAGTACTTACAGCTAGAACAACTCCGAAAATATTCTCTTCATAGACTCTTAATTCTCCCATGTGGCTTCTTGTTCTAAGCACCGATTCCATTGGATTTTTACCATTAGGATCGTCTTGTTCCTTAGAACTCGAACTTCTCGGTCGAGGATCTTCATTGGCTTCTGCTGGTAGGTAAGGTCCTTCGGTACCACTAAGTCATTGTGGTCAATGACATGGAAGGGATCGTGCACGTATTTCTTCAGCATAAAAACATGAAATACGTTGTGCACTTCTGATAGTTGCGGAGGTAGGGCGATGCGATAAGCCACCTCACCTACTCTTTCCAGCACTTCGAATGGACCAATATACCTTGGTGTTAGTTCGCCCTTAACACCAAATCTTCTAATGCCTCGGCCGGGAGATACCTTGAGAAAAACATGATCTCTGACTTGAAATTCCAGATCTCTTCTTCTATTATCGGTATAAGATTTCTGCCTAGACTGTGCTTTCTTTAACCTTTCTCTAATGAGGTGTATCTTCTCGGTAGAATCTCATACCATGTCTGGGCCTAGGATTTGTCTTTCACCAACTTCATCCCAACATATTGGAGATCGGCAACTCCTGCCATACAATGCCTCAAAAGGTGCCATTTGTATACTGGCTTGATCGCTATTGTTGTATGCAAATTCGGCTAGTGGTAAGTGGTCATGCCAGCTTCCACCGAAGTCTATAATGCATGCTCTCAACATATCTTCCACAACTTGATTTGTCCTTTCGATCTGTCCATCTGTCTGGGGATGGAAAGCAGTGCTATAGTTGAGTTTCGTCCCTAGAGTGTGTTGTACACTTTTCCAGAAATGAGAGGTAAAGCATAGGTCTCGGCCAGATACAATCGACACAGGAACTCCATGAAATCTAACCATCTCCTTAATATAAAGGGCAGCAAGTACATCGACTGACCATCGACTTTTGATGGGTAAGAAATGGGCCGATTTAGTTAGCCGATCGATAATTATCCAAATTTCATCATATCCACCCCTAGACTTGGGCAAACCCATGATAAAGTCTATGCCAATGTCTTCCCACTTCCACTTAGGAATATCTAGCGGATGTAGCTTTCCGGCGGATTTTTGATGTTTCACCTTCACTTGTTGGCATGTGAGGCAACAAGATACAAAGTCTGCTACCTCCCTTTTCATGTTAGGCCACAAGAAAGTTCTTTTCAAATCTTGGTACATTTTAGTGGCTCTAGGGTGGATCGTGTACCTTGATTTATGAGCTTCTTTAAGAA
Organism: Amorphophallus konjac; assembly: GCA_022559845.1. NCBI lineage: Eukaryota > Viridiplantae > Streptophyta > Magnoliopsida > Alismatales > Araceae > Amorphophallus > Amorphophallus konjac. The sequence goes on along the minus strand of CM040121.1, from coordinate 498,846,969 downwards.
TATTCTTCTTTAATTTGGGACGGTCGGGCACACATGTCCGTTCATGAAATAGTAATCTGCCATCAGGTGCTAGCTTGAAATCAAGTCTCTTGTCTAGCTCGTCTTTTATCTCCACTAGTGCGGGATCTTCTTCTTGCAGCTTCTTGATTTCAGGTAGCAAATCTGGATGTAGAATCATATAAGATAGAATAATACACTTATTCTTCTCATCTGTGCTGATATCAAGCTTAGAAAATTTCTCCAGCAACTTCCATTCTTGTATCATACAGTTCGCCAATATTGCTGTCGGCTTTCGACTAAGGGCATCCGCTATAGAATTACCCTTACCAGGATGGTACTATATAGTGAAGTTGAAATCTTTGAGATACTTGAGCCAACGCCTTTGTCGCATGTTGAGCTACTTTTGGGAGAATAAATACTTGAGGCTTTTATGATCGGAGTATACAATGAATTATTCTCTGTAGAGATAGTGCCTCCAGATCTTCAAGGCAAATACTATGGCGGCCAGTTCTAAGTCATGCACCGGGTAGTTTTCTTCATGTTTCTTGAGCTGTCGAGAAGAGTATGCAATGACTCTTCCATTTTGCATCAATACACATCCGAGGCCAATACCAGAAGCATCGGTATATACCTCGTATTTTTATCCTTCAATTGGTAATGATAAGACTGGAGAAATGGTCAAGAGATCCTTTAAAGCTTGGAAACTCTTTTCACAGTCTTCATTCCACTCATAAGGCACTTCTTGCGGGTTAACCTGGTCAGAGGAACAACAATCTTGGAGAAGTCCTTGATAAAACACCGGTAGTAAACTGCTAGACCCAAGAAGCTTCGAATCTCTGTTACATTTGTGGGTCGTTCCCAGTTCTTCTCGGCTTAGACCTTTGATGGGTCAACATCAAATCCATTCTTCGAAATTATATGGCCCAAGAAGGATACTTCCTCGAGCCAGAACTTGCACTTGCTGAATTTGGCATACAATTTATTTTCTTTCAACACTTGCAATGCCTTCTTCAGATGTTCTTCATGATCCTCTTCGGTCTTTGAATAGATCAGAATATCATCAATAAAGACCACAATAAATTAGGCTAAGTAAGGCCTGAATATGATGTTCATTAACTGCATAAAAGCTGCAGGGGTATTTGTTAGTCCGAAAGGCATAACAGTAAATTCGTAATGCCCATACCTACTTCGAAATGTAATTTTATGAATGTCTTCCTCTTTGATCTTCAATTGGTGGTAACCAGAATGAAGATCAATCTTGGAGAAATATGTAACTCCAGATAGTTGATCGAACAACTCATCAATTCTCGACAGCGAGTACTTGTTCTTGATTGTAAGATGATTTAGCTATCGATAATCAATGCATAGTCTCATCGATCCCTCCTTCTTTTTGATGAACATCACGGGTGATCCCTATGGGGAAGTACTTAGCCTTATTAAACCCTTTTTCAATAACTCCATCAGCTGCTCTTTTATCTCTTTTAGCTTAGTAGGGGACATTCTGTAAGGTGCCTTGGAAACAAGACCAGCACCAGGGACAAGGTCGATTGTGAACGACACTTCCCTTTTCGGGGGTAAGTCGGGCAATTCTTCTGGAAAAACATCGGGAAAATCCCGAATTACACAGATGTCTTCAAGTTTAACCTCCTCGACTTCCGTGGCAGTCACGAATGCTATGAAAGCCATACATCCTTTATTCATAAGATTACTAGCTCGGAGGGCTGATATAAGAGGTGATTTAGCCCGAGGGTTAATGTAAACCAGATCTGGAAAATCCATGAAAGTTACCTTGCCATGCCGGCAATCTACAGTTGCTTGGTGTGTGGATAACCAATCGGCACCTACTATGACATCATAATCCTTCATATTTAGGCATATCAGGTCAGCAGGTAAATTGTTTCCTTTAACCATCACTTCACAATTTGGATAGTGATAAGTGATATCGGACTCATTCCCAAGAGGTGTAGATATGACCATATCTAACAGTTCATGTTTCTTAGAAAATGAAGCAGCAAATTTTTTGGAAACGAATGAATGAGTTGCTCCGGTATCAAATAAAACTTGAGCAGTTTTAGAATAAATAGTGAGAGTACCTTCCACAATTCCACCTTCAGTGGGTTCCGTCTCTGGGAGAGCTTGCAGACGGCCTTGTTTCTTTACCGGACGCTTCTCGTCTTTGGTGTCTTGCACCTTCATAAATGGGCAGTCTGGGATTCGATGCCCTCGACTCCCACGTCGAAGAAAAGCTCTTAACTTCTTCTAGCATTCCTTGGTCTTATGACCAACTTTATCACAATACTTGCAAATCTCCTTAGAGGGTGTGGCGGTGGAGAATGGCCTATCAATCTTCTGGAATTTCTTCGCCTTGGAGGGCTCCCCTCCTATGGAGAACCTTTTCTTGTTGAATGATTGTTTAAATTTTCCCGGGCTTGTGACGGGTTCCTTCTTGTCCCTTCCTCGAATCTTTTCAGATAATTTGGTGGCATCTTCTAGCAATTGAGCATGCCGAACCATCTCTGAGTAGACTTGGATGTACATCGGTGCAAGTTGTGTAATATAGTGGGACCGAAGCCCGTTGAGGAACCTTCTAGCCTTCATCTTTTCCGTACACACCAAGTGGGGTGCATACTTTGAAAATCATGAAAACTAGGCCTCATACTCGGCCACTTTCAAGCCCCGTTGTTTTAGAACGGTGAATTCCATGGCCTTCTTCTCCTGCACATGGTCGGAGAAGTACTTGTTGTTGAAGTGCTCTGTGAATTCATCCCATGTGACATGGTCTTCTGGTAGTGTTACTTTAATGGATTCCCACCAACATCGAGCGTCCCGCTCCAGTTGGAATACGGCCAGTAAAACCTTCTCCTCATCCGTGCATTGCATCACACGTAAGATTCGTTCCATTTCCTTTAACCAATTCTCGGCATCCTCGGGGTCAAACGAACCCGTGAATCTCGGTGGGTTCATGTTACGGAAACTCCTGTGGACCTCACCAGCTCCACGGTTGGCACCGCCTTGCACCACTTGTTGTAGTGCCTGTGTAAGGCCTTGTACGGTGTGCTGCATCTCGCGCCATTGTGCTCTTTCAGCAGCCATGATCCTACAAAATGGTTTAAGCTTGATAAAGATCAGGTTTACTTATAAGGTCAAAAGTCATTATAGAACTTAACCCATGGCTCTATCCATCTCACCGGGTAAGATGTATCTATCCTTGGACTTGGGTTTTACCTAGATTTCAATCATGACCACTGCAATTTTTTCCTAACCACTTATTTCTTCTAGTTTCCTAAGTTTGAAAACCTAGGCTATGACACGACGAAGACTGTCACATCCCGAGCACGGAAGATACTCGGATGCGTGACGCGTCTATATAGATCGTATCATTAGAGCGATAAAATTTTTAACATACATAATTACGGAGTGCGCAAAAGACAAATAAAATATAACAATCCCAATAGTCCAAGTGATGATTATTTGATTAACCAAAGAAATTAATGATAGTCCATGACAAATTCCAAATGTAAAAAAAATAAACACTAGGCTACATGCCTTAACAAAGTCTATACCACTAACTGATATAGCTGGGGGTACAAGGTAGACTCAAATAATTTCAAAAGATGCGACTAGTTAATGATAGGAGAATGGCATTCTAGCACTCTTCACTCGGTCTCAAACCCATTCTTGTGGAAGTCGCTATCTGAATCACCTGAAAATGTTAGGAAGCAACTAGATGAGCGAATCGCTCAATAGGAATTACATCTCAAGTTCGAGCAATCTTTAAGTGATTTACAGTTTACACGTGTTATCAGTATGGCTATGCATGATGTACGAGTAAGAAAATCAGGTATACAGGTAAATCTATGCATGATGAACAATAAGAGATCAAGAACTGTATGGAGAGAGTATCACATGAATTCAAGTCATTAACAAGCAGTATTTCTAGAACTTATAGCTGTAGATGCCACTTTTGGGCAAGCAGGAACTCATGTACAAGTATGAACTCATGTACAAGTATATCTCAGGTACGAGCAAGTAAAATTCAATTCAAGCAAGTAATATCAAGTACGTGTCATTAGAATTGGCTATTTCAATCAAGTAAGTAATCTGCCCTTTCTCCGGTCACAAGTCAAGTATTACCCGTTCTGGGCCACGCAAGTCAAGTCAAGTAAGTAAAGAGAGTAAGTGTGGAGTGTCTCAAGTCAAGCAAGTACTCCGGTGCAATGCTGAACACCGCGGTCAATAAACTCCCATGGGCACAAGTACCTTCGGGTGCTCCTCCCAGGACCAGACCGGGCCCTATTCGCACATCATTTCATGTATTACTTTTGACATCCACTCTCATTTATAGCCAATATGAAATTTCAAGAATTTAAGAAATGTAGTATCACTGACAAAGATTAACTAGTCATTTGGTTATGGAGGACTCTAGAGGTGGCCCCTACAGGCTCAAGTGGTGGCTCCCGTCGTGTAGCACTTTGCGCCGTACGGCCGAAAGAGGTGGCTCCCACAACGTAACACTTTGCCCAGCATGGCACTTAGCTCCAACACTCCCAAATGGTAGTTTAAGAGGTTTGTTGGGTCCCGTAGTGCAGGAACACGGATCTAGAGGGGGGGTGAATATATCCTTTTACTAAAAACTATGTCCAATTAAAAATACAACTAGCACGCAGCGGAATATACAAGATTGAGTAATTTAATCTAAACATGTTAAAACTAGATTCACTCAATCTCACCGAGCTCACACGATTGCACAAACAGATAGGATAGAGAACACACAATCACAAGAAATAAATCACAAGACACGGGGATTTTTAAGATGGTTCGGGACCACGACGGGCTCCCTACGTCCACCCCTCACCAAACCGGTGAGGCTTTACTACACGCTACAAAAGTAGCAACACGGGGACAAACCCCAAAACACACACGCTGCTTTCACAGCAAACAACACACGAGGCCTTGCCTCAAACTGCTGCCACAGCAGCACACACACACACACACACACACCGTTGGGGAACACACCCCGAACTGAATACTTCACACGGAGACACAACTCCGTCCACACACACGTAGGCTAACCACACGGGAGTAAACCCCCAACCAACACACGGGGAACACACCCCTGGTTACACCCAACCACACACGCGGATATACTCCACACAAATCGACGCACATAAATCAACACACACACTCGGAGACCCCTTTCTCCGAACACCCACACAAAGCATTATCTCAAATGTTTATGAACCAAAAACACATTTATGCTATGACCCTCCAAACAAATTATAGAGATGAAAACTAGACAGATGCATCAAGTATAAGGCTCCCCCTTCTTCAGTAAAATCTGATTCTCCTTGCTCGTTGACAGATGATCATAATCTTGACATCATCTTCTCCCTCTTCTCTAGCCGCTCCTCTTTTCCTTCTTCCAATCTCTTCTTCACCTGAAAGAATAGATAGAAATAATAAGTTCAAACTTTAAGTTAATCTCAACCAAGAGTATAGAAATGAATGGTTTAGAGATCCCCCTCTTCATCTTCAACCTATACGAAAGAACACATGAGCATTAAAATTGTTGTATCATAAAAATCACAACTCATATATATATGCAAGAGATAGGACATATGAAGCCCTCCTATAATGCCTTAAAGTAGGTTTTCGAGCTCTATCAACAAAGATCAGAATGAGGAAGATTTTGCAGTGATTAGAGCTCCCCCTTTCTCTTCTTCAAACGTATTTGAATGCTTCTGCAGGATGAAGAAGGTTCTTGAAGAAGGATGATCAATTCTTGCAAAAACGAAGTTGTAACTTGATTTCCTTCGCAGCTTCTAGTAGAGGATTGATTGAAGACTTGAATCCACCTTCTTCCTTCACATACAAGCTCAGAAGAACGTGGTACAAGCCATGGAGCTGCTACTTTTGACCTGCACATGCAAGGGTTAGAAGAAAAATGATTTTCAGATCTAGCATCCTCTTCTCCTTAGGGTTTGCAACCCAAGAGATGTATATATGTGATTAGAACGGTCAAGGGACAGCTTGCAGACCAGATCCACGAATTAGGGAGACATATAGGGCATTAGGAATTGATTGGTAGGACTTTTGGGGCAAGAAAATGGCGGTCAAAGATGGTGGCTGGACGTTCGACCGGAAGGGGTCGACCTTCAGGCACACAAAAGCCAAACAGAACTTGAAATTTGGTTTTGGGTTACAGGGGTCGACCCTTGGGGTCGACCCTTCAATGGGTCGACCCCAAGGGTCGACCCTCGTGCTTCCAGAACCCAAACAGAACCTGATTTAAGGTTCTGGGTTACAGGGGTCGACCCCAGGGTCTACCCCAGGGTTGACCCACGGGTCGACCCCTTTCAGCAGATTTCAAAACTAGTTCTGTTTTGAACAGAACTTTAGAGGGTCGACCCGATGGGTCGACCCCTTCTTGTTTGGGTCTGAAAAAGGGCTAAAACTTCCATCAAATCAATGAAAAACAAATGATTAAATATTATCATAATCCCATGAAGATCAACCATGATTTTTCATCCTGAAAAATATGATAAAGTAAGAGGTTAGTTGAAAATCAAGATCTTTACATCAAGCATTAACACTATGAACATGTTCACAGTAAAATACATCATTGAACCTATTCCAAGAGTGAAGGAGGAATGAGATATCCATTTAACTCCATATAGCAACACTTACTTCATTGTTTTACCTGAGTTCACATTTCTGGTTGATTGGTTGAATCATTCATACACAGAGTCATGAAATTCCAAATATCATTCACCATTGCATGATAGTATAAATTTGAATTCAAAGAGTAAGGAGCCAAGCCACATAAAATAATATTGAGTCACATTCACTTTGATCATCATCCAAACTCTCATCAATCCACACATCATTACCTTGGGGGCAAGCAATGGTATTTGCATCTCAATCAATCATTTAGCATTACCATGCATGACATGAGGCTCAATATGACATTTATCCAAGCATGTTTTTGACAATGCCATGTGCTAACATCAAAGCACATATGAGCCTTATAGAGTCACAAATGTATCGACATGATATCTCAAATAAAAGTAGTTTGTGATCATTTTTACAACCATTTCAAACTTCATACACATGAAGACATGAATAACCATTCACGCACAAGGCCAAGCAACAGAGGTATTTTGTAATCATCAAAATCGCATACACAACAATCTCCCCCATTTTGATGATGACAAAATCTTTATGCTATAATGCTCTCTCCCCCTTTGACATAATCAGAAATGGGGAGCATGACGGGGAATCCAAAAGGGCAAGAACCCATGGACAACGGGGTGATAAAGAGAAATAATATGCACAATATGCATGAACTAAGTGCAAAACTGATTGGAAATGCAAATGTGGACAATATGGTCATGTAGAATGCAAGATGACAAAATGATTTGTAAATGCTCACGAGTTGCAGCAATTGGAAATGGTGTATGGCATGACAATGATGAGCAAGCAACCAAGCACTCAAACACCCATAGAAAGGTATTGACTCATTCAAGTCTTTATGAGTTAGGCAGATAAGATCACATGCAAAGCTCCCCCTTTGACATAGACACATTAGATGATTGCCTTTGATTTTAAAATTTTTGATTTTTAGTTTTCTAGTGAAATGCATGAAACAGGATGTATGAAAATGATGAGACATGAACTGCATACAATGTAATCAAGCAGATATCTATAGATACATGCAACATAATTCCTTCACAAGAAGTGATACCAATTGATTTATAGTGAGGGGATAGGTGTAGAAAAACAGCAAGTGAGTCATTAAGTTTAGAATGCTCATGATTACACCTAGAGGATTTTACAGATAAATAGGAGAAGACGTACAGCAGGTCAAGCAATTAATCCAATGTTCAAAATACATATCAAATCAAATTATCATGTGCAAGTTAGTAACATGAGTATGAATCTTCGCCATATGGATAATCGGATTTTCAAGTAAACACAACAGTAAGTTCAAAAACTACATTTCAATCTAGAGAACAGCGTATTGGAGGCTTCGCTCTTTCTCATCAAATTATCATCAGTAATTTTCACACTGACAATTTGAATTTTTCTAAGAAGGATCAGGTTCAAATGATTCCTTTTTACGCGAGAAGACACATGGAGCTCATGCCAGAATTCCCGGTTACTCAGAATACTGAACCTTGTCACCTCATTTGAACAGAGATATTTTAGTCAACACTTTTCAGAAATGAACCACATCACGTCTCAGGTGACATGTGCCCAGTTTACTCAGTGAGACTTAGCATTGCTCTGCCTTTCATATCAACCAATTTTTTTGTATGTGGAGGCAGGCAGCTTTTTCCTCAATTATCTCTTATCATCCATGCAGCAAGTTGAATTACTTTAGAGTGTTGAAATAAAATTCCTATATCCTTATGAACAACACTCAATTTCACATTAAAGTGCATGAAGTGTACGAATTTGATTTAACATGTATGGAGAAAATTTAACTTAGAACAGGATAGTGTAGCTCCCCCTATGTAAATGCACTAAGCATGAAATGCTACCCCTTAGAGTTTGACATGAAGCACACTTGTTAAGACTCAGATGTAACATTATTTAACAATAGAGTGTTTGGTCTTAGAAGATTCAAAGGAAGGGGTTGAATAGCATATAATAACATGCAAGCATACAATGGAGATATGCATATGCAATGCAAAATGAACAGATATGCAATTTCAGTTCTTGAATTATTGGCCCCAAAGATATGAGACCAATTATTGGAAGTATTCATTTTGGCATTTATGCAACATGAAATGTGAAAAATGATGCATGCACTATTTGTATGCTGACAATGCCAACTATGCAACAAGACACACGATGGGCTTCATTTTTCTAAAAGCACTATGTGAATGATATGCAGAGAATGATATGCAAATATGCAATGTGATGTAAGATTTCAGATTTCACATGACACTCTATATACACCCAATGCAACTAATGCATGACATGCATTACCAATTGTTCAAATGTGAGGACACAATTTTATTCTGAAAAGAGAATTCAGAAAATTCATTTAAAGCATCAAAATCATCACATGTGAACTTTTCTTGAAAACTGTTGTACTTTTATCTAGAAAGATGAGTGGCACATTGGTAAAGACCATGGAATATTGATCAACTTCAGTCCTCAAGATGTTCAGCCACAAACACAATATCATCATGCTGAGAGAATGAAAAACATCATTTTCAAAATTTTCAGCATGCAAAACTCCCCCATAATCAATGCATGATTTCAGAAAATTTATTTAAGTTGGATGCCATATGCATAGATGATTCATGATACCGGGCGGAGGCATATTCTTACGGATGGTGATAGCTTTCAGACATGCTTGACCTGCCCTTCCACATGTCACCATTTCATATACCATGTAATCATTGAAATGATGATCAGAAACAAATGTATTCTCATTTGACATCGGAGGTTTAGCAAAAGACATTCAATGGCTACACTCTCATATATGATGCTCAGATGTTTCAATACCATACAGCCAAGCATTCATTATTCACATTGTCAAGAACAACCAAGGGGTATTCATACCTTCAAAATCACTGTCTGTCAAGTTATGGCATTAACATCAAGACCAAGGAGCTTCAAACAAATAATTTATTTTCTCACCTTTGTCTTGAGTTACCTTTATTAGCATTCTAAAATTCTTCGCCTTATTTCGCTTGTTATCTTCTGCATCAATAAGCTCCTTTTTTTCTCTCCTGCAAGAAGTATATCGATATTAGCCAAAGGAGTTCCATTGAGACCCCAAATTCGCATTTCATATAGGGTAGCACATAAAGATATGACAAGATCAATAACCCCATGCCAAAACCCTTTCAAAAACTCCTCTAGGATAAGAAGAGAAACCCTGCACAAAGTGCACCAAAGACTGGCCATGTCGACTTTGGCCTCAACAAATGTCGACTTGAAGCACCCATGACCTCGGATTGGCCTTAAGGCATTCCTCTATCATGGTTCTCATATTGCAGACTTGAGTATCCAAGCTTCCTTAGATCTTTGGAGTTTAACAGCACTTTAAGAAGAGCATTCCATGGCAATTCATTTTCTGTACTTGTGTCTTGAGCATCCATCATCTTCCAAGCCTTCCACTTGACCTCAAGACAATTCTGCAACAAAATTCTCATTTAGTTGCTTTGGGTACCCAAACCTTCTTGGGTCCCAGATGATTAGTTGCACCTCTAGAGGGTGCCTTCCACAGTTTTTAGACATGCATATCATCAAAATTCATCAAATCACAATCATGCATAGTATGCCCAACCTTTCCACAGTAATGACAATATTTTGAAGACTTCACAGAATTCTTATAAACATGATAATCAAATTTCTGTGATTTAGCATGAATGTTATCATTATGAGCATGGAAATTTCTCTTCTTCACAACAGAATGAGCATAAAAGTTTTGTGGGTTGGCGAAAGTATAAGTATTTTTGACTTTGAAATTCTTTCTTTCATTTACTTGCCAACACTGTGACACACGGTGTCCTAACTTTCCACATTCAAAACAAACAACCATTTTCCTTTTGGAAACAAGTTCATTTTTACATGCTTTCAAATCATCTGATTTCATAATGAAACAATCATTCATCAAATGACCATGCTTACAACAATAATGACAATTGACATTTGTTGATTTTGGAGCATGGTTTTTGTGACTTTTGTGAGCATGAATCCTATTGTTCCTAGGTTGAGCCTGAGCCTTGGGATTAGATTTCTCAACACAAGAAACATTTGAGATATTTGAGGAACAAGAAGCATGCACAAAAGATGTTTGAGTCTTTAGCCCAAAGGCTTTCTTTTTGGTGGGTTCATACCCAAGACCTTATCTTTGAAAATTTACCTTGGTCCCCAAAATCTTGTTCAGATTTTCTTCCCCATTCACAAACTTAGACAAAGAAGCATTGAGATCAAGAATTTTCTTTTTAAGTGATGAAATATGCAATTCATAGGAAATGATCTCATTGTCACAGGAAATGGCTTTTTCATTCAATTGGGCATTGATGGATGTGTAGCTCTCTATCATTTGTTCAAGCACATGCATCTTGTCAGATTCATCAACAATCACATATTTCCCTTTTTCAAAAGCAAGTAATTTTTTAGACATGGTTGTGTTTAGATGTTTCAATTTTTCATTTTCAGATTTTGAGAAAGCATTTTCTTTTTCAAGAAACTTCATGTTGCCTTCAAGCAGAGATATCTGAATCAATATAGCACTATTTTCCTTTTTAAGTTCTTCATTCTCATTTGTAAGTTTATCATTCAAAATCAATTCATTGTAAATATCCTGATCAATAGAGTTTGAATCGATTTTGTTTCTTAGATCTTTTTAAGTTTTCTCTAATTGATCGATTTTGTTCTTGAGGGTAACATTTTTATTTCTCAAACAAGCAATGGTTTCTTTGTGACATTCAACATCATGCTCTAAAATTTCATTCAAGTTATCAAGCTTAGAACACTTATCACAAGATCTCTTTTCATGGACCGAGTTTTCATATTTCTTTTTCAATTTTCTATTTTTTGACTTGACTTTCTTATATTACTTTTCCAACTCATCATAAGCATCAACAAGATCATCAAGAGTAAATTCTTCAGAATCTGAATTTACCTCTTATGCATTTTTATCACTATGTTGATCAGCATCATTGGCCATGAGATAATTTTGCCTTTTCTTCTCTTGATGTTTGATTAACTGGTCCATGAGCTCCTTTGCCGTCCTACAAGAAGATACAAATGGATATTCGTTTGTACTTACAGAAGCTTTCAATAAACTCAAAGTAGTAACATTATCACGATGCATCATTTTATCCTAATTAGACCACTTGGTCTCATCTAGAGGTAATATGTGTGGACCATGATAAATCAATTTCCAAAGACTAGGATTAATAGAATTGATCACTACACATAGTTTACCTAGCCATGAATTAAACTTCAAACCAGTGAAGATTGGCAAACAGTTCATTGATATATGTTTAGTAGAAAAATTCATGATTGTAGAATGCACTGGGATCACTCTGTAGATCGCAAGATCTAGGGACAACAGAGCCTCGCTCTGATACCAATTGTTGGGTACCGTAGTGCAGGAACACGGATCTAGAGGGGGGGTGAATAGATCCTTTTACTAAAAACTATGTCCAATTAAAAACACAACTAGCACACAGCGGAATATACAAGATTGAGTAATTTAATCTAAACATGTTTAAACTAGATTCACTCAATCTCACCGAGCTCACACGATTGCACAAATAGATAGGATAGAGAACACACAATCACAAGAAACAAACCACAAGACATGGGGATTTTTAAGGTGGTTCGGGACCACGACGGGCTCCCTACGTCCACCCCTCACCAAACCGGTGAGGCTTTACTACACGCTACAAAAGTAGCAACACGGGGACGAACCCCAAAAACACACACGCTGCTTTCGTAGCAAACCACACATGAGGCCTTGCCTCAAATTGCTGCCACAGCAGCACACACACACACACACACACACACACACACACACACACACACACACACACACACACACACACACACACACACACACACACACACACACACACACACACACACACACACACACACCGTTGGGGAACACACCCCGAACTGAATACTTCACACGGAGACACAACTCCGTCCACACACACGTAGGCACTGCTTACATAACCACACGGTAGTAAACCCCCAACCAACACACGGGGAACACACCCCTGGCTACACCCAACCACACATGCGGATATACTCCGCACAAATCGACGCACATAAATCAACACACACACTCGGAGACCCCTTTCTTCGAACACCCACACAAAGCATTATCTCAAATGTTTATGAACCAAAAACACATTTATGCTATGACCCTCCAAACAAATTATAGAGATGAAAACTAGACAGATGCATCAAGTATAAGGCTCCCCCTTCTTCAGCAAAATCTGATTCTCCTTGCTCGTTGACAGATGATGATAATCTTGACATCATCTTCTCCCTCTTCTCTAGCCGCTCCTCTTTTCCTTCTTCCAATCTCTTCTTCACCTGAAAGAATAGATAAAAATAATAAGTTCAAACTTTAAGCTAATCTCAACCAAGAGTATAGAAATGAATGGTTTAGAAATCCCCCTCTTCATCTTCAACCTATACGAAAGAACACATGAGCATTAAGATTGTTGTATCACAAAAATCACAACTCATATATATATGCAAGAGATAGGACATATGAAGCCCTCCTATAATGCCTTAAAGCAGATTTTTGAGCTATATCAACAAAGATCAGAATGAGGAAGATTTTGCAGTGATTAGAGCTCCCCCTTTCTCTTCTTCAAACGTATTTGAATGCTTCTGCAGGATGAAGAAGGTTCTTGAAGAAGGATGATCGATTCTTGCAAAAATGAAGTTGTAACTTGATTTCCTTCGCAGCTTCTAGTAGAGGATTGATTGAAGACTTGAATCCACCTTCTTCCCTTCACATACAAGCTCAGAAGAACGTGGGAGAAGCCATGGAGCTGCTACTTTCGACCAGCACATGCAAGGGTTAGAAGAAAAATGATTTTCAGATCTAGCATCCTCTTCTCCTTAGGGTTTGCAACCCAAGAGATGTATATATGTGATTAGAACGGTCAAGGGACAGCTTGCAGACCAGATCCACGAATTAGGGAGACATATAGGGCATTAGGAATTGATTGGTAGGACTTTTGGGGCAAGAAAACGGCGGTCAAAGATGGTGGCTGGACGTTCGACTGGAAGGGGTCGACCCCAGGGTCGACCCTCGGGCACACAAAAGCCAAATAGAACTTGAAATTTGGTTCTGGGTTACAGGGGCCGACCCTTCAATGGGTCGACCCCAGGGGTTGACCCTCGTGCTTCTAGAACCCAAACAGAACCTGATTTAAGGTTCTGGGTTACAGGGGTCGACCCCAGGGTCGACCCCTTTCAGTAGTTTTCAAAACTAGTTCTGTTTTGAACAGAACTTTAGAGGGTCGTCCCGATGGGTCGACCCCTTCTTAATTGGGTCTGAAAAAGGGCTAAAACTTCCATCAAATAAATGGGAAACAAATGATTAAATATTATCATAATCCCATGAAGATCAATAATGATTTTTCATCCTGAAAAATATGATAAAGTAAGAGGTTAGTTGAAAATCAAGATCTTTACATCAAGCATTAACACTATGAACATGTTCACAGTAAAATACATCATTGAACCTATTCCAAGAGTGAAGGAGGAACGAGATATCCATTTAACTCCATATAGCAACACTTACTTCATTGTTTTACCTGAGTTCACATTTCTGGTTGATTGGTTGAATCATTCATATTCAGAATCATGAAATTCCAAATATCATTCCCCAATGCATGATAGTATACATTTGGAATTCAAAGAGTAAGGAGCCAAGACACATAAAATAATATTGAGTCACATTCACTTTGATCGTCATCCAAACTCTCATCAATCCACACATCATTACCTTGGGGGCTAGCAATGGTATTTGCATCTCAATCAATCATTTAGCATTACCATGCATGACATGAGGCTCAATATGACATTTATCCAAGCATGTTTTTCACAATGCCATGTGCTAACATCAAAGCACATATGAGCCTTATAGAGTCACAAATGTATCGACATGATATCTCAAATAAAAGTAGTTTGTGATCATTTTTACAACCATTTCAAACTTCATACACATGAAGACATGAATAACCATTCACGCACAAGGCCAAGCAACAGAGACATTTTGTAATCATCAAAATCACATACACAATAAGGTTCAAGGTTAAACCATGTAGAATATACACAAATAGATTTTCATGGAATGGAATTCAAGAATGTGTTTGTACGAATCACGAGACAGATCAAGATCAGAAGCTGTAATCACTAAATTGGCGCCTGGGGTACAGCCCCTATTTTAGGGAATTGACGCCTGGGGGATGACCCCCTATTCAGGCAATTGGCGCCTGGGGGAGGACCCCCTATTCAGGCAATTAGCGCCTGGGGTAGGACCCCTTTTTTAATGAATTTGCGCCTGAGGTATGGCCTGCCTTTCAAAATTTTAAATTTTAAATATAAATATATAAATATATAAATATATAAATATATAAATATATATATATATATAATATATATATATATATATATAAATATATATATATATATATATATATATATATATATATATATATATGGAATTGGCGTCTGTCCAGAGAGTCTTCAATTAATTGAAGACTTGCTGGCTGCCGCTAATTGATGAATTGGCGCCCTGGCTTGGGGCGCCAATTTCATTGGGTGATTTTCACCCGGTGGATACGTTTTGTGACTCAAAGCACTGTTCATTTCGGAAAAGTTTCTCAAAAATATAAATTACTGACATGAACAGGTAGTGTAAATCCTAGGGAGTTCAGAAACGTGTTCAGGTATAATTATTGGATTTTCATTCCACATATATGAATTTTCTAATGTTGTATCTTTAATTTCTCAGAAAATGGAATTGGTGCCCCTGTGAGTAGTCTTCATTTAATCGAAGACTCCTCGGGGTGTCACTAATTGATGTACATGTTCAACTAATTGACGACACTGCGTAGGCTCACCAATTGAGTTATTTTTCAAGTGGGTCATGCTTCGTACCAGAATGGTACGTTCTGTGACACAAATTACTATTCATTTTTCTAAAGTTTCTCCGAATCAGAATTCGAGGACATGGACAGGTAGAGAAAAATCTCAGGGTCACAGAAGTATATTCAAGCAAAATTTTCATGGTTCAGTTTGATAGTTATGGATTTTTGAATGCGTTGATTTACTAATTATTGGAAATTTTAGAAAATAGAATTGACGTCATTGCACATGGTCTTCAATTAATTGGCGACCATGCGCGAAGTCTTCAATTTTGTAATTGGCACCCTGGTCAGGGGCGCCATTTACAGGTGGGTGGTTCACTATTCATCAGTATGAAAGTGCTCTAATTCAGGAATTAGGGGTACGAGCAGGTAGAGGAAAATGTCTAGATCACATAAACATATTCATGCAGAATTTTCATGGTTTAATTCAGTAGTTATGGATTTTTGAATGTGTTGAATTATCAATTACTGGAAATTATGAAAATGGAAATGATGACACTGTGGAGTGTCTTCATTTAATTGGGGCCTTGGCTGGGGGCACCCCTTAGGGAATTGGTGCCCTGGTCAGGGGCGCTATTCACCATAGGGTTGGGCTTTCCGGGATTTTAAAACTCAGGTAGCAGAGGTTATATACTAAGGCTAAAACACGATTATTAAGACTGTAAAACTAGTGTAATAAGATATGTTCAAAACTCATGAAATCATGATAACAGATTTTTGTTTAAAATTCATAAAATCATGGTAATAGATGGTGTATAAAATCATACATGATAGGTGTAACAGGATATTAAAATATGTTTAACATGGTATATAGATGGTCATTTCTTGATCACAGTAAAGCCAGGTAATATAGCATGGGTAATGAGTTAATCTAACTCTAAGCATGCCTAAGTTAACCTATTTAACTACTAGTTAGGCAAGGACTTGAGAACACCTACCTTTTTGGCGTGATTACGAGGTACAGATGACAGAATAGAAATCAATGATGAAGTCACACGTTCTCCGCAGCCGTAAAGCTCCAGCAGTAAGACGTAGACTTCACGTTTTCCGAGAGAACGAAGGGAAATATTCCCTTCTGCAAGTAGCACTGAATGATGGCAGTAGCCTCAGACAGTGCTACAGAGGGAATTAGTTATAGGAATCGTAAAGCATTGGTTTATTACCTTGTGGGTTCGGCTGAGTAGACATGGGCTTTGCCAGCTAAATGGGGTTGTTCGTGTCTCAACCTTCTAGAAACATAGACTAAATGACGCCCTTGTAAGAGGTCATCTATTAATCTATGTGATCCTATTCATGAGAATGACACCCTTGCAAGAGGGCGTTAACTGTTAGACAAGGCTGCCACTTTCACGTGTTGGCCTGTAGGATGGGGCCCCAAGAGAAAATGCGCCTCCTTATGTGGTCTTCAATTTAATAATTGGCGCCCTGGTCAGGGGTGCCATTTACATTTGGGTGGTGGAAAGGACACCCACTTAAGTACTACCCATGTGCATAAAGTTGGCTTGCTCATTTATATACTAGTCCTCCTATAGTTTAGTTCTTTATACAAAGCCTCTTATTATAAGATTCTTTTAATAAGAGTTCATTACGTACTATGCATAAAGTGGGTTGTACATTTATATACTAACCCTCCTAAGGTTTAGTTCTTGATATAAGGCCTTCATGATTCTTTATGGCATAAAGTAAGGTTGGCTTGTATATTTATATTATAGTCCTCATGAGGTTGGGTTCTTTATGTAAGACCTTCATGTATGATTTCTTTTAGGAAGAAGTTTTAAATTTAGTCAATGGTTTTTATCGGGGGTGCTACAGAGAGAGAGAGAGAGAGAGAGAGAGAGAGGGGGGGGCCAACAACATACAGAGAAAAGGGTGGCTCCTGGCACACGTCTCTCCCTCCTACAGTCCTACACTCCTACTGCCATCTGTTTCCTACTTTTCCCAACTACTATCCTATGCGCTTTGCTCCGTTACGAAATACAAGATGACATGACTCATGAGTTGAGGTTTTTAAAGACCTAAACTCGGTGGAAGACGAAGGGTCTCATTACGGCTGGTTTTAATTTTAGAAGTCATATAGTTAAAATGGGGTAGTTATTATAGTTTTGGGAAGTGTAACAATCTTCCATCTTATCATATTTTTTATATTTTATATTTTATAATATATTATATATATTATAATATAATATATATATATATATATATATTATATGATATATAATATTACGAACGGATATTTTATGAAACGAATATTATAATATCCGTATTCACTCCGATTCAAATTCGAAGATTATCCGTATCAAAAAAAATGAATACGAATTCGAATATTATCTACTAATACAGATTTGAATTGGAATATTATCTCGCTAAACTATTGATATATTTATATTTCTTTTTGTTATTTATTACATATGCATATTACGGTTAAACATAAGATATTCCAGGTGTTTCCGACAGAATCTCATTCGGTCGAAAATACGTTAGAATTTACACGCATTTTTTTGTTAATTTTTGTTAATTATTACTTAAAATTATGTAAATATTAGTGACTGAAATTTTGTTATCGAAAATCAGTGGGTAATTACCGACGTAATTCCGATGAAATTTAATTTGTCTGAAAGTTGTCTCTTTTTAGAGACAGATTTCCGCCTGAAATAATAGGTCAGAAATCGGTCCGTATTTACCGATGGATTTGTGACATAATATTTTTCATCGGAAAGTTATAGCATTTCCGACGCCTTTCCGACGAAAATATTTCCGTCGGAACATTCCGCGGTATTTTCCATTTTTCTTGTACTGAAATGAATAGCACGTCTGATCCTCCTTTTCCTGAGCACGCAGAGTGGATATGGTTGAGGAAGAATCTGTCTTGTTTCTTCGCTCAACTCTTGGCTATATGCATTTGTGCTGGCTGGAGTTTTCTGGATTTGTCACTTTGTTCGCTCACCCCCTTTCTCTTTTGTTATGCAATTCTTTGCTCAAAGGATTTCTCAATAATTTTTTTCTACCTCTTGAGAGATGTTTTGCTTTTTTAGCTACTATAGATATATATAGCTCCCTTGTGTGCAATGGTTCTATTAGATACAACCTGGGGATCATTAGGCACAACTAGGTATTCGTTAGACTCAATCTTGCATTCGTTAGAGAGAGTTTCATGTTCTGCCTAGAGCGAGTAGCTACTTGTCAGGGAGATCTTTGATGCGGAGCGGATTGCACAAATTATTTTTGAAGATGCAGATTTATCAAGAGCCGTTGAAGAGATCCGAGATGAAGATTATTTTTATTATTTTCTTCTATTTTCGCATTTAATTAATGGGTTATTTTTAGTTTAGAATTTATTTGGTCGATTATGCACTATTTGTTTATTTTAATAGTCGAGATAGGGTATGTGTTAAAGTAGAAGGAAGTTGGGTTTATTTGTAAATTTGTTTCTCTATAAATACTAGTGTGCTAGCCCTAATTAGGGTTAGACAATGGTTAGAAAAAATGAAGATGTTGAATGCATGTGTGTGTTCTTCCCTGGTGTGATACCGAACCCTCTCTGATTTCTTTCTGGCGGAGGCCAAACCCCCCCTCTGATTTCTATCTGGCGGAAGCCGAAACCTCCACTTCCGATCTTCTTTTCTTATTTGATTCTTTAACGTTTTCTTCTTCCCCGTAACCCCATCGCAGTCTTCCCAATCTTCTCCATTTATGTCTTCTCATCTCCTCCGTGCTACCCCACCGTAACCACCATCTCCACCGCATCATCATTTGCCTTTCCCGCTCCACCTTATTCCCTTCTCGTTGCTTTCGTTTCCCTCAACCGTGAGCCACAGGACACCCAGTTCATTATTTGTGATTTTTTTTTACTGTTGTTTTCCTGCCATTAAACATCCCTGCCGCTACACGTTT
This sequence comes from Amorphophallus konjac, assembly GCA_022559845.1. Lineage (NCBI taxonomy): Eukaryota > Viridiplantae > Streptophyta > Magnoliopsida > Alismatales > Araceae > Amorphophallus > Amorphophallus konjac. Next base: position 498,827,425 of record CM040121.1, on the reverse strand, counting down.
CTTCCCCCATTTACACTGTAGATCGTCTTCCCCCACCTGCAGGTTCTCCCGTGTCCGCACAGCCAGCCAGCACCCACGTCCGCGGCCACCGTAGAGATCGCCACCGCCACTGCTTGCCAAGCAGCCCTAGCCTGCTCCGGGCCTGCCGCCACCACAAGGCGCCTGTCGCCCACTGCCGCCAGCAATGCCCGTCACTGTTGTGGGTTCATCCCGAACATAACCTCCGTCCGGGAGCCGCCACCGGTGCTACTGATCGTCGCTGCCGTGGTGGGAAGATTGGTGAGGCAGACAAGGGAGGGGCACAGCAGCCATCGAGCAGTCAGCCACCCTCGAGTTACTCCTTAAGAGGAGCATCTCATACTTCAGGCAAGTCTTTACTGCTACAAACAGGTTTATGGGCAATTATACCAAGTCACTAGAGAGAGGACCGTGTGGGGAGTTCCAAAACTCCTTATTTATTGTCAACTGCCTGTATAACCCTCCCAAATATTTTTAAAATGTGCTGCTCACAAACTTGAAAGGAAGGATAGGAACAGTGATGATTCCTTGGATGCTCTCACAACACCATATGAGGTCTGATTGTTAACTTATTCACCGTGCAATACATTGCTGCATCAAATTGATCTCATGAGGACAACTACTAGCCTAAGTAGTTACTTGTCTCCTGTGACCCAGTAGAGATCTGATTTCTATTATGATCAAACAACTCCTTTCATGCTTATGTTATATTGAGTTTCATCCTGTAGCAGAGATTTACAGCATGTTAAATGTTTGATAATATGCCCACAAGAGCTCAAACTATTTTGATAGGGTGAAGCGTTTTCGTCCTGCATCAGATTTGGTATCAGAGCTTAGGGAACCAATTTATTTTTATAAATTGGGATCCTTAAATCTCTTTATGAATCCCATCATGTTCAGTACAAGTGTGCGGATTCCTAATGGCCAATGGGCGAATCTCACTTTTGATGAAAGCCGATGGCTTAATGGTATTTCTCAAGCTGTCGTTGATTTATTATCCCAGACAGATTATATTGAGATTATACCAACCGGTGATGTTATTGTGCAATTTTCTCATGATTTTGGGAAAATAAATTATGTTGATGATGCTTTGGCAATTCCTTATCCTTCTGATGAGCTCAATATTATTGTGGGCAAATGTTGGTTGAAAAAACGTGGGGGCATGTTAGATCATTCTCATCCTAAAAGATACATACTGAAAGCTCTTCATTTTGGGAGAAGATGTAAACTTTACTTTGATAAAGCCCATAAAATGAGAAGATTGGGACAACAAAGGGTCAATAAATTAGCTAACTCAAAGATAGCTATGGATCTGATTATGTCAGCCGCACCAGAACCTCAAATGACAAAAGAGGTTGATGACTCAGCCACATCTCCAGTTCTTCAGCAAGAATTACCTGCAATTGATGTCACCACTCAGCTTAATGATATGAGTCCCCATCTGTTATTAGAGCAGCTTCCACTAGCAGCACTTGATGGCCAATCAAAGGCCACCAATGTTCAGGATGCAGTCCCACAGATTGTTGATGCTTGGGATCATGATCTCTTCTTGCAGTCTGGATTGAATATGATGTCTGAGCTTCTCTTTGAGATAGATTCACCCTTAGTCACTATGGTTAAAATGTTTGATCAAAATATTTGGGATCAAATGCTCATGATTGATGCAGGGTTTGATTTGATTGCTGAGTCTATATTTGAAGCTGGTCATTTTCATTCTGATATGAAGTCATTTCAGAAGCTAATTCTTGATTCGTGGGATCACGAGTTATTTATTCAGTCTGGATTGGATTTGATTTCAGATATTGCGTTTGAGGTGCCTACTGCACATGAGTCATCTCCAGTGGTGGTTCCTACATTTCAGTCTGCATGTGATCTAGTAGAGTGGCACCCATCATTTGATATTCATTCAGAGATCTTGTTTGAATTATATTAATCTTCAGTCACCACAGGTCCACAGAGTTCATGTTCTCTTATTGGTGCTGATATGAAATGTTGTATGGCTCAGAATGATTTTGACATGATATGGTGCAATGTTGAAATGCATATTCGCAGACGTCACCAACTATTTGATCTGAATATTTATGTGGACTGTTCGGTGATGAATGCTCCAGATGTTCCCATCTTCACTTCATTGCTTCTTCATCATTTTAAAATTCGAGGTCGAATTTTTTCGAACAAGGGGAGATTGATGCGGAGCGGATTGCACAAATTATTTTTGAAGATGCAGATTTATCAGGAGCCGTTGAAGAGATCCGAGATGAAGATTATTTTTCATATTTTCTTCTATTTTCACATTTAATTAATGGGTTATTTTTAGTTTAGAATTTATTTGGTCGATTATGCACTATTTGTTTATTTCAATAGTCGAGATAGGGTATGTGTTAAAGTAGAAGGAAGTTGGGTTTATTTGTAAATTTGTTTCTCTATAACTACTAGTGTGCTAGCCCTAATTAGGGTTAGACAATGGTTAGAAAAAATGAAGATGTTGAATGCATGTGTGTGTTCTTCCCTGGTGTGATACCGAACCCTCTCTGATTTCTTTCTGGCGGAGGCCAAACCCCCCCTCTGATTTCTATCTGGCGGAAGCCGAAACCTCCACTTCCGATCTCCTTTTCTTATTTGATTCTTTAACGTTTTCTTCTTCCCCGTAACCCCATCGCAGTCTTCTTAATCTTCTCCATTTATGTCTTCTCATCTCCTCCGTGCTACCCCACCGTAACCACCATCTCCACCGCATCATCATTTGCCTTTCCCGCTCCACCTTATTCCCTTCTCGTTGCTTTCGTTTCCCTCAACCGTGAGCCACAGGACACCCAGTTCATTATTTGTGATTTTTTTTTACTGTTGTTTTCCTGCCATTAAACATCCCTGCCGCTACACGTTTCTTCCCCCATTTACACTGTAGATCGGCTTCCCCCACCTGCCGGTTCTCCCGTGTCCGCATAGTCGGCCAGCACCCACGTCCGTGGCCACCGTAGAGATCGCCACCGCCACTGCTTGCCAAGCCGCCCTAGCCTGCTCCGGGCCCGCCGCCACCACAAGGCGCCTGTCGCCCGCTGCCGCCAGCAATGCCCATCACTGTTGTGGGTTCATCCCGAACATAACCTCCGTCCGGGAGCCGCCACCGGTGCTACTGATCGTCGCTGCCGTGGTGGGAAGATTGGTGAGGCAGACAAGGGAGGGGCACAGCAGCCATCGAGCAGTCAGCCACCCTCGAGTTACTCTTTAAGAGGAGCATCTCATACTTCAGGC